>JARYHS010013630.1:54658724-54729242 GCA_031002005.1 Vandiemenella viatica | reverse complement strand
CAGTCACTACTGACATGCCACTAACTGGTAATGTTTCAATTTTGATCTGTGATTCCTTTGCAAGGTTTTGAAAAGTTCCAAGATACTCTCTGATATACAGGAAATTTCAGCCCCTGAATCCAGTAATACTTCTACCTCCTTTCCATATACCGATGCTACTATAACTGGTGCTTTGACAATTAGCTCTTCACTCTGAAATTCTTCTTCTATTAAGTCTTCACAAGGATTATTAATAAAAACACTTCGAACTGGTATTATACTATTCTCATGATTGGGTCCGTTTTCTATCTTTGCCTCCGCCCGGACCATAACTTCTGCAACTTTCAATTTTTTGTAACATTATTGTCCTCTTGTCTGTTAGTACGAGCTTCACCTGAACCTTCCTACCTATCAACTATTCTCTGTGGTACATAGTTTCTTACTGTCTTTCCTCTTCCACTTAGCCCACGTACATTGCCTCTGAACTTTTGTTGCGAAAACCCCCTTCCATTCCTCCCCTTATCATAGTCATCACACACGCGTGGTTCTCTCTGGTGTTGCCTCACCTCTGAGAAGTTATTTCTATTGGTGTGTTCTTGAAAAAATCTCTCCCTGTCACATTGTGTCTCATATCGATGTACAAATTCACTTGCCTCTTCTATTGTTTTGATATTATGCATTACTAAAAGGGTTTTGACTTCTTTTGGCATCCGATGGGCTATGTCTAATATTACTTCTTTCTCTGGTGGTGGGTTATCTAAGTAGTGGCATTTAGATGTCTCATTTAGTAGGAAATCCTTAAGGGATTCCCGCCCAGGCTGAAACTTTCTACCATTCCATAAATTCCTTCTAATTTCATGTTGTTTCTCACTAGACCAAAAATTATTTGAAAAACTTGATTTGAATTCTTCATAAGTTTTACCAATTTGTACCTGTCGTTCTCCCCAAATGCGGGCACTACCCTTTAAATGTTTATATACACAGTTTATCTTTTCATAATCATCGTAAGCATTGAAACTTCTAAAGTTTTCAAAACCTCTCATAAAGCTAACCGGGTGCACCCCTCCTTGATCTGTGAAGTGTTCCACCTCAATCTTTTCCGGGATGTTTAATGATACCTGGTTGGGTAGGTCAGCTAAACTGTGAGTGTGGGAGCTTCTGTACTTCCTATTTACTTCCTGAAAAATGTTTTCGACCTTCTCCACTTTGTCATTCAATGCCATCAATTGATCATCCATATCCTCAATCCTCAAATCGACACAGTACGTTTTCTAAGACATCTAGTCTGACTATTTCCTGATCTTTATTTCCGACGGAAACTTCTGAGTCTGGGTCGCTAATTTCTGGTGATAATACCAGACTTTGCTCTGTTGGTAAAAGGTTCTCCACGCGAGTCGATTGTAATTCTGGGGCCAGTAGCGAGAAATCATCATCTGCTATGTTTTGCTGACTCACGGAGTCCCTATCCACAAAGATTTTACCACTCTCCATATTTTAAACAACAAATTAATATGGTCACTTAATTGTGCTTGTATGACAAAAAACGGGTTCCGGAAAAGATTTGCAAACAACGAAAATTCGAAAGAATAGCTTATGTTAAACTCCACAAAACTTAAAACTAATCCTACCCATACATCGCTTCTGTCACAGTCAACTTTCTTGTTACTATCACCAAGTTTTTTATTACAAGAATAAAGATAATGGAGTCTTGAAAACACTTAACTTTAACGGTTGAACTTTCACTCGACTCAGCTGATGTTGTCTCTGCGGCGGCTTGGTTCCCTCTCGGCCGCTAGTAGCACTGCGTGTTTCCAAATTCCAAGGATTCTCCTCTCTTCTTTCTTGTTGTCTGCTATATACTCAAAGTCGTAAATTTATTTAGTAATTCTTTATTCTTTCTGCACTGCACGATCGCCATGTCGTATTTCTTAAATAGCAGTCAATTACCATTATTTAAAACAAGTCCTGGAACGGAAGCCATTTCGTATTTCTTATATGCAGTTGCTTGGTATTATTTATTTAAAACAAGTCCTGGAACGGCTCGCCATGTCGTATTTCTTATATGCAGTTGCTTGGTATTATTTATTAAGAAATATGCCGTGTTGTATTTGTATTGTGATTCTATTTATATTATTTCGGAAGATATCTTTTGTGCAGCTTAATCAAATAATTAATTTGTTAGTCCCTTTTTGCACAAATTAAAAATCACTCTTTTATTTTAAATTAAATACATTCATTAAATACATTATTGGACTTCTTCCTAGCAAGCTCTCCTTAGCTGCTGCTCTAATCAATCTCTTAGTATCTGTGTATCCCCCGTTGTTATGGAAACTTCCTCAAAAGAGTACTCACCGGCCCATGGCATGGAACGCCTACTTCAAGGATGTTATTGTAGTATCGGTAATGCTACACGCTGCACTAGGGGACAAATGTGATGCGCAACAGTGAGTCCGGGTGAAGCTGCAACGTTCCCCGCTATCCCACGGCGTTGTGTGCAACTTTTTGCGCAACATCTACGTGCCGCGGGACATGTGTGTGCCGCTTCCAGAGCGAAAACATCGCGCGTTAATGGACGGATACACTAGGGGACAAATGTGATGCGCAACACTTAATCTGGGTGACGCTGCAACGTTCCCCACTGTCCCACAATTTTGTGTGCAGCATCTACGTGCCACGGGACATGTTGTGTGTTGCAGCTTCCAGAGCGAAAACACCGCATGTCAGACCCGCGTCATTTGTAACCGAGTATAGTGGTGAGCGCAACGTGCCATATCAGTGCTGTGAGCAAACGAAATGGTGCTTAAACTAATCGAGCTGTACCAGAATTATGGGTTGTTGTGGGACACTTCAAACCGTGATTATAAAAATAAAATGACGCCTGGGAGGATATTACCAATGATCTAAAATTATCAAGAAAAGAAATAGAGGCCAAACTGCATACCCTCTGCTCACAATTTATTCGTGAAAATAAGAAGTTAGCGTCTGCGAAAACTACTGGTAGCGGACGAGATGATGTGGATTACAGGGATATAGTACCGCATCTAGTAATATCGGTCCATAGCATTTCGATGAGCAGTTAGTTTCAGACATGGCCCCGTCGATCACCCGATAATTTCAAATTTCTACCACTACTCATATATTGCATTCTTAAGTTCTTGCATTTATTTGTAAAAATTAAATAAATTTGTATTCACTCACCATTACAAAAATGTTCAATGCATATAGGTTCTTAGATACTTCTGGTACCATTCGATCGATCAGTTGACTTGATACTCTAAAAACGAAGCATAGGAGTCTTCAGTAGACAGGTATTTGAATGTAATTCCAAGTGTGACATAAGGACCAACAGCGTTCCGTAATATCTTGTTTGGAAATGGCAGGTCCAATCATTTATAACAAAGTTTCAAATTCAGATGTTGACACTCGAGTAAAATTTCCAAATGATCCGTCAGACGAATGGTCACTCGTTATATTCGTTGTCTCGTAGTAAGTAATTCCGTATATGCCATCTTCTCTTTCTTTTAAGTTTCGCTGAACTTACAGCACTAATCAACACAATCTCCTCGGTCAACATTTCTACAACTGACTAGCGTGTCTCCAAAATGTTCCACAACAGTGTCCCCGACATGCCGCTTCATTTGTCCCGTAGTGTATACTGTATTCAAGGCTTTATCTTTGCATTGATAAGTACATTGCAACTGTTGATCTAACTAGCTAGAATAATCCGCTGCTCTGATTTACCAATGCATCCTTTAGGATTCCACCTAAACGGTGACTTCGGCGTGTTTTGGATGATTTGACCCACTCACCATCTCTCACACTAGCAAACTGTCAGTTCACTAGTATTAATTAATTACTACATTTGTTGAAACATATCCTCCAATTACGCGGAAGGTAGTACTACTGAATAATCAAATAAAATACACAGTTATAGTCAGACAGATTACATTTAATAACTTCTGTCCTTCAATCACGTCATTACACATGTGCTTTTACATTAATTCGGTAAATTATTATAACTTGCGTATACTAACAATACCCGCTAACATAATAACATAACGTGTGACTCGCAACCTTCACCACATGTATCTGCTGCCCAACTGTTTCGACCAAAGATACTATTCAAGCATTCTTAAAGACTAAACTTAAGCTACCCTGATCATTACAACACACTACTATCTGTGGAAACCCTCGATATAATTTGATTACAAGCATTTATGATTAATAATCAATTAAAATAACAATAATAGCATAGTCATATTGATAAGAATTAAATCAGTAGCAAAATAAATGATTAGGGTGGGAGGGGGGGGGGGGTTGAAACAATTGTTACAACGTAACCACTATCGCAAATGTTTCAGCAGTCGTTCAATATTTTTTCCGTTAAATTTAAACCCATAAAGAGAGATATGTATTTCGTTTAAATCTAAATGTCTATTATGAAGAGGTTTGTGCAATGTAACGATGTGGAGCTTAAATATGTACATTACTACATCATTAAAAAACAATGGTTATATGCATTATTTAATAACTATTCTAGTTAGTTATACAGATACGATGAAATTAAATTCAGAACACTGCGTTCAACCAAAAAATTTTGACTGACTTATACAGTTTAAAAGGAAACATTAAAACAGAAGTCTTCGCACGCAACTGTTATTAGCGACTATTAACAATCAGTATTTTTTATCTATTTAGTGTTGCAGTGTTCATCATCACCGTTTCCAGCCCCCAGCCTACGTATAGCAGCTGTTTTTCTATCCTCCCACCATTCCTTCTGATCGACTTGTGGTCCGTTGATTCGTGGACTATGGGATCCTTCCTTGGCCGTCTTACCGACTTATTTCGCTACAATTTCGTACCCAACATTTTAATTCAAATTGTTTCTTAACTCATCCTATCAGCATACCCATAGTTTTTTTTTTTTTTTTTTTTTTTTTTTTTTTTTTTTTTTTTTTTGTATTTTGGCAATCGGCCTGTAGCCATTCAGCCAGCACTCAATGTATTTTAATCTATCGTCAATGTTAATGAAGCTTTCCAACTTCTTTATGTGAACGCTCAATTTGTAGGACAACACAGGACACATACAACACAAACTTATCCTAAACACCCATGCCATCGGCCGGACTCGAACCGGCGACCATCGGTACGTGGAGCTAGCACTCTAGCCCCTACGCTACCGAGGCCGGCATACCCATAGTTCATTGTCTCGATTTTTCTACTCCTTCATGTATAGCTTAATTTAATGGCTGATGAACGAAACATCATGTAGCTAACTGACTAACTCTTATCTACTAATAAACTTGATGCCATCATACAACAGTAATCAAGAATGCTTTATTGTAATTGCGTCATTGGTGAGCTTTTGATATGAAACAATGAATTAGGTAAAACAACATATATACGTTCATTACGTGACGAGAATTACTGGAAGTTTATTGTAAGCAAACCGAGCCTGTCGGGTGAGCGGCAATGCTCGTGCAGGGAGGGTGGACATAAAAAAAATAAAAAAATAATAAAATCGTTTATCACTGACAGCTATGGAAGAGCAGCAACTATGGCTTAGACTCTTGGAAACACGCGTCTTTCTAAAAATTTAAAAATTATTCCTTAATTTCACAAAGTACATCGGAAGGAATGTTCTTTGGAAATCAATTCACAAGATTCCAACAAATAATACTTCTTGGTAGAATGCTACAAGAAATTTCTTTATCTAACAAAATAACTGTATAAACGTATCTTACGTTTCCATACAAGCTGACGTGATGTAGTGTAAATACGCAGTTCCGCATGAAACGAAATCCGATAGCACATTTGTGCTTTTGCTCCTAATTCCCCGCCGAGTCTCAGTTTAGACGTCTAAGAATCCTGTGGCGGCCTTATTCGACTTACATTAATTTACATTTTTAATGAGCGCACTAAGCCCAGAACAGTGGAGCCTGAATACTCGGCATCCAACGCAGCGGGGATACAGTCGTGAAGTTACTGTCAACTGATCGTTATCTTGCCAACTTGAGCTTTAATAGAAACTCTAGGCTTTCATCTACGCGGTCTTGGTGAAATTAATGTTACACGGTACCAAGTTTCGTATCCAGGTCCGCTCGATCTTTTAAGCTGGCCTTCACCTATGAAAAATTATTTATTTATAATTTTTTCATGTGTACTACACCAGGAAGCTCCATGGTTCCAATTTCACGTTAAACTGGACTTAGCTGCAGTTAGTTTACAGTCAAAGAGGTTGGTAATCTGAAAATTTGTCATCAGCTAGTAAAACCATACGTATTTACTTTTCATAGTATATAGAAAATTAATGCTAAGTAATAGTCAATCGTATTTTTTCTTGTACAATAATTAGTCTTTTTTATATTACCAAATTCATTAATATCTTTGTAGATTAACGATTTTTTTAGAGGAAATCTTATCTTTCTTTTCGAAATAACCCTTTTCTATATTTCAACAAGATTCAGTTTACTCAATGCCATAATGGTAACACATGAACTCATAGCATCATTGAACTATACATAATTTCATCGTATTACTCAACTCACATTAACCTATAAGTCTTGTCGATGGTTGCTTAATATAAAATTGATGTGAATCATCATAGTGAACTACCGGTACCACTTCCTCAAGTTCTATGTATTATAATTTCTCTGTCCCTTATAGTATGTCAGCAAAAACAGAGACATTTATTTTCTACAAAAATTTGTGTATTTGTTTATAAACTAAATTTTCGTTACAAGACTCAGCCGTTTACCTGTATTCTGTCAGTTCTGTTTCGTGCGAAAATAGCTTAGTTTGTGACAGCAACACTCTGAAGTTGCTCCTTAAAATAAATCTCTCTTCCAAATACTTAATTTGTTTCGAACATCATTAGTCATTATATTCAACAACCTTATAGATGGAATCATATATCAAGTCATATATTACAGCGATCAATAATAGCTTCCGCTATGTTGTTATACCATTATAGCAGCCAGAAAGCGTGCAGGATAAAGTTGTACCACAAACTCTACCATGTGTTTTAACTAGAAAATAAACTACATGTGATCAGCATAAGTAATAAACAATTATACCTACATGAACGACAAATATTTCTACGTGCGGATGGAAGCAAAAATTAAATGTTTCAAATTTATATAATTATAATGGTACAAACAAGGGAATATTAAAATAATAGTTTTTTAATTAAATTGGTGTATCAAAAACTTTTTGGTTAAGTCCAAAAACTTTCGCATTGCGTGTACAAGGGGGGGGGGGGTGCAGGATACGTTTAATGTGTAACCATCCATTGTATGGGGACTTTAAACTCATCTTCACACTTGTAGCAACACCTCCACTCGTAGTAGACGAACTTGTCATCCTACCTTATTTATACTTTATATTTATATACTATATTATTTATGTACGTATATCCTTAAGCGAGAAATTCTTGTATATAAATATATGTTTGGTATCGTCGAAACGTCTATTACGATTTGAATGAAATTTCGTATTTAAATAACTTTCTGCTTTTCAAGTTTATCTAAATAGGTGTCATCCCTGCAAAAATGCGATTTTACAAAAAGCTAGTAATTCTTGTATTTGGTATCTCGGGAAGGGCTGTAGCGCCATCTCGTACAATTTCCCGGTGCCAGGAAGCCTGCTAATAGCTTCTCTTTGGTTACAACAAGGAACCCATATCTTTAAACGAACAGTTGTTGTTTACTAGTTGACCCATGCGAATATTTATCAGAGTATCATGATCAGTCACCGAATGGTAATATAATAATGTGGGAATAAATACATGAAAGAATATTTATTAATGAAAGGTATTTTATTTTGAAGAGTAGTAATAAATATCAGTATTATTGTAAAAATTCGTTATCATTCAATTCTACATGTTCAATTGTAAAATATTTAAAACGTAGATATTTTTAAAAAAATCGATATTGGCTTTGGAAGATGTGATTTCTTTTTCAAACTTCTTTACTTTACATAACTTCTTTGAAAACAATAATAGCAGTTATAATGTTATCGTTTACTTTTTGACTGAATGTGTCTTTAAGACAAACATAAATATTAATTGAATCTATGAACGCATGAAAAAGCGGTTGTTTATACGGAAAAAAACAGTTTCTGATTAATACAATCCTGCGCTTTGTAGTATCTGACGGTGTGCTTTACTAATGGCCATCGCGAAGGTTGCTTTTATTGGCAATTGTTTTCTTATCATTTAGAAAGGCACGGTTGGATCAGAATGTGTGAGGTTAATGTGAGGTATGAGCATAGTTTTTTCAGGGTGAAGAGTGCTGATGATTGCTCGATTATTATTAAGATTTCTATTTAACTTCATAATAAAATTTTTCTTTAAAAGATGTTTATGAAATGGTAAACAGGACGATCTCGGAGATGGCTCTAGTGATTTGGATGAAATTTCATAGGTAGGTAACGTTTTGATTCTCAAGTTTGTATCACGATTTTACGAAAAAAGAGAGCAATTCTTGTATTACGTGCCTCGCAAAAGACTCTGAAACGAAGTTTCTAAAAGTTATCGTAGTTGTGACTATATTTACACACTGGATGTTTCTGTTTAAAGTGCTTTCCGGCCGCCAGTCTGGTACTCCTGCTTGGTGGAATAATAATTTTGTTACTGTTAAGGAAATAACTACACAACATCAAACAAATGTACCAACACACACGGGGTTTAACTTGTGCAGTAATAGTTTTATTAACACGAGGCTATTTCCACCAACGCAAACACCAGACAAAAGATTAGACAAATCAGACATTATTCTCCGAAGATTAGGTTCGTAAAGATAGTGGTGATAATCTTTCTTCACTGTATCCTATTACCACAATCTCGATTTCACATAATCCTGTTCCTCTTTTTCCTATTTCTGTCTTCTTACACTTTCTTCACTGTTTATATCAATTTCACACACATTATCATATTACTCCCATTCCGTAATTAACCTTCTCGCTTTCCCTAACTTTTTTCAACAACCAACCTTCTTCATTTTTTCTCTATTACTTCTGAGATAATGTCTGCGATATTACAACACCTGAAAATATCAATCTTTCCATCTACGTTCTTATACATTAATACTGTTCTAATACCGTAATTCTCACTGTGGTGTTACAACTCTAAACTTATCTCGTAGAAGTTTCAGGTATCAGTAAACCTATCGATGTTTGTTAAGCTTATCTTCTGTCAGAGCGAAGAATTTTTCCGTTCAAAATGCTTAGGAAGTTTTCAAGAAAAACGTTTATCTTTAATCAAACTTCACGTATAATCTTACAAGTTGAACAGAAATCGAAAGACGCCGAGCAAAACTAAGGAACAAACAGTTTTTACATAATATGAACACTGCCAGAACAAAATACAGTGTTACTCATGCAAGACGTGAAAGATAAGACGTATTAAATGAACAGCCATTAAAAAAATGAGGGATTTGCGAAACAGTTAGAACTGAAGCTAGGATGTCACATTGTAGAAATCAGTCTACCCATATGTAGAATTTATTTCTTTGTTATACGATATCTGTAAAACAAATGGTTATTACAATTCTTGTATGGAATTGATTTTTGCAATCACTTTGCCAGTTTTAACCTTACTTACGATGATTTTTTGTTTGTTTGTTTGCTTATGGCTTTAAGTCTCGTCTATGTCGATGTCATTAGTGGCAGGAAAGGACGGGGAGCAGGGAACGGGAAGGAGTAGTTCGACCATGGCCTTTTGAATGAATCATCCTCCATTCGCGAGGAATTATTTGGGGAAATCACGGGAAAACCAAATTTGGATGGACGGTCAGCGATTCGAACCCACGTCCTCCTTAAAGCGAAGCCAGATGCTACCGCTCATACACCACGCTCGATACTTATTGCGAATACCTTACTGTAAATCATATTTTGTGGAGATGTGAATTTGTTGAAGATGTCTCTAGTGAGAAGTGAACTCCGTAATATTTTTATCCACATTCGTGGGGCAGGAGGTAATATAGGATGTCTTGGTAGTTTGCTCAGTGACGCCCCTGTAAGGAGTTGCGTCTCTGTTGGAGATCTTTCCAGCTTCGAGGACCGAGTGGAGCGTCTCACCAGTATCCCAGATTAGGTGGCCTCATTAAAATGGAAATTGAGATAAGGCCGATAACGCTCGTGGTTAGTCCTGTAAATCGCCTTCCAAGCCGATAGCAGTGAGGCTTACGGAAACGCATAAACAAACACCAACACGGAACAAAACTCGGTTTTCTCTCCAGCGATATCATCAGCATCACAAAGGAAACGTTCCTGCTGATGTTTATCGCCAAAATACAGTCACTAGATTGTAACATATGCACGTGGTAACTGCTCTAGTACTAAAAGAGACAACACAAACACACATTTCTAATTAAAATACCATTCAGAGAAAATCTGATGTTTCAAGTGTCATTCAGTATTTGATTTTGTGTCGAACATCTTTCAATCAGGGACTAACTTCTAATATTTGCCCCTGTATCTGAAAGGAGTGTTTACATAAGTTATTTGAATATTCTGGTGGCACAGTGGTTAAGATTTCCGACTTGAGATCGAAAGGTCCCTGCTTCAAATCCGTGTCTCCGCGGGTATTTTCATAGATCCTTAACGCGACCTTCAACTCTAGTACAGCTTGCCGTGTAATGTGGAGTACGCCGGAATGCTTCCGTGGTTCGGATTCCACGTTAAACTGTAGGTCCCCTCTACAGGGGCGGAAAGCGGAGCCAATAGATACACTGTCTCCAGGTCATTACAACCACAGCGAATTATTATTATAAGATGTTTGTAAATCCGTTTAGGTCTTTGACACTTTCTAGTTTGTTTCGACTCAGTAAACACAGTAATCTGGATCACCATAACAAGGATTAATTATAAGGATTCAATCTTTCATTTTCTCTTTAACATGAACGATGATATTAGTTCAACCTAGATGATATTATCTAAAAAAAAATTCTTCGCTTTGAAATCCCATTTCATCTTCAAGGGGAAAATCGATCTACCGTATCTTTGTTTACCAAATCCACAGCTGAATTCCAAGTACCAAAGAACGCTACTGTAAAAATATGGTTAAGACGCGTGAGTGCGGATCAAGGAGGTTCGGTTCGAGTCCCTCTTTTCAGATGAGAAAATACTAGGCCACTCCGGATTCAATATAAACTGTAGGTCCCCTTTACCTGCTAGGCTAAACAGGTTAGGTTCGACGGCTACAACAGAGGCGGATTTTGCATCATATAAAAACTCTGTCATCACCTCATTGAAGTTACACGAAATTATTATTGTCAGTAAATATTCACAATATTTCTGAAACAAAAGGAAGTTAGAATGTCGTAATTTCTTTCTTCAACTCTCAATCTGAACGTCGATTTTATTTTACTTTTATTTCCCCTTATGGATTTACGCTTTACGTCTCTTCGACTTCCAGATCGGAGGGTAGGGACTTGGTAGGAATTCAGCTGTGGCCTTTAGGAGGAACTATCACCGACACTCGCCTGGAATCCCATATGAAAACGAAATCCGGAGTAAGGAGGTCGAATGGGTATTGGAAGTAGGATCCCCTCGAATTTGATTCTAGTGTTACATTACGTTTTCAAATAGAAAATGCACTAATATAGCTGATAATTAAGTCGAATTTGAAAATCTGAAAATAAACGAATGTGAAATAGCATTTCCATATCCGAACAACAGAAAGGTATGGAAAGCAGGTAGTAAATTTGCAGTGATAATCTAAACCTAACTGAAACTTGTCTTCCATACAGAGCTTCCACCAAAGACGTGAAGACTGTCACCGTTACAAGATATTACTGACTCTGCTGTTTGATAACCACAAAACGGAATCAGTTATAAGCAACTGGTGATGATACTCGATAGCATTAACATAGAAAAGCCGTCAGTTCGATTCAGAGCAATTAAGGAGTGGTCAGGTAGCTCTGTGTTTAAACAACTGGTTTCAAAATTAATGACTCGATGCGGCCAGGAATTTTGGATACGCTAAGACGGTACGTGGGTAGGCTATAACGTGGAACTGAATTTCCAGCCACGACATGGGTGCAATACGCAACAGCTAGAAACTCGCTACAAGGTTGTCAGACCACACGAATATATCGTTATTATAACATGTTGACTCCGGACTGTCGGCTCAAGGTCATATTCCCCTGATCCCAATCCTCAGCTCACCATCCCCCTCCTCCTACATCTTCGAACTGAATGCAGGTCCAGGTAGGCGAGAGGTAAATTTCCTCTTCGCTTGTAGGGGTATGGACAGCGCAGTGGGAATAGGGTAGACTGAGCAAGTGTCGCCTCCATTAATTAAACGGGTGTTGACGCAAACAGCAACAATACTATCGCCAACGGCCGAATACTATGAAAACATGCTACTCTCAGCAAATGATGGACCATCACGAACGGCCGAGTAAGGAGAAAGACAATATCGCTCTCCTAACAGGCATTCGGGGGACGGGGCTACAAATCCTCGTCCGACCAACTTGACTGCGGAATGCCGGGATGAGTCCTTTCAAAAACCACGGCAAAATTCCTTCCCATTCCCTCCCTTTAGGTTAACTAGGTTGAAAACTGCCCCCGAGACCCTCCAGCAGCCCGCCTCCCAGACTTCACTTAGGAGGAATGAATTTTTTATAATTTTTTTTAAACCAACACGAACAAGAACGTGAGAACCGGTATACAGGACAACACAATCACTTATTATTTGTTCGAAGTTTTGTCCTAGGGAGCAGTATAAAGCTTCCTTATTACGAAACGTAAGCTTGCCGATATACGACTAGTGTTGAGAAAGCATCAGACCTCATATTCATCATTTATTTACTCGTACTTAAGTATGGGAGACTAGAAGAAGAAATACGCCAGTCTATGATTGTTGGTAGGCGGTAATATTTTCTCCAAACAAACTTAATAGAGTAGGCTCCTAGTATTAATTTGGTTATATGCCATTTTCTGGTTGTTGAAAAATAAATTTTATATAAAAACTCCATCTATAAACAACTGTTGGGGTGAATGTAATTCATAGTTCCTCAGACGTATTTTTCTCTTGCGCAGTGGGACATCATCAGTGGCTGCAAATATATTTTTTTCATGTATATTATTACAATTATGGGAAAACTTGAACTTTAAACCTTAAGAACAGTTCTGAAAAATTGTATAAAGTGCTGTTCCAAGCCAACATGTGAGGATTATCACTAAATCTGTGAATACAGTATGTGTGTAAATATACACAAAAATTCTTACTGTATAGGATTGTAATAATACACATGAAATAAATATCAGCATAAGGGTGAAACGGGGACTTCTAAGGGGAATGATGAATAACGTTCACCACAACAGTTGTTAATTTCAGAAATGAAGTAACTTTGGATTAATATCAACACGATGTATTAACAGATATCTGTGTTAATTAGGAAATAGTTTTATAAAGGTGTCGTCTTGAAACATTCAACAAAGAGTAAATATTGTACTATTCACACGTTGCTATTTTAAAACAGCTAAGAAAAGTCCTGTCATTTTTGACATCATCACAAATAAATGAAAGATGTATTTCCAGTCTTCCAAATATCTTTTGACAGCTTAGAACAGACGTTCGTATTTGGGGAGATCGTAAAATAATATTTTAAACGGTATCTGTTCTCTGTTTGTATGAGCCTTTTAGACACAGCAACTCGTTTATCGATAATCGGGTTTCGTCCCATATTTAGTCGGTGTATAATCTAATACTTTTTAGAGCGTGGGGTAATTTGAGAATGTATCGACCTCGTGGGTTTAACCTCATTACGTTCCACAGGCTGTAATTAATTTTGCTACTTTATTAATTATATTCACTTCCTGGCAGTTGAACCTTGGTACCATTGGCCGCTCATCGTCTGCAGTTGCCTCCAGGAACAGGTAGCGTGTTTTGTTTGACCAAGCGGACAATAGTTTTAGGTAATTTCAGGAACTAAGACTCCGGGGTATACTGTATACCTTAGTCGGTCAACGGAAAGAAATTCCCACATCTGAATTTTAATTTTAAATTCTTTCAGCATTAAAATAAAAATAAAAAAAAATCTTATCTGTCTCTTCTCTTGGTAATTTATTCCAATCCATGACTGCCTTATTTACAAAAGAAAATTTTCCCATTTCCTTATCCCTGAAATGGAGAGCAAGCTTGTGGTAGTGATCATCTGTTCATTTCCCTCTTAATTCTTCCACCAATGTCTTTCCACACCTCATCACCAATATACACCATGTGCTCTACCAGCATTCTTTTTATCTTCTTCCTTTATTCCAAACAAACCCTGTCCAACTCCTATTTTATATCAAGTAATTTTCTTTTTAAATAATTTTCACAGAAAAATCTAGCTTCCCTCTTTTACATCACCTACAACTGCTGTTTGTGATATCCAAAATGAATTCAAGTAACGGTTTGAGCAAAATTTTGTGACAAAATTTCCGTAACTTCTCCGATAAATCCCCTCGTCACTCTCTCAAATTAATGAAGGATTACGTTTGTAAGTACGGGTTGAATAGGAGTTGCAATTTGTTACGTACTAGCATTAATGCAAGCTAACTGAAATGTGTTGGGAAATCTGTAAAAGCACTGTTGTAAAACGTATTTATCTTATTTATTTTATTCTATTATTATCTTCAGCTGATAATTATAATCGAACAACATGAAGTCCTAGTTTACCATTTAGTCAGTTGATACTTTAAAGGAAATAGTTCCTATGTATCCATTCGGCCATGAGCCTTAAGCAGATCCTTTGGATGTAACGCTGAGTAAGCGTTTTAAAGTACTACACCTGCCCCATGGATGCAGTTTGCTGCCTGTGATGAAGGTAAATTCCCTGAGGACCACGGAGACAAAACATTGTTTGCCTCCCGCCGGCGCCCTAAACAGTATGAAATCACATTCAGCTTCCTGGCGGGTTATATTTTCTTATTTTCTCAAGTAAAACTGAAGCGGAGTGGAATTTATGTTTCCTGTCTTTCATAAACTGCAAACAGTTTTCTTGTGACAAATTTTCTTCTATGTTGCTCAGGCAAGAAGTTTAACCAAAGAGGAAAATATAACATACCTAAATCTGATTTAGTGGCACATAAACGCTGCACATTACATAATGAACCAGCGGTCATGTGAGATTTAGAGACAGTCGATCGAAGAGTGAACGACAGACACTGTTAATTTTTTACCACAACGTCAGAAAACAGATTATTTTTCATAATTTTTGTAGTTCCTTATGCATTTGCTATGATGCTAGTATTAACTCCATGTAATCGTGTTCAATAATATTTTATTCTTATGCGCTTTATCATCGTTGAGCCTATTGGTTGAACAATTAAAGTACTGGCCTGGACACTAGACACGGTTAATTCCGTACCACGTCAGAAAACAGGTTAATTTTTCATAATTTTTGTGGCTCCTTATGCAAATGCTATAACGCTAGTATTTACTAGATGTAATCATGATCAATAATATTTTATTCTTATGCACTTTATCATCAACGAGCCTAGTGGATGAACGGTTAAAGTACGGGCCTCGATTATGGAGGATGCGGTTTCGAATCCCCATCAGAACATTCAAGTTTCGGTTTTAAACGGTTTTTTCTAAATCAATCAAGGTAAATCTTGAGATGGTTTCAAAAAGTCAAGGATTAATTACTTCTCGTTCCTTGACTAAAACCATCTCCCGGCTCTAATGACAACGACATCGATGAGTCATCAAAAATAAATTGTCCCCTTTAAAACAAAGATGTTGCTGTAAATTCTGATTCGTATTTTTTACTTGCACCAGAGTAATTCTAGAGCTCAAGTCTGCAATAAATTATACAATAAATTCATTCTTTAAATTTAATCTCAAGACACTAACATGAAGGAGCCGACTGATTTGTATTTTAGTATTTAGATAAAATACATCAGAAAGCTGAAGTGAAAGTAACAAAAAACAAATAAGTCAGATTGTACACTTTAGCGTAATGTAGCTGTTTTAATTAGTTTGTTTTACTGTTTAAATTCTATTATAGAAATTAGATCGGCTAGTGTTTGAATCGGAAATAACTCCAGGTGAATGCCGGGATGGTTGATTCAAAAGGCCATGGACGAATTCCTTCTCGTTCCTTGACCCTAGTCGTTTCACGTAACAACCTCGACGTTGACGAGGCGTTCATCCAGAAAAAAACCCGAAAAGACACAAATTTGAAAACAAATGATAGGCTACTCAGCAGTGAAAAAAATTCACTTCTCTGCATTTGGGATATCTTGTTTATTCGGTATTTCAGGGTTGGTAACATTTGGTGGGTATAATTTGATTTAGTTACCGCCCTAGATCTGATGGGAATATAACCAATTAGGACAACTGTGACAGTTGTGGGATCTAGGAAGTAGATTGAATGTGAACTCCAGGTGCAAACTGTAGTCAAGTGTATAAATGAAAGACGGTATGGGAGTTTCCCATTTTCCGTTGGTGATCGTACGCTGACAGTGTTTTGCTGCAACATTAATGGTTAGCCGTCAATTTTAGTTAAAGTGAGGAGCACTGGTTTTAATCTACATACAGACGGCGTGAGACACTGTGCAGCCTCGGTATGCGGAGCGCTGCCCCGAGGGCCTGAAGAGTGCGGAGGGGTCGCCGGCTGACCGATGGTCCGACAGATATTGGCGCATCCATCTGCGCCGGCATTCGCGACCGGCACGTGACCCCACTGACCAATCGGCGTTCGTCCTGAACGGCTCTTCACTCAGCCTCCTCGCCCGATAAGCATCCGCTCCAGATCCACCAATCCCGTCAGGTGTCCGTTTTGATTCTGGATAACTCCCACAACCCGGCGGTAATCAGTTTTCGCTGAGAAAGAAGGAATTACGTTTTCTTTTCTCAGAGTAAACTGCCTCGAGTTGATGAGCCTATAGTGAGATTTCGATAAAAGTTTGTCGCTGTTGTAGTTATCAATACATTGCTTCGAAAAATTATGCTTCATTGAGGCCATTTAAACGATAAAATCCATTATTTTATCGATAAATACCGTAATAGCAAAATTTTAATTAAATAATTTTGCCTATTTACTTTTATGTACTGTAATTTCACTACTTGACATAACTAAGTTTGCGATGAAAAGTTTAGGCATTAAACTATTTTTCAAGATATAAATTCTTTCTCTCCCCAAAAGAAACCTATTTTTACAGTACACAGCTTCTCCGGCTTTGTGTCTAAAAGCAGGCTGTAAATAGTTTAATGGGGCATAATAGAAGCTTGTAGATTATTATTGATAAAGACAACCATTTTCACTGTTACTCCGCCGACATCTTTTTCGCTCTTCACTAATAAGAGCACAGATTACATGCAAACAATATTGTTTGCCACAAGAGGTTCTCCAACGACACATAATGTTCTACAGATCGATTAAATTTACTTGATACAATATATGAATTAACAAATAATAAATATTAAATCGCTTTTTATAAGACAAATAATGGTTAAAATTCGAATAAAACGCGGTTTTTTAGCAGCTAGGTGGTTTATATCACCACTGCACCATTCTCCATCATGCCGTTAGTGCAACCGTTGACTCGTAATCAAATGTATTATGTTTTTGCGTAGTGGCGTGAGGGTTCAGTGGTTAAAGCGTCTGACTGAAGAACCACCGTTCGGGCCGCTGTCTCGGCAGGTTTTCATGGGCCCTTAATCCGTCCTTGCTGTGTAATGTGAACAATACCGAAACACTTCCGGGGCTCGGATTCCATGTTTAACTTGTTAAGTCCCCTATGCTCCGTAGTATTACATGGTTTTGTTAGGTAAGGAGCAAGGAACTAGCCATTCTGTCTGCAACACCACACCGAGCGTGGTGGATGAGTGGTTAACGTTCTGGCCTCGCATTCGGGAGGACGGTGGTTCAAAACTCCGTCCGGGCATCCAGATTTGGGTTTTCCATGGTTTCCCCAAATCACTCCAGGCAAATGCCGGGATGCTTTCTTAAATTTCTTCCCGTCCCTTGTCTCCAGTCCTTTCCCGCCTCTAATGACCTCGACGTTGACAAGACGGAAAGCCATGAGTAAAAAAATAAAAATAAAATGCAATACCAGGCTAAGTATGCCTCCTTCGGAAAGGTCCAACCAAGCTTCGGATTGAATACCATGTTTAGCTTTATGTAATAATTGTCCCATTCATAACCATGCAATACTATCTGAAATTAAAACGCTACCAATTAAATACTTAATAGACATAAGTTACCGCACAATAATAACTATTTCTGGATGTGCTCTCAGCTTACAAATTACGTTAGATGTAAGTCAACATTTTAAATATTTGTTGTTTCAATACTGAATATGTTGATGTTATGCTTGTTTCACAAATACCAGTTCACTTTACACCTCGACAGGTAGTCCCTAGTTTCGTTGCGATTCCGCTTCACTTTCATTAGAGACAGTTATAACACAGCTACGCTGAGCTCTGCTTCAGATGTTTGGGGCACATGGAAGTATGGAGATCGGCCGCAAGCAGACGCGGTTCATCGCTGCAAAATCGCCAAGAATATTCTGAGTGATCAAAGTGCCAAGTAATTACTTGGCTACTGCATTTTAACTATGTTTGCTCTTGCAAAAATTCCCTCTTTAAGATTCATCCCTGAAGTTTTCTTAAAATTAAGTGCCAAAGTTCAATACAAACTTCGCTTAGGAGATATATTAGAGGAGACGCAAATCTCTTTTTAAACTGTTTTCAGCGAGACGTTGTGAATGAGTAATCACACTTCTTCAGAGTAAAGTAATCATTCGTGACTTAGATGTATTAAGCAAATATAAGGAAATAACGAATCAGAGGAGAAAAGAAACGACGATCTTACCGAACCGCATTCAACAAATGTGTCCCGGTTCTTACACGCACCGGAATATGCTGCTTAATTCTTCGTTACGTTTCCTTGGTAAATCTATTGAAGTACCGTATAAACAGTTCTACAACCAGTTTGTGGTAATGATCTTATCAACATACCTACTCGTTTTCAGATAATTCATACTATCAGTCACTACATTGTTTCTAGATATGCGTCTAAATTCTCTCAGTAGCGCCAAGAAATCAACCCTGTTGTGAATTTGTGAGAAGTCTTGTCTGTTTGTTCCGGCATAACACGAAAACTACAGAAGATATTTTGCTGGGGTTTTTGCAGTTCGAAAACTTAGGAACTCATTTGAAATAAGAGGTATATTTTATGACGGTACATGACCTGGTGCCGGGCCTAAAATTTAAATCTCTTGCTAAACTGAAATTTTTTTGCATTGTATTTCCTTTCTTTCTTCGGAAGGCGACGGGTTCTATGCGATCATCGGAACAGAGTGGACCTTTCAACCTTGTGGGTGATCGTTTATGAGAAATCGAGTTTTAATAATGGTAACACGCAGAATGCGTTCACTATAAAAACCGCTTAAGCAATAGCGATTGCATAGCTGCGTGCAATGAGGCGTGCTCCCGTGCAGAAGGTCGCAGATTCAATGGACGGCGGTTTTGTTTATGCGTTCGTTAATTGTCGAAACTACTAGCAATGTGAAGCATTAGAAATTTGTTTTAACAGATTAAAATTTGACTCTTAAGTTTTGATCTTTATACTGTTTTAAATAGGATTCTGTTAATATTGTTGTTAAAATTTGGTTCTTTGTTTTTTATGACTAATTTACACATGCTTTACGTAACTACGTAATTTTAATTAGATTGCCGTTGCGTAGTGAAGCCCACAAGTTAATTAACATGATGGGAATTGTTAAGAGCAAATTTGTAGATGGTCGCGGCATTTATTCTCATGACAGTAGTGAATGTTGAGGACACTATGTATAAAAGTTGCGCTGTAGACTGTTGACATAATTCGTACAAAGTGTTTGTAAATTGATGGGGAATTATAAACAATGAGCTTGTTTGGTCTATGGAGACGGGCAAAAGCTAGCGTTTAATAAATCACTGTGGTTCTACAAGGGGAAACAGTTAAAGTGAACAATAATTTTTAAAGTAGAAGTTGGAAAACATATAGCACATATCCAGCAAGAATAATAAAAACCTTTGGTATAGGTTTTAGACGGTTTTAATACGTCAGCTATACAGTACTGATGTTTGGAAGATTTTTTTGGCGATTCAACTAACACAAGCAGTGACTTGCCTTTTTCAGCAAAGGATAAAAATGTTAGGTCTATGTTCATTTCATACATTCATTCATGTTGCTGATGCTTCTTTGTCGGTGAAATAGATATACTCGTATACTTTAAATAACATTATTATTTGACTGAGTTGAATACTGATTCTTTTTGAAAATGAATTTAACTGTTAGGGTTCTAAATTTGTATGCAGCTAAACACAGAACCGCAGACTAGAACTTTTAATACGATTGCCTAACCAAAATTCAAACAACTGCGTAAGACATTCTCCACAACCTAATACCAGAGAGTTAAAGCAGCTGGACCCGTGCGGTGGGGGAGTAGGCAGGGATATCAGTCTCTCGGCCGGTTTCTTTGTAGTCCTCCTTGTGATATTATTTAACTTGTATGTCGTTAGTTTTAATGTATCGCGATGTCTAATATAATTTTTTAAGCTTTGCTCATGAGCCAGGAAGCAGTATTGCTGCACCCCTTAAAATGAAATCATACATTTGGACACAAAAGTGTGTCGAGCGTTACAAAACGAATAAATGCGGCCTGATGGCACGTAGTCGGTTACCGGGCGCACTACAAAAGACTGGTATTGTGCTAGTGGTATATGTACACGTAACTAGTGAAATCTCCATTTGAGCAACGATATTTACCATTTTATAATTGGATGTCGTAGCCAGAAAATTTATAGTCAAATATTACTGTAGCTTTGGTAATGCTCAATATTTCCGATTAGTAAGGAATCTACGAGTATTGGGAATAAATCCGTAAAACTGTTACATTACTTACTCCCATACGCTGGGCGGGAATTGTAAAATTTTGACTAGGGAGTGTTTAAGTCAGGAATCAATGAATTCGTAAGTGTGGGTCCACGTATCCGGCTCCTTACCTACCTGTGCATCAAGTTGTGGGTAGGAGTGTATTTTTGATTGCGTGTCTGCTTTTCTGCTCGGTTAAATGTGTGTCTGTCCCTCGGTGTGTATATGAGTTATCAAAATCTATCTCAGCTTATCTGCGAATGAGTCTGCGTTTGGTACCGCTGCCATCTGTTTGTGCATGTGCATGTGCATGTCTCTGAATGAGTTACCTTCAGTTCGGCATGTGTCTGTGAATAACGGCCCTAATATTAAGTTTCCGTGTATAAGGTTCACTTGACTGTCTGCCTCTCTTACTCTCTCATTTCACTCCTGATTCCTTTCCGTGTGAAAATGTCTGAATAAAGTCCTGCCTCTCCACTCTACTGATTGCATATTGCGCATCTCTCTATACCAGGTCGATACCTGTGTGGTCGGGAAGGTTTTCATGATTCCCGACACTTTGCTCTACATTCAACTTTTCTATTTCTCAGTCGATCCTACAATCTACATCTACATCTACATCTACATATATACTCTGCAATTCACAAAATTGTGGGTGGCAGAGGGTGCTCAGCACCAAAGCTAATCTCTTTGTTGTGCATTCCAATCCCTAATGGTACGAGGGAAAAAAATTCATATAAGAATCATTGCGGCACCTTATTTCTCTAATCTTATCTATCCTGTCATTCCGGCTCAAATAGGTTGGTGGACGAAGTATTTCACTACACTCGTGAGTGAAAGTGGGAGTACGCATGTTCACCAATAAGTTTAAACGAATCGTGCGTCGTCTATCTACCAGAGACTCCCAGCCTAGTCTACTAATCAGTTCTGTGACGCTTTCATAAGGACTGTAGCAAGCGGTCACGAATCGAGCGGCTCTTCTATGTATTTTCTCTATACTTTCGATCAATCCCTTACGAAACGGATCCCAAATGGCACAACAATAGTCCAAATGTGGACGCACAAGAGATTTGTACGCTATCTCCTTAGTTTGTTCATTACAATTTTTCAATATTCGACCTATGAATAGCAGCCTACAATTTGCTCTACCTACTAACGAATTAATGTGTATGTCCCATTTCATGTTCCTTTGTACTGTTACTCCCAAATATTTCATAGAATCGACCATATCAATAACTGAATTGTTTAACTCGTATTTCTGAACAATTGGATTCTTTTTGTTAGTTATGCTCATTGTCTTGCACTTTTTACAATTTAGCGTAAGTTGCCACTCAGCGCACCATGCCAAAATAATATCCAGATCACGCTGAATTTCTAAGCAATCGGCCAAATTCCTTACTTCCCTATAAATAACCGCATCATCAGCAAACAATCTAAAAAGGCTTTTCACTTTGTCTCCGAAATCGTTTATAAAAATTTAAAAAAGAAGTGGTCCTATTACACTTCCTTGAGGTACACCCGATGTAACATCTAGACTAGAAGAACTTTCTCCTTCAACGACGACATACTGCGACCGACCAGTTAGCAAATCCTTTATCCATTCACAAAGCTGATCCGATATACCGTACGCTCGTTGCTTTGCTAAAAGGCGGTTGTGTGGCACAGAGTCAAAGGCTTTCTGAAAATCTAAAAAAATGGCATCTACTTGTGAACCTGCATCAATAACTTTCATTACGTCGTGTATAAATAGGGCCAGCTGTGTTTCACATGATCTTTTCTTCCGAAATCCGTGTTGATTTGTTGTAAGCAAATTATTATCGTCTAGAAATTTCATAATGTTCGAGCATATAATATGCTCCATAACTCTACTACAAACAGATGTTATAGATATTGGACGATAGTTTCCAGGATCACTTCGATCACCTTTTTTGAAAATCGGAGTTACTTGCGCGATTTTCCAGTCTGAAGGTACTTTTCGCTCTTCTAATGATTTACTGAATATATCAGACAGAAATGGGCCGATTTCCGCCGCATATTCTGAAAATATTCTTACTGGAATTCCATCTGGGCCCGGTGCTTTCCCCCACTTCAGGAGCTCTAATTGCTTTATGATACCTGCAGTATCTATCCCTAATGATTCCATCACCAACTCGACACGGCGTGGGAAAACGGGAATACTATCCTTATTTTCATCAGTAAGTGAATTTTTGAATACAGTATTTAGTACGTTAGCTTTATCGCGGCTTTCATTAACCTCTGAACTTTCACGAATTAGTGCTGGTATATTGCTATTGGTACAATTGACTTTTCGTACATACGACCAGAATTTCTTTGGGTTTTCTGTGAGACTCCATCTATATATGAGTTTGTTTTTTCTTACTGCCGTCAGGAGTATCCACCATGTTTCGCATGTGCTTATATCTGAATGCATTACCCTCCTGTTAGTATATCCCACTAAATAATTGCCACCATTTTAAGGTTTCTTGTGAGTGCAATACTTTTCTGATTGTCTTTGGTTTTTAATCTTTCGCTGGTTGTAACTCTTCCGCTTTTCCGTTTAGGCGCGTATGTGAAGTATGTCTGAATGAATTTCTGTCTCTGCACTGAGGTGAATATCCTATGTCCATGAAGTGAGGGTGTCTCTCAAATGCTCGCGCGCGTGTTTGTGCAATCACTTGCGATCACTTGAATCTGTATGTGTGGGAGTGCCACGCCTCTGACTACCTTCTACTTGTTTCTCTCTCTTTTTATGTGCGTCGTAATAGTCATCTCTCTGCCTATTAGGCTACCAATCCTGTTGTGTGTTTATGTCTCTCTACCTCCTCCCCTCCTGCTATCGATCTATGCATTTATGTGCCTATTTGTGGGGGGCATTCCTGTCAAAAAGTCTGCCAGACCGTGTTTGTGACGGTCTCTCTGATTCCCTTCCTATCAGGTTGTCCTTCCACGTGTTTGTACGACTATCTTTAGGACTCTCTGTTTGCAGATTCTACCGTAGGTATTTCATTATGTCTGGATCCTGACTCGCAGTTTGCGGTGTATGTATTTATCTGTTTGTTTGAGCGCCTGCATGTTTCCAGTGTTTCCGTGTACATGTGATGTCTGGTGTAAGTATTCGAAGGTCACATGATTTAACTCTGCTTCATTTTTTTTTTTTAATTTTTGAAAAATAGCATTCGGCCTTCTAGCCATTCAGCCAACAATTTTATTCCTCAAGTGTGTATATAGAATCTTCTCCTGTGATTATTGATTAGTGACAGGACAACACAGGACGTACACAACACTTGATTAAAATCTCCCATGCCCTAGGCCGGACTCGAACCGCCGACCCCTGCAAAGTGAAGCCAGCTCTCTAGCCCTGCGCTACCGGGTCCGGCTTCTGGCTCGTTGCTGCCTCTTCCGTGATAAAAGTTGAAGACATTGTTTGTATTACATAAAGGACAATCCGTCGATGATCGTCTCTCAGGCATATGTAGGCTAAAGACTCCTTTTCGTTCTTGTCGTAATCATATAATATTCTATCAAATTTACGAATTTGTGAACGGTCACAGCAGACGCTAATGCAATTGGGAATTGCTTGAGATAACACTAACTTTGCCACCAAAACATTAAGAGTAAATGCATGCGCTTCAGCAAACCAACGAGGGATAACAGCAGACAGCTGATAACGGAACTGTAAGGAGTAGCTGGAAATTCTGCAAATAAACATTAACGGGCACAATTTAGAGCAGTTATTGGAACATAAACGCTGGAGATATGAGACACAAATTCCAACTCTGGCTTTTGGAGTGGCAGAATATTGTAACCTTTGTTAGCATTAAGTCTCAAAAGTTAGTTAATGAACGATTTTTCTTGTTCTGATGATGCTTTCACAAAATGGATATATCAGAAAAAAATATTGAAGGCAGAATGTTACTAAGTGGTCGAAATCCAAGACTGGAGAGGCTTATTCTGATCAATGACTCGAGGTTTTGACCCAATATTTTCCAAGGATGTCGGGTTAACCTAATCTATTGTTATTTCTGATAACTCTCGTTACAATATTAATGTTGCTACTAAAACTGGAGAGCAATACCAATATAATGTTTCCTGCGTGTTCAAATTTTGGCAGGCTAAATGTCAGCAGCTGCCGGCTTTAGTTAGCCAAAGCAAGAGAATGTGATTTAACTAACATCAGAGCAGATAGCGTTTTAAATCAACGTGGTAAACGTGATGAAGAGTAAAAACAACGGATTTTACTCCAGATAGGAACTAATTATTGTATGAGTGTATCAGTGTATACTACGCGCAGAAAACCAGATGTGATCAAATGTTAAGGAAACGTTACAACAGCAAAACATTAAAAGCATGTTAGATCTAAGAGGTACCATTATATACAACATTCCTTCAGTAATCATCAGTTCACCGAATTTTTTTTAACCCCAGGCAATTTTGAAGCTGGGCCTTCCTGACTGGATTCGGCACCATTTACTCTATTTTTGACGGTTTACTCTCACATCACTTCAGTCAAACATCTCACTATTCGCCGTCAATTGTACGAGCGTCTATCAGCATTGTTGTTAAATGGATTTCCGGTCCCCAAAGAAGATGTTAGCTACAGTTATCATTTGATCATCTGTGCCTACTAGTGCACCTATGATATTCGAATTCACATTTCTCTTTCTCAGACACATTAGTACCATAGAAACAATTGTAATAATAGGCCAAGATTCGCGCTCGTCTAGTGACAAAAAGTTATGAGATCTCCTTCTGAGCCAAGTCTATACTTTACAGCAGGGGTGGCCAAGCCAAATGATCTTTCGTTCCACTTTGGAAGTGCATCATAACTCCGCGGGCCGCATATAAAATTATATATCCCCACTAGAGACACTTTTTTGCAGTGAAAAATTGAAAAATGAGTTATTATTGTGTTTACTATTATTCTTACATGTAAACATAGATAATATAATAATAATGATACTAAACGCCCATTGTAAAGAAATATATAACACTAAAAATGGAATATAAAAAATATTTTGTAAAAGTGTAATGAATGTCGCGGGCCGGAAAAATGTTCAACGCGGGCTGCGGGTTGGCCACCCCTGCTTTACAGCGTGTATTCACTTCACTTTGTGAGACAGAATGGTTTCTCTCGTGTCATAGATCATTTATTTAGAATTGAAAATAATTTCTGGTTACTTGGCCATTATGCGCGCCATGTTTTAGTTAACCTGTATAAATACCTTAAATGTGTTGCTTAGTCAAACTTACACATACATTAAAGCCAAGATTTTCTCGGTCTTTTTCGAATTTGACAAGTATATATTATGCCTTCAATTTTAGTAAGAATTATGACGTGCATAATGGCCAAGTGACCAGATTTTTTTAATTCTAAATAAATTATCTTTGACACCGAGAGAATCCATTCTGTTACACAAAGTGAAGTGAATATGCGCTTTAAAGTGTAGACTTGGCTCAGAAGAAGATCTCATAACTTATTGTCACTACACGAGCACGAGACCTGGCGTATTTTTACAACAATTGTATTTGTGGGATCTCATTTCTTTTTGTAAGTTTATCGCTTATTCTGAATCGCTGCTTAGATGTAATGATTCCATGTAGACATCAATATACGTTACCAACAATGCTACACACTCTGAAAACAATGGGAGTGCGCCGTAGCCGAGCAATACAGATTGCCGCTGGTTTAACTACCACCATAAATAAATTACTAGTAACTTCCAAAACAAGTATCGCAGCAAAGTAAATTTTAAGATATTAGTTAAACTTGCTGATATCTATGCACTAAAAAATTATCAGGCATATAACTTCATCCGGAGCAAGCAATTAAGTCGCAAATGTGTGCCAGAATTTTTCATGTTTGGTACTGTAATTAAATAAATATTGGAAAAAACTCCAACATTAGATTTTTCTTATGATTTAGGGATGAAACTATATATGTGTTCCAAATTACTTGTTTCTAGGATTACTGGTACTACAATGGAATTTTGATGTCGGAGTGTCGTGGTCGAAATAAAAATTTGAATTTCAATAACTTCCAAAGTAAGAAAAGAAAGAAGTAAAATTTAACACATTAGTTAAACTTAGTAAGCTCACTCTACAATGAAAATCTGTTATTAGTGTGAAAAGCGATTTCAGGTTAGGGGCAGGTAAGGGGTAGATAATGGAAATTTACGAGTTTCAGACTTTTGGTAAAATATGGGTAAAATGTTATCTGCGTGCCAAATTGCGGTTTGCTTTCTACGGGTACGGGAAGTACCTTTGAGTTTTGATGATCATCATTCAGTGAGTGAGTGACAAAATCGCTGAAGTTTGCTTCCAAATAACATCAGAACAAAGAACAGTAAGGAAATAAAATTTAGTATGTTTGCTAAGATTGCTGATATCTATGCATAACAGAAATTTGAGACATGTAGCATGAATACGACAGAAGAAAATGAGGTTCAAAAATGGCCCGAATCGCTTCGAGAAAAGTGTAGGCAGTGCCGCCGATGACTCGGCTTGGCGGATCCACTGCCGAGACATACTGTATATTGATTGATATCAAATAATAAAAGAGCGCTGCATCCCTTAATGCATATCGTACTTCTGCAGCTAAATCAGACACAAAAAATGTTTGCTGTGGTGGGGAATGAACCAATAAAGTCGTGTTGACAGTCAGACACAGCTACATTGCGGGGCAGGCTGTAGTTACTTCACAAAGTTATGAATTCGACGAATCGCGTGATCGAATCTCTGATCATTTACAAGGCAATTCAGCTTATGCAACTAACGTTCTCCATTTGCTAACAGTAACAGAGCAGTACAGCGAAGACTCTCAACATAATAACGGATGTAGTATTTCTGTGACAATTTATTCTCGAAACGTGAAATATTCTGAGAGGTCTGAATATCTGTTTACAGCGTGAAAATGGAATTAAATTCCGTGTATTTACTAATTATAATACTTAATACTGACATTGACTGCAAACACAGGTGTGATGTTGGTGGAGTTCAGGAACGTTGCTATTGGGGGATAAGCTGTGGGGATTGTTTATTTTACGCAACTATGAAAGTGTGCATGTACTGATATACTATATAAGGCAGTGGTTCCAAAATGGTGGTCCGCGGAACCCCGGGGTTCCGTGGAAGGGTAACAAGGGTTCCGTGTTCCGTCCAATAATTAAATGAAATGTTCGTTGAAAAGAGTCATAACCGCGCCGTGAGAAGGCCATCATAGTTCTGCATCCGTTTGTGACGACTTACGGATGCGAGACTGGCTTTTCAGCTTACGCTTTTAAAAATGGGGATCCGCCAAAACATGTATGATCAACTAGGGTTCCGTGGCCAAAAGGAAATTGGGAACCGCTGATAAAAGGTACACTCATAAAAAACTAAAGGTTGTTTATGATTACAGGTCGGGAAGCAATTGCTTGACGAAGACTTGAAGTGCACATAGCTTAACATAATAAACTTGGTAGGGCACATTTGGCAGGTAGCTGGGAAAGATTTCAAAGTCCTTCATTTACTGCAGAGGGTATGAGGGGATGTTACAAAACTTTTGTCAAAATTTTACTTGAATTTTGTGGTTGGTGTAGTGTGGGACCCTCATTTTAGGTATCAAATACAGGAATTGGAGTGTGTGGTAGCGGAGAAAAGGAGGGCAAATTGTGGAAATGATCGCAGAATACAATCAGTTGCTGATATGATAATGCAAATGGATGGGAATTAATCGGAGGGGTGAAGAGGATTCAAGGCGGATATTAGTAATGAGGCTTGGAAAAGTAGCGGTAGAGGAGTTAGGAGTTGTATCTGGACAGCGAGCGAGGAGATTATCATTACCACAAACTGGTAGTTGACCTCTGGCGAAAAGGAGTGAGAACATTTTTTTACTGTAATAAATTACTAACAGAAATGCTGAACAGTTTATCAAAAACAATGATACAATTAAAAACTCAATTCGTAAATTGCATAAGTAGATGGTTGAGCAAATTACACTCAAAATATTTACGATAAATAGCAATAATTACTGTTTCGTATATAAGTGAATTGGAAAGGAAAATGAACTGTCTCTAGTCGGATCGTGTTTTATTTTAGTTCCTCCTTTATTTCGGTTTAGAAATCATCATTGATCTGCCCAGTAATATATTGTGTGTGTGTTCAGTTGCTGACCTCTGCCCAGACTACTTCGTGAGGCGAGACACGCAAGGAGAGAAGCCACTCCGCTGATATTAAAGGCAGCCATAAAGTAACGCACTCAGAAGCAGAAGATCTCTCGTCTGTTGCCAGTCCAGCGGTTAGATTGAGGTTACTCGTCAACTCGTCACTCATACCTTACAGAATATGTCACAAATAGTGACTAACACAGAAAATATTAATCGAAGAGGATTCAAGTGATGCAATGATACATATGTGCATACGTAAAACTATGTGTTAAAAAGTCAACTGACAATTTGAATTAACACTCTGTGACAAGTCTTATTACAATTTCACCATACTTTATTTTAATTTTATTTTTTGCTTGAGATTACGTGCTTCTTCAATGTCTCGATCATAATATAGCGGAAAGTATTGTGGACAAAGATCGGGAATGAATTCAGCCAAGGCCTTTCAAGGATCCATCCCGGCATTTGCGTGGATTAATCTCGGAAAACAATTGAATAGCGAAGTTAGGGTGGCTCAGAGAGGATTTGAGCTTGTGAATTCCAAATGCCAGGCCCAGCTTTACCGCGTTTCTATAGGTCTCACTACAGTAGAATTTCATATTGTAAAAGTAATGCTTCATAAATATAGTATTCAATCTTTTGGATGATAAATTTGCATCTCAGTTGGCGAAGTTTGAATTCAGAGACACTAACCACATCAGTTAGTAAACACGAATTACGAAAGTATTTAATTCCGATGTACTTAAGCTAAATCTGCTAACTTTGGTTGGTGATGAGTTTTGATACTCAAACAATCTGTCTTTTGATATGGAGATTACAGGAATTAAGAAAAATGACAGGTTATAACGTTTCAAAGTTCTGGTCACTAAAAATCAGAAAAAAGATAGGTATGTAGCCCTATGTCACTAAAATTTCAAGAAAATACTTCCAAAGTAGTTTCCTATCATCAGCAGTTTACATGAAAATTCAAATTAAGTTGTACATATTGTACAAGCGTTAAATTTTAATGCAGAACTATCGTAACACCATTCATCAGCTGTGTCTTTCTTTATAGAATATAACGTCTTAACTGTCACCATGCGCCTGAAGAGATGGAGCGATGGATTTACCATCAAATCAGGACTAAAACTGAACTTCACCGACGATTTTCATGCTATCTTTATATTAATTTACTTCTGTTGTTGTTCTTATTATTATTATTATTGGAGCTGAAGGGTGCGTTGACGACGGGGTCATTAGCACCCTAACAAAAACCGGCTTGGCAATGTGGAATTTGCTTCTGATGGCGTGACAAAGTTTTTCCTTACAATTAGTATATTTTTTTCTTCGTCAAAAAGATAATTCAACGTTTTTGATCGCTACCTACATACAGTATGATATAATAGATTACAGATGCAGTTTTTGTATGCAAAACCACAACAATCTGAAATTGTTTAGTATTTTAACTAAATCTTCAGAACAGCACAAGCTTGCTATATTTGTGAGAAATCATTCGAATAAGTTGTTTAAATGAATGTTGTAAATTTTCCGAATTATTAGTTCTATTTATCATTAAAATACAAAAACTGTTTTAATTATTATTGTATTTGAGATTTCCATGCTACTGATCAAACCATGTAATTAATTTTAATGCATCGAACATGGTGAGTGAGCGGAAAAGCTCTGGCCTTGCATTCGGGAGCACAGGGCTTCGAATACCCGTGCGACCAATGAGATTCGTGTTTTCCATGGTTTCCCCAAATCGTTCCAGGTGAATGCCTGGATAGTTCCTTCAATAGATCATGATAAAATTCCTTCAAGTTCCTTGCCCCAGTCCTTTTTCGCCTTTAATGACCTCAAAGTCGACGAGGTGCAAAGCCGTAAACAAAATTAAAGCAGTTGTGTCATACAGGGAAATCAGAGTGTTGCTGATATTCCTTTATCGAAAATTTTATCATGACGGATCTAAGTAACACTATCAATGCATCTCTTCAAGCGTGCATGATCGAGAAGGCGCAATTATGTTTATAGACTCATTTTAACGGCAGTTCTGCATTTCAAAATAATGCCGGTGCATACTGAAAAATTTAAATTTGTCTTTGTCATGCAAAACTGTTAACTGCTGGAGGTTTCCAGTTTTGTAGTACATTATTTTACAGATTTCAGTGACCTCAGAGAGTATTTGTGAACTAGTAAAAGCATTAAAATCCACATAAACAGTGATTACTCAAGTACATTACCAACCAGAAATTTTAAGTTTAGTGACTACACCATATTACATTATATACAGTATATGAAATGCGTGGCTAATTTTGAAATCATAGGGTACCGTGGTCATACTTATTAATGACTTTGCTTAGCAAACCAACAAGCACTAGCAGAAAAACCGGGTCATAAACTATACTATTTTGCTATTTAATTATCTGATAAATTTAAACAACACTGATTTTAAATATCAACAAAAACATCTGTTGATGATGAAGTAGTTAGAAACGAACTCAACAAGAGTTTTCAGAATCACAATTGATGAGTTTTGGAAGGTGATGCCGGCACTATCACATTCGCTCCTGAAGGTGCTATGGAGGGAAGGCGAGAGATTCGCTTTTCCGCGACCTCGATTCTGCCGTGGCGGATATAAACAAAATAATGGCAAGTCTTCCATACCATGCGCTACTGAATGCCCGCCTGCGCAGAAACACTCCTCTTTTCTTCATTGTTTCCTTTGATGCGTCTGACGATACGCCATAAATATTTATCTTTCTGCTTTACAAATTGTAATTAATGGAGCTTTTTGCGGCGTCATCTGCTCGGTTTTTGCCGACGCCGCTCGGAATCAATTCAAGGCACCTTTCAGCTCTTCCAGCGACTATTTTTCACTGTTACCCCTATTGATCTTTACGCTTGTGAAAAGAACCCTTTACATGTGATTGATTTTACAGACTTTACATACAGATGTTTTGATCTGAATAAATCACACCCTCCTATCAATAAAAGCAAACCGATATGTAGTATAAAAAACCGCTAAATCTGAATTTTAGCGCAATTCTGATCACATAAAAGAAGATAATTGAATTTACTCTTCTAATATTTACATTGCCCTTTTACGAAAGACATACAAGTAACTTTGTATGCGCCCCATTCTCAAACCATAACACGGGCAACGTGTGGAATTATAGACTTGATTCTGGAATTGATGCGTTAATATATTTCTTCAACAGTGAGTCATTTACATCTTGTGAAATGTAGCATTAGAATAAGTCATTCGGTTAACATCAATGTCACCGAGTGTGGTGACTGCGCGGTAATGTTCTGGCGTCACATTCGAGAGGACTCAGGTTCGCAGCCCCGTCCGGGCATTCAGATTTGGGTTTTCCATGGTTTCCCCAAATCACTCAAGGAGAATGACGTGATGCATCCTTCAAAAGGCCCTGGCGAATTCCTTCCCTTTACTTGCCTCCCCCCCCCATCCTTTCCCACTTCTAATGACCTGGACGTCGACCAGGCGTAAAGCCCAAATCAATGTGAACGTTTTATTTATCTAGTTCCTACAGAAATCTCCACCACTAATATACCACATGTGACACAAGCTATTAACTTCTGGAAGGACTTTGTTCTTGTTTTCATAAATTAAATACAATATAACAAGCAGTAATACATCCCTGCCTCCTTTTCATTTGTCTATTACTGTTTCGGAATTTGAATGAACAAAATCTTTGTTTTACAAAATGGGTGTTGCTCGCCAAGTGAGCATTGACAGTGTACAGTGTAATTGTAACATGCGAAAGTGAGGTAACATGAAAATAAGAGGGAAGTAAGGAAGCATTTTAAATCAAATTACATGATTCATTTGCTGTGTAACATACACTCAAAGAATTTAAGATAAAAAAGCAATTGGGAAAGCAGGTGTATTGGGAAAATGCCACTAGACTATATACTTGATCGTAATTAAATTAAAACATACCCGGCTAAGTAATACTGATTAAGTACTCTTCATTACAAAACACACACAAACTGGAAGTTGCAAGCAAACGGTGGTCTATTACGCCGACACTCGAATGTAGTCAGGCATGCTCATCGCAAATTTACTGGGCAGAACAATCTGTTGTAATTTTATACAAAACGATACTATGAATTGACGACATCATGAAGCCAATTGTAACTGATTTTTTAACTGTGTGCGAAGCGCTTGCAATAGTGTAATAAAACAATAATGTTAATAAAAATAAACTTTCACTTAAGAACTTTAAAACAATGTCATATCAACTGTAGGTTTTCATTTTCTTTCATAGTAAGATAAACGGTTCGTTTGCTTGAATAAAGAGGGAAAGTAGGGCAAAATGTATAGTTCTACCTCATTAACTGTCGCTACACGGAGAGGATTCGAGCAAAATTTTCGTCCTGGTTGCATAGTTTTCGCACTGTAGGGGACTATTACGCAGTGACCTCCCACATACAATTCACCTGTTTGGCCGACCACAAGATCATATTTATTATTTATTTTTGCTTTTGGTTTTACGCCTCGTCAACGTCGAGGTCATTAGAAGCGGGAAAGTATTGGCGGCAAGAAAGGGAACGAATTCAGCAAAGGCCTTTTTGAAAGAACCATCTCGGCATTCACCTGGAGTGATTTAGGGAAGTCGTCGAAAACCCAAATCCGGATGGCCGGAGGGAGAGTCGAATCTGGGTCCCCCGAGTGTGAGGTGGAGCGCTACTGTGTAAAGTTACCTATTAAACTTAATTTAAGGGTGTGTCACACATTCTCTATCTCTTAGATCACCTGTCTCGTGCCTGCCTCGCTGGAGAATGGAGTAAGAACGAATACTGTGTTTTTGTAAGTGGCCAATTTGGTAACATGGTCTAAGGTTAACAACGTTCGAAACTATAATTTGTACAAAGAGCGAGGATAGAAGCTGGTATATATTCCGGCGCATATATACCTCGAAATTTTTGTACCACCAATCTTATAAAAAAGTTATTTCTGCAGATTCTAAAAACTTTCAAATGTCCTTTAAACTTATTTCTTAACAGTTCCCGATACCTTCAGCACTTGTGAAACGTTCATCCGATCTTAACTATTTGCTTTTACCGACACATTCCTTTAATCCTGATAGTGGAATAAACTTTTAAGTATAGAAACAGTTTCCCTTTTAGAAACTGCAGCATAACCACTTGGGAGTGACTGAAACAAAGCAATTGATATTTCTCGAGAAATGTTTGTTAGCGGGTTTAAGATGCAACACAATCCCATTCGCAAGAATTAACATGTAACAGACACTTAAAAAATATCAATAGAAACTTACGGCCTTAGAAAAGAGAGTAAGGAATTTTTAATATTGCATTAAGACGATACAGAGCCGTTTTGGAACAGTTAAGGTTCCTGGTAGTAGTTAACATCGCGATATGGTTGCCATCATACATGCCATTGGATTAATGACGACAGTAATATGGCGTCTGAATTAAAAGGAAATTAAAATTAACTGTAGTAAACGTTATGCTATAACTCGCAATATTAGTTTTAATTCTAGTCCAGGGTGCATTTAGTGCTATCAGCATGGAACTACTTTTGTTCCCTTAAAGTAATGACGTCATTAACATGACGGCCATCAAAGCGGATAAAATTATTAATAAAACTAATAATAATAGACTAACGGAACAGATCTACACCTTACTAAACAGATACAAGTCCAAACCCACATGGTTCATTGAAACTGAAAAAGACATGAAAAACCATGGAGTGAAAACACATATAATAGACAGCAGAACACTCTTTAGAGAAGTAAGTCAAACGGCAGGTTTTCAGGAAAGGCAGAAATACATAAATGGAAGAAAATGGACCCAGGAAGAAAAGAAACAATACTCTCAAATAATGAAGGAACTTTGGAAGCAATGAAAATTAAAAAAAAAAAAAAAAAAAAAAAAAATATAGCCAAAGTTGATATATCATACCCTCCAAATGAGTTATTCGAAAGAAGAGGAAGAAAACTAAATTCCTCGCACATCATGGTGTAATGAAAGGTGTCAGTTTCCGTTTTCGTCCAACTGCATTCCTATCTAGCTACATCATCTGCTAATATTGCTGCTTTAAAATAAATGCTTCTACCACTTACTCATTGACACCTCGTGATCTAAACTGACCCAGGTTCCTGAGTTTGGTACGAACACTTAAGAAGTTTAGCTTCTTCACAAACTACGTAATTAGGTATGGACCTGATACTTCTTTTTATAAAGTCTTTGACATGGAATACTTCTGTGACATTACGTGATATTAATAGTGCAATAGACCACTAAAGCATGTTGATAAATACTCATTAAAGCATTAGAAAATAAAAAGATCATTTTGGAAATTTTATTCTTTTATTTTTATTTCCAGGTTGGGTACAAGTTCAGTTCCAACATTTTTGAGGCAGTTCGGCTTTGTGTAAGACCGCACTGTCACCGCAGTGAGGCCGCCAGTCCCGTCCAGCCCGCCTCTGGTTTGCCTGTAAGTCAGAGAGTGTTAGCCAGGCCCGCCCTCCACCCCCTCGGCGGACCGCGGCCTCGCCCGCAGCCGCCGCAGCCAGGGTCGAAGTACCGCAGCAACCTCCGTACTCCACAGTTCGCGGCGAGCCGTCGAGCAGTACGGATCGTTTCCGTGTTTATCCGTGTACAGTTCAAGTGGTGTCGATAAGTTAATAAGTTACATAATAAACTGTCTACGAGTGGTGGAAGTCTACTGTTTGAGTTTAGTGCGTATTATATCGGGAGTGAATACACACTAATCGCTAGTGAACCAGATCCTGCCATAAAATGGCTGATCCCCTGGACACGGGGCAGCTAACCTATACGACGCTGCAGCCGGGATGTTACCTGCAACCTCCTGCAGCAACTGCACTGATGAGTCACAGCCAACAAGAAATTCAACTGCAGCCATCACAACAGCATCCAGGTAACTGTGACTTGCTACCGCACCAACCAATGTATGCAGACCTTCGGAATAACGTAGAGTCAAACGAGCAGCTTGCCAAACGGTTTCGTGCAGCGGGAATTCCAATATATTACTAAATGTGGAGACGAGTGCAGAAACTATAAATGTACCAATGAATATTCAGCAAGACCCAGTATATTTGCCGGTAGATCAGCGCCCTCCGGCTCCAATAGTAGTAGAATCAAATGAGCGTTTATCTAAAAGTGATAATTTCCATATGACAACAGATGAGGAAATGGTTTCTGAAGCCGCAAGTAATTCTGAGGAACGCGCGGAAATACAAGACACTCAACTTAACCAGTGTGATGGCCCACCACACGCTAGCGCAAACATAAACACCAACCGCGAGCGTAGCAGGAACAATCGTTATAGCCGCTCAGATGCCGGACCATTCTATGTTTTTGTGGAAAGCATGGACAGAAGCATCGGCAGACTACATCCTATGTCAATGGGCAAAATTCTGTATGCAACCAACCCCGCATATAAGCACGATATTATAAACATCATATCCGCCGGCAGAAATAGGCTTAAGATTGAAACTAAGACCGCAGCGTCAGCAAACATGGTAGTGCAGTCAGCAGTGTTTAAGGAGAAGAACCTAGAAGCATATATTCCGAGCTTTTTAATCCACAGGCAAGGTATCATTAGGGATGTAGATGTCACCCTAACAGAGGAAGAAATCCAACAGTCCATTGAAAGCCTTTATCCTGTTATTTCTGTGAAACGGTTTACAAAGAGAACCACTAATCAGAACAGTGAAGGACGGATCCCGATACCTGTATGTATGGTCACTTTCAGATCTCAGTCCTTACCAGCCTATGTAGCAATCTTTGGAACACGGTGCCCTGTAGAGCCGCACGTACCACAAACACTCGTTTGTGCTAACTGCCAACGATTCGGACACCGTATGACACAGTGTCGCAGCGCCACGCGTTGCAGTAAGTGCGGAGGTCCTCATAGGATGGAAACATGCACCAGCACAGCGAACCCTCGATGTTTACATTGCCAGGGCCCACATCTTTCTAATGACAGACTATGTCCTGTGTATGTACAGCAGCAAAGAGCTCGCGAGGTGATGGTCCATAATAAAACTCCACCAGCGACGATTATGAACCCTGGTTACAGACAGACGTATACACAAGCCGTCAGCGCTGCGCCATGTTACAGTGATGACAAGCAATTTCCTCCGCTTCCATCCATTACATCATCTCTCTCTAGTGCAGCCCCGACCAATGCATCCCAAAACAACCCTATCCAGCAAGAACAAGAGCTAGGTCAACAAACTGAAGCAGTCGTCACGGTTCAACCGTTCTACACTTCTACCACTGGCGGCCGTAGCAGACCAAGGCCTGCTCCTCCTAAAAAGCAAACGCCCAATTATCCTCCTCTTCATCAGAGGATGTATATCCCACACCATTTACCAATCACTCCTATTACGCAGAACCCTTATTCTCCTAATCCCCTGGACAAAGAGATGTCCCCTTCAACAACAAACGCAGTGCTTATAGAGCAAATATTACAAATGATTGCACAGATGATATACGAGTTTCAAGCATCCCCAACAGGTACCCTTCAGCTTGACCCGCTCCGTAACCTGCTCACTAGTTTAGTAGGGTACAAGTAGAGTTCCAAACACAACAACCAAACTTCATTACAATGGCTCTCCAAATTCTCCAATGGAACGCAAGATCGGCCATCTCCAATAAAGAAAGTTTGGAACAAGAGCTACGCCAAAAGAGATTAAAATAGCTGCAGTTTCGGAGACCTGGTTCAAACAAGCAACAAATGTAAGATTTAGGAACTATACAACCATCCGAGATGATCGACCGGATGGAAAAGGCGGAGCGGCTCTCCTAATACACCATTCAATCGCCTATAAGGTCTTAGGAGTCACAATGAGTGGAGACCCTGACATTCAGGCTGTTGCAGCAAGAATACAAGCACCTACACTCGAGTTTACGTGCCTCTCGATCTATTGCAAACCTAATAAGGTTATAAGTCACGAGATGTGGAATTCTCTGTTAGCCCCACTAAAACACTCCACTACTAATCTGCGGTGATCTTAACGCGCACAGTACCGCATGGGGATGCTCCTTCACTGACAAGCAGGGTCAGCACCTACTAGAGATCTGCGATACATATGGCCTAACAATCTTGAACGATGGTTCGCCAACACTAGTACCTTCACCGTATCAGCGCCCATCAGCGGTGGATATCACGCTAGGTTCCACTGCCTTAGCTACAGTAGCTCAATGGAGAACACTACAAGATCCGCTGGGTTCAAACCACTTCCCAGTACTCATAAATATAAACCAACCTCCATCGAACGGCCCATACCCCATTCCATCAAGTAAGTGGAATATAAAAGCTGCCAATTGGACAGCATTTGAGGAAATAATGTACGAGGAGGCATGCAGATTCCAACATGGCAGATCAGCCCTAGAGGATTACAACCTCCTTATAGAGGCGATAGAACGCGCAGCTTATTCATCTATCCCTCTTAGAAAGAATGCTGATCGGAAGAAAGTTACACCACCGATATGGTGGAATGTAGAATGCTCGAGACACATCGCCCTGCGACGGGCAGCACTCAGAGAATATCGTAAACATCCAAATCAAGACACGTATTTCAAGTACCTGCAAGAACAGCACGCACCAAACGGTTCCTCAAGACTGTAAAGAGACAGAGCTGGATGGAATTTTGTTCCTCTCTGAATAGAGAGACAGAGACGAAAGTCGTATGGCAGCGCATTAAAACTCTACGCAACAGAAACTACTGTCCACGTGAAGCTCCTGTCGATACCAAGTGGCTAGAGGACTTTGCTGACAGAATTGCGCCCTCTATGCCTAGACCCTGCCCCATACAATTTTACGGAAGAAGATAATAACCATTTCCTATGCTCTCCATTCACGCTCAATGAACTACGAACAGCTCTTAAGAATTCTAGCAACACATCACCAGGCATAGACGACATTCGTTACCCCATGTTACAACATTTACCAGAAAAAGCTCTAACCCTCTTACTAAATACCATTAATGAACTATGGTCAAAGAAGCAAATACCAGAAACCTGGACGACCCCAAATAATAGTTCCTGTACTGAAGCCTGGAAAAGAACCAGGAGCCTCTATATCCTACCGCCCAATAGCATTATCCTCTTGCATCGGTAAAACTGTTGAGCGAATGATAAAACATCGATTGGAATGGTGGGTTAGAAGCACAATCTCTGCTACCTACTACACAGTATGGATGTCGCAAAGGGCGAAGTACTTACGACAATCATACCATGTTAGTTACGGCGATACACGAAACATTTATGAAAAACCAGTATCTCACCGCGCTGTTTATGGATATATCTTCGGCGTATGACAACGTACAAGTGCCAATATTGATAGATAAGCTCATTGCATTGGGCCTACCCCAAAACTTTGTAGCCGGAATTTACCAACTCTTACAATCAAGGCAGATATACATCCGGTACAAACATGTACTCCTAGGCCCAAGATGCACCCATCAAGGTCTTCCACAAGGAGCAGTGTTGAGCCCCCTTCTCTATGCAATATATGTTCGGGACTTGGAGAACATCCTGCCCCCCGAAGTGAATATCATACAGTATGTTGATGATGTTTGCATCTACACCACGGCAACTTCAATATTGACAACTAAGCACTTACTAAAACAAGCAATATTGCAAGTAAATCAATGGCTTTCTCAACATGGACTGGAATTCTCGGCAAGCAAATCTACAGCTATTATATTTACAAGACGAAGAATTCAACCACCGATATATAATCTTATTTTGGGAACACACAATGTATTGGTCAAGACTCACGTCAAATTCCTTGGACTGGTCTATGATTCCCGCCTAACATGGGCGGCACATATACAAGAACTTATACCAAAATTGGAACAGGGCCACAATATCTTACGAACTCTAACTCGGGTATGGTGGGGAGCTCACCCATCCATATTACTACTTCTGTACCGAACCATAATTCGAGCAAAAATAGAATACGGTAGCATATTCTACCTTAGTGGTAACAAGCGGAATATAGAAAAATTGGAGCGCATCCAGCACATGTGCATCCGCACCAGTTTAGGTGCAATGAAATCAACACCTACAAATGCTCTCCACCTGGAAGCCGCGGAAATGCCCCTGGAAATCCGCACACAACTCCTTGCTAACAAATTTTTACTGGCACGCATGTACGACAAAAATTCAACTATCCTCCGGCAAGTCACTAATCTCCATCGACTGATAGAAGAACGAGGACAACGCCTATACAATCAAAGATATCCGCTACTGCAAGGCCTAGTGTACCTGAAAAGTCTACTCCATGAACACCAACAGCAAGAAGCAGTCACTATATATGAAATTCCTTACCAGCATTGCGTGACACCACTGGCAGTAAGTCGTATACCGGCAAACTCTAGAACAGGCCAACCAATTAACCAGGTCCTCCAGGAATATCTATCTGAGAAATGGCCAACCTCAGTTCAAATTTATACGGATGGATCAAAGATACCCACGGAGGGTGTGGGATGTGCTTTTTATTGCCCTGAAACACAGCATGACCAAAGATATCGATTGCCAAACCATCTACCAATATACTCGGCCGAGGCAATTGCTATCGTCCAGGCCCTCATCTATGCAAGGAGATTTCCCAGGCGCAGTATTTTAATTCTTTCTGATTCACTCAGCGTGTTACAGTCACTAACTACTCCAGCCATCCTTCAGCATGCTAACTCATACCATACCAGCATAGTTCAGCAAACCCGCCGAGCTTACTCAATATGGCTCCACGGTTAACTACATCTCGATCCCGGCCCATACAGGGATAAGATATAATGAGCATGTTGACAAGCTAGCCAAGGAGGCATGCAGTATGGGACAAAACTACAAGCCACCTTACAACCACAAAGATTACAAAGCAGCGGTGGTCAGTAACGCCTATCAGCAATGGTCCACTCTATGGGAAGAAACTAAAAGGTACAAAGGACGGAAGTATGCGATGATTCAAACCCATCCACCACGACGACCTTGGTTCACGGACTGGAAAACTCAACGAAGGTACATCGCAACCATCACACGAATGAGACTCAACCACGGGGGCCTTCCGCGAACACCTTTACCGTATACAAGCAGCAGACTCGCCGTATTGCCAATGTGATGGGCAAACCCCTCAAGACTTGAAACCACATATTCTTCCAGTGCTCCATGTATCAACGGCAACAGCGTACATTCATCAATGCTCTGGTGCGGGTACAGCACCCGCTGCCAACAAGCATCGCAGACCTACTTGCAACCAGCAACAGACGAGTCTACACTATCATTAGAGATTTTGTAAAAAATTCAGATGTATATATATAAATACAAAGTAACGTTTAAACATATTATCATAGACAAAACAACATAGTCACATAAATATAATGAGACATTGACAATATGTAACCACATATCCTTATAAATGTATATATATAACTTACTAAATTATAACAATGCATTTATGCATTTACATGAATGTAATAACGCACATCAGAAATGTATCAACAGTTGTTCATAAAAGTAAGAAAGATTATTATTAAGAATGTAACAATGTATAAGAAGCTGGCTGTATGGTAATTGAAACCCAAGGCCAATAAACAAAAAAAAAAAACCTCCGTACTCGGACGGACCAGCGAGCAGGTAGCTCAGCCGCCGCGCCAGCCAGGCCGCTATGAGGCGCTACCTGCGGACAGCAGCGTGTGCGGCCCATTACTCAGAGGGCGCGGGGCCAGCAGCGGTGAGGGGAGCGGACCTGTGCCGTACACTATGCCGCGCACCGTCACCTTCACCCGAGTCGACTGAAGGCGAGTGACGACGACGACCGACGGACATAGCGGCTGCAGGACGTGACAGACCCTTGGATGGCCGCGCAATGTTCTGCAGCCAGGTACCGAGCGTGGTGGTGTAACGGATAGCGTTCTGGCCTCGCATTCGGGAGGACGGCGGTTCGAATCCCCGTCCGGGCATCCAGATTTGGGTTTTCCATGGTTTCCCCAAATCACTCCAGGTGAATGCCGGGATGCTTCCTTCAAAAGGCCATGGCCGAATTCCTTCCCATTCCTTGCCCCCATCCTTTCCCGTCTCTAAAGACGACGTTGTTAAAAAGGGACGTTAAACTGTTAAAAAAAAAAAAAAAAAATGCAGCCAGGTCTGTCGACCCCGTCACCGATCCCCCACCACCGCCATCCATACACACCGCGTTGTACCTCCGCCACCACTGACGACCACACATCAACTACTTGCAGACCACTGCTCACCTCACACGTACACTGCCCAGCACATGTGATCGCCGAAATATCGTGTGACGTCACTTCCTTAACTCGGCTAGTTACCAGAGAGAGTTTCATACAGTATAACTTCTTTTAAAACATACATTAAACGAAGCGGTCTGGTGACTCAGTGGTTAAGGCTACTGACTGAAAATTGAAAGATCCGTGGTTCGAATCCCAGACGTACCTTATCAATACAAAAAAAAATACCATTAATTACTGATTCTAAACTTTTTTTCCGAACAGTTTGTGTAGTATGCGAGCGTTCTCTTGCTATTTATATCCACACGTCGTAACTGACAACTAGTGAAAATATTTCGACGTCGAATATAGTGCGTGCGCCTGATGTACATGCACTTATTTTTTTTTGGTTTTACCATTTTGTATTTCACTTACTATACATTCAATATCTGTTTCGTGATCAACACTTTAACATCTGAAAATCGTAATCTCAATACTGTTAGTCATTTACCTAAATACTTTCCAAGATAATTCATTCAGGGTTTTCTCTGAATCGTTAAAGATACAATTTATTTTCAGTCTTACAACACACAATTTATACTTACCTTCTTTTCGTTTCACAATATGTAGCTTTTCTATTTATACACAACATTCACAGATCAGATAGAAACTCCTTTTCTCAGCTCTCAGGCTATATAAATTTTATTAATAATCATTCGCGAACTTTACCAAATACGAGGAATGGTTCAGTTTCTTTTTAAACCTCCTTTTTATGAAGCCTCCTCTTCCAAAAATCATCTCATATTTACATTTTCCATCAATATCATTTTTTCCATTCATACTCTTTCATCTGTCCATCAAAGATAATCCATCAAGCCACTATTGGTTCTTTGAATCTATTAACAAAAGTATACAAAGTTGATAATGCACTTTATGACTCTACTTTACACAAATGTGTTTACAAAAATATTTAAAGTGGTATCAAAGAAGAACTCTAAGAAATATGCATCTTTCACTCAAGTGTGCATTCAGCATGATTTATTTCAACAAAGCAACTAAAGTAACGTATCGTGAGTCAATTGATAAATGGTCAAGGTATTGATCCAGAGCTCAACAAGGATACTGCGAATAGGGTTTTCCAATCACCTATGGTATTTAACTCCCGACACTGTTTCTCAGATCATACCTATTTGACTACACACTTCCAAAAAAGGTTAAGGCAAATGTAATTCGCGAATTATGACAAATATGAAGGAGAGTTACAAGAAATAAGTAAACTGAAGGTAGACATTTTAAATGAAAATGGTGTTTTTTCCCTTACAAACATAGAATTTTCTTTTTTTTAATATTCGACACAAAAACTTTATTTACCAGATTTTCTTCAGCACAGATTTTCTTGAAAAAGACCCGGCAACATGAAAAGATGATTCTGATTACCAAATCGAGTTGAGAAACCTGAGAAAAAATTATACAAATGGCGTTACATAAAGATTATAACAAAATTCTCATAAAATATGAAACTGAGAACCAATTTGTTTTACAGATCGTTACAGAAAATCGTAAAAAATATTCAACTGTCACAAAATCAACAAAGTTCAGTGCCCATCGAAATTGATATTGCAAATAAAGTTGTGTTTATCTTGTAGAAATTGCATGTTTCAGTAAGTCTAACATTTTCTAATTTTTTCATGTTAATCAATTGTGGAGGTAGGCTGGAACTGACCACATCAATATTTGTATTAATCAAAAACAAAATTATCGTAGTAGGATAGAGTACCACCACTTAAGAACAGAATTATATGTTGCCTATACTCTGTTCCAATTTCGAGGGTTCTGAGAATCGCCTTTAACTCGTTCGAATGCTTTTGAAATTTTACATACTTTATAGATTGAAAAATGATTAAGGGATGGGATCACTAAAATTTTAACTTTCGGAAAGTTGCTTTTTGCTGAGGACCACCATAGAGTGTATTGAACGCGTGTTATGGAATGTAATGGAATCTTTGATGATGAGCTTATCTGCGCATAGAATTACTTGTAAGATTATATTTTTTCCGACAAATTTCATTCCATAGGTTTTTTGTGGTTCGAACATTACTGAAATTATTTAAGTCAGCTAACGGTAATGGGCTCTTTTAACATTAAAAAGATCATATTTTATGTATCCCTTGTTATTAATTCACACATCATTTTTCGTTGGGCAGTAGGGATCACATTGAAGTAAACTATGATGTAAAACCACCTGAAACTTATTAGGATGACATATGACTTGACGCTTTAATTGTCCGTGAGAACTGCCAGGTTATCTCTAAGGTAAACAGTTCCCCTCGCGGTCCTGATTCGAGTCCCGTTTCGACGAACAATTCCGCTGAGACAACCTGAAACTAACTCTGTCACGGTTCTAAGAATTTAAGAGGCTTACAATTTCACACATCACTGATTAAATTTTGCAAATTTCTTACAATTATTATAAGGGCCTGTATATAAAATAAATGCAGCATTGCGGGATTAAATGCGTGGTATTGCAAGTATTTCTTCTGCTTTGTTCGAATTAGGTAGCAGGACGTTCTGTTGCTAGTATATATGTTGAACTTATCCAGCTAGTGTCAACATTTTTTGGGACCGGCTGCCTGTGATGAGTTCTACTCACCATCGGTCTGGTCAAATTTGTAGCTTTGGTTATGCGGCTGCATGTCCTTGATGACGCCAAACATTTTATACATACTGCCAGGTCGTAATTGGGAGAAGTGATGTATAGAGTCTAGGCGAGAATCCGACGAGACAGGAGAAAAAACATACTTTACGAAAGACTGTATCTGTTAACTGTCATGAATTCTATTATCTCACCGTATACGGATTGTATAAGATAACGATTTTTTCTGTTGTTTCTGATAGCTGTCAGTCATATAATTCAGGTTTTTAATCCCTACATATAAATGGAGTGAACTCAATGAGTTATTATTTTGATTATTGGCACAAGAACTTGTCTAATCCTGACTGTTATATTTAACTACGTCACCTATTTATCGAGAATATTGCCGAAATAGCATTAAGTGAAATTAGCGAGGTGAAATATTGGTTGGTGTTAGAACACGCACAATTTAATTGCTTCTTTAGTTATCTGATGCGTGTTAACTGCGGAGTAGCATTGTAGCTGCTTTATTTGCAAAAACAGCACGGGCACGTGTAATAAATTCATATTTGTGGTTTATTAACAAAATGAATTCGTGGTCATTAGCAACAGGGTCGGTGATTAATAATAGTAATAACTGCTTTTATTTCATTCGCTCGTTAGTTTCGCATTCTGTTAACATAACTCGTGCTATGTATATATTTGCAATACTATTTTATTTTTCAATACATCTGCAAACTAACATGAAAGGAATGTATCTACAGTTTATAAATAACTCTAACTCCTGTCTATGAGTTGTGTCTCGTTTTCTTGACTATGCAAGTACATGATAAGAACAACCCATGCCATAATACCAAGCACAGCAGCTATTGCTCTTACCAAAAATTCAAGTGAAAGATATACGAAGTGCTAAATATTGACAGACCTAACCAAACTAAATATACTTTGTCTTAACACAAATTAGCGCCTGCAGACGTAACTATCAATCAACAAATTACCTCTAGCTTCTGTGAAAGAAATTAATTCCGCAAATAGTTTTCTTCTGTTTCTCACCACGAAATCTTTCAAAGGCGATTATAAATCCTGATAATTAAAAAAATAAATTGTAGATAATTTTTAGACCAGATTATCTGTATTTCTTTTCTTTTTTAAGTAATAGATTATTGATCATTTTTTTGTGTAATCATGAAATTACTCTACTGAGTGAAGCTATCTTCATCTAAACCTAACAAATTCGACTTGAACTAAAGGCACCACTGGGTAGGGTTTTTGGACAGTTGCTGTTCATTAGTCTAATGATTGGTTGTGTTGATGGTTAACGGTCAGAATTTAGGCTGTTTCCATATGAGATAATCATGATATAGGATCAAAACGGGGAGGACTGAAAATAGCTGCAGTGTGACCAGGATAGAATGTCTAAATGGGAAGGTCAACGTGGAATGATGATAAATGTAGAAGAATCAGTTTATGAGGTACAGAGATAAAAATAAAAAAAATAAATAAACGTTTTTTATGATTATAGAGTGGGGCTGAATTGTTTGTTGAGGGCTTGAAGTGTAAATATCTTGGCATAACGTTTGATAACAAACTGAACTAAACAGAGCACATTAGGCATGTGATAGGAAAAGGTTACAAAATCCTTCATTTACTGTAGAGCAGGGATGGCCAAACTGAGGACCGCTTGCGGCCCGCATTATGTCAGCATGCGGCCCACGGAGCAGGATCATTATACAACTTTCAACTGTGATATCAAACACTACATCACTAAGTTAAGATGATTTTAAATATATATCATCACTCGCTTGATCTCGAGACAATGGACAGTTGACAGTACTGGTGTGCAACCGAGTCTTATCATTGCTTATGGATATCCATTCCAAATGTTCTTCAAGATAATTTATGTTCCATGTTATGAGAGTGGCTATTAAAACAGTGAACTTTATAAGATCAAAGTCGTTGAATTACCGTCTATTCCAAGAATTCCCCATGCATTTGGAGTCAGAGTATAATGATCTTAATTTTTTTACGGAAGTAAGATACCTCTTGCGTCCAAAAATTTAAAAGGAGTGTTTCATTTGAATCTAGGAATACTGTCATTGTATGCAACCAAGTCAAAAAATATTCCACAGTTTGAAGACATGTAGCGGGTCTGCAAATTACCATTTCTAGCAGATAAAACTAGCTACTTAAATAACCTGAACATTTGTCTGCAATACAAAGACCATTTGGCTAATAATATGTCTGATCTCGTTATATTTCAAATGAAACTTCACTAACTTATCACACCGTCATTGAAAGTAGACGTGACACAGTCGTCGGCGAATAAATGTGGTTCATTGATATCAAACTTGAACCTTGAGTCTGAAAACCGATTTCAAGATTTCCTACACAACAACAAAACTGATTTTAAATTGCATAATGTTGACTTGAAAGAATTCTACAAAAAATTATCTGAACAAGGAGAAATATCATTCGTTTTACAAGGTTTGAGGATGATTTAGCTATTTGTAAATACTTGTGTGTGAACAGCGTTTCAACCAGATTAAGTATATTAAGTTAGAACACGAATCATCGACCCTCATTTGCAGCAATTTTTGCGAATAGCTAACATTTCTTTTGACATCAATATTGATGCGCTTAGTTCTGTAAAACAAATTTAAAAATTGTATTAAAATAATTATACTTTTAATACTTCATTAAATATTTATGTTTCATTTTTAGTGGGTTTTCTCGCTCATAAAAATTATTTTAGTATTTTTTTGAAGAAAGTAGTGCGTGCGGCCCGCTTGAAAATTCTATTTCTAAAATTTGGCCCGGCTGCTTATTTAGGTTGGCCACCACTGCTATAGAGGGTGATGAGAGAATGCATCAGAAAAGTTAGAGAACTGGGTTAAAAAACTTTGGTCAGATCATTGGTTGAATGGGGTGGTGTAATTTGGGATCCATAATTTGGGTATCAAGTATAGGATCTGGAGAGCGTGCGAAGAAGAGCAGCCAGATTTACTTGTGAAAATTATTACTTGACGCAGTCAGTATGATAAAAGAACTGGATGTGGAGTCATTGGAGGACAGGAAAAGGGTTAAGAGAGTGCTGAGAATATACAAGGCATATGTTTGAGATGGGGCTTGACGGGATATTGGTCGAAGAATTATTATTAGTGTGCGGAAAGGAGAAGATGACCATAAGCTGGCACTCAATTTCATGCACAAGGAAGTAGGAAAATGTTCTTTTTGTGGGCAAAAGTGTCAGGGATTGGAGTAAATTATCAGGCGAAGTGATGAATAATTTACCAAAAACGCTGAACGAATTTAAAATTAATATTCTCAAATCGCAAAACTAGATGGGGGAGAAATATAACACTTAAAACATATAAGATAATAAAAAATAATAAAAAATGTGTAATTAGATGACTAAGGAAATTGTCTCTCCCACCGCATTTCCTGTTAACAAATTCATCCAACACGTAAGTCTCAGATTTTGAACAACAAAACAATTTTTCCAAGTCTTCCGTCAACAATTGATCAACAACTATGATTATTCAGCGTAGTGGTAATCATCCTCCAGCATCTTCATAATTCATATAGTGTTCCCCATGCTCAACCTTTGCTTCCAGTATTTCATACATGGAGACTGATAAAAAAATTTATGATTAATGGAACCATGTACCTTCACCTTAGAAACCTACCTCCAATCAAGATGACATTATCATTAGGAAAATCTCTAACCAGGTAACTACTTTACCCATTAACTACTTTATGAATTTACAAGTAAAATGTCTGTGATGGTGATATCCATTAGATTGTAGGTTCATATTTAAATACTATTTGTGTCTCAACATTCACTACTTTTATTATACGCATGGAATCCTCATACACACATTGCAATAAAACCTTTCGTTTTCATCCTAACTTTTTTTTTTTTTTGCTATATGTATAATTCTTTTGGATTAGATTGTAAAATAACATACCAAAAATTCAAATAAAGTGTAGCTGTGTATTAACTTTTTCCCAATTTGTCCTCATATTTATTGGAACATCACGTTTCCTTAACTCAAAATCCGTTTTTATCTCACTGAATTACAATTCAGGTTATGTTATTAATAAAGAATGCAAATTATTAAAATTTATTTTTTTAATTGGTGTTTTCTTCGAGAAATTATAAATGATTAGATGACCCATGCCAAAATTTCGCGAATAAAATACGATGAATAGTGAGGTTGACGGTTTGCAATAGGATGGAAGAAGAAATACCTCTTTTTTTGAAATGGTTTATTTATTTTAATGTAACAGGTTCATAACAAAATACTTACAACATGTTACGAAACAATTAGGAAAAACATTTGGACGCGTAAAACATACATATGACAAACTGTTAACACACGTCATATCCATATGAGTTTCTGCGATCATAGTCTGTGAGAAAATTTCGCAAATAAAATGTTTACATAGAAATCGTAAAATAAAACAGAAATATTTCCGCAATTAGGTATGAAGGGAGATAATGGCTTGTGACAAAAAAAAGAGAAATAATATATAGAACACGACCAGTGCGAAAATTAGGCGAATATCGTAATTAGCAAGGTTTGTGACTTGTACACGGTGAAAGAGGAACCACCTCATTTGTAGTAACTGCTTATTTGTTTAGTGTAATAGGTACGTAAAAAATTAGTTATAATGTATTACGAAACAATTAGGGAAAACTTTTGAACGCGTAAATCATATGTATGACAAACTGTCACTGACCACAACAGATTACAGCTAACCTAAACAAAATACACACATAATATCCATGTGTCTATGGTATGTGTTGCTGTGATCGTAGCCTGTCAGAACATTTCACGAAAAAATATTTACGTAGGAATTCTACAGACAAACTGAAATGTTTCTATAACAGAAAAGATATCCGATAAGCTAGTTATTGTACAAACAAAAAACCCAGTTTATTGAAACCTCTGTGATATGTGGTGTTGATATTTATCGGTAACGCGCTCAATCCCTGTTAACACCAATGAAACATTTTATTAATATCTCTGTGATATATGCTGCTGCTATCTGGCGGCTTAGCTCTGAAGTGTCTCATACGCGCGAGTTTCATAGTTATTTCTTTGTCGTTCAATCTTTAATATGATACCCCATTTAGGGATTTCGGTGAAGTATGAAGGGAGATAAATGGCGCGTAAAAAAAATAAAAAATAAAGTGCAGTTTATGAAAGTAATGATACTTTTGCAATATAGGGGTCAAATTCCTCAAGATTCTTTTCTTAAAATGTGACTGAAGTGGAGAAATTAATCTCTAAAATACCACCTAATTTCTCGCGTTCGCTTAGATATCAAGGAAAATAAATGGCTCGTGACACGAAAATACGTTATGAAAAGAAGGATACTTTTGCCCTTTAAGTGTCAAATTCTTAAAAATAGCTTTCTTAAAATATGTGACCATAGTGGGCACCAGAGATTGGAGTGTACCCTATTCTGAGGGAAGCGACATCCTGATCTCAAAGTATTGTTACTTAAACATGAATTATTGAACAACTAGAATTTTTAATAAAGTCAAATGAGACATTACATTACTGGATGGGAGCTATTGAAAACAAGGTTCACAATCTGACTTTACGATTTACTTATGCATTTTAGAGATGAAGGTCGGGTTAAGTATCTATGAAATCCTCCGCCGAGAAATGGGGTTCGAACTGGTGACCTTTCGTCCCCCAGTCAGACGCCTTAACCACTGAGGCACTAGACCATCGCAGATATTAACACTAGCATATCGGTGACGCGAACTCATAAAATTTTACCCATCTAAAAATTGTCGAACGTGCCTAAAGAAGTGTTCACATCAAAAGTAAAAATTTAATATAGTCCACAATCCAAAGGTTGGTCGAATCGTTGCGAAGGAGATGTACCAAGCTATTGTGTGAGAGACAGGAAGGCCAATTCCTTTCCTCAGAGATCTACAGTTAAACGTGGAATGAGAACGTCCATCCACCATCCGGCGTAGTTCATATAATCAAATGCAACTCCTTGAAATACCTTCTCACCGCCTCTGAAGTAAGTCAGATTTTTCGAAATGACTTCAGCCATATCCAAGAATATAGTAAACAATTGTTTCATAAGTGCTGAAAAGCAATCTACATTTCTAAATATGATCGTTTATTAACACCCAGCCTCACTGAATTGTGTATGGACTCTTTTAAATTCATAAACTATTAACAGCTTAAGAAACAAAATATCATTCCTTATATATATTGAAGTGTTCCCTATGTTAGGAAAGCGACTTCTCGACCTTACTGTGGCCGTTCACTACCAGTTATTAATTTCCAAATAATATTAAGCATGAAACAAATCAGGTGGGCGCCAGAGATTGGAGTGTACCCTATTCTGAGGGAAGTGACATCCAGATCTCAAAGTATTGTTACTTAAACATGAATTATTGAACAACTAGAATTATTAATAAAGTCAAATGACACATTAAATGACTGGATGGGAGCTATTGAAAACAAGGTTCACAATCTGACTTTACGATTTACTTATGTATTTTAATTGTTTACTTGACAAAATTTTACAAAGATTAATTTCCTTTTTAAAACACAAGGGTATATAACTTTTTCTGTGGAGCAAGAGAGTCTGTCTCGGGGCGATAACTAGGGTAAACGACGTTGATGCAAAAGTTCCTTTTTCTGAATGGTGGTTACCGTGCAGGCGAATCTAAGTTGTGCAGTCGGCGGGATGATCAGCTCTCCGTCACGGCCGGCTGCCTCCCTGCTGTCTCTATCGTGGTCAGCTCGGGCTGCCAATTTACCTCTCTCCGCAGGCAATCAACCAAATCCCTCTCTTCCATGCTGCCGGACGAAGCGTCGCTTTCCACCCCCCCTTGATGACGTATACCAATGTCTGTATTTGGAGGGAAGCTCTTCTCGCTGGTTGGCTCGGGACATGCAACAAAACCGCCCTTTTTTTATAATAAAAGTACAAATTTTTCCTGTTGACTGTACTCCCTGGCTTGCCCTCGCCCTTCGTTCTTGGATACAGATTTACTTTTTATATTATTTGTTTATTGAAACAGCCCAGGCTCCTCTTGTGTTGTGTACGGGACTGTTATGCCATAATTCAGATTTAATGGCAACACTCAGGGACTGGCGTTCACCAAACATTGGCAGAACCTCCCCTGGGACCGACGCACACACGACGAGAAAAAAAAAAAAAAACACGCACACATATGTTTCAATCTCTGGCTCTTGCGGAACATTACAATATATAGAACGAGTAATATTTTGTTTCTATATATACAGAAATAAGGACCATCTATAGTGTTCTCAGAGTTCTATTTTCAAGCTAAATTCTTGACTCCATGTTATTTCATAAGAGAACAAGTATTTCCAAATTGTCAGTCAAGTTTCTCACTATTTGATGTTAAAATACATATATACGATGATAGATACCCAGTTTCAACGCAGAATGGATACTAAAACCATCTCATAATATATAACGTCATCTTTAACCATTTTGATCAGGCCAACGATTCCTCAAAAAAAAAAAAAAAAAAAAAATGAAAACAAAACCGGCAATATATTGATTTTCTATTTATTTCCTTTCTGTGATTCAAACGTAGTCATGAATTCGATAACCAATCGGCTTGGTTAAAAATTGTATGTTGTTTTATTCTACTAGTGTATTGTTTACATAACAGTAAAAAAGTCTACAAGGCGCTCTTTAGGGAAACTAGTGATGCGAAAGGCATTAATTCAGCTAACAGCGCCGTGAACTGCTGGCACATAAACTTTTTCTTGCAGATAGATTCATAGTTCAATGTCTTAAGAAAAATGAACCCGAAGTAAATTGAGGTAGTACTCTTTCCCCTGCGATACCGTAATCTCTGCTCACCATGCTAAAGACGAGAGATTAGCGTTTTCCCTAATTCCCAGTGTCCCCTACAGTCTCTGCGAAGATTGTGGCTGCGTGCGACCTTTGCGAGGAGACGACAGTGGCTCCAATAGTTGGGGTGTGGACCGCGTGCGGTGGTAATTACTGTCGCTGCAGACATTCCTGCGGCCGACGCCCCCACTTTCGCAACCGGAAAACAGACGGCAGAGGACAGCAGGAACTACGGGAATGTGGCAAACCAAACCGAAGGCAGGACCGTCAATAGTGTCCTCAGAGTTCCATTTTCAAGCTAAATCCTTGCCTCAATGTTATTAAAAAAATAAACAACTATATCCAGATTATCAGTCAGTTTTCTTATTATTTTGTGTTAAAATAGCAGAAGTATCAGCTCCGGATTTTATGTTAATCTAAGTAAGAAACGTGTGGATGAAACTGACAGCACCAAAATAAAGAAGTTCATCGTAGAATATAATTTTCGATAAACCTTTGTCTGGTGAAGTCGTCGCAACAGCCATCCTTGAAATTACTGATTTTCTTGGAAGAAAAACACCAGCAAAATAAAGGTTTTACGTTAACCAGTGAAACTAATTGGTAGTAAGTTGAGGACTTTTGATTTCTACAGAAATTGTGTAAAGATAGTTTAGGAAATATGGCTTACTACTGTTTTCACTGTATCTGTCATTATGTTAACTGCGATTTCCAGCCGCCTTCTCTAATTTGAGATGTTTTCTTCTTCGTCTATCTTATTTAATTTCTTGATAAGCACTTATGTTTACCTCTTAACCAACTGCTTTGTAAAAAGTTCGAAAACACATACGTCATTTAGATATCAAAATAATGCCTAGATGCCTCAAAGTATATTCATTTGGAGGGTTAAAACGTATTGATACAGAATTTAGCTTTTGTTATATAGTAAGCTGTAAGATATGTTCTCTATATCACTTATTATGACAGGCATACACATAACTTGTCATATCGCTTTTGTTGGTAGAGATTGGTTTAAAGGGACGTGGGGGAATTTGCAAAAGCGTCTTGAAGGAACCATATTGGCATTCGCTGACACCACGAAAATCGGAAATCTGTATTACAGGGTGGGATTCAAACCTGCGTCCTCCAGAATGCAAGGACAGAGCGTTACTGACCACCCAACACATTCATTAACATAGTGCTAACTGAGATAAGGTTTTTTGGCTACTTACATAGTGAATTATACTCTTGAATATCAGTAAATTAATATTTCATAAATCTTCTTTTCTTATACAAGTCGGAAAACTTAACTGCTGACTGACTTCGGTGCGGTTAGTCCAATGTCTCAATGAACAGATGTATGAAAAGGGTAAATGGAAAACTTAGAAGTGTACTAAAAATCAATAAATCTCCACACCATTCGTCAGACTTTAGATATTCTTAAAACTATGCTCCGAAGTTCTATTATAAAATGGAAAAAAAAATACTTAAATTCCTTTCTACTAATTACATGAAGCAAAGACTTAAGAGGCTCTTAATTCCTCATTTGGTAACTTATTTTGTGAATTTAAATTTTCATATCATTTGGTTTATAGAAAGTATCACAATAAAAGATAGCGCAGATTAACTTCGTTTAACTAAATATTTTTCCAATTGTTAAGGTACAGTTTTAGGATCAAAAGTTTCAATCAAAAATGTTCAGATTCCCAACTAAATAGGAAACCTGTACTATGGAGAAACCTTTACTATATACTAAAACCTCTGATTAATGCATCTAATTCCCTTAAAACTCAACAGTTATGCCACGCTCAGTTCGTGCAGAACCATCAAACAAAGTGGAAACGCGCAAGAAAGTGCCGGTATAAAGGGCGGGTGGTGTTGTTGTTTAGGGTACTATAGGGCGCGTCGACAACTGGGTCATTAGCGCCCTGAGTAAAACGTGGAAGGGCAATGTGGCTTAAGACGTTAATCAACTACCACCCGCATGACCGACTGTAAATTGGTCGGCCATGTAGATAGCAAAATACAGTAAAACACTAAAACAATGGCTGTAAACTGACCATAAAGAAACAAACCTACAAATACTGTAAAAAGGCTAACCAGCTTAAATGAACATAAAAACAGCAAACTCATTGGCTGGCTGTAAAGGAGCCAACCAGATGCAAAACATCAAACTCAACAAAAATAGGTTAAAATGATAAACGATAGAAGCAATACATGAATACGTAGTTGTATAGAGACCACCAATCCATTCTAAAACCTAGGCCGATGTGCCCAAATTTTTCGAACTAGACGGGCCAAATTGCAAAATTTCAAAACCTGCACCACATTTTCATTGTTTAACATAAGGAATAGCTTGTTGGCTAGGCCAACGTCTGCCCTTAACTCCAAAAACAGAACACAATCAGTTTAAATGAGGCGCACCGTCAAAGATACGCCAAAAGCATCACATTCCGGTGGGTGCTATCAGCGGAGAAGTAATCCACGTGTCAGAGGACAGTGCCCTATGAGGAGGCGAGTAAGGAGAACTTCATTCCTCCTTGCCTGCTGGAAGGAGCTGCTCCACGGCTGAAGGGTCGGTTTGGCCAGTAGGAGCTTATTATGGTCTACCTCCAGCCACTGCGTGTGCCAAGCTCTGGAGCTGCTGGGAATGGAAATATTGAGCTGATAGTAGGTTGACGAATTGCGAGAGTAGCTGGATGAGGGAGTTTAGCTTGTAGTCCCGTTGTTCTGTTTCGTGGTTGCGGTAGCAATCGCGTTGTGCGGTGTTGCTGGTGTCGATGTACCGGCTGGAAACCGCAGGTGAGTCTGGTAAGGCGCAGAGGGGCGTGTTTTATGTCTTAGAAAGAAGCTAGTTGGAGAGACCAGTTGCCTTCATTGTTTGCTGCGGGCTGTCATGTAGTCCCCGTCTCCTCAGCGGATAACTGTTGTCGTAGCTGCTGCTTACGTGAGGTACAGTCTCCATATGAGGCAGCATGCCTGCTCCGCAGTTGAAGCAGGCAGCATATTGGCGTTGCAGTTGGCAGTCTGCACCTTAAAGGGTAAGCGTTGCGTTCGTACTCGTCCCTGTATGGTGCTGCGATTCAACATTTTTCTATGTGGTTTTGCGAACTCCATTATTTCACTGCTGTTGTATAGCTCGAAGTTTTGGACCTCGTTTGGTCTAACACAGCTAATACCACGTTGTTTATTTACATTTAAATAAATAACTAGTGAAAAATTGTCGTGTTCAAAAATACAATGATGAATAAACTATAGCACCAGATGGCATTCTATAGAAGTACAAACAGAGCTGTTACCGACTAGCACGTTACTGTACTTACCAAATTCTCACTGACGGCGCCCCCTTCCACAAGGGCGAAAAGCGTCCGCAGTGCTGACCAACTGGTCGGATATTGATGTGGTTTCGAACTCTCTACGGCCGAAGGTCTCATCGTTAAAACAGGAGACGTCTGACTTCGCGTAAAACTCAGAATTTAGTACAAAAGATTCAGGAAATTAGTTTCGATTTAAAGGTTAGTTACTTCTCGCGTTAGAAATATTACTGGAATCAGTACCAACGGCATCGCATTACTCGGAATCAAAATTCAATTATTCGGAATTAAAAGCTATGGTCACCTCTGGTGTCCGCCGTGGTTTGGATTCAACATTAAAATGTTGGTCTCAGTTACTTTGTAGGATTACTGGTTCAGTTCAGGAGAGGATTGAGCAACCAGTAAGAAACTCTGTTAATAGGGCATTAAAACAACACGGAAAGATATTATTATTTAATTACAGTTATACTAGAAACTTTCAGGCCCCACCAGAGGCTCAGATAAATGCTGTGTTAAGAAAACAGCTAAATAACAGACGTTTCAGAAACACAATGGACACCGCCATACGTAATGTTCATGATATTCGTATTGAAATTTGTTGTATTAATGACTGATGAAATAATTCAGTTTGCATATTACAAACGCTTTTACATTTTTCTCAAAACAAACGATGCGTTTTAATTGTCTAATTATTACATGACACATATGTCTTCGTGAATGCCTTCCACGTTGTTTTAATTTTTTTTTTAATTATTTATTTACGGCCAGTTGACAACTAGGTTATTAGAGTCGGGGTAGTGCTGTTAACAAGTGGTAATTCGTAATGGAAGGTCCAAACGCTACCACTCATTAACAGGCTCGGTCGAGATTAATTATACTTTCGTATTGTAACGGATAGGAAAATTAATTTAATTAATCAGTGTAATTTAACTGTGATGAAGCGCACGCTCCGGTGACAATTTTCCCACACACCCATTTTTCCCCTTTCTTGTACCCACCTACTTTTGCCCTCTATGATTTTCAATTTTAAAGTCTTTCAGCGTTTTTGTTAAATTATTTGTCACTTACTTCATAATTTATTGCAATGATTGACTCCCTTACCTATGAAAGAAAATATTCCCACAATGGGTGCAACCAGTGCCAGCTTGTGGTCATGGTCCTCGCTTCCCTTCCATACATCTCCCTTAATTCTTCCACAAATACACGCCTTGTACACTCCCAGCACTCTCTTCACCCTCCTCTTATTTTCCAATGAATCCAATTCCAGCTCCTTTGGTTCCTTATTGTGTTTTGCAGTGTTCTTAGAGACAAATCTAGGAGCCCTTCTTCTCATCCTCTCCATCTCTTGCATCTGATACCCAAAATCTGGGTCTAATCCTACACCACCATTTTCAAGCAGTGGTATAACAATAGTTTAGTAACGCAATTCCCTCAATGCTCTGGCATATCTCCTAATCACTCTCTCCAATAAATGAATAATTTTTAAATCTCTTTCTGCCAACTGCCTCAGTTGAGCATACTATCGAACGTTATGCCAAGAAATTTACATTTGAAGATTGAAAGCAATTTCCTGTTATGTAATACTCTTGATTTCTCTTGCATTCAATGACAAATTCATCATTGCGTAATTCCACCAGATGCAATTTATCTTAATGTACATATAATAACTTTGTAGTCAGTAAGATAATTAATTTCTTAAAAATGTAACTATGTTTATACGCTCTGCAAAATGCACGGGAGTAAATTCGGTGGGACTTTTAAGTTTATCTTATATTTTAAGATTTACTAAAATATTTCTCTCATCATGTAGTATTCTTGAAAACTTAAGTATACAGTGACTCGTATGTGAGTCCAATTATTTAATTAGTTTCTCTTTTCGTACATATGCGTTGTGTATGAGGTCTTTTAATGACTCACATGCCGCTTGTCTGCCTTACTGTGGGTCTGTTGTGGCTCAGAAGAGAAATATTTGCTTTTTTAGGTTCTCGAAACTAATGAAGATAAGCGGCTGCAGTTTGGAAGAGGATTGGCCAGAGCCGCTCACCTGATTTACGAGTACTAAATCTAACTTCTGACAAGGTCAGGGGAGGTCCCAACACGTTTGATACATTTTTGTAGTATTTACGACCGTGAATTAAATTGAGTGAGTGAAATATCGTGTGCTAAATCACTACTGGGGAATGTCGGAAATTCTCTCTGAGAACGACCATTAACTAATTACTTGGAACGTCCCTCACAACATACTGCACATTAAATCTGCTATTCATAACATTAGTGAGAAATGAAATCACAATATTGGATCGCATGGAGTAAATGTTTGGATGTGAAGTTGTTACCTACTTCCTGTCATACACATTAATCTTCCAATAATAACTATCATTCCTACGCCGAGAACTTCGATATAGATACAGGAATTAAATTCTGTTTTTTGGAATTGTGGTTGTAATTTGTCTGTTAAACTTCTGCAAGAAACTTCCTGTTTTTGTAATACTGAAGAAATTATTCTGCTAGATCACAGGAAAATGTGATCTTAGTTTTTCAAAACTATATACAATACTCTTAATTTCTGCTGTGTTATCACTAGCATCCTATTCCATACTCATGGTCATGTTTACGACTTCCGGGCGTCTTGAGATAGGGTTTAACTTTTCTTTGAAGATCTATGTCCCTGTAGAGATTTATTTTTATAAAAAAATAGTTCTCCTTGTCAATAAAATAGAACGAAACACGAACTACCCGTTACATCCTTGGAATAAGGGAGATGAAAATAAATCACGAAAAATGGAAAGTTTCAACGTTGGAGTTGCATTGCAAGACTGTATAAGTAACATACTTTTTATATGTTTAACGAATGCTATTGGTACAATTCACAACGTTTAGACTTTATTTTTTTCCAGTTCAGTTTTACAATTACAGCTGGCTTTGGACGTTCAACACTTTATTTACTGACGGGTAAAGAGTTTTGGGAGCACTATTTATTTATTAGTCATGTTGAGGAGAACTGTGTCCACTGCATTACAGGTATCAATGTTACCTAAACCTTTTAGATGTTCCATTGGCCAGAATATCTTTCTGTTTAGACCAGTCTACGTCCATGAGAGGGTGGGCTCTGAGATACACTGGAGAGTGGGTGACCATGCTATTTCAAGTAATAACTCCGTGCCACAGCCACCATCAACACAGAATAATAGCAACAAGCCCAGTCAGTCATCGTGACAAAAATAAATGGTAAGCATCAGTACCAAACCGGAATAATTGTATGTTGCCATAAGCACATTGCGGCACATCAGGCCATAAACGCCATGGCAGTTATGACGCCCTGCTATCATCTATAGCCGTATAACGCAGTGCAGCGAATGAATATTCCCTAAAACTGCGAGCTCCCTAACATACAGTAAAGATATTCGCTTCAACAAGCAGTCGTTTATGGTTGTAATTAAAACCTAAAACAAATGTTTAGGTAATGTTGATGCTATATCGATGGTTATAATGTAACGGCGTGGCGTTTGGTTCACCTAGTTAAAAAATAATAAATTTTAGTCATTTTACTATAATTACTTTGCATTTCGTTAATTATTAGGGATGAAGGAGGTATTTAACATTGATATTAAAGACACAGGTACATCTAAAAGATGACATAACCTGATAATTTATAATATAAAAACACACAGACCGACAGAGGGTAGGTTGCATTTACTATTAAATTCATAAAAAATCAAATACACAGAAAAATTAGACAACCGTTTTTACATTAACGACCGCTAAATTATACTAAGTACTATTCAAAGGTTGAATGAAAAATACGACAGGCATATTGATTGAAATTAGCTTAACCTAACAAATTAAAAAATGCATCAAAAACAATCACAGACACGTTACGGAATGTTTTACACTTAATGTTCCTCTTGAATTGCGACTTTTTGTTCAGTTTAAAGTCCGTAATAACAACACACGACTGTGCTCAGTATTGAGAGTCTTAATCGTGTGAATCGCTCCACGCAAGGCGTTATTTGGGTTCCTGAGCAGTACCGTTATGACAGCAAACAATAATCAGATACTATCTGTTACTGTGCGTGGCAGTAACTGTAGACGCTAGCAGATAACAGTGATATGTTCAAAGGAACAGCTTCACCTGAGAGAGTCTATAATTTCAGCTACTGCGGCTCAAAACATAAGTCCCTTTCCACTTCAAATACATAAGTACTGGGCGCATATTCAAGTTGCCAGTTCATGTCAGATCCGTTATCTCCACGGATATTGTCGCCTTTTGAAGGTTCTGGTCTCCTCCCACCCATCTTCTTCTTGCGTTTACACATGTCCGCCAGTTAAGGGATGACTTTCTTGGCATTTTTTTTTTTCCGATTGGCACCATCATGTAAACCAAATGATAAACAAATAGAAACATTTTTCGCTAACTCACATATTCTCTCAAAGGCGTTCTGAAATTTAACTGTTTTCGCTCTTTGAGATAGGCTGACTGAATCATATACTTTCGGTAATGTTCGGGGAGGGAGGGATGGGGGGAGGGGGCATGGGGGGAGGGGGATGGGGGAGGTGCCGATGGGTAATGTTAGTTTTAGTTCGAGAATAGCTCCATCTTTCTCACACTTATTCGTCATCCCTGATTTGTAATGTACGTAGGAAATAATCTCGCTTTAGAGGCGTAATGTCCTGACGGACGTTTTACTTGATCAGGTAAAACGTATCGGACAAAACATTACCTGAACTGAATAAGACGGACAACTTCCAGAAAACGGATCGGCGGGAGCACTGTTTTCCGTCTTGACTGACGTTTTCTGTTTTGTCTTTTATCATCTCTTAGCTTGTGCGGAGATAAAATGTCTACAATTTTGTTTTAGAAAACTTTTTACTTGGTGGACTTTTCGGACAAATGATGTGACGACTGTTGTCGAACAGTCGTCACATGTGTAATGGACCGTTTTAATAATCTATATATATAAAAATCAATGCCACTTTTCGTTGTAATTTTATAACTCAAGAACGGGCTCACCTATCCAAACCAAATGTTTAGGCTTTGTTCGGACTATTTAGTAGATGGTTTATGTGAAGTTTGCACAAAATCGGTCAAGAGGTTCTTCATTTATCACATTTTTTGTAACAAATGAATTCAATAAATGGCGGATCATTTTGTTAATGGGGATTGTGCTGTCAAATTAAAACTTTTTTCAGTGTTGACAGGCAAGCATGTTGTTATGTCATTCATGCGGTCATTTCATTTTGGAGGTGCTTCGATTAAAGCAAATTGTCAGCGATATTGTTGAGTGCATTCATACAAACGGTGAGTCTTGAATTGTTCAAATGTACTATGTATATGTGTGCGTGTACTTTTCTCAGTTTTTTAGCGAGCCGTCGGTGTTTCATATCGTTTACAGGCTTTATTTGAATTAAATTGTCAAACGCATTTACACAAACGGTAAGTTTTGAACTGTTGATTGAATTACATGTATGTAAACATATTGTGTGCATACGGGTGTTTTATTCTTTTGTAACAGATGGAAGCACGTCGATTTAAAAATGAATTATTTAATGACATTTTTATATACATTGACGTATGCAGTCATATATATTTCCATACACACATATACGCACATGTATAAATTGTACTGATACACCACTATTAATGTAGCAATTTGTTTTTAATTTGATTTATTCTTTTTTATATGAAGGAAAAATGCCACGAGCCAGACGAGCAAATATAGGTCGGCGAACGCGTAATGCAAATGATGTGGCATTACTACAGACGATCACAGACTGCAGATGAACGCGCACAAGCTAATGCATCGCAGCGTGAACGTAATGCACGAAATAGATCTGTTGACCCTGTACCTGTACTGAATCTTGCACGGCGATCACGAATACGTCGTGCTGTTTTGGCTGAAATGATGCGTGCTGCTTTTAATTACAACAGTCAGATTGATTATAGTATGTACGGATACATTGGAATGATGGACGCAATATGTCCACATTGTGATGCGGCTAACTTTCCAGGTGAAACGCCCGGCATGTGTTGTGCTAATGGCAAAGTGAGATTGCCAGCATTAGAAACTCCACCCGAACCATTGTATTCATTTATTTTTGGGACATCTCAAACGTCGAAGCACTTTTTGAGTCATATTCAACAATACAATTCGGCATTTCAAATGACTTCTTTGGTGCTACTAAAATTATTAGAGATAATTTTATGCCGACGTTTAAGGTAAATACTTCAACAGGATTGTCCCATGTTTATATCAATCTGAATCATAAAGTATTCGATAGTTTTAAAAATTCTGATCCAACATCTACCTAAAATTGCATACATGTTACAGATTCAGGGCCAGATTTATCATCAAGCTGGTTCGTTATTGCCATACCCCGACGCTGATCATCAATTTTTGCAAATTTATTTTATTGGTGATGAAAATCGTGAATTGGATCAACGTTGTGCAATTGTTTCGAATACAAGACGAGAAATTATTCGTGAGCTACAAAGGCTTTTCCATCAGCATAACGCATTAGTTCAATTGTTCAAAATTGCTCTCGATCGTATGCCATCTGATAATCACAAAATCGTAATAAGGGCTGATAGAACACCTTTTGGAGAGCATGCAAGGCGATTCAATGCACCGACAATTGATGAGGTTGCAATTGTAATTCTTGGTGATCAGTTTCAATCCCGTGATATTGTACTTCATCGCAGAAATGAGCAATTGCAACGTGTTTCGGAACTTCATCGTAGTTACGATGCATTACAATACCCAATATTGCATTGGAAAGGTGACGATGGCTACCATATCAATATACCAATGATTGATCCACGAACAGGTAAATAATTGACCTATTTTCAGTGTGTTGACATTTCATTTGTATAATTTTCTAAAGTCACATTTTGCACTTATTTTCAGGTCTACATGTACAGAAAAAAGTTAGTGCCATGAATTTTTATTCGTATCGATTGATGGTTCGTCCACAAGAACAAAATTATTCTTGAGATGTGGTAAACTATATCATCAGTACATCGTTGATATGTATGCCAAATAGAAACTGACATCGGACGTTTAGCTATATTGCCATCTTCGTATATTGGTAGCCCACGGCATATGAACGAATATGCACAAGACGCAATGTCTTATGTACGAAAATACGGTCGACCGGATATGTTCATTACATTTACATGTAATCCGCAGTGGGATGACATCAAAAACAATTTATTTGAAGGACAGTCGACAACTCATCGTCATGACATTACAGCACGTGTTTTTCGGCAAAAATTGAAAGCACTTATGGATTTAATTGTGAAATAATGTGTATTTGGAGAGGCAAAAAAGGGATTGCCGGACGCACATATATTAATTTGGCTGGTACATAAAATAACTCCGGATCAAATCGATAACGTTATATCAGCTGAAATTCCTGATCAAACTGTTGATCCTGAGTTATTTCACGTTGTCGTTAAAAACATGATACATGGCCGTGCGGTGAACTAAATATGAATTCGCCATGTATGATTGATGGAAAGTGTTCGAAACGATACCCAAGGCAATTGACTTCAGACACAATAACGGACAATGATGGATATCCGTTGTATCGACGTAGATCACCTAATGATAATGGCAAAAATTAGAATGCGTAACTAGGACGTTGAAGTTGATAATCGTTGGGTGGTTCCGTATTGTCCATTATTATCGAAAATATTCAATGCTCATATAAATGTGGAGTATTGTAATTCAGTCAAATCCATTAAATATATTTGCAAGTATGTAAATAAAGGGAGCGATATGACTGTTTTCGGTGTTGCTGGTGATAATAAAGATGAAATTACTCAGTATCAAATGGGGCGCTATATTAGTAGTAATGAAGCTGTCTGGAGGATTATGTCGTTTCCAATGCACGAAAGACATCCTGTGGTTGTTCACTTGGCTGTGCATCTTGAGAATGGCCAACGTGTTTATTTTAATGAAGCAAATGTATTGGAAAGAGCAGCACAACCACCAGCGACTACGTTGACCGCTTTTTTCAAATTATGCGAAACTGATACATTTGCGATAAATTTGTTATATTCTGAAGTGCCTCAGTATTACACATGGAATGTGTCTTCGAAAAAATTTCAAAGACGTAAACAAGGAACAGCAGTCGATGGGCATCCAGGCATTTTCCAAACAGATGCAATTGGGAGAATATATACAGTACATCCAAACAATGCTGAGTGTTTTTATTTGCGATTGTTATTAGTTAACGTCAATGGCCCAAAATCATTTCAAGAATTGAGAACAGTCAACGGTCATTTGTGTCAAACATATCGTGAAGCATGTCAACTCTTGCATTTGTTGGAGGATGATGCACATTGGGATTCAACACTTCATGATGCATCTACTTCAGCTCATCCACAACAAATACGAATGCTATTTGCCATTATATTATCAACATGTATGCCATCAAATCCACTTGAATTATGGAACAAATATAAACATTATATGGCAGAAGATATTTTAATTCGTATGCGTCATCATGCAAGAAATCCTGATTTGTTGATTATTGACCTTGGAAATGTACAACGAAGCTTTGATAATAATTGAAGATAGTCTAACGATTGCAAATAAAGCATTAGTACAATTGGGTATGACCGCACCAAATCGTGAGATGCATGATTTGTTTGATCGTGAATTGCAACGTGAGCAGGAATTCAATTCTAATGATTTGCGTTTATTTGTACAATCGAATATAACCAAATTGAATATTCAGCAAAAACATGTATATGACACAATCATGCAAGCCGTTTCCAATAATGCAGGTGGATTATATTTCTTGGATGCACCTGGTGGTACAGGCAAAACGTTCGTTATATCATTGATTTTAGCGACTATTCGATCGGAACAGAAAATTGCATTGGCACTTGCATCTTCGGGAATTGCTGCTACATTATTAGAAGGTGGTCGGACCGCACACTCTGCATTAAAATTGCCATTGAATGTACAGGTGATTGAAACTCCAACTTGCAATATTTCGAGAAATTCTGCTATGGCAAAAGTTCTGCGATTAACGTCAATTATTTTATGGGATGAGTGTACAATGGCGAATAAAAAATCACTAGAAGCATTTAATCGAACAATGCAAGATTTACGTGGTAATCAACAGCTTTTTGGTGGTGCTCTGATATTACTGTCAGGGGATTTTCGTCAAACATTGCCTGTCATTCCTCGATCAACTCCTGCTGATGAAATAAATGCCTGTTTGAAGTCATCAGTTCTTTGGAGATATGTAAAAATTGACACTGAACATTAATATGCGTATTCACCTACAAAATGATCCAGCTGCCCATGAGTTTTCAAAACAATTGTTAGAAATTGGTGATGGCAAAATACAAATCGACAGTACCAACGGATTGATCGCTGTACCGAACAATTTTTGTACAATTGCGCAATCGATAGATGAATTGATTGAATGTGTTTTTCCGAATATTCTTCAGAATTACAGAAATCATGATTGGTTGAGAGAACGCGCCATTTTAGCACCGAAGAACATTCATATCAATGCCATTAATTTTCAAATTCAAGCGAAACTGCCAGGTGTAGTCACGACATATAAATCAATTGACAGTGTTATGAATCAAGATGAGGCAATGAATTATCCAATTGAATTTTTAAATTCATTGGAACCGGCTGGTATGCCACCGCATTGCTTGAATCTGAAAGTTGGTTCTTTGATTATATTATTGCGAAATATTAATCCACCAAAACTGTGTAATGGCACCAGATTGGCAGTGAAAAAGTTATTGCCAAATTTGATTGAAGCTACGATCTTAACTGGTAAATCAAAAGGAGAAGTTTGTTTGATACCGCGTATCCCTATGATTCCAACTGATATGCCATTTGAGTTCAAACGATTACAATATCCTGTGCGTTTATCATTTGCGATGTCCATCAACAAGGCCCAAGGGCAAACACTTCACGTTTGTGGTGTGAATTTGGAGGAATCATGTTTTTCACATGGCCAACTTTATGTTGCCTGTTCCAGAGTCGGTACCCCCAGCCGTTTGTTTATTCATGCTCAAAATGGAAAAACAAAAAATATTGTTTATCCAAATTTTGGATTAAGTTTTAAAATAGCTAGCAATTAATAAAATATTTTTGTTTGAATAAATGAATTTTTGTTCCAATAAATTATTATTTCACTTTATACGTAGCGAAGCACGTACCGGGCCGCTAGTGCTGATATAAACTTGAGAGCTTTCTATTATCATTATCTGTAACTGAACCCTGTCGCATCACGCAAAGCCTGGACGGTTCAGTTTTCTGAGTTTCTATACTGCTCTCGTATTTTCTCTGTGGATTCTCTTCCTTTCCTCAGTCCACTTCATCCCGGTCTCTTAGTGACTTCATTCTCTGGCGGTTCTTCCCATTTGTTAATATTTGTCTGTACGTTTGTCTGTTTACGATTTCTGATGAGTTTATATGGTCTTTTTCCATGTCTTTTTTAAGCTGCTAGGCCCAGCGCATAGTTTTTAACTGTTCTATGTACGTCACAATTTTATGAATGAGTCTTGTTGCTGGGAGTCTGTGAATATATCCATGAAGCCTTAATCTTCTTTTCCTGATGTCTGTTACGAGGTTGGCAGTGTTTCTGTTGCTTTTCGAGATTAAAGTCTACATCCGTCATCTATTTTTTCTGGCCAAGGATCTTTCTTATAATTTTGCGTTCTTCTTTCAAAAAGCTTTCTTGGTCACCTTTCCTGTGCAGTGTTAAAGTTTCGCTGGCGTACAGGGCTTCAGGTTTGATAATTGTGTTGTAATGTCTGACTTTTGTGTATATGGACAAACATTTTTAGTTTATACGTTGTAGGTTCTACCGTAGGCTTTCTTAAGTTTCTGCATGCGAACTTTCTGTGCTTATTTTCTCTCCTACTGTGGGTTCGATTTAGTGATGCTCTATATACATCGATGTATCGAAAACATCGATATTTACTATTCGATGCATCGAATCAATTCGATGCATCGCTTACTTTCGATGTTTAACGATGCATCGATGTATTTCATTTGATACATCGGTAGAACGCACACGATTTTACGACGCGATAGGATTAGTTTTAAAACAAAACAAAAACAGGGAAATTTTATCACTATACATTATATTTGTCACGTACAAAACCACATTACATTTTTCTCTTCTAAAGTGGATAAAACAACAAAGAAAAAAAAAGAATTTACTTTAAATGTCTCGATACCGTAGGGTGGACCTCAATGATACGAGATTCGCAATGATTTGCCTGTATAGTTTATGGCCTTTGCCTGCTCTATGAGCTCATAAAAAGTAAACAAAATAATGCCCGACAGATTAATTGGAGTTGAAGCTGCAACTAAAGAAATATCTGGGGATAAATATTAAACGAGTAGTAAAATAATCCCTTTAGTGCATTGCATGCTTTCAAAACGCAATGCAATTGTGACTGATGAACCATTAGTGGTGGAAGTACAAAACCTCATCCTGACAGAAATCAATAACGAATTGGTGCTACCGAACAAGTTTCGTCTGTAGCTATCACGACTTTATTGGACCCATGGCACAAATAACTACATTTTGAAGACCTGATGGCTGGTACAAATGCTGTTCAAAAGATCAAAGATAGGATGAAGAGGGAGCTGGAGGGAAAGCGAACAGAATCTGATTCAGATGTTTCGGACAAAACATTCGAAGATTTCAGTCCTTGTACCGATCATCACAAACTAGTTCATCGAAACTGGAAATCAAACAGGACCGAAGAAAGTGCTTCTGATGAACTGCCTGTCCACTTGAGGACCCCAGCTGGCCGGCTTGATAAAAATCCGTTAGATCTACGGTCCGATTATAAACAACAGATTCCAAAATTGTACAAAATGGCTTAAAAAAATTAAACTGTGGTAGCCAGTTCAGTACAACCAGTAAGATTTCTTTCGAAAACTGCACAAGCTTTAAATCAACAATGCAACAGAATAAAAGGAAGGTAGGTTAATAAAATATTATTTACGCAAATTTTAGGGAAGTGATATTGGGATTTATAAATTCGAATTAGATTAGAATTCCAAATGTTGCCTCTCTTTCATTGTTCCCTCGCTTTCCTTGTATTCTATCAATCTACTCAGATTTATGATTTAGAAATCCCAGACATTCCAAAACTGCTTCTGTAAAAGACTAATTCAAAACATGACTCAAATAAACGTCTCATTTTTCTACTTTCCTACCGTTTGACTCATTTTTCTACTTTCATAAGCTTTATTAACTTATATATGTATGTATATATTTGATGCATCGAAAAATCGATGTTTTTATTTGATGCATCGTGAAACATCGATACAAAGTTTCGATGAATCACATCGAAAAAAATCGATGTATTTCCTCCTTGAACATCTCTAGTTCGATGGTTTCTCCCAGATACTTGAAGTACGGGACTTTCTCAATTTGTCCATATTTTGTGACAAGATTTTGAGTCTGGAGTATTGAGCAGATGAACTTGGTTTCTTGGAAGGATATTTGCAAGCGTACTCTTTCAGCGCATTCTTTGAGAGTTTCTATCTGTTTAATTGCTGTGGTCTCGGCAACCGCTAGTATGGCTAAATCATCTGCGAAGGCTAGGCAGGAAATTTTAATACCATTCTTGCGTCGTCCGATTTGTATGGGTTCCCAATAATTCTGGTATTCAAGTTCTTTCTCCCATTATCGGATGACTTTATCTAGAACAACGTTGAAGAGTATCGGGGACAGACCGTCACCCTGTCGAACGCCGGTATCGATTTGAAACGGTTCAGATATGTCACCATGAATTTCACTTTGGATGTTGTGCCGGTGAGTGTTTGTTTAGTGAGGCTTAGGGTTTTTGTATCGAGCCCTCTTAGACGATGAAGAAGAACTTTCTATTAATATTCAACTCCGCGTAATTCTTTGGTCTCGGTATTAATGATGGTTATCGTCATATGAGAAATCGCTACCGGTACTCAATTTTACAATCCCACAAAGAATGCTAAAGGTACGATGTGGGTATACCTTAGTGTACAGTTTACCAAACCGACATCCAGTTTCAGTTGTAGGCATAATACGGTCGAAATTACTGTCTAGTATGGTTAAAAAATCTGATGGTTCTTTGGATTGGAGGCGTTAAAAGTTGGTTTGGACAGGTAGGATGTTCAGTTTCTTGACTATTTCGAAGTGCCGGTCCATTCAGGTATGCTTATGGAAATGATAGAACGGACTGCCAAGTTCCATGACCCCATCCAACGGCCGAGTCACTATCAACTATCGGGGCAACATTTTTTTGTTTACTTTAGATCTCGTCGACGTTGAGGTCATTAGAGGCGGGGGACTGGCAAGGAACGAGGAGGAATTCGGCCATGGCCTTCTGAAGGAAGCATCCCGACATTTGCCTGGAGTGATTTGGGTAAACCATGGAAAACCCAAATCTGGATGTCCGGACTGAGATTCGAACCAGCGTCCTCCCGCATGCGAGGCCAGAGCGTTAACCGCTCATCCACCACGCTCGGTATTCGGCCACAGTTCTGTATTTGGCCTATTCGGGCACTTTTATCCTATTCGGCCGAATGCGGAATATCTATGTACTATTCGGTCGAATATCGAGTACTTGGAATTTTTAATGGGATAATCACCTGAAATAAAAACGATTGATTTATAATACGATAATTTATTTTATTTATAATTACAAAAATAATCGTGCATAATAACTTCCACGATGTCAAAGTGAAACTAACGAGAACGCTTACTTTGGTAGCGTAGGGGCTAGAGTTCTAGCTAGCTCCGTGTGCCGAAGGTCACCGGTTCGAGTCCGGCCACGGGCATGTGTGTTTAAGGGTTGTGTGCATCAATGTCATGTCCGTTCTGTGGTGTGTCAAAATTAGCTGGTAAAATTTCTAAGGAGCTGGCTGTAGCGCTTAGATCCCGAAAGCCATAAAAAAAAGAACTAACTAAAATGTTAGATATATATTCACGTGGTTAATAATAATAAATTTAGTAGTGGGAGGTTGCGATGTGGAAATACTAATATTTCTGCGTTGTCAGACAATAGTTACTCTATTTCTTCTCGTAGACACTCCCAGCTTCAGAAATGCCGCTCCTAATAAACACCGCTTCCTGGCGGGGACAAGTACAGGGGTGTCCCAAAATTATCTTCACAACTTGAACATTGAATAAATTATGTTTGGAACGAGATATCACAATGCAGTTTACAGAGTATCTCTCAAAGTTTTTTTCTGTTTCGTTACAGGTGCAGTTTGGTGACAAGTAGGTAGTTACATCACATTTATTGAAAATGTACACCCCACAGGAAAAAGCTCAGTGTGTTTTCTGGTTTATAGAGACACGGGTTACTTAACAGGCACGACATTCAAATTTGGGGTTCTGAACCTCCGCATGCATTTAGAGAGAGAGAGAGAGTGCGACAGCCCAAAGGTTAATGTGTGGTGCGGTGTTATGCACAACCAAATCATTGGCCCCTTCTTCTTTGCTGAGAAGACAATCAAAGGCCCAGTTTACTTGGATATGCTA
>JARYHS010013630.1:54630427-54657724 GCA_031002005.1 Vandiemenella viatica | reverse complement strand
CTGACAAGGCTAATTATCTTCTTTAGTGACTTCTCAAGTATTTGTGGCTATTACCTGTGTTGTGGCTGATATGAAATAATATCTTTTAAATTTAACAACATCAATTTGAGTGATTCAACATTGTCACTAACCGCATGGCTCCCAACTCGCATATTGCTGGTAACAAAGGTTACAATATGTACTTTCAGGCGTTGTTTCACGGTCATCGAGCGGATGCAGTTTGGCATAATGTTTTGTCTGTTGTCACATCCGCACTACCGATGCAGACTCTCTGACTATCACTCACAAACAGACATTCCGAACACGTATACAGATTAAGTCTTATCCTTTCCTCAACTCACGCAATTAGCACATTAATTAATTAATTGACGTTCCTCTCCAAAATAATGAGAAAAAATAGATAGCAAAGTTACAAACATTTGGAGTCACGACAAAGATATCAATCTCTCGTATAACAAAATCGAAGATCTCCGTGAGTATTTCGAGTCCAGGTAATCATTTCAGTGTATGACGGAAATACCTTACTACGTATTTAAAGTATTCGAAAAATATTTCTTCAACTCATTTTAACGTTGGCAGTCAGTTGCTGAACAAAGTAAATAATACCTTATAGCGCAAAAAAAAATAAAAAAAAATAAATAAAAAAAAATGAACTCACTATCACGATGTGTTAGAATATCTCTTATCAAAACGGTTACGTTCGAAATGGAAAACAGGGTTTTCATCGTTAGATTAAAAGGTGAAGAGCCTATCCGAATGTTATTTATTGCTTCTTGAAGAGTCCGATACCTACACACAAAAACTGATAAACTGTGTTAGAATACAATATTTTGTAATCTATGAAAAGTAGCAGTTTGAACACTTTTATTGCATTATGAATTTGAAAGACTCCACCAAAATTATGCAAAAAATTTATTGATAACACGACAAATCTTACGTAAAAAAAAGATAAAAATAAACATCATGTTTGAACTGCCAAAGCACTAGGATCCATTTGCGGGATCTGCAAGGTACAATTTAAAATATGTATATACAATTCTTACTGTAACTTGGCTGTAAATAATCAAGAACGGGGCATCTGAAACATTAAATGTGTTCTGAAACAAAAACTTTCGAATTTAAAATAACTGTGATGGTGCGCAAGTCCCGAATACTACAGAGGAGAGGAGTACACAATGACAAGTCACGTTTAGTTTCTCCTCATATGTGTGTCGATACACATACGGAGAGTGTATAAAACACTCGAAAATTCTGCGATGCAAAGTATCTTTTATAAAAATAAAAAATAAAAAACAACTTACGCAATATTTTGCTAGTTTTATTTTACGTGTTCCTGTTAGTGAACAAATTAACGCATTACTATCATATATACTATTTCTATAAGGTGTCTTTTTGTCACAAGTCATTATCTCCCTTCATACCTAACCGAAATCTATGAATAAGGTATCATTTTAAAGTGTAAGGTCTCCACTTTGATCAAATCATATTTTAACAAAGGATTTTTTCTGAATTCGATCCCTAAAGTGCAAAAATATATATATATTTTTTTATAACGTGTACTTTTACCGCGAACTATTTATCTTCCTTGATACATAACCAAAATCGATAAACGAGATATCATTTTAAGGTCTTCGATTTGATCAAATCGTATTTCAAGAAAGGAATTTTTCGGAATTCGACCCAGAAAGGCCAAAAAAAAAGTGTTAATATTTCTATAACTCGTTTTTCTGTCACGTGCCATTTATCTCCCTTGATACCTAACCGAAATCGATAAATGAGGAATCATTTTAAAGGTTAAAGCCTCCGGTTTGGTTACATGAAAAATTTAATAAAGGAATTATTCGGATTTTGACTCTTATTGTTGTCATAACATTTATTTTTTTTTTTTTTTTGTCACAAGACATTTAATCTCGTGATACAGGGCGTTCGCCGGGAAACGCAACCCACTGTTAGCGCTACAAGGAAGAAACTGCTCCCGGCGAGCGAGCGCTCAGTTTCCGGCATTGTTCGACCGTCGGCCGCGGACTATTTCATAATAATTACGCTTCATAAACTTCATAAACTTGTGTGCTAAGCATTTAAATGTGACGTAATTCATTAGCTTACCTTATAAAAGATGCTGGAAGTGTTGACCCTCTTGTGTAATGCACATTTCACATCTTCTGAACATATTTCGAGACACACGCTGCCCTAACTGACTTAATGATTTTTTGGGTGACTGTTCTAGTCGAAAAGCGATATCGTCAATTTTCTCCTCTGTGAGAATACGGTTGACCGACAGTCTCTTTTTGTTAAAAAATGAACCCGTTTCTCTTACTTTTTTAACCAGACGCAGAATTGTTGATTTAGCTGGCAGTAAAGCGCCAGGAAATTCGCGACGAAATTTACTGCGACACTTTTTAAACGACTTCTTCTTCACATATGTATCGTAGAGAAATATTCTTTGTTGCAAACTGTAACGTACCATAATTTTACTCACACTCAAACACGGTACAGATTAATAAGAGTATGAAGCCCCAAACCATCCAAACCGCAAAGAAACGTTTATTCACAACACTGATTAATAAGAGACTGAAGTCACACACTATCTACAATGCAAAGAAACCGTTCTTAACAATGTAAGGGTCACTGCACTGCACTGTTGGGGCAGCGGAGGTGTTAAACAGTGCGGTGATTCACGGTGCCGTGTGGCGGAAACAGCTGGCCCCACTGACGGAGCAAGTTGCCGACAGACTGGGAGGGTAGCGTTTACCGGCGAACGCCCTGTACTTAATCGAAATCGAAATCGAAAATGAGATATAATTGAAAGATTAATATATGCGCTTTGGTCACATCATATTTTAAGAATTAACTTTATCCAAATTCGGCCCTTAAAGGTAAAAAATATCATCATTTCTAAAATGTTTTTATACTTCCCTTGATGTCTAGCCGAAATCAATAAATGAGTTATCATTTTAAAGACCAAGGTGTCCTCTTTGGTCACTCTATATTTTATGGATTGAATTTTTTGGAATTCGATCCTTAAAGGGCACAAGTATCAATATTATTTCTACAAAGGTTTTTTTTTTTTATTACGAGTCATTTATATCCTTCGATACCCAACTGAAATAGATGCCGTATGGTTTTAAAGTTTAAGGTCTCCAATTAGGTAAAATTATAAATGAAGAAGAAAATTTTGGGGAATTTGACGCTTAAAAGGCATAAGTAGGTGGCGCTTATGAGAAATTTCAAAACGAAGTCCCTAGGTAGCAGCAGCACATGTGAGAGAGATGTCAATAAATTGTTTTTTGTTATACAATAAGTATCTCTTGGGATATTTTTTTCTGTTACGGAAACATATCAGTTTTTCTCCAATGTAAACACTGTATTCGTGAAATTTTCTCACACGCTATGATCGCAGAACACAACTCAGAGACATGGATATGCTGAGTGTATTTTGTTCAGGTTGGTTGTGTTCTGTTAAGGTCAGTGACAGTTTGTAACACATACAAAATGTTTTACATTTTCCTAACCGTTTCGTAATAAGTTGCAACTATTTTGATCCATAGCTATTACAATAAATAAAAAAAGGTACAAATGAGGCGGTTCTACATTTCATTCTATTACAAGACACCAATCTCACTATTCATCGTATATTCGTATCGTATTAGTTTAGAAATATTCCTGACATTGAACTCGAAAGTTCCGCTGATATCGGCCTGGTCTCACAAATTAATCTCCTTATATAAAAATTTGAATGCTGCCGCCTCTGTTTGTTCCAGAATCACCAAATACCATTGAACATATTTAGATGGAGTCTTCTCAGTTTCGAAGCTTAGAATTTGACTTAAATACTTCGGTATGTTTTATCACTTGGCGCCAGAGCAGAAAATTAAAATCTGTTCTAAACATCAAATATTTTACAGCCATATGTCATTCATTTCTGCAAGGAGAGATCACCAATAAAACATAGATATAGTACGACACCCTTCAGAGATGTGTCCGTTATCGTTTTGTTTTACATAGTCCACGGATTAAACATAAAATAATCTAAATTTAAAAATAGATACAAAAAATAAATGTTTCTAAGGAACTCTTATACTCCCATGCCCCCGTTCTCCCATATACGTATATTGCATCCATGTAATGATGTAAATTCCAGGAAAGACATGAGCAGGGACTGTGTCGAGACGGTGAAGTTCTTGAGGGAGCTGAAGAAAGGTCCATTCCACCTGTCTTATGACAGCAGTGAGCTGTGGCAGTTCATGAAGAGGCGCCTCGTGAAGGAGCTGGGAGGAGAGCTGACTCGACTCCAGCTGTCCTCCAGCGGCAAGCTGGCCGGGGTGTTCGCGCCCTTCCTCTTCCAGCTCGTCTCTCCAGACCTCGGCGTCCGGGAGCTCACATTCAAGCACTTCCACCTCGACTCATTGACGGGACCAGTAGTCGACATGCCCAGCCTCGACGTGCTGCGACTTCCACAGGACGGACTCTCCAACATCGGCGACGGTGAGCTCTTCAGATACCTGTATTCTCCATCGCTTCGTTCAACTTCTGAATTAAGACAGTGCAACTGTTTAAGGATTATTTTAATACAAATTTATTGTGTTTCAAGTGATCATACTCATTACAGTTTTATCGGCTTATATTTCTATACACTACTGTTTGTGAAATTTGCAACACCCACAATGAATGACCTGAATCACTATATAAATGGAGGATGTGTACTCGTACAGCAATGGGACTACAGTAAGTGATTAGGATTGCAGAGAGATTGGGTGTATGTAGGCCTAGCAGCGCGCTATATTATGTGTCTAGACAGGTCAATGTTACGGCACGTTCACTCGGTACAGAGCCGTCAAATGAAATTCAAACATGCAAGAAGTGCTGGTATGCCTAGTCGACGTCAAAGCGCGCAATATTAGTGAGTGAGAACGGGGCAGAATGATTGGGCTCATGGAAACGAATTTGTCGTACGGTGAAATTGCGACTCTTACAGTTCACGCTGCTATGACAATGATCCATGTGTGGAACCAGTGGATAGAAGAGTATGGTACACAGCGACGAGTCATATTGTCCGGATAGCTGTAGTTGACAGAATAGCGTTCTTCACAGCGTTGAGATACTACAACGGCTGTGGACATGTCTGTCGAGGGATGGACTGGTGTAACGTATCGCTTTGTGTCGGCTCCCATTGACCAGAAACCATCAATGCCTTAGACTTCAAGGGCCCGTGAACGCCGTTACTGGCATGTTGAGTGTCAAATTGTCGTGTATTCTGACGAAACCCACTTCAATATGTCTTAACGTTATGGACGTGTACTACCACGGCGAATTAAAATCAGCAGACCACTTTGTTGAACAGCATTCCAGATAAGTTCTAGGTGTAATAGTTTGGGACGTCATTGGCTATGACGTTAATCTCGCCTCCTACGTATCGAGGGAAATCTGAACAACAACCGCGGAGAGGTTTTATAGCTATATGCACTACCCCTCGTGCTGACACCTCCAAATGCCATATTCCAAATCGACAATGCTCAGACCAAGCGTGATGGGTGAGCGGTTGACGCTCCGGCCTCGCATTCGGGAGAACGGCTGTTCGAATCCCCGTTCGGGCATCCAGATTTGGTTTTTCCATGATTTCCCCAAGTCACTCGAGGCGAATGTTGGGATGCTTCTTTCAAAAGGCCATGGCCGAATTCATTTCCGTTCCTTGTCTCCAGTTCTTTCCCGCCTCTAATGATGTCGACGAGGCGTAAAGCCATAAGTAAAAAAAAAAAAAAAAGAGCCAATGTTCAGCAACATGTGGCGAAGAACGACGAGTGCCAGTGCTTCCCTGCTCTCCATATTCGCTTCCCATGTCACCAACCGAACATGTCTGGAATATAGTTGGTCCGCCACTTGTTCATTCTGGTGCACCTGCCTACAAACCGCGTGACTATGTGTTCCCCAACACCATATCCAGGCTCTCTTTGATTCCATACCACGACATCAAGAAAATCTTATTCCAACAGTTGGTGGCTTCATACCGTACTGAATTCTCAACATCACAATAAATGTACACTACTGTAATTTTGATCAAGTGTGTATTATTGCGTCTCTAATTTATGGAATAAATTTCTTTCTAATCTTATGCATTCTTCTTAGAGTTGTAATTTTCACAAACAGATGTGTAATTTTAATTCGGTATTCCTAACCAATTTGAGCATAAGAATAATATGCATCCCAATTTGTACAGTCACTCATGTGATGGCCACATTATGAATAGTTTGTGACTCCTCACTTTATTTTAGTTCCACCGTTGTTCCTGACTTTGTTTTGCATCTACTGTGCGCAGAGCTGCTGACGGGGGTGCAGAACTTGGAGGAGCTGGACTTGTCTGTGAACGGGGTGCTGCGCCTGCCGTCCTCGCTGCCCACCAACCTGACTGCGCTCAACGTGTCTCACAACCAGCTGGAGGAGTTGCCGCCAGCACTGCCCCCCCGCCTGCGCGTCCTCGACATCTCGCACAACCTGCTCAAGGTCAGCACACAGTGCGAGGGCTGCCACATGGATACACACACACTAACAGCAATACAGCAGTGGTATCTCGGAGAGGCTTTGCTGGAGTGGGATATTGCGACTGGATTTCTGTTTGGCTTTACATGTCGAAGCTAGATGTATATGAGAGTGAGATTCAGTATCCACGGTTAATCTTGAAACCTATAGGATCTACTTAGGTATTCAGTCATCTAAAGCATATATATGAACGAAGGGAAAAAATGGCCGGGAATGTTAATAACGAAGAGAGAGGTGAAGAACATATTCTAAATCTCTAGCTAGTGTGCGATCATGAGCTCTCTATGTTGCTTCAGGTAACGGGAGTTGTATGTTTTGATGTCGCTCCAAGATACAACGTGATTTCTAGTAAGCATTTCTCTCAGTTCGATGTTTCTTGTTACATATTCTCTACCCTGCACTTCTTTCACATCAAACTGATATGATATCACTTTTTTGATGATCGTGAATATCGACTCACTTGTAAAACAAAACTGCGAGCAAATATACTTTTAGTCGCTGTTTCGTTCATGGAGAGAAATTTCCAGTAAGGTCAGTGGAAAGCTGTGAGATCTCTGGTGCTCCTGAAATGTGTAGAATTTTATTCTGATAAACATACGTCAACGTTTAAGAAATTTGTGGGCAGTATTTAAAATACACGTGAGATCTGAAATATTTATGATGCAAAGTCTATAATAAGATCAATTCTATTCCACTTCGTTAGTTTATGGAGGGAGAAGAATGAAGCCGTTCTATCTTGTAATGTGTGTACTTAACAACAGGTAGTTTCTTAGGTGTCTTCCTGTGCATTCTTTAGTTTCCGTGGTATGGTGATCCAGTGTAAGGAATTTGCCATGGCCTTTTGAAAGAAATATCCTGGTATTTACCTGGAGAGATTTGGGGAAACCATGGAAAACTCGAAACTGGATGCGCGGATGAGGATTCCAACCAATGTCCTCCCGACTGCGAGGCCACAGCGTTAACCCTACTATTTGCACTGTCTCCGTGCAGGTGATTCCCGACCACCTGCCCGAGGGGCTGCGGGAGCTCAACTTGTCGCACAACTCGGTGGAGCGCCTGCCGGCTCTGCTGCCCGCCACGCTGCTGCTCCTCGACGCATCGCACAACCGCCTGCAGACATTGCCAGCCGTCATGCCTATTGGCTTGAGACAGATACGGGTAACGTCCTCACCATTACTACTTTTTCAGAGGCAATGCATCTTATCCTAGATTACATGGTACATAAACAACTGGTCTGCTTACTGGCTTTCTCGTAGATTACAAAATTTCCTCTACAACCTTCATTTATCTATTTGCTCTATCTCAACGGAAGCATAAACAGAAACTTCACGCGGGTACATTTTTCACACAGTGGCAGAGTTCTCATTATAAACCTTATCATGAATGAGTACCTTTATTAAGAATTGGGTTTTCACCCTAATCTTTGGTAAATACCAATTGAGGACTGACAATCTTCATTGTAACTGAAATTCTTAGTGTAATTATTACATCCTGTCTACGCTGGATCAATTTTTCCCTGGCGGTGAGTACAAGTTGCCAAACCATTTTCCTCCTGTCCTATATGGTTTCACTGTACAGGCATCCCATAATCGGCTGAAGGAGCTGAGCGCGCAGTTCGTGGTAAAGCTGCCGAAGCTGAAGGTGCTCGTGTTGTCGCACAACGAGATGACTGCGTTCGAGGACGTGTGGCTGCCGCACGACCTGGCGCTGCTCGACGTGTCCCACAATGCACTGCGCAGCCTGCTGCTGCTGGGGCCGGGAAACGTCACTCAGATCGACGCCAGCTACAACCAGCTGCAGGCCTGGCAGGTGAGCACACACTGTAATAAATCTGCAGTCAGGATGTAGAAAAGGTCATTGAAATATACTTAGTCGTCTTACAGAGAAATAAACAATTGAATACCTAGTAACATTAAGTGGTTACCAATTAATTCACAATGTGATTGAAATAGTGTCTGATACTGTATAGAATTTGTGGCTATCTCTTGAAATGACAGATTTATTATGTAATAGATGAAAAGTGATTAGCATTCGGTCGGCATTAATCGTTATACGCTGTAATTTTCCTTACAAGAAATAGTTTTGTCGCCCAGTATAAATAAATGAACCATCAGTTAAATTTACTATTGTTTAAAATATTGATATCGGTACAGCAATGTTGTGCATTCAATGAGTGAAATGATTATGTGGTGATACGTTCGTTGGAATTTGTTTGGTGTGTTCCCGCTGTACAGAGAAGGCGCAGGAAATAATTTTCTGGTATAATTAACACAAGCAGAGAACATACCAGGCAGTCTTTAATCCAAGGACCTAGCCTTCGTATAACGCTACTTGTGACAAACTTGCTTCAAATTGCAGGAATTTGGAAACGTAAAGCTGAGTGAACGACTGGAGACGCGAAAAAAATCAGTTCCCTTTCCTAATCTTGTCTACATCAATATCAGAAAGAGTGAGGTATAACTGAGCTGGTATCGAATGTAACAGAAGCAAAAGTTATGCTAATTTTATACTGGGGGTACGCTGCTAATTGCCACCTGAGAAAGTTGCAGGTGCTGCAAAACAGAACACTGAAGCGGGCACTACATCTGCCCAACCGTTTCCCCACCGTCGCAGTCCATGAGGCGTCGGGAACAGAGAAGCTCATTGACAGGTTCCGGCAACATGCCTATAAACTCTACAGAGCAGCACATCACTCTGCCAATCCACTGGTCAGTTGTCTCGGCGAATATGAAACTGCCGCTGACAAACATAGCAGGCCATTGGTGCTGACGGAGCGCTAAGGACCAACTAATAATACGCCACCAAGACGACCAATCAGAAGTGAAGAGAAGACCACTCAAGAGAAGACTGAGGGAGGAAATGTCTCAGGACAACAACCCCCAACCGACCAGCTTTAATGCTGAGACTGGCGAAGATGCTAATTTTATACACATGACATGAAATTAAATGAACTGCATGCTCTATGTTCTGGGTACTTTTTTTACTTATGGCTTTACTCCACGTCGACATCGAGGTCATTAGAGGCGGGATGGGAGTGGGGACGAGGAACGGGAAGGAATTCGACCATAGCCTTTTGAAGGAAGCATCCCGGTATTCGCCTGAAATGATTTGGGGAAACCATGGAAAACCCAAATCTGGATTTCCGGACGGGGATTCGAACCACCGTCCTCCCGAATGCGAGGCCAGAGCGTTAACCACTCACCCACGGTTTTACTGATGTTGTTCTTAAATGTGTATATGTACGTACGGGGTGCAGCAGGCATCTCACTTAAGAAAACAAAATTTCTGTCTGATTCATAGAACATAGACGGTTTATTTACAAGTCTCGGGCTTGAAAAAGCTGGTAGTTGTTATGGCCCAACAGTGGATAATGTGTTGCCACAATGTACTGACTCACTAATCTGGATTGAAATACTATCGTTGACATATAAACTATGGTGAAAAATATTGTTGAACTTTCTGCAATTCGCAACAAACTGTTTCAATAGAAAGCGATGCTACAGATAATATTACAGATCTTGCATAGTTCATCGATACATGACAAATTTTTGAAACCAACATCATCTAAATTCCGATTTAAAATAAAGTGTACATCCGTATTGTTCACATATTCTGATACAGCATTCATGTAAGTATTGATGTAATATGTTCGCGAAGTATTTTAACTTTCCTAATTAGAATGTTTAATAGGCTGACTTCAACAACCACGACAGCTCACAAAGAATCAAACAGTGTATTAACATTTCCAAACTATAGGAAATTACAGTGTGCTATGGATGACAAGCTCCATATCTTATCGAACACACTTAAGCTGCTGCTGGTTTAATTTTGAAGTTAAAAAAGTGTTACTCAATTTCATTACCCATAAATGACAACAACTATTGTCACGAAAGAATTAAAAACACTGTTCCAAAACATTCGATTTATTCTGCAACTGCATCCATTAGCGAAATAATTATTTCAACATGCGTAACATCACTGCTTGACTTGATTTCAGACACACGTTACAATCTTTTTTTCTAATTACATAACACGGAGTCTCAGACATTCATGTCTGCGTCACGACGTTCCACGCACAACTCTGTGCTGCTGCTTACAATCTCAACCGCCAAAGATCTTAACACTACCTATCGATACTAACTTATTCTTGTCTCCACACATTAGAGTCTGTGAAATCCTACGATTTATCAAATTAATTTACATACACTAGTTCAATTATTTATAAGCATATACAACGAATTAAAGGAAAATAATAATGATTGGTATCGAGTGACACTTTTCTTGTAATTTTAAGCAATTCATTGCCCGCAGTTTTATTTGGAATGACAAACAAACTGTGTGTTTGTATAAAGATTTTGCGAAAACTGTCCAACGAGCATGTCATACGCGCAACAGGTGGCGTGGTGGTGACGCGCACAACAGGTGGCATCTTGATGGTGACGTCACCTACTCACAGATACCCCAACCAAACATCGCATAACGCGCCTATAGAAGTTTTCACTTAAAAAAAGGATGAAACATACGATTATTAGATACGATATTGAATAGAAGATGGTATGTTTCTCTCACATTGTACCACTGTTTTGTTTGAGAAAACCTGTTTTATCTACCACCTAGGGCTTTGATAAACAATGTAATGCACTGAGAATTTCGTCCTAGAATACTCCCAAGGTAAAATTTATTGCACAGTGCCTTGGGTATAATCTGTGCAGGTGCGTGCGGGGACGCTGAGGCTGCAGGGTAACCTTGAGGCGGCCCTGGGGCTGCCGGAGGCCGGTGAGGCCCTGCAGGTGTCTGAGCTGGACCTGGGCGACGGGCTGGCGCTCAGCTGCGACCCCTGCTCAGCCAGTAGCGCCCCCGCGCTCAGGCTCAGGCACTGGCTGCTGAGTCTGCACAACGACAGGTGAGCACAGTGGCAACGTAGATCTCCACAGCTCAGTTACTGGCTGCTGACGCGGTACAGCAATAGACGATCAAGCTAAACATGTTGCTAGCTATAAGATGAGAATCCTGTTGGAACACAATGACGGGTGAGGACGGTTTCCACATCACCAGGCAGAAGCTTAAGTGTTATTAATGAAAATGAGAAATCCTGACATGATTCAGAAGATAATGTTCCACATCTGAAGTCAAAACATACCTGTCTGAAAAGATAAAGCTGCTTTCTGAATTAAATTAAATGCAGCTTTTTTTTTATTACATATTGCTTTACGCCTCGTCGACGATTAAGGTCATTAGAGGCGGGATGGGACTGGGAACAAGGAACGGGAAGGAATTCGGTCATGGCCTTTTTGATGGAAGCATCCCGGCATTTGCCTGGAGTGATTTGGGGAAACCATGGAAAACCCAAATCTGAATGCCCGGACGGGGATTCGAACCCACGTCCTCCCGAATGCGAGGCCAGAACGTTAACCGTTCACCCACCACGCTCTGTTAAATGTAGCTAACCATAATACTCTAAATGAGGACAATCGGTTTACAGGTTAAAAATACTTAGATTTTCTGAATAAATTCGTAATATTATTTCATTCACTACGAATTCTATTTACAGGTTGACTGGAAATTCTTTTAAAATACTGTTTGTAACTTTCCAGTTGCACAAATTGCAGGTCAGTGTAAGTAGAGTCAACGAGATTTTCTTTTAGTCGCACTATACAAGTAGCCCTTCGTCTGGAAAACCGTCCGTAACTATAACCGACCGTCTGGAGGCTTCTGTGTGATGCGTTTCGTGGCTGATAATCCTTGGCTCTCAGTAACATATTCCCCACGTACGAACCGTTGACTGTACCGCAAAATTCTTCCAGAAGGAGTATTTATCAACTCTTTGAGTCCTTGATTCACAGCTGGTGAGTTTGAAAACACGTCAGCAAACAGTTACTCGACTTGCCGCAGCAGGAAGGCCTCATAGTAAGTCATTGCCTCGGTACAAACAACAACATTGGAGCGATAAGTGCCTGCTGTGCTGTAACATTACATACTACATGCTTTTTTCTATGTCATCAGTCTCTCGACTGGTTTGCTGCAAATCTCTATCCATTCCTTTCTTGCTCTTATCTCTTTGTATCAATGTATTATCTCTGTCTTCCTCTACAATTCTTCCCTTCGACTGTTCCCTCCACTAAAAAATTAACCAATCCGGCATTTATAAAAATATGACCTACCACTCTGTCTCTTCTTTCTATTAGACTCTTCCAAAAACGTCTTTTCTCGCTTATAATTACCAAAACTCGTTCATTTCGTACTTCATCTGTTCATTTGATTTTCAGCATCCTTCTATACCACTACATTTCAAATGCTTCAATTTTATTTATTTCCGATATTCCTAAAGTCCATGATTCACTACTATAAATTTCTTTGCTACAAACACAATGTTCTAAAAAAGTCCTTTCCGAGTCCTAGATCTATATTTGAAACAAAAAGATTTCTCTTTTTCATGAAGGATTTTTTTTTTTTTTTTTCTAGTGCTATTCTACATTTAACATCATTTCTGCTTCGACCATCGGTTTTAATTTTACTTCCTAGGTAACAGAATTCACTAACATCTCCTATCGTATCCAATTCTATTTTTATATGTAAATACTATTACTGCTATCATAGCTACTACATTTCATCACGTTTGTCTTGCTTAGATTTATATTCAGTCCAAAATATTCCTTCAGTAGTTAGTTCATGGCATTCAATAATTCCTCAAAACTCACAGACTGCTCTGCTAACAGGACAATGTCTTCAGCAAATCGCAGCATACTGATTTTTTTCTCCTTGAATATTTATGGCACATTTCCTCTACATTCTAGTTGAATTTTAATTGAGATAGACTAAAACATTGTTTCACACCTTATTTAACTCATGGATGTCTCCGTGATTCTCCACTTTTATTCTAGCCGCTTGTTTCTTAAAGAGATTATTAAGCATTCTTCTACCTTGGCATTGTAGACCTGAATTCCTTAAAATCTTGAACATCTTGTCCCACCTAACAAAATCAAAAGTTTTTTTTTTTCTAAATCAATAAACGCCATAAAAGTATCTTTATTTTCCTAGACCCAGACTGATCTTCACCTGCTATCTCTTCTACTACTATTTCAATTCTTCTGAGTATTATTCTGGTCAGTAATTTTGAAGCATATGATATTAGAATTATAGTACGATATTAAATCATTCGTCAACTTCTGATTTCTTGAGAAGTGAGAAAATCATACTTTTATTGAAATCAATTGGAATGCGGGAGGGTCATCTTCGGTGGTACGGCCATGTACTGCATAGCAACAACACTTCATTTACGAGAACAGCACTCGATATAAGTCCGGAGGCCCGACCCAGGAAGCGCTGGCTGGATGCCTTGCGGGAAGACATGCAATTAATCTATGCCTCACCTGAAAGGAAGAAGTATTCCAGTAAAGCAGACCCTGCAATGCGAGATCAATGCTAAGAAGAATCTCTTCTGTTTCTCAAATTTTGATATCAGTTTAAATTATTTTTGGATTTATTCTTCTCCTAGAGGTTTCAGAAGCTCTGTATTGATCTAATCTATTCCAGCTGCCTTATTTGTTTGATTTCAAATCATTCAAAGCTTGTTCAAATTCTGTCTTCAAAACAAAACAAAAAAAAAGGTTCACCTAAGTCATCAATATCGATATCGCCTTTTTTTTTCAGTGTACTGTTGTTCAAGTGAACGACATCATACAGTTTCTCTATGTATTCCTTCCATCGGGTAGCTCCCTTTTGAGCTTAAAAAAGGTTTCCTACCAGCAGCTTTAATGTTTATACATCTTTTCTTCATTTCTCCAAAATTATGTTTGATTTTCCTACACACATCTACTTTTCCTATGACCATCTTCCTTTCACACTTCATCACACTTTTCTTCCAACCATAATTTTTTTGCGTTTTCTGTTTATTTAATTTCAAAATTGTCTGTATTGTTCTCTTACAAATTCATCCTGAGCATTTTTGTGCTTTCTCTTCTAATCCATCAACTCCAACATATGTTCTGTGACCAAGGTTTTCGATTAGCTTGTTCCCTACAGCCTGAAGTTTCTTTGCCAGCTTTGATTATTTCTCTCTTCAATACATCCCATTCGTCATCGGTTGAACTCCTTTCAGAGTTATTTTTTAGACCCACGTCTTTCATCTCTGACAAAAAATTTTGTCGTGTTTGATTGTTTTAGTGTTTTCACTTCAAGTTTACTCTCTGTGAATTTCTTCTTTATTCTATTGAATTTCAGCGCGCACTTCATAACTATCAGATTGTGGTCAGAATCTGTACCAGCTCCTGGGTATGATTTACACTTTAGGACTTGATCTCTGAATCTCTGTTAAGCCGTTATATAAGCTAGCTGATATCTACGTGTATCTCTTGGACGTTTCTCTTTGTGCATGGTTCGTAGATAATGTGTTCGCCACGATAAGATTACATTTTTCAAAAAACTCTAACAATCTGCTTCCTCGCTCCTCGCTCTTTTCTTTCTCGTGGATCAAATTTTCCTACCTGTCCTTTCTGCCACTGCTACATTCCGATCACCCATGATTATTAGATTTTCATTCCTCTTCACATATTGGATTAATTCTTCAATTGCATCATATATTTTCTCTATAGATTCATCCTCCTCCTTGTATTAACGTGGTTGAACAGACTTAGTTTTCTAACCTCCTCAAAATAATCCTGTCACTATACTGTTCATAATAGTTTAATCGCTTTCCTACTCTCGTGTTCATTAGACCAGCAACACCACAGAGATTTTTTTGTTGTTAATTATTCTGAGTTCCCCAGACCAGAAATCTTGTGCATCCTTCCACTTAATCTCACTAACGACAAAATCATCTAACTTAAGTCGTTGAACTCTCCCTTTATAAGTTTTTAATACACCTGCGCTATTCAGACTTCAAACATTCAATGCTCTGAGTCGTAGAATGTTCCTACCCCTTCTGATGTGACACCTCCCTGAGTAGTCCCCACCCAGAGATATCCGATTGGGGGAGTATTATACATCCAGATATATTTTCTCCAGGAAGGAAGCCATCATTCTATATATAATTTGAGAGGGTTATGTATCCACTGGATACCCTTAGGGTCTTTAACGCAGTGGCTTCCAGTTATTTTCTATATCTGCGTGGTGTTGATCATTTCTAATTCATCCGCCTTTAGGAACCACAGAGGCAAGAGGGTGCCCTGGACAACTCCCGATTTTCCGTCCTCTTTCAAGAGGACGTTGGTAAACAGTGGGCGGCTCATTATGGTGGGAATCATTTCAGTCGTCAAAGCCTCGTCCGTGCCAACCAGCAGAACCTCGTGTAGGAGATGTTCACATTTGGTTTGAAGAGGCTTTTCCTAACACTTACTCCCCATTCCATGCTATAACCAGAATATATTTAGAAGAAAAATTAAATCCATTAAGACTATATTATTTATATTCAAGTGGACAGCAAGTCGTTGAAGACAATATAAGTGAATTGAAAAGATTTTTTTTTTTATTTGTAGGCTTTTCGCCTAGTCGAAGTCATGATGTCATTAGAGATCGGGATGGGGAAATGGAACTGGAAGGAATTCTACCATGGCTCTTGAAGGAAGCATCCCGGCATTCGCCTGGAGTGATTTGGGGAACCCATCGAAACATTTTCTGATATTATTTTAATGAATTGATAGTGCATGCCATGACCGTTTCTTCTGTTCCATTTGTCGCAGCCGGCAGTGTGCAGCGAGCCGCAGGCCTCGGCGGGCTCCTCTCTGGTCGAGGCGGAGGAGCTGGACGACGCCACGGGCTGCCCTGGCTCGCCCAGGTACATTGCTCAGTTCACTGTGTGACTGCTTGTTACAGTGAGGTACGCTTGGTGCGGCCGCAGCCGGCAGTGTGCAGTGAGCCGCAGGCCTCGGCGGGCTCCCCTCTGGTCGAGGTGGAGGAGCTGGACGACGCCTCGGGCTGCCCTGGCTCACCCAGGTACATCGCTCAGTTCACTGTGTGACTGCTTGTTGCAGTGAGGTACGCTTGGTGCGGCCGCAGCCGGCAATGTGCAGTGAGCCGCAGGCCTCGGCGGGCTCCCCTCTGGTCGAGGTGGAGGAGCTGGACGACGACTCGAGCTGCCCTGGCTCACCCAGGTACATCGCTCAGTTCACTGTGTGACTGCTTGTTGCAGTGAGGTACGCTTGGTGCGGCCGCAGCCGGCAGTGTGCAGTGAGCCGCAGGCATCGGCGGGCTCCGCCTCTGTTAGAGGTGGAGGAGCTGGACGACGCCTCGGGCTGCCCCGGCTCACCCAGGTACATCACTCAGTTCACTGTGTGACTGCTTGTTGCAGTGAGGTACGCTCGGTGCGGCCGCAGGCGGCAGTGTGCAGTGAGCCGCAGGCCTCGGCGGGCTCCCCTCTGGTCGCGGTGGAGGAGCTGGACGACGCCTCGGGCTGCCCTGGCTCACCCAGGTACATCGCTCAGTTCACTGTGTGACTGCTTGTTGCAGTGAGGTACGCTTGGTGCGGTCGCAGCCGGCAGTGTGCAGTGAGCCGCAGGCCTCGGCGGGCTCCCCTCTGGTCGAGGTGGAGGAGCTGGACGACGCCTCGGGCTGCCCTGGCTCACCCAGGTACATCCCTCAGTTCACTGTGTGACTGCTTGTTGCAGTGAGGTACGCTTGGTGCGGCCGCAGGCGGCAGTGTGCAGTGAGCCGCAGGCCTCGGCGGGCTCCCCTCTGGTCGAGGTGGAGGAGCTGGACGACGCCTCGGGCTGCCCCGGCTCACCCAGGTACATCACTCAGTTCACTGTGTGACTGCTTGTTGCAGTGAGGTACGCTCGGTGCGGCCGCAGGCGGCAGTGTGCAGTGAGCCGCAGGCCTCGGCGGGCTCCCCTCTGGTCGCGGTGGAGGAGCTGGACGACGCCACGGGCTGCCCTGGCTCGCCCAGGTACATCGCTCAGTTCACTGTGTGACTGCTTGTTGCAGTGAGGTACGCTTGGTGCGGCCGCAGCCGGCAGTGTGCAGTGAGCCGCAGGCCTCGGCGGGCTCCCCTCTGGTCGAGGTGTAGGAGCTGGACGACGCCTCGGGCTGCCCTGGCTCACCCAGGTACATCGCTCAGTTCACTGTGTGACTGCTTGTTGCAGTGAGGTACGCTTGGTGCGGCCGCAGCCGGCAGTGTGCAGTGAGCCGCAGGCCTCGGCGGGATCCCGTCTGGTCGAAGCGGAGGAGCTGGACGACTCCTCGAGCTGCCCTGGCTCACCCAGGTACATCGCTCAGTTCACTGTGTGACTGCTTGTTGCAGTGAGGTGCGCCTGGTTCGGCCGCAGCCGGCAGTGTGCAGTGAGCCGCAGGCCTCGGCGGGCTCCCGTCTGGTCGAAGTGGAGGAGCTGGACGACGCCTCGAGCTGCCCTGGCTCACCCAGGTACATCGCTCAGTTCACTGTGTGACTGCTTGTTGCAGTGAGGTACGCTTTGTGCGGCCGCAGCCGGCAGTGTGCAGTGAGCCGCAGGCCTCGGCGGGCTCCCGTCTGGTCGAAGTGGAGGAGCTGGACGACGCCTCGAGCTGCCCTGGCTCACCCAGGTACATCGCTCAGTTCACTGTGTGACTGCTTGTTGCAGTGAGGTACGCTTGGTGCGGCCGCAGCCGGCAGTGTGCAGTGAGCCGCAGGCCTCGGCGGGCTCCCCTCGGGTCGTGGCGGATGATCTGGACGACGACTCGGGCTGCCCTGGTTCGCCCAGGTACATCGCTCAGTTCACTGTGTGACTGCTTGTTGCAGTGAGGTACGCTTGGTGCGGCCGCAGCCGGCAGTGTGCAGTGAGCCGCAGGCCTCGGCGGGCTCCCCTCTGGTCTAGGTGTAGGAGCTGGACGACGCCTCGGGCTGCCCTGGCTCACCCAGGTACATCGCTCAGTTCACTGTGTGACTGCTTGTTGCAGTGAGGTACGCTTGGTGCAGCCGCAGCCGGCAGTGTGTAGTGAGCCGCAGGCCTCGGCTGGTTCCCCTCTGGTCGAGGTGGAGGAGCTGGACGACGCATCGGGCTGCCCTGGTTCGCCCAGGTACATCGATCAGTTCACTGTGTGACTGCTTGTTGCAGTGAGGTACGCTTGGTGCGGCCGCAGCCGGCAGTGTGCAGTGAGCCGCAGGCCTCGGCGGGATCCCGTCTGGTCGAGGAGGAGGAGCTGGACGACGCCTCGGGCTGCCCTGGCTCACCCAGGTACATCGCTCAGTTCACTGTGTGACTGCTTGTTGCAGTGAGGTACGCTTGGTGCGGCCGCAGCCGGCAATGTGCAGTGAGCCGCAGGCCTCGGCGGGCTCCCCTCTGGTCGAGGTGGAGGAGCTGGACGACGACTCGAGCTGCCCTGGCTCACCCAGGTACATCGCTCAGTTCACTGTGTGACTGCTTCTTACAGTGAGGTACGCTTGGTGCAGCCGCAGTCGGCAGTGTGCAGTGAGCCGCAGGCCTCGGCGGGCTCCCCTCTGGTCGAGGAGGAGGAGCTGGACGACGCCTCGGGCTGCCCTGGCTCACCCAGGTACATCGCTCAGTTCACTGTGTGACTGCTTGTTGCAGTGAGGTACGCTTGGTGCGGCCGCAGCCGGCAATGTGCAGTGAGCCGCAGGCCTCGGCGGGCTCCCCTCTGGTCGAGGTGGAGGAGCTGGACGACGACTCGAGCTGCCCTGGCTCACCCAGGTACATCGCTCAGTTCACTGTGTGACTGCTTGTTGCAGTGAGGTACGCTTGGTGCGGCCGCAGCCGGCAATGTGCAGTGAGCCGCAGGCCTCGGCGGGCTCCCCTCTGGTCGAGGTGGAGGAGCTGGACGACGACTCGAGCTGCCCTGGCTCACCCAGGTACATCGCTCAGTTCACTGTGTGACTGCTTGTTGCAGTGAGGTACGCTTGGTGCGGCCGCAGCCGGCAGTGTGCAGTGAGCCGCAGGCATCGGCGGGCTCCCCTCTGTTAGAGGTGGAGGAGCTGGACGACGCCTCGGGCTGCCCCGGCTCACCCAGGTACATCACTCAGTTCACTGTGTGACTGCTTGTTGCAGTGAGGTACGCTCGGTGCGGCCGCAGGCGGCAGTGTGCAGTGAGCCGCAGGCCTCGGCGGGCTCCCCTCTGGTCGCGGTGGAGGAGCTGGACGACGCCTCGGGCTGCCCTGGCTCACCCAGGTACATCGCTCAGTTCACTGTGTGACTGCTTGTTGCAGTGAGGTACGCTTGGTGCGGTCGCAGCCGGCAGTGTGCAGTGAGCCGCAGGCCTCGGCGGGCTCCCCTCTGGTCGAGGTGGAGGAGCTGGACGACGCCTCGGGCTGCCCTGGCTCACCCAGGTACATCCCTCAGTTCACTGTGTGACTGCTTGTTGCAGTGAGGTACGCTTGGTGCGGCCGCAGGCGGCAGTGTGCAGTGAGCCGCAGGCCTCGGCGGGCTCCCCTCTGGTCGAGGTGGAGGAGCTGGACGACGCCTCGGGCTGCCCCGGCTCACCCAGGTACATCACTCAGTTCACTGTGTGACTGCTTGTTGCAGTGAGGTACGCTCGGTGCGGCCGCAGGCGGCAGTGTGCAGTGAGCCGCAGGCCTCGGCGGGCTCCCCTCTGGTCGCGGTGGAGGAGCTGGACGACGCCACGGGCTGCCCTGGCTCGCCCAGGTACATCGCTCAGTTCACTGTGTGACTGCTTGTTGCAGTGAGGTACGCTTGGTGCGGTCGCAGCCGGCAGTGTGCAGTGAGCCGCAGGCCTCGGCGGGCTCCCCTCTGGTCGAGGCGGAGGAGCTGGACGACGCCTCGAGCTGCCCTAGCTCACCCAGGTACATCGCTCAGTTCACTGTGTGACTGCTTGTTGCAGTGAGGTACGCTTGGTGCGGCCGCAGCCGGCAGTGAGCAGTGAGCAGTGAGCAGCAGGCCTCGGCGGGCTCCCCTCTGGTCGAGGTGGAGGAGCTGGACGACGCCTCCAGCTGCCCTTGCTCACCCAGGTACATCGCTCAGTTCACTGTGTGACTGCTTGTTGCAGTGAGGTACGCTTGGTGCGGCCGCAAGCCGGCAGTGTGCAGTGAGCAGTGCGCAGCAGGCCTCGGCGGGCTCCCCTCTGGTCTAGGTGTAGGAGCTGGACGACGCCTCGGGCTGCCCTGGCTCACCCAGGTACATCGCTCAGTTCACTGTGTGACTGCTTGTTGCAGTGAGGTACGCTTGGTGCGGCCGCAAGCCGGCAGTGTGCAGTGAGCCGCAGGCCTCGGCGGGATCCCGTCTGGTCGAAGCGGAGGAGCTGGACGACTCCTCGAGCTGCCCTGGCTCACCCAGGTACATCGCTCAGTTCACTGTGTGACTGCTTGTTGCAGTGAGGTGCGCCTGGTTCGGCCGCAGCCGGCAGTGTGCAGTGAGCCGCAGGCCTCGGCGGGCTCCCGTCTGGTCGAAGTGGAGGAGCTGGACGACGCCTCGAGCTGCCCTGGCTCACCCAGGTACATCGCTCAGTTCACTGTGTGACTGCTTGTTGCAGTGAGGTACGCTTTGTGCGGCCGCAGCCGGCAGTGTGCAGTGAGCCGCAGGCCTCGGCGGGCTCCCGTCTGGTCGAAGTGGAGGAGCTGGACGACGCCTCGAGCTGCCCTGGCTCACCCAGGTACATCGCTCAGTTCACTGTGTGACTGCTTGTTGCAGTGAGGTACGCTTGGTGCGGCCGCAGCCGGCAGTGTGCAGTGAGCCGCAGGCCTCGGCGGGCTCCCCTCGGGTCGTGGCGGAGGATCTGGACGACGACTCGGGCTGCCCTGGTTCGCCCAGGTACATCGCTCAGTTCACTGTGTGACTGCTTGTTGCAGTGAGGTACGCTTGGTGCGGCCGCAGCCGGCAGTGTGCAGTGAGCCGCAGGCCTCGGCGGGCTCCCCTCTGGTCTAGGTGTAGGAGCTGGACGACGCCTCGGGCTGCCCTGGCTCACCCAGGTACATCGCTCAGTTCACTGTGTGACTGCTTGTTGCAGTGAGGTACGCTTGGTGCAGCCGCAGCCGGCAGTGTGTAGTGAGCCGCAGGCCTCGGCTGGTTCCCCTCTGGTCGAGGTGGAGGAGCTGGACGACGCATCGGGCTGCCCTGGTTCGCCCAGGTACATCGATCAGTTCACTGTGTGACTGCTTGTTGCAGTGAGGTACGCTTGGTGCGGCCGCAGCCGGCAGTGTGCAGTGAGCCGCAGGCCTCGGCGGGATCCCGTCTGGTCGAAGCGGAGGAGCTGGACGACTCCTCGAGCTGCCCTGGCTCACCCAGGTACATCGCTCAGTTCACTGTGTGACTGCTTGTTGCAGTGAGGTACGCTTGGTGCGGCCGCAGCCGACAGTGTGCAGTGAGCCGCAGGCCTCGGCGGGCTCCCGTCTGGTCGAAGTGGAGGAGCTGGACGACGCCTCGAGCTGCCCTGGCTCACCCAGGTACATCGCTCAGTTCACTGTGTGACTGCTTGTTGCAGTGAGGTACGCTTGGTGCGGCCGCAGCCGGCAGTGTGCAGTGAGCCGCAGGCCTCGGTGGGCTCCCCTCTGGTCGAGGCGGAGGAGCTGGACGACGCCTCGGGCTGCCCTGGCTCGCCCAGGTACATCGCTCAGTTCACTGTGTGACTGCTTGTTGCAGTGAGGTACGCTTGGTGCGGCCGCAGCCGGCAGTGTGCAGTGAGCCGCAGGCCTCGGCGGGCTCCCCTCTGGTCGAGGCGGAGGAGCTGAACGACGCCACGGGCTGCCCTGGCTCGCCCAGGTACATCGCTCAGTTTGCCGTCCTGCTCGTCACCGTGCTCGCCCTGCTCGTCGCCGTCGCCGTTGGCTGCTACTTCCGCAGGTACAGTATAAACACTGGCGCTGATGAGTGTGCTCAACGATGGCTGTGTGCTTCAGGGGGTGGATGAGTTCACTAAGTACCGTGACACCAAACAGAGACGTCTATGAATCTGGCGGCTGAATTTGACTGCACCCTGTGTGTATTCCAGCAGAAATAATGGAATTACTAGGGATTCCAATAGCTTCCACTTTCCTCGTTCTCTTAAGTAAAGTTCTGCAGCATTGCAGGGTACCAAATATCTTCAATCAGTGTAATATTTTAATCATCAAGACGGTGATGACCAGAATCGGAAACTTCCAAGTTCCTATCACTTTATCTGCCTTCTAAACGTAAAAGCCAAAATATAGGTGACATTATTGTGCAAGATGTTATAAGAGCATCAATACAAGAAGCGATGAACAATGACCAGTTACGGCAGATCAACTTAAGACGCAGTCAAATTACAAATGAGTTGAATGTATTCTGTTTAATACATCCAGATTATTTAATAATTTATTGCTTCTTTTTTATTTTAATTTAAGTAAATTGTCCACCTAACATACCATTATGACTGCAAATAATACCATAAGAACCAATAAGGATCATCCAGTGACAAAAATTAGGTCAAAGGATCAATTTGTGACCTGATGTTATGTAACATCACCATACAGCCTAAAATCAGAAGGCTCGAAAGAATTTATAAACTTCTGAACTTGTTGTCTTTGCTAACGGTTCGTTTTTGCTAATTAATAGTAAATACAGGGCTGATACTGAGACCACAAGTTAAGTTAGTAATCGCACCGCCAAATGCTGGTAGCTAGCAGCAAAAATTTTTACTTATGACTTTACGCCTCGTCGACGTTGAGGTCATTAGAGACAGGATGAGACTGTGGACAAGGAACGGGAAGGAATTCGGCCATGGCCTTTTGAAGGAAACATCCCGGCATTCGCCTGAAGTGATTTGGGAAAACCATGGAAAACCCGAATCTGAATGTCCGGACGGGGATTCGAACCAGCGTCCTCCCGAATGCGAGGCCAGAACGTTAATCACTCATCCACCACGCTCGGTAGGCAGACCTTCTTCCACCCACACAAGAAGACAAAGGATCGATGGTTTAATCCACTGTTCGTGTTGGCAGCAGTAAGTTGGGCAAACGATACGTTACGTTTGTACGGAGCACGGCAGATGTATTCGCTTAGGCAAAGTGACGAAGTTGGTGGCTGCAGTGTACAACGTAGAGAAGAACAACAGTTGAGACTTAGAAGCAATCCGAGTACTAGTCCAGGGTATATTGGGTCAGTGTGACTCGTAGAAAGTGTTAACGGGAACGGGAAGTAATAAATGAAAGTGGCTTGGAATCCATCCAGTTACAAGGACGACAATCGGTCGTCCTGATGTGCAATCTGACCATTTTCTACTTACAACATTCCATTAACCAATTATTATTAGAATAATCTCATTCAAACATGTATTCATATTCTGTTAGATTTCGCCACCACACATTATCTCTATTCGTTTCTTGGTAAGATGGTTGTATGCTTTTAATAAAGGGATTGCTCCACTCCTGGTATGAATTTTCAATTCAAAATACGTTAACAGTAGCTCAGCCGTTTTTCTGTTGTTTTTTTTTTTAATCATTGTAGATTTAGATTGCACTCATAAAAATGAGGCTTTGCCGGCCTCGGTAGCGTATAGTTTAGAGTACTGGCTCCACGTACCGAATCTCGCCGTTTCGAGTCTGTCCGAGGGCATGGGTGTTTAAGTGTTGTTTGTGTGTGTGTGTGTGTGTGTGTGTGTTTGTGTGAATGTCGTGTCCGTCCTTAGTGACCGTCTTAGTAGCAACAATATACTGGAGAAACTGTTACACTGGAGTCATGATGATCACATTAAGTTGGCCGTATGGCTTTAGTAGGAGAACGCCACTCGAAGAAAAAAAAAGATACATTATTGACATTTGTTTCCTTATAATACTAACAACGTACAGTTGTTCCATACCGTTATTTTATTCCCCTAAACCTAATTCATCATTTTTAAACATTCGACGCTGCTATTCAGAGTAAGTTTATTCCTGTGGCTCCTTTCTGCACAGTTATCTGACTTGTCGACTCCGCGTAGTATTTTATCATATTGTACTTCCACGACATACGCTATTTGTTTGTCAAGGGAGTGATTTTCTACTACGTATGTCGTTTATCAACACTACCCGTTTCTCCGTTTACTTAATTAACAGAACATCTATCAGCGCTGGGTAGATTCCTATACCGGAAATTGCGTTGTCAAAGCCTCGTCCATGGCAACAGAGAGCAACGCGTTAAGGGAAAGTGCAATTTGTTAGTAAGAGATTAATTCAGTCTGATACCAACCCTAATTTACTCAACAAAGTTTCTGGGTACATAAAAATAATTAACGTAATGGACGTGATAAAACTAGATTTATGAGTAGACATTAAGGTTTAATATTCTAGTGGTAGCGAGACATATAGGAAGCAGCCTTTCCAGCATATCTTCTCCACCGAGCGTGGTGGAGGAATGGTAACGGTCAGGCCTGGCGTTCTGGAACACGCGAGTTGGAATCCCCGCTCACGCCATCCAGATTTAGGTTTTCCATGGTTTGGTCGTAGTCACTCAAGAAAAATGCAAGGAACTCAAGGTTCCTTCAAAAGGCTACAGTCAAATACCTTCCTTCCTGTTCCTTGAGTCCAACCCTTTATAGCCTCTGCTGATCTCGATGTCGACTAAGCGTGAAGCCCTAACAAAAAAAAATCGAATGCGTAGCTTATGACTGCGGTAGTTTTCTTGACGTGCACATGCAGATATTCGTGAAATAATCAAAGTACTAGAAGTATTTTAACACTGTTTTTATATTGCGAGATTCAGTTAACAATGCCAGTCCGCATTTAGTGGAGAGTCGAAGTCAAAGAGAGACGTGAACGTTGTCATTATTACGAAGAGCAGCATGAAACCGAAACGATGGAAGATTTACTTAATATGAATTAACAACGAAGGCTTCTGCTGCCATAATAAATTCAGCATGGGATCTGAAGTACCAAAAGTCATGGGATACCTCCTAATATCGCGTGGGGCTTCCTTTTGCCAGGCGAAATGCAGCTACCCCAAGTGACATTGACTCGACAACTCGTCGGAAGAAATATTCACCCATACTTCAACTTCAGCCGTCCATCATTGCGAAACTGTTGCCAGTGCAGGACGTTGTGCACGATCTAAGCTTTCGAGCAAGTCCAAAATATGTTCCCCTGGATTGATGTTTGGCGATATAGATGGCTAAATCATTCACTGGAATTGCGCAGAATGTTCCTCAAACCAATCGTGACCCATTTTGACACGGTAGCATGGCACATTGTGTCGTTTTGGAGTAATCCATCGTTCTTTGGGTACATGAAAGCTATGAACGGCTGCAGATGATCTGCAGGTAGCAGAGTTTAACCATTTCCAGTCAATGTTATTTTCATTTTGATCAGAGGTCCCAGTCTATGCCAGTTAAACACAACCTATACAATGATTGAATATCACTAGCTTGTACAGCACGCATCGAAGGCCACGTGGGTTCTGCGCCATACTCCAGTCCTACCATCAGCTCTTACAAATGGGATTCGTGACCTATTTGATTACGCCAAATTTTGCTGCACAGTCCACACGGACAAGTGTAGTCTCACATTATTGCTCTTGTTGTTCTTTGATGCAATGTTGCTTGCCTGTCAATAATTCAGATGTCACTGGTTTCGGTCATTTAGTAGATGTAATCTGGGTTATCAACAGAGTTGTGTTTATTAAAGTGTGAAACCTATCTCATTGCATAATCACCCTACATGATAGCCGAAGCACATAGGTCGAAACGTCCGCATTTGATTTTAGGACGCCTTTCCACCCGGGTAGCATCCAAAATGTTTATACCTATTGTTAGTGGCTGTAATTTGCAATTACAGTAATGCTGTAGTCATATCACATTTCTTATTCAACACTGACATGTGCCTGACGCCATGTTCTGTTGTGTGGCAGGTACGAGATAAAGTACGTGATACACCTGATGAAGTTGCGGCGACAGTCAACCGATGATCAAAGGCGAGACCATTCCAGCTACAAGTACGACGCCTTCGTCTCATACAGGTGAGCAAATCAATTCCAGATCACCATCTTTACTTACATTTTACCATTTATGGATACTAACAAAAAAAAAATTGTTTACCGAAATCTGAAGGTTCATGTAACAAATCAAGCAAGAGCTCACTCATACAATGTAAATTACTGTACTATCCCTGAAAGAGAGACAGAACACGACAATTTATCAATATATATATATATATATATATATATATATATATCATTTTTTTAAATACATGTATATATATTATTTAAGTAGTGCATAACATTCTTGTTAGTCTACTTCGAGCACTTAAAAACTAACAAAATTAGTACCAACGTTACTTTAACTTCATGTATTCAGATTGTGTTTTATCGAACCTTAGTCTTAATTGCCCTGCAGCTTACTAATTTATGTAGACTCATTAGAACAGATAAGACTATTATTCAATATGGAGCGTGGAATTGTAGAATTATGAATAAGACAGACAGGGTAGGCAGCGTAGAGTGGGAGTTGAAATAACGTCACTTAATCGATACTTGTTCTACTAACACAGACTAATCAACACACATGTTATAAAAGATGCTACTACGGTGAGATTTATAATTTAGAATAATCTAGGGAAACATGTGAGTTACTATGAACAGTTGTTAAGAGAATTATTTTCATGAAGGTGTTAACTGCATTAGTAAAAATGTGTGTTCATACGTCACAATTGGATGACAGTGAATCAGAAGAACTCTATGACCTAAAATAATATGAGAAAACCTAATAATTATTAGTGCAGTCAAACGAAGATAGGAAGCAGGCCCTTTAATTTTCGAAATAAATTCTTGAAAGTTACAGGTTCAGGCGTGAATTGGGAGATAATTTTTCGTCTTAATACCAGTTTATTTACAAATCACCGTTAATTTTTGTGATGCAGCAAGTTAATTTTCACTAGTTCTCATAGAATACAGTACAGCTGCA
>JARYHS010013630.1:54497927-54625427 GCA_031002005.1 Vandiemenella viatica | reverse complement strand
AAATTCATTAAGCGTTTCTGGTAAATAATTCATCATTTCTCTTTGTAACTTATTCAAAACCCTGACCCAATGCCATACGAAAGAAAATCTTCCATCATCCTTGGGCCTAAAATGAAATGCCAATTTGTGGTCATGATCATCTTTTTCCTTTCATGTACTTCTCCTATTTCTTATTTGGCTAAATATTTCTCTCCACTCATTTTTTCTTATGGCTTTACGCCTCACTGACGTAGATGTCAGTAGATGCGAGAAAGGACTGGGTACAAGAAACTGGAAGGAATTCGGCCAGTGCCTTTTGGAGAAAGCATCCCGGCATTTGCCTGGAGTGATCTGGGGAAACCATGGAAAATCCAAATCTGGATGTCCGGACGGGGATTTGGAACCGCGTTCTCCAGAATCCTAGGCCAGAGCGTTACTGCTCACCCACTACGCTCGGTATATCTCTCTACCGCTTGTGATATCTCAACAAATGCTGCACGAAAACTCTGATGATAAATAACAAAATACATGCGTCTTCACGACAGTGAACATTATATAACAGTAATCAGCTGGCGGCAGTAGCGAAGGCCTGCGACAGAACGCGCTCCGTTACTGCATGCCCGTGACGTCAGCAGCCTCCGTGACGTGATGAAACCAGTTGCGGGGAAGTACCTGGGATGTGGAGTGGGGCAGTCTCATGTCCTGCTGCCGCAGTGACCTCCGGACATGCCGCGGACACGGCAGGCGGGAGTCCGCGCTCTGCTGCTGTCAGCCCTGCTCGCAGCCGGCACAGCTTATGAACAGATCCAGGAGATCAACTTCCAGGACTTCACCTGCACCGAGCTCGCAGCCGCGCCCGTGGAGGACCTCGACCACTGCAAGTTCTCCTCCGTCGCTGACACCGAGCAGGTACCAAGTGACGCTTAGTGATTTATTGCATTATCGTCGTGTCGTAATATGCGTCCTGACAGAGTGCTTAAAGAAAAGAGTGGAATGTACAAAACAGAATGCGTTTATGTAAGGAATATTCAGAATGATTTACTTTTGCACATACCAGAGGCCATTAATTTTCTGATCACTGCGGTTTATAGCATTGAAATAGTTCCATTCCTCCCCCCCTCCTCCCCCTCCAAATGTTGTTTGAAACTCAGTAGTGAATGTTGATAACTAATGGTTCTTGAAAACGTTCGTTCGTACAAGCTACAAAGTATTATTGCTTCTGACAGTTTCAAAATTCAACACACATTACAAAATGGATAGAAAATCTAATTAAAAACACGCATTACTTACGCCACACACGAATCAAACGATCCTGGCTAAGGTAGGCTACAGAGCTTTCTAAGCTTTGCCAGTAGATATCAACTTAATCTGAAAAGTGAGGTCCCTCAGTTCATGGTAACAAAATGTATAGACATAAAATAATTATGGGTAGTAAAAGCAAAAAATAAAAATGAAGAGATGACCATGACCACTAAGTGGTTCTTGATTTCATGCAAAAGGAAGTGTAAAAAATTTATTTTGCACGTGAGACAATCAGGAACTGGAATAAATTACCAAGAGATATGATGACTAATTTACCAGAAAAACTGAAAGAATTTAAAAATAAAATTCGTGATTAGCTACGGTGAGAGGATAGTGATTATACTCGGAATTAATTTGAAAATTAAAAAAGAATCTTGAAATGGAAATCACGTGTGTAGAGAAATTGCCATCGGGGATCATGCTACATCGCTATTAATTAAAACTAAATTTTCGGGTATTAACTTTCTTACGCTCAGAATTAAATAATTACTTCTAATTAGCGTCTGATGAAATAAAGAAATAACAAAGTTGGCTGCTCTGTGTGATACCTTGACAAACCAACTATCACTTTTCTGTTCTTTGCTAACAAACCTTGGAATATCGAATTGTTACAAAACGTTAAACCTTCCTCAATTTATAAAAGATTAAAAACACTTTTAGTGAGAAAAAGTCAAACACAAAACTTTGTAATATTGGGACATAGCTTTCACAGATAGCCGACAACTTGACGATGAACCGTGCTCTGAAACTTTAAAAACTTGGAGAACAGGATTTTTTGTGGGTAGGAATACGATAGCTAGCGACAAGATTGAAATATTTATTAATTAAATGATCAGTTTAAACTGAAATGACAGTAGGAACATTAGAAATGTAGGCTACTTACGTACCGATTTTTTCTGTTGCCTCACACTTTTCGTATTTTGTTGACGTTTCGATCGTAACCTGGTATCATCGTCAGGGCTCCTTTCTGGCTTATGGCTCTGCTGCAAAAAGGCTGTTTATAAATGGGCCGTAGTTTAAAAGTAAACTTGGATCAACTCTGTAAAACAAAAACACCAAAAAAATCTCCCCAATTTCGCCAACAAATATTATGAGTCATATAAATAGCCTTTTCCACCATATCCAGCAGGCAGAAAGGACCCCTGGCGATAATAGCAGTTTGGGATCGAAACGTCAACAAAAAAGAAGTGACGCAGCAGAAAAAACCGGAACGTAAGTCCATCATAATGATTTAATTCTGACTTTAAGGAATTTAATACTTGAAAATTATAGCGGTGGAGCATATTCCCCGTTAGCTATATCTTTAACCACTTAGATTCCATTTATTTATTTAAATCACTCTTTAAAATTATTTGTGTGTATAATCAGTACCCACCGACTTTTAACCTTCACGAATTTTGATTGTAAATTCTTTTGGCTTGTCCAGTAAATTAGACATCATACTCCTGGGTAACTAATTGCAACCTCTGAGTGTAGTTAACTGCAAAAGAAAATTGTCTCCCTTTTGCCTCAAGAACCACTTAGTGGTCCTGGTCATCTCTTTCATGTAATACTCACTGCTTGTTTTATGTTACGAAACGAATCGATGAAGAATTGTAATTATGTTTTGTTACCCCTCATGGAAGTGATTGTTTTCCATTTCATCTTGCAAAGATTATCTTGCTCAAATTCGTTTGAAATTTTGTATGTCTTTTGCTTATGATTACAATAAACATTATAATACAGCAAAGTTATCGCTGCCTTCACACTTCCTAGCTACCATTACCGTGGCAACAATTATCGTTTCCCTTCTATAATGAAAGGAAGGTTAGGGCCTTATTACACTAGGCGACTTGGCGGCGCAACCAGACGCGGCACTGGTGTCTCTGTTGGCGACGCAACCAGGATTCTGGTGGCGCAGCCAGCCAGCCACTCGAGCAACCGAGCAGTCTCTTTGCTGTTATCCTCGCATTGTATGCGAATTGTGTCGTTGAATATGTCCAGTGAACTACAGAATGTCACTGTGGAAATGACGGGAAGTGAAAGTGTAGAGAAGACAAAGGGGTAAAACAAGAAGAATTTCTCATTTTCGTATCTTTCCCGGTAATATCAACCTTTACTAAGTACAATGATTAAATGAAAGACGATTTAGACATTCTTAAGTAATTAAAAAACTTGTTGTCTGAATACAGTTCATCAAAAAGAGTATAGATTCTCTTAGCAATAGAATATGATGTACATACATCTTTTTCTCCATTCGCCTTCCTTTTCATTTTAATTATTTTTAATTAATTTAATTGCGATGGAGCTAACACTCCGGTAGCAATTTCCCTAATCATCTAATTTCCCCTTTATGTATATATTTAAATTTTCTTTTATAGCTGGAATGTTAAATTCTTCCCCATTTACTTTTCCGATTTTTAAATTTTAATTTTAAAATCCTTAAGCTTTTTATTATTATTATTTTTTTTATATTCATCACTAAACTAGGTAATTTTTTTCCAATTCCTGACGCCCTTAACAACAAAAGAAAATTTTTTCCACTCCCTTATGCAAGAAATCGAGCCAAAGCTTGTGGTCATGGTCGCCTTTTTCCTTCCATGCACTATTCCTAGTTCTTTTACCAATTTCCCTCCAAGTCCCATTACCAACATGTGCCCTGCATATTTACAGCACTCTCTTCACCCTCTTCCTTTCCTCCAATGAGTCCCAATCCAGCTTCTGTATCATATCAGTTACTGACTGGGTTCTGCGATAATTTCCACAAACAAATCTAGCTGCTCTTCTTTGCACACCTTCAAACTCCTGTATTTGATCTCCAAAATGTGGTCCCAAACTACACCACCATATTCAACAAATGATCTGACCAAAGTTTTGTAACCCAAGTCCCTAACTTCTCTGTTACATCCTCTCATCACCCTCTTCAGCAAATGAAGGATTTTGTAACCTTTTTCTACCACCTGCCCAATTGATTTTGTCAAACGTTATGCAAAGAATTTACACTTCATCAAGCAAATCTGACCCCACTCTGTAATCATAATTAACCTTTAGATCTATTTATCTGTGTATCTTATAAGCCGACTCTTCTTGGCATTTATCTTCATTCCATGCTGACCTACACATTTAGATATTCTATCCAGATCATCCTGCAACTGTTCAGTCTTCACCTGTTTTTATCCTATTGTATACCATTGTATCATTTGCAAAATACCTAGATTCTGACCGTAACACAGTCATTCATTAGAATAATGAACAGCAACTCCCATATTTACTTTCACTTCTCTTGATAATGTATTTCCTACTCTCACCATTTGCTTTCTGACTTTTAAGAATTCCTGTGCCCAGCAAGTAACTTTTTCATCCAATTCAGTACATTTCAGTTTATTTAAAACCATTTTATCGCTCACTCTGTCAAATGCCTTAAAAAGATCTAGTGCCACACTATCAACTTGGTCTCTCATTTCGAATTCATTTGAAATATCTTGCATATAGCCCACTATCTGAGATTCAAATGAATATCCTTGGCTAAAGCCATGTTGTCGATCTGAAAACTAGTTTCTATCTTCACAGACATTTCTGATATAGTTGCATATCAATCTCTCCATCATTCTGCCTATCACTGATGACAAACTAATTGGCCAGGAATTTTCACCATATTTTTAACCCTTCCTTTATGAACTGGTACTACTATCGGTCTTTTCCAATCCTCTGGTAAGCAGCAAGTCTCCAAACTCATTTTAAACAAAATTTTAAGGTAAGGTACAAAATCGTATCCCACAATCTTTAATAAATCTGTAGTAATATTACCTACACCACTTTTAGCTTTCTGAGTTACTTCGCAATTTCCTGAGAATTTATTTCAAATTTTGTAGGTTCGCCATTTATACTCTCCTCTGATTCATTCCCTCCCATCAGAAGATGACTGTCCCTAGTTGTCTCACCAAACCTGCAATTTTAGAATTGTAAAGTAGGAAGGAGTATATGAACAGTAGATTGAACGCGTGGTGGCGAGTCTGGCGGCGCCGCTTGGCGGCCTAGTGTAATAAGCTACGTAAGATACAATGCCCCGCCACGACTCTCGGCCGCCAGTGGTTGCCGGTCTGGTGGCCGGGCCCGGCAACCAGCCGGCCGCCAGTTTCTGGTGGCGCCACTGGCTGCCCTAGTGTAATAAGCTCCATAACACTCTATGCCCAGCGACGAGCAGAGCCACCAGTTGCCCGGCTGGTTGCGCCACCAAGTCGCCTAGTGTAGTGGTCCTGGTCATCTCTTTCATGTAATACTCACTGCTTGTTTTATGTTACGAAACGAATCGATGAAGAATTGTAATTATGTTTTGTTACCCCTCATGGAAGTGATTGTTTTCCATTTCATCTTGCAAAGATTATCTTGCTCAAATTCGTTTGAAATTTTGTATGTCTTTTGCTTATGATTACAATAAACATTATAATACAGCAAAGTTATCGCTGCCTTCACACTTCCTAGCTACCATTACCGTGGCAACAATTATCGTTTCCCTTCTATAATGAAAGGAAGGTTACTTAATAGCATGTTCACTTCCAAATAGGTAATGTTAATTAGATCATTTTGGTTTGGCCCATTATTAGTCAAACTTCTCGACTATCATTTGCGACGCAATCTACTTTGCTTGGAAATTAAATTAAATTCATTTTAACGTTACCATTTACAACGAATTCTATAGCAGTAAAAATGATTTACTGTTATATATATTTCGTTCTTCTCAGTTATCTCTCACAACATAAGTAAATTTCGTTACTTGGTACACATAAATTGTCCAATCATTTAACTCAATTTTTCACATTACTACAAGGTGTGATGTGGTAAGAGCGTTAAGTTTATGGACTATTGAAATTGTGGTCAATACATTTTGGTTAATATATCTGACACGTTGGAAAGAACCACCAAAGGATTTTGCTGGAACACCTGGAAAAAATTGCTTTACCGTAATTGCGTGGCAGCGTAAAACATACGCTAAACAAAATAAAATACGCATCCTCTAAACGGAATAATTCTGTAATGAGAAACGGGAAGTAGCGAAGAGTAGACCTGTTATATTCATACTGTTTTCAGCAGCTGTTGATTGTGGATTATTTTCCATCCTCGGCCTGTTCGTTGGTGCAGTTTCAATCCTTGGCAATCAATCACACGGGGATCATAGTTTACTGTCGAAGCTAAACGATAATGTAGTTTTTTGGCCTGATAATCGACCAACCATTTGCGATGCTGTTGTTCTAGAGAAAGCTGGCATGGACTTTCCTATTGGCAGCGTGCTTTCTCAGAATTTCCAAGTGAGCTGGAAATCACAGCATTTATATCCTTTTCTCTCTTCTTCCTTTTCAAAGTTCCCATTGAAATTGTTTGATTGCGTGGGATACAATGTTGAATCGCAATTATTAATAAGTAGGTTTGGAGGAATACACGATTGCTGTAATAACCAGTAAGGTATCCGAAACTGTAACAGAGCTGGTAGTTTATGTCATCATTTAGAGTCATTTTGTATCCACTTTTTCCAGAAAAATTTCATTAGCTTTTCGTGATAACTATTCTATTTTTACAACATGGTCGTTCGGGGTTTCCTGAATGTTCACACCAGTGTACACCCTTTGTTCCGAGTAGGTGATTTAAAAGTATCAAGGTCACATGCCCATCACGTAGAAGTACGTATAATAACAGACTCCACTAATAATGTGGAGGCGTTGACTATCATTCAGTGTCAGATACCTATGTCACAGAACTGTATTTGAATACATTTCATGATTTTATATTTTTCTGGGACCGGTTTTTTAATTTCTTTCTTTGCTTGAGACCAAACTATGAAACGTGGAATTCCAAAACAATCAGTACTCCACAAAATATGCTGATCATCACTCCACACAAAGAAGTGTAAGATTCTTAATATATTAAAATGTCTCCACTTGTGATTGGATAGCCCACTATTTGAAATCAACATAAAACGAGATAATCGTATTGATTTGGGCACCTGCCTCTGTGATTGTTTATAGACAACGCTCAGGTATTCATGTTGCTGCGGTAGAATAAATTAATTTCTCTAACGTATTCCTTAAAAAAATATGAATATGCTAACTTGTTTGCTTACAAATCAGCAGTGGTAGGAATGTTCGAGAATCATTTTCTTGATATGTTAATGCGTAAGGTTTTTTAATGGTTTATCACACATGTATTTCTTCCTAAGAGATTTAAGTAAATGTTTACGTCCAGTAAACCACAACTTTATTTAAGGAATAATTGGAAAGAATTTGAATACTGACAGCTAGCATTTACTGGCCAGAACGATTTTAATATTGAAATTGGACTACTGATCGATAATTTCTCATCTTGTTTATTGATTTTATATGTGTTGTATCCTTGATTTTATTTTAGTAGGCAGAGAAAAAATCATAATCTGTAATGAATGAATGCAGAATAATTATCTCAATTTCTACCCTAAGTAATTTGGTATCGCCTTAGGCCGTTCCTTAACGTTCAAAAAACACCTGAAAAACACAAGTCACAAACTTAAGACAGGTAACAACACCATGAACAAAGCTTCGTGGGGAGCTGGTGCTGACTCACTACGAACAAACACCCTTACAATGGTTTATTGGTTTACCCTGCAGCTGAGTACAGTGTGCTAGTGTGGCGACGTAGCGCTCACACTAGAAAAATCAACGTTTATGTACAGTACGAGATTCAGTACTGCCACATTAAAATCCACCCCAGTCTCCTGGTTATATATCTTCAGTAATTTGCCACCTCCAGAGGTAAGACGTCAAGCAGCAAACGACATGTGAATGGAGAAAGTTACATCATCCTGACCATCCACAGGATCTCTCAATCCATGAGATCCTTAATGACCTACCCATCCCCTTCCCCCACTCGTCTTAAACCTAGAAATCTAGTGTCGCAGGATGTATCTAACTTCAATGTCAAGCAAAAATGGTGACAAAACTGTTACTCTGCATCTGTGAAACATCAAGACATCGAAGATCCTACAACTCGATTACCGGGATTCCATTTGACGAGAGTCCAGTGTGTTAAATTAAACCGCCTAAGAACAGACCACGCCAAATGCATCACCATGCTCTATAAGCGACCTTCGGGATTCTCCTCCCTGTGGCTGCGGAGCTCCTTCCCATATTGTGGAGCATAGCTGTAAGGAATGCTCTCTAATGAAGTACGGTGACCATCTCAAGAAGTTATCAGTGCTGCAGCTTCCTTCAACAACTGGATATAGATTCGTGAATGCTACCAACTTTCTTGTCGTTTGTTTGTATGTATCACATTAGTTGCTTAGCCATACTATAAATAAATAAATCACTAGGTCGAGGTATTTTGTGACATGATTAATGATCAAATGTCGGAAGCAGTACTTCCCGCCCATACACTCAAACAGTCCTCATGGCTCAGTGTTCTCAAGACACAAAACAGCGAACTTTACCTTCCCGTCGGCACAGGAAGTGTTCATTTCTTATGCCTTACCTTTCCTTTACACTTGTGTTTTTGTTGTTGTTAACTGTTACCATTATTTCATGTAACCACATTTCCTTTAAAAATTATTTTCCTTACTACTTGGGTGTTTGTGACTTCTGCTTGTTTTATTTGTATACGGGTCACTCTCGAGATGGACATTTTGTAATTTTTTATTCCACCTTCTTCTTGAGGTTTGTTAACATTTTTTTCTCTTCTAATACGCTGTCTTTTTTGTGTTTATCAATTTTTTTAAATTTTTATGTGATTGGATATGCCGTAGGTCAATCCGTATGACTCCATCCGGACAAATAGTTCCCTGTTTTTACGTGAAAAAATAATAAATAAGACAAATTTTCAAATACGTTTTGTTTTCATCGAGCACTGCAACAGATCAGGAAGTGTAGAAACTCGCCGATGGAGATACTGATAATAGCGCAACACGAAGCGGATGTGGTAGATGAGAGTTGGTATTTCGAAGTCACATTTAGTGTACAGCTCGTTGATTCGTGCGTGTGTACTTTACCCGAGCAAAGGCGGGATGGAATGTGGAAAGGTGTCAAATTCGTACTGGAGTAATTACGAAACAAAGTTATCCTTTCCTCTTTGAACTCCAAGAAGTAATTTGAAACTGCATGCGGAAGGGCCTTCCAAGTTATCACCATTAAACTACAAAATTTTGGCTCGAATTTTGTGATGTATCACCTTCATGTATAAATGTCAATTATATGGCGTTTGAAAAAAAAATTTAATATTAATTTATTAACAATGTGTACAAACCATCTAATTATTTAGAAACAAGGATAAACTTCGGTTAAAAAAATTAAGTCGAACATTCATAATTTAAAAAGTTAAATTGACTGAAAATTATTATATACTAGCCTCTAAGCCCGTTAAAAATTGTGGGTGAAAGGAATGTTCTGGCAATTCATTTCTTTGCTGTTGCCTAAATAAATAGAATTGTTGTTATGTAATTCTAATAACGAACTTTGTGATTTGCACTTATTTCTGTTGTATTTTATACAGCTATGCAGATGGAACTCCTCCTGAATTAATGATGTCAGAAATAGGGAACCAATGAAATTAAAAATAAATTAGGAATCTCAAAATCTTATGCTAAAGCGCGTGATACTGGTTTTATTCCTGGTCCAGGTATCATTCAGCACGATAAATACGAAATACGTATAATAATAACTTCAGTAACTCAGTGCTTATGAAAGCAGCTTAAATTATTTATAAATCTAAATTCATTGTGAATTATTCTGTAAAAATTGTATCAGTTGTCATTCCGGTCCTGCTGCATTTCGACATAACTCATGTTGCTGTTCAGAACTCGTAGATTCTATTACCCGGGTACGAATACGTTCACTGCGTTGCGACTTAAATTATGGAAATATTTACATATGTCTGATTAGTGGCTTCATTAATAAAATAATTAATATAATAATAACAATAAATAATATATTAATTTAAACGCAGTACATACCTTTAATTTCAGTTTTTCGGCAAATTCTTTCTTCGAGTATATTATAACAATGACTTAAAACATCTCCATCGAATATAAATATCTTGTAAGCCCCTGAAAAAATTATATGTTTAACGCAGTATTTTAGCAATTCATTTCTTCGTTAACTAATTACAATTTCCATCAAATAACGCTCATAATCTTGAAAATTACGTAATGCAGATATTTATTAGCTTACTGTAACAACGCTAGCGCTGTACAGGGAGTATAAGAAAATCTGCATCGAATGAATTTTAACTAATAAAAGGGAAACAATAATTAATATGTCGATTTTTACGAACTACATACGTTCCTTTTAGTGTGTTGGCAGCTCATTTACTTCTGGATGCGTAACTAAATAGAACTGTTATTAAAAAGGCGTATAAACTCTGAACATCTCCCGTCACTGTTGGTTGGGCAGCGTAGTGTGACAGACATCGCTACGTCGTGACCAAGTCATGCATTTTATAGGTATAGATAATTGCTCACCACTCGCCTGATTAATTGTTTTTCTTACTACTCCATCGTGGTAAGCATTTCGATTGCGAGAAGGCCTGCTCCAGACACTATTAATCAGATAACTTCTATCATGGAGCAGTTAAATTGTCGAATGCTTTTTTATGTAATTTCTCAGCGAAACATAACGTAAGCTATCACTAAGGTCAAATAAGCTATCAGTACATATAGTTGCTTGATTCGTGCACAAACATCTGTATTGTGGAGAACTATGTTATCAATATAGACAGAATGTGAACAATTTCAAAATTTGCTGTTTTGGGTTCTGTATCACTAGGTATTATGTTACCAATCAGAATAAAATGTATCCTATCTTTAACCAATAACATAACTTATCATTATTTTCGTTCTTTGTTAAAATCCACCAGTTTTTGCATGATGTGCAGATAGACAGACAAAATTCAAAATTTTATTGTTTTGGCATCTCTGTCATCATTGCAATTACTTTTATTGAAACAGAATTTGATGTACAAACTCAACGTTTCAACAATTTTATTACATAGTGTAGATGAAATTGTAGTTGGTAAACACCTAATTTCGACGACACATAATTCAGTCAACTGTCTCATGGTAAGTAATTTAAATTTTCGGTTTTACTGGAAGAAATTTCACTTGGGATGCAATCTGTTGTTCTTCCTACGTTGCCGTTAGTAAGCGAGGACGTCCTCGCTTGACCAAACTTGTAAGCGGGCACTCTCTCTCCTCCGCACGTAGTGGTAAGGGCAGCGCAATGGGGGCAGAACAGAGTGGCCTGGAGCCGCCTATCTAAAATTAACATGCTATAAGAAGACGAAGCAGTTCTCATGGATATTAGAGAATCCAGTAAAACAGTGACCAAAATTGAAGGTTGAAATAGGTGTAGATTTAAAAAGGCGAGATATTTCAGGAAAAGGTTCAGCTTGTGGAATGATAGCATAAGAACAGTGGAGTCGAAGTTGGAAGAGTTCAAGGAGATGATAAAAAAGCGCGAAAAAATGTTTATTCCGAAAAATAAAATAAAGACAAGTACCATAGCCTATATACTGTATTTGGGATGACAGAAAGTTAAAGAGGTTGGTGAGAAGAGAACACAGCAGAGTTAAAACACAGCAAAGCTTTAGGGAAAACTTGAAACAACTAAACAAAAAATTATTAGCAGCAAATTGGGAAGCAAAAGATGGGCTTTATGTTGTTGTTTTCTGACTTGTGGATTTCGCTTCATTGACGTCGAGGTTATTAGAAGCGGGAAAGGACTGGATGCAAAGAAAAGAACGAATTTGGCCTTCGCCTTTTGTAGGAACCACCCCGAAATTCGCCTGGAGGGAAATCATGAAAAACCGAAATTTGGATGGCTGGACCGGGATTCTTACCCACGTCCTCCTGAATACGAGACCATAGCGTTACCGCTCACCCACCTCGCTCGGTCTAAAAATGGGTGTATCAACAATACTGTTAGTGCCGTGCGTCAAGAAATTTCTAAGGCTATCTTAGAAAGCTGAGAGGTTACGGAGGATTTGAAAAATGCCAAATATATTAAGTATATAGTTTAAAGAGACCTTAAGGAACTATCATTTTGGGATGCGAAGGAGGAAATTAGAAGGGGATCTTATTCATATGAGTAAAAATGAGCTCGCTACAAAGTTTGGAATAGATCCTCAGAAAATTTTGAATGGTCTAGAAAGCACAACGGGCCAGTGCAGATAATATTTTTACAGTTTTGTTGAATATAGCGGGTACGATATTTTACCTTACACTGAAACATATTTAGATTGAGTCTGGAGTCTTGCTGCTTACCAAAGGACTGGAAAGATGCGATAGTCGTATCGGAACATAAAGCAAAGGACACAAGAAGGGTTGAAAATTACCGGCCGATTAGTTTGATATCAGTAAGTGAATTAATGGAGAGATTGATATGCCAAACATCAGAAATGTCTGTGAGGATGGAAACTGATTAATAAATCTATAACATGGCTCTAGGAATTGATATGTGAGTCTGGTTTGGCAAGATATTTTAGATGGAATGAAGATGGGAAGGCAAGTTGACATTGTTGCACTAAATTTTTCCAACACATTTGATATAATGAGACAAAAAATGATGTTAAATAAGTTGAAAACTATTGGAGAGGATGAAAAGGTTACTTCCTGGGTAGAGGAATTCTTAAAGGATGAAAACAAAAGATTTAGGGTACGAAATATAGTATCAAACGTTAATACGGACAGTTTATTGCTATTCATTAATCTAATGAATGATTATGATGATGGTTTACTACTGGAAGTTAGGTTGTTGGCAGATGGAATATTGATATAGGCCTATAATAGGGTCAAAACGACTGAAGACTAGGGACAGCTCCAGGGTGACCTTGATAGAATATCTAACTGGGTCGGTCAACATTGAATAAAGGTAAAAAACAAGAAGAATAAACTTATTAGAAACTATTATAGGTTGGCCAATTAATTTGTTACTGAAGATTTGAAGTATAAATATCTTGACATAACATTTAATAAATTCAGCTAGTTAGAATACATTGGGAAGGAGGTAGGATAAGGTTTCAAAATCATTCATTTACTGGATAGGGTAATGAATGATGTACCAGAGTAGTGAGAGAGTTGGGTTACAAAACTTTTGTCAGACCATTGTTTCAATTTGGTGGTGTAATTTGGGACCCACATTTTGGGTATCAAAGGTAGTAGTTCGAGGGGGCGCAAAGGAAAGCAGATAGATTTGTTTATGGAACACAGTTATTAACCGATATTACAAAGGATTGTCGGGAGTCACTTGAAGATAGTAGGAGGTGATAGTAATGTGTGCACAAGACTTAACTTGGTGATGAGGCTTGAAAGATATCGATATAATGATTAGGCGCACAGCATATTAGGGAAAAGATGACCATGACCACAACATGGCACACTATTTAATGCATAAGGGGGTTCTCTTGTGGTTAAGCTAGTCAGTGACTGGAATAAATTACCAAGAGTTAATAATTTACCAAAAACGCTGAAAGCAAATAAAATTAAAATTCTCAAAGGGCAAAAGTGTATTTATGGAGGAATTTACACTCAAAGGTTATAAAATGATAAATAATAATAATAACAAGGAGAAGAAAGATGTAAATAGATCAATAGATGCTACCAGCAGAACACGTGCTCCATCACAATTTAGTTACTGCCGCCATGTTGCAGGTGGAATGCAAGCTTCTAGCCAAACCAGCCGAGACTTCCAACATTGTGGCCTCCTACCCTTTTAATCTGCTCAACACCATCAGGTTTCGACTAATCGATACTATAGAAGACTCTAATGAGAAGGGTATATACTGTGCTTCGCTGGCGAGCATGACTCTCCAGTTCATGTAAGTAGCACACACCAAGCAACAAGCACTTCTTATCTCTACACCTCGCATTCTTTATTCTGAGTTCACTTCACTATAATATACAGTGCTTTCCCTTAGTTCTATTCCTATCATATCCGACGCTAACATCTAGTTAAGCACTAAAATTTGCATAGTCAATCATGTATTTCACATATATCAATTTTAATCCACCGATATAGTTTTTCCACGCTCTGCTAACAAATCATACAATCCCGAATTCTTGAAACATTAACCAAATGGCATCTCTTCTTTTTATAACGTTAATACATTAACTAATTTGTAATCATATGTTCCAGACCATATTTATTTCCTGAATTAAGGTTCAATTTTATTTTAAACAACGGTGTTTGTTTTTTTTTAGAATTTTTATATATAAGTGGCCTAACTTATTATAAGTTCTGCAAGCTGCTGTAGAGGCAGAATTAATGACTGTCTCAGAATGATGTCCACTAATGCAATAACTTCTACAGATACGGCGAGCCGAAAGATAACTTCACTGTGGGTGACCTGTCTCCAGGCTTCAGTGTGTTTCTCTCCTACCTCACTGAAGACAGCTTCGCCGAGCTGAACTTCAAGAAGCACGTGCCGACTGCTCTGATTACGATAGCCGACAAGTGCCTCGACCTACAGAGGTAGTATACACCTCATTTACTTTCTTAGTTGCGCTTGAACGCTTCTTCAGATGTTGCGATTCTGTCTCAGAGGTTCATTGGAGCATATCAATTCTGTCTCCCATGAGATTCTTCTATAAAATTATTTTACTACATCTCTCTCTGTTAGGTTAACGCATGTGATTTTAGTAAATAACTCATTTGATTTTCAAAACACTGTCGTAGGTGTAAGCAGTTGAAAAAAGTTACTACGCTGTAAATAAAAAAGAGAAAACCTTAGTATGATCTCTCGATTAATTTGGTGATTTTGAATCACGGGTGTGATTTTAATTATTAACTTTTGAGGTTGTTCACGCTCCCAGTCTGAGCAGTATATCAAATCTCCTGGCGTTTTGCTGTAATTATGTTAAATATATTCGCCTTCTTCCATTTATATATTTATTACAATGGTTGATACTGAAGGTAATTACCATTAAGTTGTTAAACTAGTTGCTGAATATCCTCACCAAGGTTAGTAAGAGAAATTTGCAGAACATAATTTTCCCTATATTAGTCAGAGAGCGGTAGGACAAAACAACTATATACTGGCTATTATAAAAGACGTGCATTTGACATGGAGATATAAACTTTCCTCTATAAAGTATTTAAAAAATTTTCACCGGTAAGTTTTGATAGCGCGAAGGATTTTCACAAGGATTTGCGTCCTACAAAGCAATACGTCCGCTTGAGAGTCCCTTAAGTGTATTATCATTTAGTCCTTCAAGAGTTACCTAAATCTTTTTTACTTAGAAGCAGAGGATTTTACTTGGTAGAACACTACTCACTACGAAGGATCGGGATTAGGGTTAGTAAGACAGTTGACATTAAGATAACCAAACTTGTTTTCTTGTAAATATCCAGTAGATGAAAAGAGTAGCACTTTTTTCTGAAAAAACCGAAATAATAGTGGAATGTAGCTAATACGGAGAATCTTAGCTACATTTAAGTTTAAAAAATCTGTGCTGCAACGTTAGACAGGATAATAATTTTAAATAGATAATTTTTCCTTCCATTGTATAACCAATGCTGCTTAGTTCACTCTGAGATTCCTGATGGTAACTTCAGTCTTAATTTAATAGCGTATTTTCGGATTTAAAATTAAATAAATAAAATAGAAATAAGGTATTGTACTAGATTATACGTTACTGTGGGAGAAAAATAATATCTCTTAAAAAACGATTCGTACATGCTTTGTCAAAAAACAAAAATAAACTTAACGATCGCACCCATTACGTATTAATTTATGTGCATCTCCTGCAATATGAGATCATAGCTGATAACAGATAAAACAGTAAATGGTTAGGACATGCACTTACGTGTGAAATAAAAAACAAAAATGTATTTCCTGTAGCTGTGTTCGGTTTCTGTTTTTGGTAAAAAAAAACAAAAACAAAAAACATACGGATCCCCAAAGTTACAAGCGAAAGAAAGTACGAAAGAAATCACGCAAGAGGATCCTAAAATTTTTCATAGCATTGTTTAGTACATATCGGATGACGCCGGGATCGTATGAATTCCAGAAAAGACTTCAGCAAGGACTGCGTTAAGAAGGTGAGGTTCTTGAAAGAGGTGAAGAGAGGGGCGTTCTACCTGCGCTTCGACACGAACGAGTTCTGGAGGTTCCTGAAGCGGCGCGTGGTGCACCAGCTGGGAGCCGAGATGACGCGACTCCATCTCTCCTCCAACGGCAAGCTGGCCGGGGTGTTCGCGCCCTTCCTCTTCCAGCTCATCTCTCCAGACCTTGGCATCCGCGAGCTCACCATCAAGCGCGTGCCCATCGACTCGCTGACGGGCTCCGTAGTCGTCATGCCCAGCCTCCAGGTGCTGCGGCTTCCAGAGGACGGACTCTCCAGCGTCAGCGATGGTAAGCTCAGACAACTCTTCTCCTCGGCTCATTTCAATGTCCTTCCAAAATACGGTAGCTCTTATAGTAGTGTTGAATGAAGAAAGCGTCTGTGAAACGAGTTTGGTTTGCAATATAACTCACTGAGTATCATTTGCTCTGCAGTGAAATTGATTTTCATTTTAAAGTAATACTATCATCTTTGTGATTGTGAGATACTGTGGTATTTTAAGTTTTCTTAGACTTTTCCAGATAGTTGATCTAGAAACATTACCGTACGCCTCTTCAAGGTCCATAAACACAATGACTAGGTTTTTACTTCTTTCCCAATGTTTTTCTACCAGCAAATATTAGATCTGTTGTGCTTCTTCAAGCCCTAAACCCATGCTGTTGCTCTTTCAAGATGGGCTCTAATATTGTTCTTACTCTGGCTTCAATTATCTTTTACATAATTTTGAGGCCATGGGATAAGAGGGTAATATCACTGCAACATCTTTGAACCGTTAGCGAATGAAGGAATTTAGTTTTTATAGTTGGAATGCAACCTTTACCAAAATGGCGTTTGGTTCTTAAAGCATAATTCACTTGAAATTTGGATTTATTAAACATTTTAATTATAATGATTTTCGAGCAGAATCATCAGCAGTGCCTGTGGATAGGTTCAAATGTAGCCTGGACCAGAATGGACATAGATGCTTCATATCCTGTTGCCAGCGTTTTTACAGTTGTTGCTGTAGAGTGCAGATGCTATCTTTGACCTGAAAATATGAAGTGAAATGGCGGTTTTCTGTTGTGTTAATTTTCATGTTTGTTTCACGTCTAACATAAGTTTCATTTTGCTTTCATGTACACTTTTTCTTAAAAGGTATGACCACAGGAACGTATGTGGTAAATTAAAAAAAAATAGCACAATTCTTTCGTACCTCGTTCTTATTTTACCATAGCCAATAACATCACCCCACGAACGTGTGCAACAGTTTTCAGACCAAAACGACAATTCCTTGATGAGTCCCAATGATTACGCAACAACCTAAATTTGATCAAAAATCTTCAACAAAAAAGAATGGTATAAAACCAAAAATCTTCAACATGATTCAGACCGATATTACAACATTTGAATAACTGACATAGTTACATATTGCGGAAAGCAGTGAAAGCAAAGAAGATTAAAACAAATCTGATAAACTTACATTATGCCACGTAATAATTATTTTAATTTTAGTGTAGGCTGCACAGTTCGCGATCAGTGTGCAACTATTTCCGTTCAAACGATTTAATAACAATAATAGGGGACACTTTAAATTTTAAAAAAAATCTAGGTTTCGTTGACATTGATGTTCGAAAATTAAAACTTTTATCTTATTTATCTATAGAAAAAGAATTTACAGAATGCTTCAATTAATTAAAACGCATACAATGATGTTAGGAAGGATGTAAGTCATTTGTTGACGTTAATAGATACTGCCTCCAGGCGAAAAGTCTGGTTCAATTGGTTTCTCTTTAGATTGTTCCCGCATTAATAATAAGAGGTAGTATTTTATATTTTAACGAACTTAATACTTTAACTTAAAAAGTCATATTTATTTATTTATTTATTTATTTATTTTTTTTTTTATTATTATTTTTTTGTTCCTTCATCTAACTACGTTCGAGAAGTAAGGTCTTCGAAGATTACAAGTTCCGACTTTAACAGAGACTGATTTAATAGTAGCAACCCATACTCACTAAAGTTATTAATCGCTCTCTGGTTCTCTGTGTGTTACACCGTGTCACCATGACAACCAACTATTATCTCAGAGTAATCGATATGCTATTTTATTTTTTCTTTGAAACTTGTTATACTATATTACTAACAAGTTCTTTCAGTAATCGTCCTAAAATATACGCATTAAAGAATACCATAACGGTTGTTTCGATCTTGGTATAGACACATATAGTTTTTTAATGTGTTATATAGGAAAATAGTTCACTTATTTATCAACAGATATCAACGTGAACCCTGTATATATGGTGAAGACATTTCCACATTTGTTTCTGTGTATCGTGCGCAGAGCTGCTGACGGGGGTGCAGAACTTGGTGGAGCTGGACTTGTCTCTGAACGGGGTGCTGCGCCTGCCGTCCTCGCTGCCCACCAACCTGACTGCGCTCAACGTGTCTCACAACCAGCTGGAGGGGCTGCCGCCAGCACTGCCGCCCCGCCTGCGCGTCCTCGACATCTCGCACAACCTGCTCAAGGTCAGCACACAGTCAGACGCACCAAGCAGCAGAACAGTCGTTTATATATTGGCGAGAGCTCTGTTTAGGACTGTCTGTTGATACTGGCTACACGTGAGAAAGAGATCCATAATTCCTGATTAATCATGAAATCGAAAGTACCTTCTTATTTATTTAACTGACTAAAGCGGCTATCTTATTTTATTAGCGGTGAGTGAAAGAAATAGAAAATGGTTTGCATCATTATTAGCTCAAAGAGGGTTTAAAGGACACACTTCGAAGTTCTAGATGTATGCGCAGACGTCCAACAATGGAAGATATAGTGTTATTACCATCACATATTTCACTCAGTTTAATGTCCTTGGTATTATTAGGCCTTTCTTTAATCGACACATCTTTCTATACTTTACAAAAAAAAAAATAATATCAAACCTTCGACAACTGTCTAAATCATCTCTCTAGTAAACCTAAACTCTAAAGATGAGTTCACTACGCTTTCACTCAGTGCTCGAGAAATATCCTTTATCAGCAGCGTGGGAAGCCAAGAGACCTACATAATTCTGTAGAGTTGTAGCCTGCTAGACATATGTCCGCGTTTATTAAATTCCATGAACGTTAAGCGAAATTCAAGTGAGATTAGTATGTCAAATAAAGTTCGAAATTTATTTAAGGTCAGCACAATTTTACTTCCATAATTCATGGATAGAAATCAATGAAATCGTTCAATCTTGGAATGCCGTACTTAAGAGCAGTTAGTTTCCTTACCTGTCGTTCTGTACATTATTTATATTCCCCTTTACGATCATCCCGTAGCAGATGTTGCAAACTATACCGCTGTTTCATAGAGATGGCCCTGTCTGCCTCGAGCATGTTAATGTATGTCACTTTCTTTCCCCTCCACTCTTCCAAACAAACTAAATTACTTTATATTCCTCAGTTCCAATAAAAGGTGCCATTGCTACAAATTAACTACACGTGGTTCCATGAATTACCACTTATTCTGTAACTTCGATCAATTAAAACACATAAATCTTCTTATCCCACCACTCAGATTCCTTGAAATAACTATTAAACTATTAAACCTTTCATCCAGTCCATTCATACACGCTAAAGTTCTTTGCTTCAGATCACCCTCACCATCCTACCGCTCCATACTAACTACTGAATTATAATTATCGATCGTTGCCGCGCGTTCGGCAAATTTGTCCTTGAATCATAATAACGTCACGCGCCGTTCTTAATAATTAGTCTAAAGCAAAACAAACATTTTTAATACTGTATGCAACAATTTATAAAGCCAAAAAGTTAATCTAAATGTGGTGAACCTAAAATTAAACTAATTAAATTTAATAGGGACTGAGAATATGCTGAAAGTATGTGACAGTATATCAAAATGGTATTTGACATTTAATATTTGCTGAATCGTACATGCAATTGATCGCGTAAGGCTTAAGTATACTAACTAGTCAGGACCTGCCCTGTCTCCGTGCAGGTGATTCCCGACCACTTGCCCGAGGGGCTGCGGGAGCTCAACTTGTCGCACAACTCGGTGGAGCGCCTGCCGGCTCTGCTGCCCGCAGCGCTGCTGCTCCTCGACGCCTCGCACAACCGCCTGCAGACACTGCCAGCCGTCCTGCCCAGCGGCCTGCGACAGATACGGGTAACGCCCTCACAGAGCTTTAACGACTTTATATATACAACAGATTAAATATACACTAGAGTGTGTGTGATTAATGCAAAGCTCCATTACCATTCTCATACGACATTATTAACACAGGTTTCCACTCTCTGAAATACATTGTTATCGTTTGTATCATCTGGCTCAATACTTCTATATTTTATTTGATGACGAAATATATTTATTCTTCTGTAGTAATTGTGAATATGTTCGTATAGTCATTTATTTGCGCCGCGACCACTATTAAGCAACGTCAACATGACTGCAGTTATATGGTGTATCACAAGCTTGAATATTCGTGTATCAATCCTCCCATCCACTTAAGCGTTTGCTGAGTTTTGCCTTGTAGATGTTTTTCGCCCCGACACTTGTTAGTGCAATACGTGATGCATTTTTAAATTATCACTTTATCGCTGTTAATTCCTCTAATAGTTTTTTCATTTATTCCGTACTGTCTTGCTGTATTATTCTTTCCACAGTAGTTTCATTCCTCACCTTCCTATTATGGTATGTGAGTGTTTCGCATTCTCTAATTATTTTATTTTTTGTGGTAGGTGAGGTTATTATTTACAAAGCATTTGTGGTAGTAAAATATCAAGTGAAGAAGATATCATTCACCAACTAAATCAATGGAAGAGTACAATATATAAATTATATCCATGTTTACACAAAATCTCTCGAGGACTAAGAATTTAGTAATATAAAAATAAAAAAATCGAAATTATTTAATAAAGAAGGCTGTCGTCTAGCCAAGATCAGAGTGTATCAAACATAAAATGTGAAATAAAATCATCTTAATTTTGTGGAGAAGGGATTGCCATACATTACAGCTACTATGACAAGTCACACGAGGTTACTTAACAAAGGGATTCCGTAAATCAGCTGTCCCTGAGTTTACTAACGATTGCTTGAATATGTTCTGCGCCTTTTATAAAATATCCAGAATGTTTTGTAGCTGTAATTTATATCCACGTTAATGCAGGAAATACTAATTATAGTCAGATAAACGTTCTTTATGAGCCCAAATATGCCTTTGAATCATTAAAACCAACATTGTCAAATTGGAGATATTAAGAATATATATTAAATTTAATTCTCTAATAAAATATAAACTAATTTTTTAAAACAACTTATTTTTAAATACAATTCGTTATTCATTTTCTAAAATTGTCCTTCAGGTGGTACATATAAATCAAACACAACAATTCTGTTGGAAAAATTATTGTTGGTCTTTGAAAAATTTTGAAAATTTTCAATAAAACTATTTTCAAGACATATTTACTATCCATATGTTGAAATTCTTCATACAATAAACCTTCAAAATAATATATACGTTTTTTTGTCGAAATGAATTATGTATTGAAATGTATAATGTATATTCGCAAATATCTAAATAAGTTTGGATCACTTATTTAGATATTTGCGAAAACCATAAACCCTTAAAAGACGGCTATAGTTTTCGTGTACGCTTTAGCGGGTGACACATCACTGTAAATTTCTAAAGAATTTTCAGATCAGTAGTTTCGGAAATAAGGGGAGCGAATAATATTTTTTATGGTCCTTCGACAAAAGCTTATAAAAATGGTGGAATATAAGATCGAAAAGTGTAAAGCTGCCACCTTTCATTTGATAGACAGGAAGATTAACTAAAGAAATATTTTCTTCAGCGTCTTACTAAACCCCATGTAATTTATTGTTACTCCAGCCCTCCCACATGAATTTCGAAATTTAGTGCTATAATCGCCTTAGTGTTAGTAAGAAATAAAGTAGTGAGCAAATACATTATTTTAAATTAAAGGGATCAGAATTTATGAGAGTCACACAGAAATCCAAAAATTTCTATTAGTGCTTAAATGTTCAATTCAGATGTGTGTGTGTCATACAGTAGCACACGAGCTGTACATTTTTACGTTAAAGCAAGAGCGTTTGATTTCTCCACACAGAATAATAACGAGTGAAAGTTTTAACCTAACAGTGTCTGTCTTTAAAGGAAAAATAATAATGATTATTCTTTTAGATATTTACAGCTAAGCGTTTGGATCTTACATCGTTTTAATCAGCTAGGTTATGTTTATTTAATGCTAGACACTTATATTTTTGTTAATATTTAACCAGTATGCAAGGATATTACCAGTTATTATTACATACTAGTTGTTGCCCTAAATTTCCTCCACGTGTACTCTTAACATATAGATCCTGTTTTAAACCGATGATGTCATACTTAACACATTTACAGTGAGAAAATAAATCTGAATAATATGAAGCCGCTTAAATACGCTAAATATTGTGGTTACTAGAAGTAACTTACTTTTAAACACATACTAATTTGTAGGCACTTTTGTCTTAATTTCTCAGCTTCTTGACGTCACATAAAAATAAAACATAATATGAAGTAATGAAGGTTTTCCCGGTGTATCAGCTGCATAAAACGTTCTCGGGCCTACCATTGGAGGATTCACAGATTTGCACGCTTCCCCGGTAGGAGGCCCGAGAACTATTTAAACAAAACATAACTTATTCTACTCCTGCGATCATCGGATGTAAATTATTAAAAACTCCATCAAAATTCGATTATTAGCTTTCGCGTAAAACACGTTCAACGAAAATTTGACACCTATTTGTGGTAAATTTTCTCTTAAATTACTCAGCTCTTCGAATTCACATTAAAATGCAACACATAATGCAAGACAAATGGACAAAAAATTCCAAAACAATTGAGTCCTTTCTTGCAGGTAATTATCAATTCCCCAATTTTTTTTTTTTCAAAAAAAGGTGATTGAACAAACTTTCTTCCAGTTAAAGACTTATTGTATTTACAGATCCAGATCAAGTATTCTCTGGCCGGCCTCGGTAGCGTAGAGGCTAGAGTGCTAGCTCCGCGTGCTGAAGGTCGCCGGTTCGAGTCCGGCCGCGGGCATGGGTGTTTAAGTGTTGTGTGTCTGTGTGAATGTCCTGTCCGTCCTGTGGCGTTCATACTTAGAAGATACAATATTTAAATAGTGGACGATGACTGATTCACTGGAAGCTATAATAATCACATTGAGCTGGCTGTATGGCCTCAGCTGCCAAAAGCCATTAACAAAAAAAAAAAAAAAAAAGTATTCTCTGTTAATCCGATATTGCATTTCTTTGAAGTTGGTGTACTCCGCCAAATAGGAACTATTTTTAGCTGGATGTTATGTCTCATTAATAAAATTTTAAAGCCGATATGAATAATTTTTTATGTTAATTACGTATTTTCAACTTTAATTTATATTCTTTTTTTTTCATATAAATTTGATCTTAACTGAAACGTTTTAGAGGAATTATATTGTGATTTGAGAAGGATGAATATAATTTTTTACGTTCACTGAATTTGCCTGTATTAAGTTTAAAAGTATAAATGAATTCTGATTAAAATTCTCATCTTTCATTTGTGCTGGAGTAATTCTCTCCCGCTGTCAGTTCAATTCCAAGTTCCTTGAGACCTATTCAAGATTATCACTTGTTTTTCACGTTGTTAAATTTTTGTAATCATTGTCGGTGTTAGCATCTTCCAAATTTGTACACTGTGGCCGGGTTGGAAATTTTGGCGTGTACAATATGTTAAAAACGTAAAGAGCAGGTAGAGGGGCCCTAAATAAGCAGATTTCATATATGAATGTGTGTGCGGTGATTCCGCGTTGAGCCTATAGAGAGCGATTCAGCCGAGACGTCAGGAATCACTTGGACGCTGTCTTTGGCCAGCATTGGATAGGACGGGGCGCACCAGTTCCCTGGCCACCGCGTTCTCCTGCTTGACTTCTTCTTTTCGGGTCACGTTAAGACCCTCGTGTACGAGGGTTCCGTCACATATATAGGAAATCTTGTTGCTTTTGGACATTTGCTCGACATGCCTGATGTCTTTTCTAATGAGCGTCGTTCCATGCACCGCCGCTGTAAATCTTGTATCGCTGTTGGCGGCCGCTCTTTCGAGGAGCTCTTGTAAACTGCTAATAAATTTTTGTTTTCTTTTGCCTTTTCAGTTTCCTATGAATTATACTGCTTTACGTGCTAGCGCTTTAAAGCGTGGTTACCACACACCCATTCCTATACAAAATCTGCTTATTTAAGTCCCCTCTACCTGCATTTACATTTTTGACATATAGTTCTGTATAATCTTTCCTACTACAGTGCTTTATCTTTTGTGTAGGTTGGATTTGCTACGATAATTCTTACTCCAGCTTCTCGCAGATGTGTTTTCCCATTATAATGAATAGAAACATCAGCATAATTTTAATTCCATGAATCGTTGCCTCTATTGGAAATCTTGTTTCCAGCGAAATCGTTTGTAAATACCAAGTCAGGATTGATGTTCTTCTATCTAAGTTTAATTCTTAGCGTCATTCTTACTTTTTACTTGAGCAGAATCAATTTTTTCCATGGTGGAGAGTGCAAGTTACCAAACCATCCTCCTGTCCTATATGGTTTCACTGCACAGGCATCCCACAATCGGCTGAAGGAACTGAGCGCGCAGTTCGTGGTAAAGCTGCCGAAGCTGAAGGTGCTCGTGTTGTCGCACAACGAGATGACTGCGTTCGAGGACGTGTGGCTGCCGCACGACCTGGCGCTGCTCGACGTGTCCCACAATGCACTGCGCAGCCTGCTGCTGCTGGGGCCGGGAAACGTCACTCAGATCGACGCCAGCTACAACCAGCTGCAGGCCTGGCAGGTGAGCACACACTGTAATAAATCTGCAGTCAGGATGTAGAAAAGGTCATTGAAATATATTAATGCCTCTGAACAATTTAAATCATTTAAACGTCAGTAAATTGTGCAATTACATTACTGCACAATATATATAACACAACTAAGATGGGGAGCGAATTTTACACACATAAAGCTGTAAAGAAGTTGTGACAATCTCTCTAAAGGATAGGTTTAACAAGCAGTAATAAAAAACGGTTTACAATTAGCAATCATTAACCTGGATATGGTTTCATATAATCTAGCGTTACAAAACTATTCCTTCATCGAAAGAAAAATTCCAACAACCCCCTTCACGTAAAAATTTTATTATTAAAAAGGCAAATGCCTACTTCTCATTACTAACAATAATATCACAGAGGAAACTCGCCAAGTACATTATATTGGAATAAAGATTTTCAACACGAAGAGGCGGTAAAGTAGACGTAGTACTTGGGTCGGTGTTGAGTCAGAGTATCGTCTACACTGGCGGTGAAGCTACCTTCATCACCCCTCTGCATGTCTTCGCGCCCTACTAAAGGGGGCGCTGCCCCCCGTTTTGGAACCTATTGTAGCAAAAACTACATAATGCCATGTTGTAAACTGACATTAACTTCACTTTCCGAAATAGTCAGGTAGCGCTCCGGCCTAGCACGGCAGCTGTGTGTGCGACCTTACCTTATCTCAAGTTGGAATGTAATCTGCCGTGACCAGCCATTTTTAATTCCTGGCAGCTATCTCTGTAGTCATAATGGCTAGGCTAACTACCCATGGTAGTGTTTACAAGCATACTGCCTACCAATCTTTGCATATATCTTCTCTGCTAATAACGGATTTTAATCTGGTTTTCTACTAATTACACGGCTAAAATTCCACTAGAAGTCTGTGCATAAGTGTCTATAAGCTTGCAATATTTAAATGTATAGTTTCAGATTATTAACATGAATTTTTAAACGCTTGTAGTCGCCTGTATAACCCTTTGAAAAATATATCAATTTTTAACTACGCCGTCGAACTGATTTATCTCTAATCATTACTTTGTCTCCGAATTTGAATTCGGCAGAGTTTTGTGTCATCTCATAGTATGTCATGTTTAAGATCTTTGTCTTCTTGTTGCTTTCTCTATCTCTCTAGAGGGAACTGTGTAATCTAGTTTCTGTTCGGTCGTATAGTCTTCCTAGAAATAATAAATTTCAATAGGGTCTCTTTGTAATATTCCTTGAATATTTCGTCTAAAGAATAATTTAAAGAACGAAAAACCTGTATCTGGGTGGATATTTGAGCCGTAAACGAAAATGACGTATAGTACCCACGTATCCCAATCTAGGTCATTGTTTACGTGGTGCCTCAAGTATTCGGTAACCGTACGATGTGCTCGTTCAAGCCTGCCATTTGTCTACGACCTGTAAGCCGTTGGTTCTGTCCTTCTCAACCAAGGGACCTGACGATTGTCTCATAATCTTGTTTTGGTACGGGCACCGCGGCCATAAATTACGATAAACTGAAAGGTAAGGATGTATTTATAAGAATGAAAAAGTCCCGGCGTATAATTGCAATGAAGTCTTCACTTGTGTACAGCCGGATTGTGTTGTCTTCACCCAAGAAGGCTTCATTGCTAGGTTGTATCTGTTTCCATGATGTGTTACCGGAAGTGGTCATTTACATATCTTTCAGAATTCTACTTTGGCGTTTCAGTTAGTATAAGTGCCATTTAGATATTGGTTTGCTTCCACAATTTCCTTGAAATCTGTTCATTAGTTTGGCGTAATACACGTACAGGCAGCCAAAAATTAAAAATTATACGGTTTTGACGTCCCAATTGAAATTATTCTTTTAGAAATAAATTGTATTTATACTAAAAATACTTCCAAGATGTTATTGTATACTAGATTAATTTATTATTTTTATTTGTCAATCTTGTTTCATGGATCCCTGCTGAGGAAGGATCTCTGGAATGTGAAACATGTCATGGTTCATATACATACACACAATATGAGTCATAATCACAGTGAAAACAATCATATTTTACAAAGACAAACAAAGATAATAAAAATAAACTTCAATTTTTACAACTTAGTTTTGGAAAAGTTCAATTTGAAAACAATTAATTATTTTGGTCAAATTCTTGAATGGAGTGAAAGGAGTTACCAATAAGATAATTTCTCAGTTTTTCTTTAAATATATCTTTATTATCTGCAAACTGTTTTACACTCTTGGGAATTTTATCAAACAGATGTATCCCAGAATAATTAACTCTTCTTTGTACTAATGACGGAGATGCTTGTCTTTTGTGCAAGTTATTTCTGTTTCTTGTATTGAAATTTTGTACCTGTGAGTTAGATGTAAACAGATTAAAATGTTCTGTGACGAAGCACATGAAGGAATATATATATACCGAGAAGTCAATGTAAGAATATAGAGTTTTTTAAAAAGCTGTCTGCAAGAAGATCTTGGTTTTACCCTACACAGCATCCTAAAAGCTATTTTCTCTACTATAAAAACTTTTTTACTTTGTGAAGAGTTGCCCCCAAAAATTATGCCATATGACGTCACTGAATGAAAATATAAGGAGTACACCTGTTTCTTTAATTCTATATTTGCTGTTTGAGAAAGTGTTCGTATTGCAAAGGTGGCACTACTTAATTTCTTCAGTAGTGAAGTGATATGTTCTTGCCAACAGAGTTTCTCATCTATTTTAATACCAAGGAATTTTGTACTCTTTGTTTCTAAGATTGTGTTATTTTTATAGCTTACTTGTAAATCTGGCTGTGCATATTTTTTTGTTTTAAACCTAATATAATGTGTTTTTTAAAATTTAATTTTAATTAATTTGGCTTAAACCAATTTGCTACTTCACTAAGTACTTCACTTACATTAAAGAAGAGGTGATATTACAATAAGGTGCGGTTCGAATCCCCGTCCGGGCATCCAGATTTGGGTTTTCCATGGTTTCCCAACTCACTCCAGGCAAATGCCGGGATGCTTCCTTCAAAAGGCCATGGCCGAATTCCTTCCCATTCCTTGCCCTCATCCTGGCCCCCCATCCCTTCCCGTCTCTAAAGACCTCGCTGTTGAGAGACGTAAAGCAGTTAAAAAAATTCAATAATTCTTTAATTACAGAACAGATTGTTAATCATAAATTGTAATGATTCAACAACAAAATGTGACTGTACTCTTAAATATGTTTCAACAGCAAAACATATAATGTCAAGGAACTCTATAAAGTATTAATGCAGGTGAACACTACAGTCTCTTTCTCAAAACAGCTTCATGCAATGTTCCTTAATTAAAACGCTGTGCAGGTGCGTGCGGGGACGCTGAGGCTGCAGGGTAACCGTGAGGCGGCCCTGGGGCTGCCGGAGGCCGGTGAGGCCCTGCAGGTGTCTGAGCTGGACCTGGGCGACGGGCTGGCGCTCAGCTGCGACCCCTGCTCAGCCAGTAGCGCCCCTGCGCTCAGGCTCAGGCACTGGCTGCTGAGTCTGCACAACGACAGGTGAGCACAGCGGTCAACACACATGTTGAAAGATTAAATTGTTTTAATTTCCAAATATAGCAACAGATATAATGTGACAGAGACTTCGAAGCAGTATTAGTCATGCCATAAAATTCAATCTCCTATTTTGCCTGTTATTCTATATATTCTCTCATTTCCTTTTATCGAATAGAATACAGCTTATAATAATATTAAACGTCGTTTGCACCTTCATTTCACTTCTACCATTGCATCCTTGTTGCGCCTTCTATTTCATTCTGGTATGATTATGTTCTTAAACATTAACAACATAGCCAGTGAATATAAACTTGATAATTCCCAGTTTTGCAAAATACCAACACACAACTCAAAATTAATAACATTTATTTATCCCATTTTTGATTTATTGACTGTTCTAATGTCTTTCGAATGGCTGTCTCACATCAATCATTCACGGCCGCGGATTTCTAAATGATTTTGTGTGGAGTATTTGTAGTGAACACTAAACAATAGTCCAGTGGAGCAGTATGCTCATTTGACCTCTCCCGATATTGATGAACGAATGTGGACAGGAAAATCCCAGCCTACGTCTTGTTAAATTTTCCACCAGTGTTGGCTGCCACAAACGGAGGGAAATACATGGCGAATGGATAAATATTTAAAGGATGGCAGAGAGAACAACTAATCTAAACAGAGGCGAGGTTTTCTTCGGAAGCAAAGATGAATTTGACACACGCTTGTCCTTCATTCGTTCTGAGACCAACTTCTACTCCTTTTCAGCTCTTGGAAGGACGTTGCAGCTCGCTTAGTTAAAGACACTATCTTTGAAGCTGTGAGAGGAATTCACGGTCTAAAGCAAGGCAACCTACAATGAAGATAAGGTAGCTTACAGTCTACATATGTATTTGTCGCCTGCAATTTACTGTGGGAGGTAGAGGATACTTTGCACCAGAGCTAGCCTACGTCCCATGCATTCCTATCCCTAACGTCAGGAGGAAAGAAAGAATTAATATAGGCATCAATATGTCAGCTGGTTTCCCTGATGTTATCTCACATTTTTTCCGAGTCTAATTCGTCGGTGGGAGAAGTACTTTAACGTATTTTTAAATAACAGAAGTTATCCGCGTGTTACGCAGAAACATAATGCGGAATCTACGCCATCTATTTACCAGAGAATCCCAGTCGAACCTCCGTATTAATTTTATAACACTTTCCTAAATATTTTGGAAAGCGGCCAAAAATTATGCGACTGTTCTCTGCACATTTTCGATATTTTTCATTAATTCATAGCGATAGGGATCCCATACAGCACAGACGACTTCAAATGGCAACGCATAAGAGGTTTTATCCACTCTTCTATAAAGCTTGGTATTGAACTCGAAAATACAGAGGTTGGACAAAATAATATGAACACCATACGATAGAGTACAGGTTGTTGCATGTTGGCACCACTAATTTCGTGTGAATACTGCGATGCGCATTTACGGAGGTGTTGACGTGGCAGGTCTTGTAAGTTGTGTCTCAGTGTATTATACGCTTTGTTCTGCGACGGTTATAACAAGCGATAGGTGACATGCGTGATCTCTCAGATCTCGAAAGAGGGCAAATCGTTGGAGCTTGGTTAGAGAGAGCGGTTGTAAAGAAAACAGCTGAAGTGTTTAACGAGCAACAGTATCGACGGTAATGACAGCATACACAAAACATAGTAAAACATCGTCGGCGAAGAGGAATAGTGGACGAATATCAAACTTAACCGACAGAGACCGACGAACATTAAAAAGGATTTTGGCCAAACCAACACTGCAAAAGTGACAGCAGAACTCAACACACACCTGAGTAATACTGTTCCGACAAAAACAGTACGGCGGGAGCTCCACAAAGCTAACATTCATGGAGGGGCCGCAATTGCAAAATACCTTAAAACGGCAACCACGGCTAAGCTGCGAAACAAGTGGTGCCACGATCATAAAAATTGGATACATGATGGTTGGAAGAAGGTGGTATGGTCCGTTGAATCACTGTTTCCATTCGTTCGTACTAACGGCCGGGTTTATGTGTGAAGAACAACAAAAGAAGCCTACGATCCGGACTGCCTGCGTCCTACAGTCAAGCACGGAGGAGGTTCCGTTTGATTTGAGCGGCTATGTCGTGGTATTCAGCTGGTCCTCTCATTCACATCACTGGCTGGATGACTGCGAATGAATATCTCGACATCCTCTATGATGAAGTTCGTACAATGACTAGCATACTGCTTCCAAACACTGTCATCTTCCAAAATGATAATGCGCCCATACACACAGCCAGAAAGGTTCTGTCCTGGTTCGAGCAGCGTCAGAATATCATCAAAAATCCTCCCCGGACAGCACAATCGCCAGACCTCAACATAATTGAACCACTGTGGGGGGTTTAGATCAGATTTCCACCTCCAACATCATTGAAGCAATTGGTGGATGCTTTGGTACAAGAATGGGACAACATTCCGTGGGAAAATATTCAGACACTCTACGAATCGATTCCGCGTAGAATGCAGCTGTTTTACAAGCAAACGTTGTCCCAACATCATATTAATAAATCAATGGTATGTAAACGTCAGGTGTTATTTTGTCCAACCCTGTAGGTTGTATCCTCCCGAAGGAGGTATTCTTTGCCTGGTATTGGAGGTAGGATAGTCAGCAGTTACTTTACCTAACTAACCAGGTAATCCTACCGATAAGAGGACTTGCAGTTTAACGTGGAATTCGAACTACGGCAGCTTTCTGGTGTACTTGATATTACACAGCAAGCTATTGCAGTGTTTAAAGTCAAGTTAATGGCCTATGAAAATCATTGCCGCGACAGGGATTCCAACCAGGCATCTTTCGATCTCCAGTCAGAGAAATTAACCACTGAGCTGCCAGACTACTCTTATTTGTTCTACAAATACGATGAAATCTTAAAAAATCGAACTATAAATCGAATAAGAATTAGCTTATGACGGATGATATGGCCCAATTTGACATTGATTTGTATTGTTAAATCTGTGAACTGAAATGATTCAACATTCACAAGAATTGAACTACCTACTTTGTACTCATATGAAAATCAAGCAAATATGAAAGTTTCAATACCTAGGTGAGTAGCAAGACTGACCAGCCGAACCAGTTCACTATTTTCTGGAAAAGGGCGTTGTTCACTGAGGCAGGAAGATAGCTACAACAAGTGCAGATCACACGTCGAGACATCCAAAAGCATGTGTCTCTCGAGATAAAACTGGCAACTGGGGTAGAAGGACCGAAGTTACGAACAGAAAGAGTTGGACTGACGTAAGAAAATAAGAAAACCGTAAAGGATGTTGAAATATTACCCAACATTTGAAGTCCACGAAAAAAAAACAAAACAAATCCAGTTGAAATAACGTGGACCATAGCTTACCGATATTTCATTCCCAACATCTAAAAACTAAAACTTGGTCCCTTACTTTCCAGTGTCCTTGACTTTTATCCACTTCCATTACGAGTGACCCAGCAGCAAGGTGCGCCTGGTGCGGCCGCAGCCGGCAGTGTGCAGTGAGCCGCAGGCCTCGGCGGGTTCCTCTCTGGTCGAGGCGGAGGAGCTGGACGACGCCTCGGGCTGCCCTGGCTCACCCAGGTACATCGCTCAGTTCACTGTGTGACTGCGTGTTACAGTGAGGTGCGCCTGCTGCGGCCGCAGCCGGCAGTGTGTAGTGAGCCGCAGGCCTCGGCGGGCTCCCCTCTGGTCGAGGCGGAGGAGCTGGACGACGCCTCGGGCTGCCCTGGCTCGCCCAGGTACATCGCTCAGTTCGCCGTCCTGCTCGCCACCGTGCTTGCGCTGCTCGTTGCCGCTGGCGTGGGCTGCTACTACCGCAGGTACAGTATAAACACTTGCTGAGTGCTTCAGCCTGTTTCTTATGATGTCGCACCCAATTTCTGGGTATATAGTTACCATGGAGGTTGTACCCCTCAGTGCGAACTTTCTTGGGTAGATGATCTGGAGTGATTTCGCGTTGCCTTCCGTAGTGTGTGTTCGTATTTGTTGTTGTAGGTGATGATAATGAGCGTGTTCAATATAGTGTGTTGTTAGTGTTGCATGGAACAATAGATCAACAGGCTAGATATTGAGATCCGGTGCCCGCCCATTGAGGCCCGTTTTTCCGAAAGGCAGAGAGGGGGCCGCCAGGCTTAACGTTCCCATCCGACGAACGAATCCCCGTCATATGGCCTCACTTCGTAAACACTGCGAGGAAGTTTTGGTATTGATGAATAGGAATTGTTCACCACCACCAGGACTCGAGCCAGTTAATCGCCTGTCAGCGCCGGATACCAACACAGTGCTGCAACCAACTGTACTAAAGGGGCGGGAAATCTTCAATCGATGTGTAGGATTTCACTCGTTCTCGAGAGGTCATTTGAAGAGGTCAATAAAAATTACTTCAGTCCAATAATACCGGAGCGGGGACAACATACTCTATTTGGAGAAGGTAAACCTGACTCCAGACAATATGATCATCATTTCTCTATCTCCGACTAATAAAGACAGTGTACCCCAAAGAGAAAGAAGTACCCTGCTTTAATCTGTTTTACACCATTCTGTCGGCGAAACTATTACTTAAGGACCGAAATTGGGAACCAGATAGATAACAGGATAGCCGGTACGCAAAGAGGTGTTTTGTACTTCAGCATGTCGTTACTATTTGATTTGTATAAATGATGAATGGTCCTCAAATGCAATCAAATTTTTGTTTGATTTCATTTTCTCCAGACGACTTTCACTCTAATGCCCGAAACATCACCTGTGTGGCATTTGTTACAGTTCTTGCTAAATACATGTGAGTGTTGATATTAATACGAGATATAAAAGACATTATTTTTTATAAGTGTTTCATTTGTTTGGTCTCAGATTCATCGTCTGTTCCGCTGTGGTGTTTTAATATAGCATCCTAAATAAACGAATTCTCCACTTGTTTTAATTTTTTACTTCTGCTGCTGATTTTATTACCATTTCAGCGGAAATTCTTTTCCTGTATTTTCTCCTTCTGTGTGAAAATTTTGTTCACTCTAGTGAGTGTCTTCTCTGTTTCTTTACTTAACGACATATCATCCTACTCGTTGTACATATACGTCACTCTCAAATTATTCTTGCACGTCTTTGACTGCATCCTTTTTTGTATAAAATGGTTAACAAAAATAATGGCCCTTGTATCCCCGAATTACAACTGTCGCTTGATTTTTATTAATCTAGCTACCTATAAAAGTCAATTCGTGTTTTTTGGTCCCGCAAGACGCAAAAGCTACTAAACTGTTTTCGATGAGGTTTTCATCGATTTAAAGCTTTGGATCAAGCTTAAATTGTATGGTATGTTTTATTTTCCTGCGTTACATAGTGCTGGAGCAGTTAATTAAATTCTGAACTTATCGTCAGGAACAGCAAAGATGCAATATCAAATTGGTTTTGCATACTCCATTACTAAAATAAATTACACACATCCTAAGAGTATTATGCTGTCTACTAGTCTTTTTCTTTTAACTTCAGCTATTCGATTTTAAAATCACATAGATAGCTGTATTGAACGCGGAGAAGGAAAACGTAAATTAACAATTATGAAAAAACACCAGAGAGATTCTTTGGCTATAACCTCAGGCCGAACAGCTACAATCTCTCTGGCATTTGTAGGAAAAATTGAATCTAATGTTCTAAGTAACTGATCTATAAATGAAGGTTTTAAAATGAGAGTGAATCGTTTAATAAGCCTTTATTTTTTGGAATAAAAGCAGTTTATGAAAATAATTTTGGATACGCGTTATTAAATTGTAATGATTTAGCTTGTATTATAAGAATCCGTCTAAAATTAACCACAAAGCACCTCTTCCTAGGTAGAGTGCGAGTAAATCGGCATTTGGTTTCGTACCGGAAATGGCTGGTGAAAATTTGATATACATGTTTCCCAACGGACGATTAAAATACTGAAGAGTGGCTTACAATGCGATAAACGTCGTGGCAATCATGAAATTACTAATTATAACTACATTCCTTGTGCCTTATGCTATAACAAGAATATTCTGATACAGGCTGCATTTCAACCTGAGTAAAATCTCATTTACTTTTACCGCTACAAAATCAAATTATGCTGACACACCTAAACACTTGAAATCCATCGCGAACTACATTTCGGGTAATAACAACGGCGCCTACATCAGGATTCCTAAACCGCGTAGCATAAATTATCACAATTAATTTCATCATACATTTTCAGTATAAACTGCAACTGACGTGTAAATTCACTGTATGGCGATGTAAACTTTACCCAAATAATGAAGGAGTAAAACAAACCCAGCTAGACAGGGCAATGCCGGATATTCTGCTAAAGATTTATATTTTGATCATAGTTATCTCCTTCTTAAAAACCTAATTTATTCCAATTACTAAATAATTACGTATTGTTTAAAATTTTAAAGATCATTTCCTTTCGCTAGATCAGAAAATTTTTCATTAATACAATAATTAATTTTAAAGCATTTAATATCTACATTTTAGTTGGTTATTTTCGTATAGCAACAATAATTGATAAAATTGCGATGGGGAGCGCACACTCCGCTGACATTCTCCCTACATATGCATCTTTCTCCTTTCCTCTTCCAATCTACTTTTACCTTCAAATAATGTTTACTTTAAATTCTTTCAGTGTTTTTTGGTAAATTATTCATCAATTCTCTTGATAATTATTCCAATCCCTTGCACCCTTTCCTACGAAAGAAAATTTTCCCACACTCTTAAGCCTGAAATAAAGTGCCAGCTTGTGGTCATGGCAATCTTTACCCTTTAATGCACCTGTCTTAATTTCCCTATCAATATCTTTCCATGCTTCATCCATCACCAATATAGGCTTTGTGTTCCCATGACTCTCTTTACCCTACTTCTATCCTCCAATGAATCCCACTCGAACTCCTTTATCATATTAGCTACCGACTGTGTTTTGCGGTAATTTCCAAAAACAAAACTGGCAGCCCTTCTCTACACCCCCTCCAACTCCTTTATTTAATTCCCAAAATGTGGGCCCCATACTACATTACCTTATTTATTAGGGCGTTATTTTATATATGCTTTAGAAGTTGTGAGATCTTTTCAAAGCATCTTGCAATTAAAAAAATGTGTAAAAACAAACAACTACTCCATTGAGTGATGATAAATTGATGAGTGGGTGTTTTATCAAGTCGTTTACTGCTGTTTACAAAGTTCCTTCAATTTGAAGAAATTATTTTCGTGACCAATTGTTTTTAGCCGACTGGTTCCTTTATGATAAAAGGATTCTTTAACTGCTCCTGATTTATCTTTCTCTTCACTGATTGATATTGTTTAACGGAATTCACTTCGTATCCTTTCCTTAGTCCTAAAATTCAGCGATAGTTTGGAGAGGAGTCTCTTTTTAGTTTGTTCACCTTCAACATCTCCGACATCCATTGATCCCTCACTTGTGGAATCAAGGAATGCGCGTTACAAAAAATCACACTGAGGCCAAAAATAATTTCAGAAAACGGATATGACGGAAAAGACACTGCTGTGAGAAGGCCATGGGAGACAGACTGCTACTCTAAGATTTTATCAACATATAGAAGGTACAGTAGATAGTTATTGAGTTCACAACTGTAATTGTCGAAGAACCTCTTAGCTGTCTTATATCAGTATATCAAACTACATACGAGGTGTTGAAACCAGGAAGCATACACAACTTTCAACTACGAAGAGCGGTCTAGTGGGTTAGTGGTTAAGGAGTTCAGGAGTCAGACTGGAGAGCGAAACGTCCTCGGTTCGAATCCTTGTCTCTGCGGGGATTTTCATCGATCCTTAACACGACCTTCTCCTCAGCCACAGCTTGCTGTGTAATATGAAGAGCGTCAAACACTTCCGTGTTTAGGATTCCACGTTATACTGTAGGTCCCTTTTACTCGGTAGGATTAGGTTAAAGCGGCTACGACAGGGGTGGCATGCGCAGCAAATAGATTCCTTGTCGCCAGGTCATTACGACTACACGAAGTTATTATTATTATTTTCAATTGCGATGACGTCGAATTGTTCTGGAAGGTGCGAAACGTGTAAGGAATACCTTCAAAATATACTTTAATAACCAAGGATCAGTACGGTGGCAGCACAAAGCCATCACCCTTTGAGAAGATTTTGATAAAACAGAATAATTTTGAAGTGAATAATTATTTATTTGGTTTCTGTTCAGCACTACTATTGGCTAGCTATTAAATTTGTCTGCTTTATTTTTATAAGTACAATTCTATTAACTTGCAATAGATAAAAACTTACCTCAATTTCTGATTCATCCTCTATATTATTCATTGTTTCTCTAGAGCTTTCATCATCAATTAAGAATGAAAAAAGATCGAAATATCACCAAATAGGCATTTAAATATCGTCGACACCAGCACAAAAACGTTACGACTTCTTAACTTTGTGCTACTCTACAAAAAATTGAACGAAAATATTATTTCTTTTCACCCGTTCCTTTATAGCTTGACATTCAATTCCTGATATTAATCAACAAAAACGGTTTGTGCTTGATTTTTCTTGTGTCGGTCACAATAGTCCTTTGACTTAACGTGCCATAGAAAACGATAACTTGGACACATTTCAATAAATTCCATAAAAAAAAAACATGTGACCACTGTCGTGGATTCTACATCTTCACCGCGTAAAAAGTTTTGAAAATTAAAACAAAATACAGTAATAGTTATTTTCGTTCCACGTGTGCCGAGAGATGATTAAGGACAGGGGAAAAATACACTCCTGGAAATTGAAATAAGAACACCGTGAATTCATTGTCCCGGGAATGGGACACTTTATATACACATTCCTGGGGTCAGATGCAACACATGATCACACAGACAGAACCATAGGCACATAGACACAGGCAACAGAGCATGCATAATGTCGCCACTAGTACCGTGTATATCCTCCTTTCGCAGCAATGCAGGCTGCAATTCTCCCATGGAGACGATCGTAGAGGTATATAAGAACAAAGTCTTTCTCGGCGTTGAGAATGTATAAACTGCTCTCGGGTGACTAGCCGAGTCAAGAGTGCGTTGCTACACGATATTTCGGCGACTAGATTCATTGCCGCCATCTGATCGTAGAGGTGCTGGATGTAGTCCTGTGGAACGGCATGCCAAGCCGTTTCCACCTGGCGCCTCAGCTGGACCAGCGTTCGTGCTGGACGTGCAGACCGCGTGAGACGACGTTTCATCCAGTCCCAAACATGCTCAATGGGGGACAGATCCGGAGATCTCGCTGGCCATGGTAGTTGACTTATACCTTCTAGAGCACGTTGGGTGGCACGGGATACATGTGGACGTGCATTGTCCTGTTGGAACAGCATGTTCCCTTGCCGGTCTAGGAATGGTAGAACGATGAGTTCGATGACGGTTTGAATGTACCGTGCACTGTTCAGTGTCCCCTCGACGATCACCAGAGGTGTACGGCCAGTGTAGGAGATCGCTCCCCACACCATGATGCCGGGTGTTGGCCCTGTGTGCCTCGGTTGTATGCAGTCCTGATTGTGGCGCTCACCTGCACGGCGCCAAACACGCATACGACCATCATTGGCACCAAGGCAGAAGCGACTCTCATCACTGAAGACGACACGTCTCCATTCGTCCCTCCATACACGCCTGTCGCGACACCACTGGAGGCGGGTTGCACGATGTTGGGGCGTGAGCGGAAGACGACCTAACGGTGCGCGGGACCGTAGCCCAGCTTCATGGAGACGGTTGCGAATGGTCCTCTCTGATACCCCAGGAGCAACAGTGTCCCTAATTTGCCGGGAAGTGGCGGTGCGGTCCCCTACGGCACTGCGTAGGATGCGACGGTCTTGGCGTGCGTCCGTGCGTCGCTGCTGTCCGGACCCAGGTCGACGGGCACGTGCACCTTCCGCCGACCACTGGCGACAACATCGATGTACTGTGGAGACCTCGCGCTCCACATGTTGAGCAATTCGGCGGTACGTCCACCCGGCCTCCCGCATGCCCACTATACGCCCTCGCTCAAAGTCCGTCAACTGCACATACGGTTCACGTACACGCCGTCGCGGCATGCTACCAGTGTTAAAGACTGAGATGGAGCTCCGTATGCCACGGCAAACTGGCTGACACTGACTGCGGCGGTGCCCAACCGCTGCGCAGCTAGCGCCCTTCGACGGCCAACACTGCTGTTCCTGGTGTGTCTGCTGTGCCGTGCATTTGATCATTGCTTGTACAGCCCTCTCGTAGTGTCCGTAGCAAGTATGGTGGGTCTTACACACCGGCGTCAATGTGTTCTTATTTCAATTTCCAGGAGTGTATGATTGACGATTTACCTGAAGATAGTGCTCCAGCCGATCAGTTTTCTAGAAGTCGTCAGTCTTCATTTAGATCATATAAAGCATCCGTTTTGCTGTCCGCACACAATGTTCTGTCTAATTCGTTCTACCTGATCAAGTAAAACGTCCGTCGAGGCTTTACGTTTAGAATGGCCCTTAGGCGTTTGATATTGTTTCTGGGTAAAATTGTCCCTTGAAGTGCTTGGTTTGTGTCTTGTTTCGTTCGCCAGGTACGAGATAACGTACATGATGCACCTGGTGAAGATGCGGCGAGAGACGGCCGCTGTTCAGAGGCGCGACCACTCCAGCTACAAGTACGACGCCTTCGTCTCATACAGGTGAGCATATTAACAAACTGTTCCATATCTAACGCTGTTTAACACTATGGTCAGAGATGCTTTCAGCAAAGTGAAACAATTTCTATTTACAGATCATTAGCTAAAACTATTAGCTCGTTCCTCAGACTAAAATCGTTAAAATGGGCGATGTTTGGATGTCTGTATAGAAACAGCTGCAGTCAGCTTTTCCCCTCGTTGTAGAGAAATGGAGAGTAAAATACAGGATTCAGACCACAGTGTTAGGAAACAAATTAACTGCAGTAGACTGTTATACACAGTGCACTTACATAAAATTTGTTAATTGATGGAAAAAGATTAATTTTGATAAGTCATCAACGAGATAAATCACACCCTTGTTTTAAAGATTTTTTTCCCATAAAGTAAAGAAAATAAGCAGAAAATTATGTGTCAAAACTTTTCAGATATCGGCTGGCGAAATTGGTGTATTCCCTTTAAGTAATTTAATACCACTAAAAATCTGTTTTACGAAACTTACAAGGAGACCATAAGACAGGTTAAGAACAAATTTAGATGTCCTCATTATAAGTTGAAGGATATTTACATCAAACGCCTTTTTTTACAGTCGTTTCTACAAATGGAACCTAGTTTTTTGAGAAATTGGAATACCAATGTCTTGTGAAATACTAGAAGCATTGAATCTCAATTATAGAGGCAGCGTGGTTTAGGTGGTCAGATATACACAGACGGAAAAAAAAATCCCAACACCAAGAAAAAATTATTGTAGAGTAATGAAATTTGGACAATGCATTTGTCAAGTTAACATGTTTAATTGATTAAATTTTCAAGATCACAGGTTAATTTAAGCTCAAGAAAATGCATTTCAAATGTGAAATACTGTTAAATTAATAGCCGGTGTAACCTCCAGAATTTTGAATGCAAGCCTGCAAACGTGAATGCATTGTGTCATACAGGTTTCGAATGTCACTTTGTGGTATGGAGTTCCATGCTTGTTGTACTTGTGCTGTCAATACTGGGACGGTCAGTGCTGGCTGTGGATGATGCTGGAGTTGTCGTCCAATGATATCCCATACGTGTTCAATTGGAGACAGATCTGGTGATCTCGCAGGCCAAGGTAACATGTCGACACTCTGTAGAGCACGTTGCGAGACAACAGCGGTATGAGGGCGAGCGTTATCCTGTTGAAAAACTCCCCCTTGAATGCTGTTCATGAATGGCAGCACTACAGGTTGAATTACCAGACTGACGTACAAATTTGCAGTCAGTGTGTTTGGTATAACCACAAGAGTGCTCCTGCTGTCATAGGAAATTGCTCCCCAGACCATGACTCCAGCCCTGTAGCGTGCATTCCACTGACTACAAGCCATCGCCGTTTGCGACTCCAGTGGTGTCAAACCAGAGCTCATTGGAGGACGGAGTGGAGATCTGTTGTGTTTTCTGATGAAAGCAGGTTCTGCCTTGGTGCCAGTGATGGCCGAATGTTGGTCAGAAGGAGGCCAGGGGAACGCCTGCAACCAAACTGTCTGCGGCCTAGACACACTGGACCTACACCTGGAGTCATGGTCTGGGGAGCAATTTCCTATGACAGCAGGAGCACTCTTGTGGTTATACCAAACACACTGACTGCAAATTTGTACGTCAGTCTGGTAATTCAACCTGTAGTGCTGCCATTCATGAACAGCATTCAAGGGGGAGTTTTTCAACAGGATAACGCTCGCCCTCATACCGCTGTTGTCTCGCAACGTGCTCTACAGAGTGTCGACATGTTACCTTGGCCTGCGAGATCACCAGATCTGTCTCCAATTGAACACGTATGGGATATCATTGGACGACAACTCCAGCATCATCCACAGCCAGCACTGACCGTCCCAGTATTGACAGCACAAGTACAACAAGCATGGAACTCCATACCACAAAGTGACATTCGAAACCTGTATGACACAATGCATTCACGTTTGCAGGCTTGCATTCAAAATTCTGGAGGTTACACCGGCTATTAATTTAACAGTATTTCACATTTGAAATGCATTTTCTTGAGCTTAAATTAACCTGTGATCTTGAAAATTTAATCAATTAAACATGTTAACTTGACAAATGCATTGTCCAAATTTCATTACTCTACAATAATTTTTTCTTGGTGTTGGGATTTTTTTTTCCGTCTGTGTATGTTTAATTTGCGGGCTGTGATTGATTTCCGCTTATCGCCAAATATGTTTACCTTTGTTTTATTTTCAAAAATTATTAATCGTTTTTGTTTATTTTATTTGTACTTCATTTACAAACTTTTATTGCGTCAAATAATATTTAAATCAAAACGCATTACATTCAACATATACAACAAACACAATTTTTATTATAATGCCACGTCCATAAAACAGAATTTCGGTTTCCTGTCTTGAATTTTTAGGAAAAAATTGAAAACAAATTTAAATTTGTCACTTCGTCAAATGCAGACGTTTGTAAATAAAGACATAATCGCCAATAACATCCTTGAAAATATTTCCGCCCTCAATCAATTAATTTTTTTTTTTTTTTTTTTTTATTTTTTTTTTTTTTGCTTTTAGGTTCGAGGCCATACAGCCAACTCAACTCAAGTGTAATTCGATTCATCCAGTGTACTTCAGTTTCTTCATAGCTTCACAGTGTATTATTTTCAAGTGGCTTTAGACACAACACGATGGACATGACATACAGATAACACATACACTAAACACCCATGCCCTCGGCTGGGCTCAAACCGGCGACCTTCGGCACGTGGAGCTAACACTCAAGCCCCTACGCTACCGAGGCCGGCCCCTCAATCAATTTCGCGTCTTAAGAAGCGCATCACGGACGCAGACAGTTAGTCGACACTTGATTGAAGAGTGTATTTTGATCTTGTCTTTAATTGAATATATTTTTTGTTGTAATATAAAAAACTGCTATTTTTAAATAACATATGAACTATCATGATGACGTGTATGAGACAGTTAGGCTTCGCTGTCTGCGCTAATGATTGATCGCGTTAGCGGTAGATAGAAGCACCACATTAATGAATTGATCCTGTAATCGCTAGATAGTAGCAGCCATAGGCATCAATGATATATCAAGAAACTGTTTCGCCTTTGTCGACAACGACAGATCGCCTTATTTGATAGACAGCAGCACCAGAGATAGCAATAAACAGGACGTTTTTTTGAACACTCAGTAGCTTTTCGTATATGTTTGCTGCTAACCAAACATTTATGTTCTGCTATACAATTCCTATGTAAACATTTTACCGCGAAATTTTCACACGGGCTAAGATCGCTTTACACTTGGATAGCAGCGTGACATATCGCAGAGATATCTATATACTGTGTGTGTTTTTTTTTTTTTTTCATCTCAGGTGAGGTCTATGACAGTTCGGCTTCCGGGAAGGGATAGCTTCAGGTGTTTACGTCAAAGTAGAGAGCAGCAGGAAACCAGCCTGTTCTTCTTTCAACCCACTACATACCACAACCTCCTCCCTATTCATCACATTTAATTTGCGAAATTCTTGCATTGTTCATCTTTTCTATATACATAAAAATGAAATGTTGTTCGTTCGTAACAGCATCACTTGGGAACGACTGGACCGATTTCGCTATTTTCATTTAAAAGTTCATGATAGTCCGAAGAAAGTTTTTAGAGAAAGAAAAAATGGAAAAGTTGCCTGAAAAATTGGATAATTTGGAAATAACTTAAAACATTATTTCTATGAACCAATTTGGCTATTTTTTTTTAATGTTCGTAATAGTCCGAATATGATTTTTTTTAAAGAAAAATTCGACAAGTTGCCCGGAAAATTGAAATGTTCTGGAAAACTGAAAGTATTTTTATCTATAGACAGATTTTGCAATTAAAAAAAAATATTCGTAATAGTCTGAATAAGGTGTTTGGAAAAAGAAAAATTGCCGGGAAAACTGGAAAATTTGGGAAAACTCATAGTGCTTTTTTTTGCTATAGAATTTTACTGCGAACTCTGGCAATAAGTCTTTATTCGAATGATGGATATGCATAACTCTTTTTGTTTCCTATGTTCTCGGGATGCAAATAACTCAGTTAAATGTTTTCTATTAAAAAAAGCGAAAACTGTAGAATAATCTGGAAAAATGCATTCTAGCCTGAATTAAAATAAAATTACCTTTGTTTTTGTGGTGTTTCGCGATCTGTCCAACAAATGTAATTATTATATTTCTATTCCACTGATATTAATATAGGACAAGTGCTTACCACAATTAGTCATGATAGCGCCCAATCGTCTGATGCACGACACATTTAATCAAGAGTTAAAAAGGGACAAACAATATTTTTGTGAGGCATTGAGAGAATCAGTTCAACCGAATATTCCACTGCTCAATTGGCAATATATATAGTCATGAAAGTTATGAATGATGGAACTATAGGGATTTACTTCTTGGACGTGTCCGGGAGAAAAGGAAAAATTTTTAACTTATTGATTCTGGCAACGATTTGTTCGCAGAATGAAATTGCACTTACATTTGCTTCATTAGAAATAGCAGCTACGTTGTTGGAAGGTGGTCTAACAGCTAATTCAACTAGTTCAAGTTGCCGTTGAATATGCAAATCCAACATCGAACCTTTGGAAGAAATGTGCGATGGCCAAAGTTCTGCAGCATTGCAAAATGATTGTTTGAGATGAATGTACGATGGTATGTAAAAAGCCTTTGGAGGCATTACACCGAACAATGCAAGATCTACCAAATAATCAAATCCAGTTTGGCAGTGCGACGATCGAAATGTAAATAAAACACTTTTAGATTCAATAAGACTTCAAATTTAAAGGAAGAAAATAAATCATTTGATTAACATGTAATTCTGACATAATTCAGTTGTGACTTAAATTTTGTGACAAAGCAGCATCGCTCCAAGTTGATCACATTCCAGGCACATCACATATTTCCAGCATTTCAGCAGTGTACTGCCGATAGAATTCATCTCGCATGTAAAATTTCCCATTGGCATAACCTCTGAATGTACTCCATCTCAAATTGAATAACCATTGACGGTAATAAATACAACGATCACTCAGAAATATGTTGTTTTTTTTCTCATTTTTACTTTGTTTACACGTTTTCAACAGATTTTCAAAAATTCACAAACACGTTTATTGAAATTTGGACAGGACAACGTTCATCGGGTCAATTAATGGTGAAGTAAAAGTAAAAAGTATGTAAAAAAATTAAACTAAAGATTCTAATTTGGCTGTAGCGGGAGTGAGGCAAACGCCTACTAAGAGGAATAAGGAATATTTTCTTATGAATTTAACGGCGCTGCAGAACGGGTAAGGAACGCTTAGGAGTCATTCAACTTAGTTCCCGCCGTCTGGTTGGTGACAAGAAGTGGTTGTTCTAAACCAACCCCACGGAAACAAGTTAACCTGTCGGTGAGGAGTGTGAAAAAAGTATTGAGATTGGTAACACTGCGAGCGATTTGGCAACGCTGTGTCTAACGATCAGTGCTAGACCGGTTTGTTCATCCCTTCCACATACTCAGTCCGAGTTTCAACTCCGTTCAGCCAACACATTATTTTTGACAACCCCATCAGTGAAGTTGTGTTTTTGTTGTATATTACGAAAATGGAGCATCGGAATGTAGAGCAACGTTGTGCAATCAAGTTTTGTGTTAAACTTGGGGAATCCGCGAGTGTGACCTTTGAAAAGTGGAAACGGGCCTATGTGAAACATTGCTGATCAAGAGCATAAGTTTTCCGCTGACACAAATCATTTGTGGAAGCCCGAGAGCACTTTGAAGATCAACCTCGCTCAGGGAGACCTTCATCTTCAAAAACTGACGTGTCAGGGCTCTTGTGAGATCAGACCGTCGTTTAACAATAAGGATGATGAGTGAACAGTTAAATTTGAACACTTTCACCGTACATCAAATTTCACCGATTTGGACATGCGAAAGGCTTGTGCCAAAATTGTGCCAAAAAACCTCACAACTGAACAGAAGGACAATCGAAGAAACGTGTGCGTTGATTTTCCTGAAACGATTGAAAATGACCAAGAATTTTTTAATCGTGTGATCACAGGTGATGAATCCTGAATACCTGAGTACGATCTTGCAACAAAGCGGCAAAGCGAGAAGTAGCACACTCCGTCATCTCCTAGACCGAAAAAATGTCGAATGAGCAAATCAAAGCCCAAAACAATGCTGATTTGCTTTTTTGACGGTAGGGGTATCGTTCATAAAAAATTGTTCCTCCATTACAAACTGTGAACCAAGTATTTTACAAAGGTATCCTTGAAAGGCTCAGGAGAAGAGTGATTCGTGTGAGATCAGACATTGCAGACAAGTGGATGCTTCATCATGACAATGCCCCGTGCCACATGGCTTTTTCCATTAGTGAATTTTTGACATCAAAACGCATTCCTGTTGTTCCTTAACCCCCTCTATTCACCCGATTTAAGTCCTTGTGACTTTTTCCTTTCCCCGCAATTGAAACATGTCTTAAAAGGACGTCATCTTGAAACTATGTAAATCATAAACCGACCAGTTAAAAGCCCTACCAGTTGACGCCTTCCAGCGCTGCTACCAAGAGTGGCAACAACGACTCCGCCGGTAGGGTATAATATTGATGTTTGAAAAAAATCTTTGGTAATTAAAAAATCAGTCTCATTACTTTTCTCACACACCTAGTATATTATCTTCGGGAACCTGTATTTTTCACCATACGCGATACAAATTCAAGACGATAGGGTTGGCAGCTCCACCCATACGTAGAAGGAAAACAGTCAACGTTCCCGTTATGACGAAGCCTATTTAATCACCACTAAGCACAATAGGAGGTCTTAGTGTTGGTCTATCTGTCTGTGTCGAGATAACTGCTGGAAAAACATGTGATAGTCACCTCTCCATAAAATGAAACAAGTCATTAACTCTCTATCTAAGTCTCTATGCTCACTCTCGCTACGAGATTATGTGAATGTGGTGTTATGAGGAATCGGATTCCGCTAAGATATTTTGCCAGGATTTATTTATTTGATCAGTGTTGCTTTGTTAAAGGAATTTCTTAAGTATACGAACAATTATTGACGGACAATATATGGTATGGATTGTTAGATGTGGATCCAAGTTCATTTAAAAATATAGAATGATAATCATTTACTATCATAAATGGTACTGCCATTTATCCAGCAGCCTATAAACAATGATACAGTGAATGCAGTCAATCTTTAGTACGAAGTCTGATTGGTGTTAATTAAAGAGAAATATTAAGGCAGAGACTAATTGATGTTACATTTACAAAAATGTAATCGGCGCATAATGTATCACCGTCCATAAACTGTACAAATTCCATTAATACAATCTGTCTGTTTTCCATGTAATAATAACTGATATGGGAAACTAGTTATATGAGTGTAAACTAGCCATAGACATGAAGATATGCCACAATTTCTTTCTACAGGCCTCTGAATTTATGATTGCATCTGAAACAAAGGTTTAGAATATATTAACTTATTTTCTTGCCATCTATGTAACCTGAACGTTATTATCATGTATTTGAAAAAATGAAGGTCGTTGTAAGCAGTCGTTGTGGTTGTGCAAGCAGCAGCTCTGACCGGTCGTGGGTGATCGGGCAGATGCTGCCTCGGATGGAGCAGCGAGGAGACTCAGACGAGGAGCCTGCTCTCAGGCTGTGTCTGCACGAGAGGGACTTCCCGCTGGGCTCCTTCATCGCCGACAACATCTTCGACTCCATGAAGAACAGCCGCGCCACCGTCATCGTGCTCTCCCAGGCCTTCGTCGACAGTCAGGTGAGGAACCACATAGCAAAAGCGCGATATTACATTTCCACAAGGAGCATGCATTTTCCGTAGATTTTTTGATATTTCATCGCACTTGTTACTTTGGGAATAGCTGAAGATACTCGACGAGTAAACTTTGTTGTGTCCGTGCAGTGGTGCAGATGGGAGCTGGAACTGGCGTCGGCCAAGGTTCCGCACCTGGTGCTCGTCGAGCTGGAGCGCCTGCAGAGGTCAGCACTGCCGCGGAACCTGCGCTACCTGATGGACACGCGCACCTACCTGGAGTGGCCCAGCAACACCCGCGCCGAGGCTGCCATGTGGAAGAGGCTGCGGGCGGCGCTCATGTCTCACAACCATAAGAAGCTGCAACAGCAGCAGACAACGGAAGCCGCGGGGCTCGAGATGCAACCAGTGTGACGGCAACACTGACGTGTTCATATTTTGGTTTGTTGTAAACTTTGGATCGTTCCATATACGAGTTACCACACGTATATCCGCAACTGGATCTTGGATACCAAGAAACAGATTCTCCAATTCGTACCACTCATTTGATATGGCCGTTAACAGTTTAACCATATCATGAATTTTCTATCACCCATTGAACCTAAAGTACCTACTTAGATTGTAGATGTTTCACACATGTCTCATTTCTTGCGTGGAATACGTCGAAACGGTTTACCTTAGATTAACTCAGGTGATAAATTTCCCAAATCTTCATAAAAAATGGAAACATAATTTCGAAAGTTTTACTATCTGATTTAATACAAGAACAATAGCTTACAAACTTTGACTTTCTCAATTTATTGACTTTCTTCATACGAGTTAACTGACCGATGAACACGTTTTCTCACTTATAACAGTATTATAATGCTCATAATGTTTTATAGTCAAATTCAAAATCATCAATTCATCAAAATATTCACTTCTACTTTAAAACATATCTAACAAGAAAGGAACTTTCTAGTGATTAAAGATAAAGATTACGATCCCGTTCTGGTACAGAATGAAGCTTTTGCTCAATTAGTTATGTAAGGCGCCTTCGTTGTTCTGAAAGTTTCGATTCGAACAAGTAATGTCTCAAGGTTTCAGCCAAGTGCTATATAAAGAGATTGCCTCCGTCCGAATTTAATATTCCTATTAATACTTACTTAAGTCCTACAAACTCACAACAAATTCATCAAACTTTGCAGAACGAAAACGAACCCTTAGGGTCAAATACAGGTCATGGTTGTAGTTCAGCCAGGTCAGTTCACGCACTCATGTCCTTTCATAACATCCCTCTACAATACTTCAGAGACATTTCAGACTAAATAGAAAATCTTCATAATTTTCAAAACAAACAATTAGTGTCAAATACAGATCATTTTCGTGTTTCAGTAAAATCAAATCACTTAGACATAACCTTTAACCATAAAAATCTTTTCTTTCTTTTTTTTTTGTCCTTCATTTTCATGTTATTTGGGTTACATCGACTTTAAGAGATCCAAAAAAGTGATGATCTGTGATCCTAAAAGTATTTAGTTCTAAATGCAAACCAACTTATTCCCAAAAAGCTATTGAGTGGGTCTGCCGTGGGCAAGGTTGTGCGTAATCCTCCGAACACCCGAAAGAAAGTGGTCTTGCTTCAAATTCCCTGCCCTGTTGACATTTGTCATGACAATTAACTAGTCTTGTCTACCATCTAAGAACTATTATAGACCTTTTACCATATGCAAAAAGTGTTCATCTGTTATACTTAATAACAGATACGACTTATGTTGGTAAATACTCACAAAACGCTAGTCAGAATGTTTCAACAGCTTGACAACTCAAAAGATCATGAATAATAAGAGTTGTCGTCGTCCACAAGCTGACAATTCTTACATCGTCATCGACGCATACTAATCGTTCAGAATCCTTACAGTAAGTCATTTCCAAGTAGAGGTTCAGCAGTTTATACTGCCGTAACTGTTGTAATCATCTAGATCATAACAACACGGCCATTTTAAAACCAAATACCATCGATTATTACTCCCTGTCGTAATTCCTAGTACCAGTTGTCTCCGATAATTGCATGTAACTACTTAGTTTCATCGTAAAACATTACTGATTACCATTCCTGATGATACCTTTATCTAACAACATTCGGTATGCTGGATACGATTTATAATGTTAATAGATACTCGAAGATCTCGAATATTTTGTATTTCTTCTGTGTATGTGTATCGCACTGTTTGAACACTGTGATACTACACAATAACACTATTTACGTATAGATGTATTCCAATAAATTCTTTGTTTTTTAATTAGTAAAGAAACTGTTTCATCTATGAAATGACCAAGCTCAGGACCCTTGAGCCCGCAGAACCTTGTTTCCAATTGCTCGTATAAACTAAAACTAGTTATGAAAACAACTCTGAAGAGAGGATACTCAACACTGACATTTTCAAAATATTTACGAACTACATTATTAAAAGGATTGTCGAAAAATATGCTGACAAGTATAAGATTAAAATGTTTTAAAGATTGCTGCATTGGCATACAAATACAAACAAATATCTAAGTTATTTCTTAAGCACTACCTTTTGAAGTTGATCTGCTGATATTTTTTCTCTAAAATAGATAATACGTAAATGTACTACAGAGATAAAGTTCGTTTGCAGTTGAAGGCTTAAAGCCACACAAATTTTAATCGAAGTCTTTTAAATTTCGGAGGTTCTTATGTTGTCCAGTTTCAACTACAAAAAAAAGATTGACTTAAAAAATCTAATAAGCCTGAACATAATCCACATTAAGGACTTCCAGGAAGAGAAACAACATCAATCATCATTGAACAAATTATGTTATTATATGGCCAGCAAGTACGTGAAACAAGTGAGGCAGTAGATGTTCACAGAAGAAATCTTTATGCAAGATAAACGCCGTGCTTGCTAACAGTAGAGCAAAGGTTTGAAATAAGTTATTCACTCGACGGTGAAAAAAATTGATTATCTTATTTTTTATAATAATACACGTAATACAGCGTCATTGGAATTAATGATTTGCTTGTCTTCGGCGTACGGAAACAGTAAGAACATCTACAACATTGAAATGTTATTGCAACTAGCGGTTTGAAATTCTTTAAGTTCTCCAATGTCGGATTTACTTGCTTAGTACTAGGCAGGACAATATTTACCATAGCCGCAATGGATACCACCCAAGCTCTGCATCACGACGGATTGAACTTCAACTCAACAAGAGAAACCTTTTTCAAGTTAAGGCTGCTGGAGAAAAAAGGTCATCGACCCTGCAATATGTGGATTTACAATATTTTAATTGACTAGAGTTCTCTACAGGCTTTATTCTAGTGCGGTGATCCTCTCCAAATCAATAGCAGGAACTTCGATGACATTTTTTCTTAATTTCACAATATAATTCTCTGAAAATTTAACTGGGTACAACAGTTAAGTCAAATTTTCTAGAGCTTTTTCGAAGCCTTGAGAAAATGAGAGGAATTTTAATTGTAAATTGTCATAATACAAACAGTTCTATACAACTTCAGATTTGAGGAAAAATTTGGATTGATTTGTAAAGTTTTCGATTTTGGAGGAAATCAGTTTTTGATCGGTTTAAGTTGTGATCGAAATAATCGTGTGCTGTAAAATTCAATGTTTTTTCTACTTTCCAAATTTATAAAAACATATTATTAATGATCTTTTAGGCAGAACACTCTTCACTGCAGTGGAAATAATTATGTCCTAATTTTGTACGAAATTCAACAGTTTCTTGGCGACAGTCTCTTAAACAATTTTAGACTGGCATAAATGTCTAGTGTGTCTAAACTGAATTTTTCTGCCTAAGGAAGTTAATAGCTAGTAAAAATTCGTTTCATAATCTTTATTTGAAGATTTTCTGTTCATCTGTAGCATGTACGGATCTCCTTACATGGTAACATTGATAAGTAAACTGTATACACTTACACAAAAACAATCAAATTTAAAACATCCATCTATTACATGGGGGAAAATACAAACCTAGAAACAGATTCTCGATTATATTAGTTTTAAAAAATATTTTTCAATCTGAAAATAACTGACGTACATGAAGATAGTAAAGCAAAACAACAAGCAATCAATGAATGCCATATCTCAAATTAAAAACATAGCCAGGTGCCACAGCAAAGAAGCAGCATATTCAACCTAGCCAAGCATACAGAGATACAATGTTTATGCTGAGAAAATACCAGCATCACCATAGCAAAAACAGCATCCTATTTGCACATAATAGGGTGTGACAACTGAATGTCTCCCACTATAATGGAATCAACGCAGGAATCTACTTTCATAAACAAACAATGTAAGAGTTAGCCTACCTTAAATGTATAGTTCTCAAGATACGATGCAATGATTCAATATAATTACACAAGTAGTTCTCGGTGCATTTATTTTGTTTCCTGGTTTCTAGAGCTCATAAACACACACACTGTAGTCATTCCGTTTAACTGCAAAATAAGTTTATGGTAAAGTAAACTGATTGTTTCTTTTCGATTTAACTGTATGTAATCTCGATTGCTGTGCTGTGCTGATGTAGTAGCCGCAGATCAACGACCTCCTTTGTCACTCCTAAATAGGCGCCATCCATAAATTACGCCCCACGAATTTCATGATTTTTGGACCATCCCTCTCCTTGTCACAGGTAGTCACATTTATGTGACCCCTCCCATGGTGAATGTCATATATTTTGCAATTTTAAATTTAGAAATCATTAAACTAAAACAGTACTTCCAAAATTATTTATATATTTCTATTTAAAAATATTTTTTTCATAAAATCAACAATACAGCAAACATTTTATAAAATTACAAAACTTACAGAATCAAACGAATAATACAAAATTTAATCATCTTGTGTCCACGGACTTTGAACCCATTCTTTTAAGATATTAATGACTGGCATAGCAGTCAATTCGTTCTCGATTTGGATTATGTTAGGAACATTCGATATGTCAACATAATCTTCATTGTTTATCAAACAAGAACTTCCCTGTCACGTCTAGCTGCAATTCTTTGAGGACGAATCTTGGTGATGGGCAAAACCTCTTGTTGCCTCTCATGTGGTTGCTTGTATTGGTTAATCGCTTTATATGATGAAGGATATAGACCACAGATGTCACATGATCGTTTAAATAAGTACGCGACGTCATATTTTGTCAAATCCTGAAGGGTAGTATTGGCCTTTCGGCGCATATCAAAGCGGCCGTCATGCGACACCGTTGGCACAGCAAGCGTGAACTCGCTCGGTCGACACGTGCCAATAAGTGATACAAATTACACATATGACGTCGCGAAGCTTATGACTCTACCCTCCCCTCCCCCCTCTTGTCACACGATGTCACACTTGCTGACCCCTTCCCTCCCCATTAACGTGTGACGTAATTTATGGATGGTCCCACAGCTTGTGGTCTAGTACTTGAACGTTGACCACAGCCCCCGTTCCGCTCCCCCTCCTACTCCCCCCCCTTCTACTCCCCCCCTTCTACTCCCCTTTTCGACCCCCCTCCCCCCCTCGCTACTGTCACCAATGAATCCTCTCAACATTTCTCGCAGTCTCCACGCAACCTTCGTCACGTTATCGTTACACATTAAATTTATATGTCTAAGCAACCTTTCTCTTCCGCACAACAAGTATTTGAGTGCATAACAATAAATCTTTATATCTACCTATGTGAGTGGAGTTCTACGTGTCCCTTTTTTTAAAAAAAAAAATGATCACTAAGTTGAGGACCAACCCTTTTTTTTAATATACTTTTCAGAAATAGATCAAAGACCGTTTGCTGGTTATTCATAACTAGCCCCAAAACACGAAAAAAATTACGGGTTGAATGGAGTGATCTGGCAAATCATTTTTTTCCAATTGCATGGTTAAATAGAATTGTTATAAAATAAAGCTCAATGTAATTCCTCGTCCCTTGTGCTGTAGCTAAACAGTTGTCAGCTTGGTCCAGGTTGCATTTCAGCCTAATCACAAACTCCGCTACTATTGCTTCTGGAAAACCAAAGCTGCAATCACACGTGAATTAACACATTCCCTGTATCGCATGTTAATGTTATCACGCATCGCGACACAAACTTGATTCACAATCTTCACCGGTTCAAAGATTTTTAATTTTTTTGTTATCCGTGAAGCAAATCAATGTTTTAATGGCTGACAAAGCTTACGGGTGGCTGAAATAAAGATTCCAGTAATGTGAAGTCAGTGAAAACGAAAGAAACGAAAAATAAATCTTAACTACTTTCCTTAAGCCATTTAATATTAGTTTCAATTGTGGTGTGCGGCGCAAATATAGCGTGCAATTTGGAATTAATTTCATTCGAATCAAGTAATGATTTCAGTAAAAAGTAGCAAATAATAATTAATATGCCGATTTAAACGAAATATATACTTTTCTTTCAGTGTTCTGGCGATTCATTTATAGGAGTGTTACAAAATAAAGTTCAATGTAATTCCTCGTGCCTGGCGCTGTACCAAAAACTTTCAGTTGTCATCCTGGTCCAGGTAGCATTTCAACTTAACCACAAACTACGTTAAAATTGCAGCCAGAAAATCAATACTTCAGTTACACGCATATTGATACATAGCGATATAAACTTGATCAAAAATCTTCGCGGGTTCCAACACCTTCCTTTTTTGATATTCCTGATTCATATCGATACTACGACAATGTTTGAATGTCTGACAGAGTTACATGTGGCTGAAATATGGCATTAGTAAAAGCAATTAATAACTTACCTCATTCCATGTAATATTCGTTTTAATTGTAGCCTATGCTGTATAGATTGCGACCAGTATGGAACTGTTTTAGTTAAAATAGAAGTAATGATTTAGGAAACACTCAAGAAAACAATTTAAATTACTATTAAAAAAAAAAATTCTTTGTAAAAATTTTAATGGAGTGTTTTGACAATTCATTTCTCGGCGGCTGTCTAAATAAATAGAATTGTTGTTATGTAATGCTCATAACCTTATTTTGTAATATGTACATATTTCGGTTGTAGTTAGCACAGCGACACAGATGGAAGTTATACTCAATGAATGATGTCAGAATTAGGTAATCAATTAAATTAAAAATAACTTAGGAATCCTAAAACCTTATGCTTTAGTGCGTGTTATTAGTTTTATTCCTGGTCCAGGTCACGATATATATGGAACTAATTCCATCCGTATAAAAATACCGAAACTTCAGTAACTCGAAACTTATGAAAGCAGTTTAAATTATTTATTTAAAAAAAAATTAATTGTGATTTAGACTATAAAGAAAGTGTCAGTTGTCAGGTCATTTCTGCATTTTAACATAACCACAACTTCTACTAATATTACTGTTCAAAACTCATAGATGCTATTGCCCGTGTACGAATATATTCATTGTATTCCGTAATGGAAATATTTACATGTATTTGGTATAGTTAATTCAATAATAAAAGCAACTAATAATTAATATATTAATTTAAACGCAGTACATGCCTTTTATTTCAGATTTCGGCAAAAAAATTCCTTTCAGTATATTATAAGTGACTTAAAATATCTACATTGGATATAAATATCTTATAAACCTGTTGAAAATGACGCGTTGAATGCAGTATTTTAGCAATTCGTTTCTTCACTGGCGAAGTACAATTTTCGTCAAATAACGTTCATCATCTTGAAAATGATGTAATGTTAGCTTACTGTAACAACAATATCGCTGTCCAGAGTGTATAAGAGAAATCTACATTAAACGAATTTTAATTAAGAAAAGGCAGCTAATAAGTAATATGTCGCTTAAAACTGTTATCAAATAACGTCTATAACCTAAAACAACATTTATGATTTTAAATTGGACAAAAATAAGACGAAAAGTGTGACGTCATAGGGCGACGTCATAGAGTGACGTACGGGTAGACGACGTCGTAGACAGACGTCATAGCGCTGCAGACGATGTCATAGATAACCAGGAGTTGCTTATTATAAAAGTAGATATTTTCAAACTACTGTCCATACGAAATAAATAAAAAAATATTCAAACTACTGTTGTATGTTATCTTATTTTTCATCCTCGCGGCCCGAAGAATCTCTGCATCATTTTTTCGTCGACTTCTAAATTATAATAATTTTATGATGTTTCGTGCGAATTAGGTGATGGATCAACAAAGTGTTTTTATACACTCAGTTTCCTCATTAGAGAACTCGCTGCTAAATTTTCAAAATAAAAACAAAACAAAAATTGCTATTTCCAGCTACAAATTTTCTCTTAAAGGGAACACAGGGCCATGATAATAAATTAGAAATTGATATCAGGCATAAGGAAGTAGAAAATTACCATTTGTGGGTTAAGAAGGGATGAAGGGATTGTGACAAATTGCTTAAGCAGGAAAAGAACAATATACTTCAGACTGTAAAGGAATTTAAGATATAAACATGAATGAGTTGTAAGTAGGTATGTAAGGAAACCGCAACAGTGGCACAAACTCCAACTAAGTAATAATAATACATTAGTAGTATTAGTGGTTATGATGACGAAATACATTCGATTTTAGGGATAATATTTCAAAAGTATTCGAAAGATTTTACCTCAGACACGACAGTTGATATATGTGATATCTTCAGAATTTGTAAAATCTCTGGAAGTAGAATTATAAAGTCATATAAATCTGCATAAATTTTTTTAGAAATTGGAGAGATCCCTGCAGATTGTGATTAAAACATTTTTTTTTTTTTTTTTTTTGTATTCATGAACAAATAAATGACAAATGTGAAGACGTTCTTAGTTTGAAATTTGCCTCAAAATCACTTATGGAGTGCAATGTAGAAGAACAGAAAAAGAAACGGGAATTATTTTAGATGCAGATCAGCTTAGATTTAGGAAAAGTCGTGGAAAAACAGAAGTAGTTTTGAGTACTAAAATTAAAATTATAAACATCGATGAAGGAAAACATTTAAGTTTTGGTGTATATCGCGTAAGTTTACTTACCTTACATACTTGGGGATAAAACTGAATTAAAATTAAGAAGAAGATAAATATTAGAAAAATAACCACTTTCAATAGCAGAAACCTTCTAGTGTCGAATATCAAATTGAGACCCTGAAAATATTTTCTGAGAGAGTGTCTATAGAGCCATACAGCTTGTGAATATAAAAACTGGATAAATAATGCACTGAAAAGGGGTTTTAGAGAAGGCTGTTGAAAATTCAGTAGAGATTAAAGTACGAAATTGACATATTTTTGAGTTTTAGGTAGTGGAAGGAACTTGTACAAGATCCTTAGAAAAAAAATATATACTATACTGTGTTGTAATTAAAATTATTGCAAGGAACAAATTACAGAAAGTCGTTGGTTTGTATAAGGGATTGTTTAACAATCATCCCGTCACTTTTGTCTCTGAAAATGACATTTTATACGAGATTAGATGAGCCGTGCGAAAATTTCGCGAATACGATGAATAGTGAGGTTGGTGGCTTGTAATAGGACCAAAGAAGAACCACCTCATTTATTTAAATTGTTTATTTGTTTAGTGTAACAGGTACGTAACAAAAGTCGACGCCAGTGAAGCAGTTTACTAATATCTCTGTAATATGTGCTGCTGCTATCTAGCGGCTTGGCTCTGAACTGTCTCATACGCGCGACTTTCGAAGTTCTTTCTTTTGTCCTTCAAGGTTCAAATTTCGAAAAACTTGGTTCTTAATTGATAATGTTGCCTGAGTGGAGAGCTATAAAAAAAATAAAAAAATGAAAATTATGATACTTTTGCCCTTTAAGTGTAAAATTCCGAAGAAATCCTTTCTTAAGATATGATGTGACCAAAGCAGAGACATTAAAATGATCTATTTCTGTTAGATATCAAAGGAGGTAAATGGCTAGTGGTAAAAAAATACGTTTCCCTTTAAAGGTCAAATTAAAAAGAAAAATCCTTGCTTAGAATATAATGTGACCAAAGCGGAGAGCTTAATCCCTAAAATTATACGTCATTCTCTATTTCGGTTAGATATCAACGGAGATGAATAGCTCGTGACGAAAAAAAAAAGTTATGGAAAAAATGATACTTTTTACTCTTTTCTTAAAATATGTTGTAGCCACAGCTGAGTCCTTAATCTTTAAAATGATACCTCATTTGTCTACATCGGTTAAATATCAAGGGAGATAAGTAAAAAACCGTTGTAGATATTGATACTTTTTCCCCTTAAGGGTCGATTTCCGAGAATTTCTTTCTTAATATATTACGGTACCAAAGCGGATATCTTAATCTTTAAAATGATACTTCATTTATCGATTTCGGTTATGAATACAGGGAAATAAACGGTTTGTGGTACAAAAAACAGTATTTTATAAATATTTACATATTTTCCCATTAAGGGTCGAATTTGGAAAAATTAATTTCTTAAAATATGATGTAACCAAAGCGGATACCTTAATCTTTAAAATGATACCTCATTTATCGATTTCCTTGAAAAACACCTTAAAGAAATAATATATTTTTTAATGATATCTGCAAAGCTACATATGTAAAACTTCGAGAAACAGAATACAGTACAACAATGGATGATTTGATGACATTACAGCTCATACTAAGCCTTATAACAAAGCAGTCGACATTGAGAAGGAGAAGACAGCATAAGGCTAGAATGACTTTGCTTATTCTAGACTGCGGAAGATTCGAATTCATGACCACTACGAAGCTCTTCTCTTTCTCAGGGAACCCAAATCACATCCCCTTCAACTCGTAAAACCGAGTATTAATCACACTGATTTACTAGATACATATCAATAGTATACTGCTGTTATTGCACCACACATGTTCGAAAGTCACCCTCACGTTATAAAACCATCTGAAGTTTCGCCTTGAGTCAACGCTATTTCGCGTCATTGGCTACCGAAAATGTCGAGTAATTTTTCCTACTAAACCTGGTCTTACCGTGGACTTGTGAGTTGAAGTCAATGTCCTAAAGTGGCTGAGCACGTCAAGAGCGACCGCCTGTTGCATGTCTCAAGGCAAGTACGTCAGAAACTCTCGCCGATTGTCAAAAGATTATCGTTCCGGGCATATAGTCATCTCCGGAAGCCTTAAAAGAAAGCGAAGATTAGAATACACAAATCAGATAATTGGGGATACGGGCTGTGTACAAAGAGATTAGCTAAAGTAAGAAAGAGATGAATATATAGTTAAAGCGGCAGCTAAAAAGGAAAAAAATATTGTTACGCAGTTTCACAACAGTATCATAACTAGTGCGGTATATGTATATATTACCCTTAAACCTCAGAGCAATTTCATCCATCGTTCACTAATTCATTATAATCATTTTCCAATGTGTTTTTGGTATCAATAATTGCAGTTTCTTTCATTGTCCTTATAGTTCTTCGATGAGTTTTTTTTTTTTTTTTTTTTCACTACTGTCCGAAACATATTATCCTTCAATGCCTTACTCCCTTCTCGCTCCATAACCGTTAACGTTTTAATCCTTCCGGAATTCGAAGCTTTTAATTATTTAAATGAGCACCCATTCATTGTACCCGCTTTATTTGGATGGTTAGGTGAGGATCAATTTAGGTTGATATACAAAATAAGTCATTCTGGCGTCAAGATTGGAGAGAGGATGAAGGAAAATAAGGATACTTCTATAGTTTATTGACTCAGATAAAGCATTAGACAATGTCAGCTAGGACAAGATGTTTGACATTTTAAAGGTCTATCGAGATAAAAGAACAATTTCCAATCTATATAAAAATAATATGGCTGTAATATCGTAGAGAATCATAAGTGACTAGCACCAGTAGAAAGGATATGATGCTAGGCAGTTTTCTATCCCCACTAATATGGAATCAAGGAAATGAAATAAATTTTGAATGTGGCCTATGGGTCAATGGGAAAACAATAAGGCTACTGCAGTTTGCTGATGACATAGTCCTATTAGCAGAAGAGAGTGACTAAATTGAGAAATTACTGATCGTCAAGAACAAAAACTGGGTTTCAAAAACTTTAGCAGACTATGGCTTGAATATGGTGATGTATTATGGCACCCACATTTTAGGTATCAAATACGTGAGTTGGAAGGGATGCAAAGAATGGCTGCTAGACTTGTCTCTGGAAATTAGCCCAGAACACAACCAGTGACTGATATGATAAAGTAGCTGGAATGGGGTTCAAGACAGCAGGTGGTTGTGAGTGTGTACACGGCGCACATTGGTGAGTAGGCATTGAAAGATCTTGGTGTAAGATTCAGAAGCAGCACAGGCGAGGGCTGGCACTCTGTTTCAGGCATTAAAGTGTGAGAAAATTTTCTTTCCTTTATAAGAAGGTTAGGGATTGGAATAACTTATCAACGAAAAGAATGAAAATTTTTCCAAAATCGCTGAAAGAATTTAAAATTATCATTTTCAGAAGGCAAAAGTAGGCGGATACAAGAAAGGGGAAAAATGTGAGTGTAGGGAAAATGCCACCAGGGCTTGCACTACATTACAATTAAGTAAATTAAAAAATATCATGTAAAAAATATGCTCTGATTATGGAACAAAGTAAAAAAAGTAATAAAGTGTAACATAAATGATAACAATAAGTATAAAAAGAAGTTGATATGTAGTAAAAGAAGTAATGAATTCTGTTATTAGGAATAACATTATAATTGCAGAATGATCTTAAAAGGAGAACGCTATCAGAAAGTGCCTTCTTCAATAATTATGTTCAAAAATTAACTTAAAACATGTAGAGAAATTTCTTAGAATGAATGTGTCTAACTTTTTTGGGGGGGGGGGGCGTGATGTTCCGGTTTGTAGAATTAACATAAAGAAGTAATATTAATATCTTTGAAATGTAATGCTTCAGTAGAATATTCTAAATGAAGTAGACAAATAAAATGTGAAATTAATACTTTTGGTAATGATGTGCGAGAAAAGAAGTGTGCAGAGGAGTCTCAGAAAAATAGTAGACAGGATGGCACGACGGGTTTCATGACACGAGGATTTTATTAATTTGTGAGTAGATGAAACAGTCAAATATAAGAACTGTACGGGAAAACAAATGTCAGTTAAAATGTTCTACACATATATTTGTCATAGCAAAAACGTGTTAATTTTAATGTTACGCAACAGAACGCCTCAGAAAGGCATACAATAACTAAAATCTGAATTTATTTTGAAGTAAACTTACGCAACGTTGTGTTAAATGATATATGTATTATTATTCCAAGTATACTATCTGTGTAGTTTATTCTTTGGAGACAGTGCTGCCTTATTACTGAATTTCTGGCTGTAGTATGATTCCTGTTATTAATGCTCTTTGAAACTTTAAGAGGCGAGCAAAGAACTGAATTTTAATGAAGTCATTTTGAATAACGTTCCAAACAACAGAAAGAATGGTAAGTCCTGGCGCTATTGTGCTTTAGGAGTGCTGAGAAAATGAGAGAGAGAGCACATTATTTTGAAAGAGAATAATCAACGAGGTTCTTGCTTCTAGAAAATAAAATGTCAGATAATGGATTTTTTTGTAGGAATGCTAAGTTAAGACTTTTTAATAACAGAAAAAAAAGGCTCAGCACATGATAAATACTCGACTTTGTTAAAATGAAATGAGATAAATATTTTATTTGATGTTACACAGTAGTATTCAGTAGTATCTTTTGTGCTACGATATCTTCTCACAGTAATAAGAAATAAGAAAAAGTTCGGTTCAAGTTTACGTCGCGATACACGACGTTGCTAACTTAGTATAAAATGATTGTATCAATGCGCGTGTGATTAAGGCTTTGAATTTGTAGCGCCAATATTAGCGGAGATTGTGGTTAGTTTGAAATTCAGCCTGGACCATAATGAAAGCTGAACCTTTTAGTCACAACCAATGGCACGAGGAATTTAGTTGTCAGTTATTTAAGCAACTTTCATAAGCACTATGTCACGTTGTGACGTCATGTATCGCGACGTAAATACTCCCAAAAGTTCTAATTTTTGGTGATCAGTAACGAATAATATTGTGGGATCGTAATTTTTCACGGCGTTGAATATTAATATATTTTTTCTCGGGCTTCCAGCCGTGTTAATATATCATATTTGCGGGACGTTTCGAAGGCGTTCATCTCTGCCTCCATTCTCAACCAAATGTCAGTGACATTTTGGTTGAGAATGGAGGCAGAGATGGACGCCTTCGAAACGTCCCGCAAATATGATATATTAACACGGCTGGAAGCCCGAGAAAAATATATTAACGAATAATATTGTAACATCGAAATTTATTATGATTTAAACGTGATTGGTGTTGCAGGAACTCGTATCTCGTCTTTTGGTGCTGACGTGCTTCGTTTTGATGTCTGCGCAAGTGGTGAGTAAGATGCTTATCATAAGTGGTAACTGGATAAAACAACAATAGTTTTTTTTTCCTTAAAAAAAGGTCGGGTGGCTGAAATACTTTCACCACCTATCAACAAATGGTACTATCCTCTTCTGGTCTAAGCAGGATTCTAACCTAACCAATATAAGCATTAAAATGCCTGTCAGTGTAAAATCGTAACACTTGTTCGTGTCTTAAAATGCTATAATATTTTTCCCTTGGCCCAGGATACATTTTAAACTGACAACTCCTGAAAACCAAACGATGATATTGAGAAATAATTTAGGTTGCTATGATACTTGGGGACAGTTCTATCATTACCGTGGCGACACAATCTAATGATCAATTCTGGTAGAACTCGACGAAACAAATCGAAAATAAAGCATAAATATGTTTGATATCTCGCTAGGTTTTCGAGCTATAGTATGTTAAAAATCAGTTAAAGGTATTGTTCCTTGTGCTTTTGGTGACGTTTCCTCTGGTCCAGACCGTATTTCAACCTAACAACAACCACTTGTAAGAAAATGAAACACCTAGAGTACATTTACACCGTGTAGATACAGTGGTTTTGGTGATTTTTTTTTTATGGTCCAGGCCGCATCTCGCCCTAACCTCCTCACATTTGAGATACAATATCTCGAGAATTAAGCGAGATATAAAAAAAATATATTCTTTATTTTCAATTTTGGCAGTTCTATCATTACCGTGGCGCCAATCGAAAATAAAGAATAAAGTTTTTTTGATATCTCGAGAACCAAGCGAGATATCAAAAAATTTATTCTTTATTTTCGATTTGTTTGGTCGAGTTCTATAAGAATCAATCATCATATTGTGGCGCCACGGTAATGATAGAATCCCCTCAATTTTTCTCTTCGAGTTACATAGTACGAATTCATCACCAAATTTAGCTAAATCTAAATTTTTCTTCTGGTCCAGGCCGCATTTCAACCTAACCACGTCACTTTTGAGATACAATATCTCGAAAACTAAGCGAGATATCAAAAAATTTGATTATTTAATTTCAATTAGTCTCACCGAGTTACATAAAAATCCATCATCAAATTGCATCGCCACGGTTATCATAGCATCTCCTACTTAGGACATAAAAACTCACATAGTGATCATTCATAAAGCAATTACATATAAAAAAAAAATTAGGAAAGCCTTGTGCACAATAAACTTTTTTGACATTTCTGGAACCTAGCCCTTCAACAATGGTACCTAAACTAACTTCAGATCTTGCTACTGGTTTACCGAACTCTCTCAAATCCATCGGTACTGCTTTGCAATCTCTTATTCTTTCCGAACCTGAGGCTTTAAGAGGTATACATCCAATATGTCATATCCCTTGTATTTTGCTCTATCTGTTGCACGAGGGCTTGTCCCCACACTAAGCTACTCACAATCCTCTTCTCTTATTACATTTATCTTGATTCCTTCCCGGTAAACATATGGTTTATTTAAGTCGCTACTAATATCGATCATCCTATTTCCGAATGTGAATATTCTCATTTATTCAATTTTATGAATAATTATAATGCCAATGCAATTGAAATTGTTGTTTTATTTTCCGAACGCGTTTCGCTTCATTTGCAGAAGCATCATCAGCGGTTCTGCCTGTGGATATTTATACATATAATTACATTTGTTCTATTTTACAATTTAAACATGAAAATTGTGGGTTACAGATTTAAGCTTACTTGCATTTTTCTTTGGTCACATGAGCTTATAATTGTACAGCCTTTTAGCATCAGTTATGTTTGTAACTGCAGTATATATTACACATGTTGGTTTTCTCATTTATTCTTCCAATACGGTAACCGGATAAGATTCTTTCCTTTACTTTCGTGCCCCCAGAAAAATCTACTCTTTGGTAACTGTTTATTATTATTTATGAACTCTATGAATTGCAGCGAACAATAATAGTACTTGTTAACTGTTATGAATAGTCCGGCATCATCTCCTCCTGTCACTGTGATACACTCCATCATCCTCAGAGAGAAAATCATTGCCTAGCTATGTTTCCTGTAACCAAGGATACATGCTTCTTCTTCTTCTAATCCTTATCAGTTTCTGATGTCGGCTAACATCTTGGCTGTCTGGTTCTGTTCGTCGACGCTCTGAATAGTTCAGAAGTTGTCTTAGAGGTCCAGGTTCTCAGATCTTTTATATTCTCTTACCAGTACTTCTCTTTGCTGGTATTTTTCCCTGTAGAGTAGACTTTAGGTGGCGGTAGTGGCTATTACGTAATGTGACCAAAGCACTGTAGCTTACGCGTTTTCACGGTGGTCAATATTTCCATATCCTTTTTAATTCTTCGGGGCACTTCAGTGTTTGATACGTGGTATTTTCACGGTATTCTCAACATTTGTGACTGTTACTATATGTGAATATCTACTGAATTCGATTACTTTCTTCGTATTCACTCAGTCTGATAACTTGATACATTGCAACTCCACCTTGCATTTGTTTACCTAATTTATTTACTTCTTTGGAATTTATGGTTTCTTCCATCGTAACCTGTAAATCTTGAAGTCCCTCTTCGTCACATGTTCTTATTTCCTCATCTGTACTTTTATCCTAAGAAACGTCACTGTCCTAACCCAACATAATTTGAGGTAAGCTTCCTTATAACTTTATTTAATAACATAGAAACGACATCCGTCTGTTTAGGTGTATGCCATACCTAACTGAATACCTCCAATCAATAGTGTCCATGGGAACAACCCCATGACAAACCTCATGCCTTTCCGAAGCAGCGCCTCTGATTCCATGTTTATCCGTACCACAGTTGGGTCCAGTTGTGACCCATCATGCAGACTTAGGACCTACACAATTTTTATCCTATGTCTCCTTCACCACCTACCTCAAGTCACTCTCTATACTATAATTCAAATCTCTATCGATACTATTCCCGATAGCTACTGCTATCACTAATATAACACTTCAGTAGAGCTATTATAAAGTGATCCTAGATCCTCTATTACCTGAGCAATCGTTAAAATAGTTTTAAAAACGCTTGTGTTTAGTCATCCTGTGTTTACCTGACTCTGTTCAAGTGAACCTACCCCTCTAGCCCTACCACCTAAAAGCAGATACTTTTCTTACTGTGATTAACACTCATTCCTCATTTCCTAAAGTCAAGCTTCACCTTACTTATCCCCTCCCTCTAGTAACAGATTATGCTTAATTCTCCCAACAATTCATTGCGATCAAACCGCGGGAAAGTCTCCATTCTTAAAATTCGGGAAGTATTTGTTCAGGCTACAATGCCAGTGTATGACTCGGTTAGACATTGTGGGGAAGAGAATGTATTCAGACATTTATGGATAAGGATAGGAAGGAAATTACAGAGGATATGAAAGTTACGGAAATGTTAAGCAACTGATGTGCTGTAACGCATATCAGAGCGGAAGTTTCTCCACACAAGTATGAATGAGCTTAGTGGGTTACAACGACACTGTAGATCCTATAACTTTTAAAGAAGCATAATTGCCTAGTTTTGTTAGCATTAACCGTACACAATTTTTTTTTTTTTTTTTTTTGACTCATATGGAGAATTGATGCGTGTCAGTGAATTGGAAATAGGACATATAAACGAAATATAAAGGATGGGGGACAAATAGAATTGAGAATTCCAAACTGATTAGTTTGACGTTAGTGATAGGTATGTTGATATAGATTTGGTATACAGCCATACCAAGAAGTTCTGTGAGTAACAAAAGGGGTTGAAAATGTGGAACATGACCTTATGCAGTTTGCGAGCTGTGTTTCGAACGAAGTGAACAGTGGAGGCCAAACTGATGGGTAGCATTGAATTTCTTCAAAGTGACTGAACGAGCCTTAGAATGATTGTAACTGGGGACAAAACGATCGGTATTAATCAGAAGGGAGGAAGCAAGGATTTGAGGTAGGTAACATTGTAGAACATAGCTGGAACAGAGCATAGGATCCCGTCACAATTTTCCTATACATCTACTGGTGTATTACTGTTTGAGGTAGCTAAGTTACAGCCGTGATTGTTGCAGTGGGGCGCCTCCGAGCAGCACCCTGCGCTGCGGACGTTCCTGCAGCACGTGCTGCGCGCGCAGAGGGTGCTGCGCAGCCCCCTGCCGCCGCCCACGCCGTCGCCAGCTGCCGCCCTCCGCATCCGCCACTGGCCGCCCCCGTACTGACAGCGTCAGCGGAACAAGCTTCTAGACTCCAGCATCCCGCGGGAAGTAACTGCATGCAGACAAGTGATAGACCGCAGCGTCGAGCAACCTGGTCGATGATGTCCACTATATTTGGTAAACTGCAATCAAAATTGTGTATAAAAATTCATCCCATTTAACTGTAATATGTCTGTCACGTTACATGAATATATGTATATTTATAGCGAACTACTCATGAATAATAAATCAGTATTGTCCCCATAGTGCGATGTCATTAGTAAGTGATTACTGTTCCTTCAGCATGTTTCTACGTTAGGTTATTAGCGCTTCTTCTGGTCGTATTGCTTGCGTTTTATGTATACGCGAAGTGGTATCCAATACTGTGTCGTTAACGTGGTTCATGGTATTTAGAAATTTGACTGTCTAACAGAACAATTCAGCCTCAATTGCTTTCGCACAACATTTCAATGTCAGAACCAGAGTGGAGGCAACAGAATTAGTGAGAAGTAATTTTGTAGTTCATAGTTTTCGTGTAAATTCATTGAAAAAATGTACTTTCGTTTTCGAAACAACTCAAAGTGTAACTAAGCAGTTGAAGAAATATTATGGTTTTGATTTATATGTTTTGAATGTTAACTTTTTACAACTACTTAAGTAAATATTGGATCCCTTGTCTCTTATATGACTATTATAGAAAATAGTGTTTGGTTTTAAATTCATTCCTTATTGTAAGATATCGAAATTTCAGCAGAGCTTGAAAATTCACTGTGTCATCACATTTTGCTTTTTAAAAAATCAGAAATTAGTTCACGTGGTTGTGGATGCACAGCAGCTCTGTCGATGATCCCGACATACGGTATTGGAGGAGCTGTCAGGCCCTAAACTAATCGTTGCCGTAGTTCATGACCTGCTGCTATCCTTTCGCGGATGCGTCTGATACCTTTATGACGCTTCTGGGAGTAACCAGAGCGTTCATCCTATGGCCTCGATAAGTACAGAACGTCACCATGCATCAATCATTTTTATGATACCAGAGCGACACCACTCTCCTCGCAGCTGCTTTCCTCTGGGAGCTATGACACACTACACAACTCCTCACTCATAACACCACTCGACACGTTATATTGAGAGTAGGAAATTCAAACCAAAGTCAAATTTGTGTATGTTTTAAGATTACAATAAAAAATAGGAGCATCTTTAAAGCTAATTTTACCTTCAAATACAGACTGCGTCATAAGTTACTCAAATACTGAACGGAATAACCATTGAAAATTTTTTCAAAGAACGATTATAGAAAAAAGAACAAGTGTGAAACATCGACAGAAACAGGAGAGCTCTAATGATTCATTCATATCTGATTAGTGAGCAAACAATTATTTTAATTAAAACTCTACATCTTTTTGAGTGAAGATTATTAAAGAGGATTGGAAGCAAGCGAAGGGAAGGATTTCGGCCACGATCTTTTCAGTGATTGAATTGAATTGTGATGGATCGCATGCTGCGGTGGAAAGTGCCATCCAATTACCATTTTCCTATTTTTTACACTTTTATATTAGCTTGACCTGAATGTATGTACGTTTGTATGAATGTAATTGAATCTTTCAATTCAATTTTCACCCACTTCCAGATGTCAGAGTTGTTTGAAAGTTTGCATTACGAACCAGTGACAATACAATATCCTGACATTCTCATTGCTTTGACATTGAATGCAATGGAATACTTCATTTTAATTTTCACGCATTTCCTGACGTTCGAATTGTTTGAAAATCGGCACACGTTTAAAGAACAGGTGAATATACAATAATTTCATAGCAGTGTCTTGCTGTTCTCATTATTTTGACAGTAACTATTTAAAAAAAATGAAATTTTTCAATTTAGTTTCATTCACTTTCGGATAAACGAAGTGTTTTTGAACTATGTTCACATATTAATAACCAGTGACACTATAATAATCTGTAAGATAATAATAATATTTAATTAAATTTCAATTGAGCGCACGCTCCGGTGGCAATTTCCCTACAGATCCATCTTCCCCCTTTCCTGCAACCACCTACATTTGCCCTTTACAAATTTTAACTTTAGATTCTTTGTTCGCTTTTGGTAAATTATTCATCATTTCCCATGGTAACTTATTCCAGTAACTGACACCTTTACCTAAAAAAGACAATCTTCTTACACCCTTCTGCGTGAAATCGAGTGCAAACTTGTGATCTTGGTCATCTTTTCCCTTCCGTGCATTACTTTCCATTCTTACACCAATATCTTTCCATGCCTCATCACCATTATAAGCCTTGTACACTACCATGATCCTCTTCACCCTCCTCCTGTCTTCCAATGAATCCCATTCCAGCTCTTTTATCATATCTGTGACTGATTGAATTCTGCGATAATTTCCAGGAACAAATCTAGCGGCCCGTTTTTGCAACATCTTCAACTTCTGTATTTGATTCTCATAATGTGGGTCCCATACTACACTACCATAATCAAGTAATGGCCTGACCAAAGTTTTGTAACCCAATTCCTTTACTTCTCTCGTTCATTCCCTCATCACTCTCTCCAAGAAAAGCAGAATTTTGAAACCTTTTCCTACTACCTGTTCAGTGTGTCCTGCGCAGTTGAGCTTGTTATCAAATGGAATGCCAAGATATTTACATTTCAAGTCTTCAATAAGCAATTCTTTCCCCACCTTATTATCATAATTTAGTTTTTTATTTGTGTATGTATTAAATTGACTCTTCTTTTCATTTATCTTCATCCCATGATTACCAACCTAATTAGATATCCTGTCCAGATCACCCTGCAGCTGTTTACACACCTCTACCGTTTTAATACTTTTATATAGTATTTTGTCATCTGCAAACAATCTAATTTCTGATAGTAAACAATCAACACAATTATTCATTAGAATACTGAATAGCAATGGTCCCAATACGCTACCTTGTGGCACTCCCATTTTTAGTTGCACTTCTTTTGATACTGCATTTCCTGCCATAACTTTCTGTTTCCAACATTTTGAAAATTCTTCTACCCAGAAAATCACTTTCTCATTCACGCCGATAGTGTTTACCTTATTTACTACCATTTTATGGCTCACTCTGTCAAAAGCCTTTGAAAGATCTAGTGCTACACTATCAATTTGGCCTCCCTTGTCCATCTCATTTGAAATATCTTGCATATTTCCCACCAACTGAGATCCGCATGAATATCCTTGCCTAAAGCCATGTTTCCTTCTAGACAACCACTTACACTCCTCACATATATTTCTGATGTGGTTGCATATCAATCTCTCCATTAATTTACCTACCACTGATGTCACACTGATTAGCCTATAATTTTCGACTCTATTTCTCGCATCTCCTTTATGTACCGGCATTACTGTCGTACTTTTCCGGTCCTCAGGTAAGCATAAGTATCCAGACTCACTTTAAATAATATTTCAAGATAAGGTACAACGTCACATCATGGGTATCTTTAAGATATCTGTAGTGATATTATCTATACCATCCCCTTTATGTTTTCTCAGCTTTCTTGTTTCCGTCATGATATCTTCAGGATAAATTTCAAATTTTTTGGTCCGTTCATTTCTAATTGGGTTTTTCTCATAGCAACGTGCTGCTGTTCCCATTACTTCCATAGTGACAATAGGAAATAAAGGAATCTAACAATTCAATTTCATCCACTTTCAGATATCCGAATTATTTGAAATTATGCACATATACTAAGAACCGGAGACGGAATAATCTCATAGCAATGTCCTGCTATTCTCCTTACTTTGATAGTAACAATAGGAAAGAAACGGAAACTGTCAATTCAATTTCACCAGCTTTTATATATCTGAATTGTTTGAAATTATGTACACATATTAAGAATTGGTGACAGTGTAGCAACGTCCTGCTATTCTCATTATTTTGACAATAACAGTAGGAAAGTAACGGTATCTGCAAATTCAATTTCTCCCACTTTCAGTTATACAAATGGTTTGAAATTATGCTCACATATTAAGAACCGGTGACAATATAATAAACTCATAGCTAAGTCACGATATTTCTTTGACAGTGACAATAGAATAGCGTTTGAATGCAATGGAATATTTCATTTCAATGTTCAAGCACTTCCTGACGTGCGAATTGTTTGAAATTTTGCACACTTATTTAGAACAAGTCACATTACAACAATTTCATAGCTGTGTCCTGATATTCTCATTACTTTGACAGCAACCATAGAAAAGTGGTTGAATGAAATGGAAATTTCAATTGAATTAGAACCTACTTCCAGATGTCCGAATTGTTTGTAAATTTTCACATGTATACAATAATTTCATACTTATGTCCTTATATTCTAATCATTTTGACAGTAACAAAAGACAAATAGTTGAATGTGGTGGAATTTCAAATTTAATTTTAACCCAATTTTAGACGTCCGAATTGAAGATTTGCACATGTATTGAGAACTGATGACAATACAATAATTTCATAACTGTGACCTGATATTCTCATTACTTTGGCAGTAACTGTAGAAATGTGGCTGACTGTAATGAAATCTTGTAATTAAATTTTAACCCAATTTCAGGGTCCAAATAGTCTAAAATTTTGTACATATATTGAGAACAGGTGACATAAAATAATTTCATAGCTATGTAATGGTATTCTCATTGCTTAGGGGCTTAAAGCCGGGATCCACCAAGCGCGCATAGTTTGAATTCGGGTGGTGTGGCTTATTGTCTCCACCAACCATATATTCACTAACAACTGTTCGAGTGCATGTATTTGTCATCGTTCTAACTGCTACATACAGTGTCCAAATGAAAACTTATTGTTAGTGCTGCATCTTGTGTAATTATGTCTGTTTTAAGTGAAGACGAGAACATTTAAAAAACAAAAAATGAGGAAACGTAAATTTTTGATATCGCATTTTATAAAACAAGGAATTCCAAGCGACAGCTGTATAATTTAAGGACAGATAATATGAGTGGTTTAATAAGATAAATACTACCATTTCCCTTCTTACTCTAAAACAATGTAATAATATAAAACATAAAGCAAAATATTTTATAAAATTACACACCTTTTCCTGTCACCATCAGTTTCTGTTGTTTAACTTTTTCTCTTCTGAATGAGGAGAGCAAAGAATTTACTTTCCTCTTAACAACATCAATAGTGATTCCCATATCTGTTGTAATTTCGCTACAGACATCGTGGTTTTTGATTTTGTTGTGGTAATATTTGTGACTGGTCTACCATATCTGCGGCTTTGATTTATATGATTCAATTAACACTAAACACTTTTCACTATCCCAATCAATAGTTATATTATTTATAGATTTTAACACGGAACACCTGCAAACAGCCGCAAATCTTTGTTCGTGAGCGCTGTTATCGTCTCCACCGGACAAATTTTGAGTTCGCAAACATTTCAAACGTTTGCAAACGTTTTGCGCGCTTGGTGGATCCCCACCTTAAGACTTGTACACATCAGAACGTAGCAACTCACGAACGGGACCGAGGCGAAGTAAGGCAGAACGTGTGCCTCGTATGTACTTTGTTTTGTGGGAACGCAGTTCGATAAGGCATCGAACGAGACAGGTATCCATCCATTCGTTCGTTCTGACGATCTGACAGTGCATTGAAGTTAGATCGTGGTTATGGAGCGTGGAGACGATTTAACGGTGGCTAGTGATCCAGTTGCACTTACAGTTGATGTTTCTCAAATATCAGCTGCATCATCTAAGAATTTTAGAATTTTCCAAGCAAATCATTTAAAAATATAAATGTCATTCCGACCTAAAAATAAATTCCTTTAATTACTTAAACTTACTTTGAAAACATAAAAAACTTAAAACAAAATTATTACTTAATAATTTTAAATATTACTACTAATACTTAATAATTTTAAATATTACTCTAGAAGACATTGAAATAAAACTAAATTAAGCTTTATTGTGTAATCTTTTTTTTATTTATATAAAACTAAATTGTTTCAAATACTGAATATTATGGACTAACTTACCTTTGCCTGTTTCCACGTTGTTAAGGTCTCAATTTTTTTTACTCTCTCCTATGCGAGCCTCGAAGACTTCTTCTTAAAATAAAAAAAAAAGTCATTCTCTTCTGTATTAAGTGCACTTATGTTGCACCAAGAATCGTATATTGTTATTGTATTATGTTAAAGTTTATTGTCCTTACACAATATCGAACGCCTTTCATACCCTTTAATAAAGAAAGTGACTTTTAAAATTGCCAGAACAAAAGGAAAAATACTTTAAAAAAATTGTGGTTTTATTTAATTTAATTGCTCATGTACCTAAACGAAGACTGAGTGCCAACGTGACAGTGTGAACGATGGATGCAGACGCATGACTGGAAATACCCCTCCACAAGCAAGCAACGCAACCCGATTCACCACGGATGGCGTGCGAACCGCCTCGGGTCGTTCGACGAACGGCCGGAATCTGCTGCCGAGCGTCGGCTACAAGTACACACTAATATGCTCCCGTCGCACAAGCCACCTTAGGTCGCGACAAACGGCTGTATTGCTACGAGCTGTCCCTACTCAGTGCACAAAATCACAGGCCATGGGAAGCCATCTTATTGTGTGTATTTCCATGATTTGCTGCATACAATACATCTTCGTTGCCGACTTCTGAGTTTAGCATATGGTACGACCCGTGAGGACATCGTACTAGCCGATCAGATAGAAATTTGTCTTACAAGCATAACAGTAAAAGATATAAGAGTACAGGCGACGCACGACTTCCTATAGGAAACTAAATTGTTCTACACAGATTAGCTGATAAATACTATACTGCCAATTTATGTTGGCCAGTTCTCTCTAAAGTTACTAATAAATAACATGTTAAATATCTTTCAAAAATTTATTTGCAGGCATTCGGTTCCAAGTTTCAGCTTTAACCTGTTTACAACATTTATAGGTTGAAATCAGAATGAAGGCCAGTTTTTGTCTTCGCTAAATGTGGAGAGCCGCCAATGAACCGCATTCAGGCTTGAGACCACTCCTGCTTCTACCGTCGAACCGTTCTGCGTCGTTTCTGCCGCCGCTAATGAACAGCATTCAGGGTTGAGGCCGCTCCTGCTATTTCCGACGAACCGTTCTGAGTCGCTGCCACTGCCGGTAACCGCTCCTGGTTCTGCGACCAGCCCTCTCCCTGAAACAGTGTGACGTCAGTATGCTCCCCAGTGCGGGTCCGCCCCAATCCGGGACCATCAGCGGACCCTAGCCCCACCCCAACCACCGTGGTGTTCGCGCCAGCCACGATGCCAGCCGCAGCAGTGGACCCAGCTGCCTGCGGCGGCCGCGTCCGCTCCCACAGTGGGCGCAACCGCGGCAGGGCGCTGCGTGCGGCGACTAGCGGCGGCAGATCAGCGGCGAGCGCTGTGGGGCAGCGGCAAGCGGCGGCTGAACCAAGACAAGTGCCGCGGTGCAGCGACATGCCGCGGCTGAGTCCCGCTGCGAGAGTGAACGTAGCGGCCGCACGACGCCGCGGCGCAGCTCGTCGCTGCGGTGCAGCGCCTGTGGCGGCTGGATCCCTGCGGCAGCCGGCAAACGCGACAGCCACAAACACCGCAGGACTCCAGCCGCGGAAGGAACAACGGGCAGCCGGGCTGCAATCCCTGCCCCAAAAGTCTCCAGTGAGGCGAAGCGCGCTTCAGACTAAAGACTCGATTAGGTCCAGGTTCCAACGCGTCTGCTCGCTGTCCCGTCCGAAACTGGAGTGCACCGAGGCAGTTTTTTTTTTTTTTCTACTATTTCATTCCTCCCAGCTGAAGGCTGGGAGGCGGGCTGCTGGAGGATCGCAGAGATCCTTTTCAGCCTGCTACACCACGGGGTGGGAGGGGGGACGGAAGGTCGGCAGTGGCCTTGTAGGGAACCATCCCAACTTTCGCCTAGAGTGACTGAAGAAAACCTCAATCAGGATGGCCGAACCGGGTTTGACCCCGGTACTCCCGAATGACAAGTAGCAGTGCGTAAACGCACTTCCCAAGCCTCGGTGTTTTTTTTTTTTTTTTTTAATGACCTCAGCGGTTGTTATACTACAGTCCCACTACCTTGAGCAGTTTTACTGGTTTGGTATAAGTTTTGTTTGGGTGCACTGTTTGTTGTTCGCTTGGGGGGATAAACCTGCTTTGGCCTAACCTTGCGGTATGGCCTTAATGGAAACCCCCTTATTTATGTATTTATTTGTTTGTTCTAATTTTTACGAGTTACTATATTCTAATTCTATAGTACTGCGGGGTAGTTTGTATTTATGCCAGGGTTTGGGTCTTTTGGTGCCGAGTTCTTTCAGTCTATTATCGTTGTTGTCCCTGTTTTGGTCTAGTCTGGTATAAAAGTTCATGCTCTGGTGATATATTTCTTCTTTAATTGTAGGCAGTCCCGTTAGGTCATGTAATTGTTTGGTTGGTGTAAATATTGGTGCATTTAATATCATCCTGGGAATAGCCCCGAGTACATTCTGTCTTAGAGATCTGTGATGAGCATGGCCTATCTATTCTTAATGACGGGTCACATACACTAGTCCCGTCACTATACCACCGTCCATCGGCAGTCGACATCACACTATGCTCTCCATCTATAGCCACCATTTCTAATTGGAGCACTTCAAAAGACTCTCTGGGATCCAATCACTACCCAATACTTATAAGTATTGATCATCTTCCATCAAGTGGCCCACGCCCCATTCCGTCAAGTAAGTGGAACATTAACGCTGCTAATTGGTCATTATTCGCGGACACAATGATCTACGAAGTACGAAACTTTCAGTACCGCAGTTCAGCACTCGATAATTATAACCTTTTTATAGAAGCTCTGGAACGCGCAGCTCTCATTTCCATCCCTTTGAGGAAGACCTCCGTTCAGAGGAAGAATGCTCCAACTATTTGGTGGAACACAGATTGTTCTCGACAAGTCGCCCTTCGACGTGCGGCTCTCCGGGAATTTCGTAACCACCCATCCCAGGACTCGTATCTTCGATATCAGCAAGCATCTGCTCGTGCTAAGCGGTTTCTAAAGGCGACTAAGAGACATAACTGGAAAGAATTCTGTTCCTCCTTGAACAGACAGACCAAGATAAAAGATGTATGGAAACGTATAAAAGTACTTCGCAACAGAAACTACAGTCCGCGAGAATGTTCCGACGATACCACTTGGCTGGAGGATTTTGCTGATAGAATAGCTCCACCTTCTCCATGTCCTCCCCCATATAATTTTACGGAAGAAGATTCTAACCATTTTCTGTGCACATCTTTCACCTTCAATGAACTCCGAACGGCACTAAAGAACTCTGCCAATACATCACCAGGCATAGATGATGTTCGATACCCTATGCTACAGCAACTTCCAGACGAAGCCCTCAAACTTCTCCTTAGTATCGTCAATGAGCTGTGGTCTAAGAAATGCATTCCTGAAGCCTGGACGACACAAATAATAGTTCCTCTTCTGAAGTCTGGAAAAGAACCAGGTGATGCCGCATCCTATCGCGCTATCGCCCTTTCTACATGCATTGGTAAGACGGTCGAAAGAATAATTAAACATCGACTAGAATGGTGGCTAGAATCACGATCCATGTTACCCAACTCACAAAACGGATTCCGCAAGGTCCGAGGTACCTACGACAACCACGCTACGTTAGTCACGGCGATCCAAGCATCCTATCTGGAAAATAAGTATCTCACTGCATTGTTTTTGGACATATCTGCGGCTTATGATAATGTACGAATACCGATCCTGATGGACAAACTTATCGCATTAGGTCTTCCTCAATACCTTGTGTCTCGCATCTATCAGCTTCTGCGAAAAAGACAGTTATATTTTCGAATAAAACACGTCCTGATTGGACCTCGATGCACCCACCAAGGTCTTCCTCAAGGCGCAGTGCTCAGTCCCCTCCTGTATACAATTTACGTGCGGGAACTGGAGAGCATTCTGCCTCTTGCCGTGAGCATTATTCAGTACGCTGACGACGTTTGCATATTCACCTCAGCGACATCGGTTACGGCAAATAAGTGTCTTCTTCTACAAGATATACTTATGTTAATCCAGTGGCTCTTCGAACATGGCCTGGACTTCTCTACAAGTAAATCCTCAGCAGTGATATTTACGAGAAAGAGAATCCACCCCCCCCATCTACAACTTCATTTTGGGTCCCCTTAACGTGCTTGTTAAATCTCACGTGAAATTCCTTGGACTGGTATATGATTCTCGTCTCACCTGGACAGCACACATACAGCAACTTGTCCCAAAATTGGAACAAGGTCTTAATATTTTACGTACGCTGACTCGAGTTTGGTGGGGAGCTCATCCATCTACATTGTTGATACTCTATCGCACCCTTCTCAGATCAAAACTGGATTATGGAAGCACATTCTATTTCAGCGGCAGTAAACGTCTACTAAATAAACTGGATCGCATTCAGTATCAGAGCATTCGTATTTGCCTGGGAGCTATGACATCTACACCTACGAATGCGCTTCTTTTGGAAGCAGCAGAAATGCCCTTTAATGTTCGCTCACAACTCCTGTCAAATAAATTTTTATTGACACGTGCTTATTCCAAAAATTCAGCAGTTCTCCGGCATCTTATCAACCTACAACAGCTAGTGAAAAAGAGAGGTCGGTGTCTATTTGTCCAAAGGTATTCACTGTTGCAAAGTCTTGAGTACCTATCAACACTCCTCCCTGACCTCCAGCAACAGGAAATGACGACTATATACGACATACCTTACCAACAATGTGTGACCCCTTTGGCAGTAAGCTGCCTACCGGTGTATTCACAACCTTGTCAACCAGTTCAACAACTTTGTCAGGAATATTTATTTGTTAGATGGCCATCTTCAGTTCATATATACACCGATGGGTCAAAGATACCTTTGACAGGTAGGGTAGGCTGTGCATTCTACTGCCCCGAGACACAACACGCTCAGAGGTTCCGCCTTCCAGGTCACCTACCAATCTACTCGGCGGAAGCCATTGCCATCAATCAGGCTCTTATATACGCCAGAAGATTTTTACGGCGAAGTGTACTAATACTCACTGATTCACTTAGTGCTTCTTCGCTCCTTGGCCATACCCCTTATACTCCAGCGAACTAATACACATAACATCAGCATAGTTCAACAGACTGTAGAACTTAATCAACGCGGTTGCACCGTTAATTATATCTGGATACCCGCGCACTCTGGAATTAGGCATAACCAGTACGTAGATATGTTAGCCAAGGAGGCATGTAGCTTGGGCCGAAGCTTAATAATATCCAGCAATACAACTGATTATCATGCAACAATGGTCAGCAATGCATACCACCAATGGACGAGGAGCTGGAATGTATCTAAACAATACAGAGGCCGACAGTACGCTCTAGTTCAGACCTACCCTCCACTGAAAACCTTGGTTTTCAAGATGGAATACTCAACGACGGTACATTACTTCTATTATTCGTACCACGGCGCCTTCCGTAGTCATCTTTTTCGCATCAAGGCGGTAAACACACCTTACTGCACATGCAACGGACAGGCAATACAGGACCTTAATCACTTATTTTTCAACTGTTCCAATTTTCAACAACAGCAATCAACATTCATCAAGTCTCTTGTGCGAGCACAGCAGCCATTTCCAACTAACATTGCAGTACTACTCGCTACAAATAACAACAGAATCTATAGTATTATCAAGGATTATATCAAAGACAGTGACCTACATATTTAATGTATCTATTATATCTGCATATTTTTACATACTATTAATATTATTACCTTGTTACTTTACCAGGCTGACTGTATGGTCTATTCAAAACCTAAGGTCAAATAAATCTTATATATATATAAAAATAGACGTGTTTTTTCCTATATTTCACTTTTCAGCCACCACTACCTAGCACAGATCACTGATGTTTGTGGGTGGAAGTAGCATGGAGTTTCCTGTCGTGCACAACGTTGGCCGAATGCCGATAGCTGTGGGGATGTGGGAGATATAATGATTAAAGTTGGTCAGTGCAGGGCGTTTTCATATTTCGACCAAAAATTCGTATCTCCGTATACTTCTCTTTCCTGCCACAACTACATAACATAGACCTTTGGTGTTTGTGTGTGGTAGTAGAATCGTCTTTCCTGTCGTGCACTATGGTTGTTAGATGTCGGTAGCTATGGGGGTGTGGGAGAATATGGGGGTTGAAAGTGGTCGACCTGTGGCAATTTCATACTTCTGCCAAAGACAAAAGTGTCATGGTGTATCACTTTTCAGCGAAAACTATAGATCACAGATAACTGGCGTTTGTGTGTAGTAGTAGCACAGAGTCACCTTTCGATCACAACAGCGGCCGAATTTCAGAAACTGTGGTACTGTGGTAGATATGGTGGTTGTAAGTGGCCGACCAAGGATATTTTCGTATTTCGACTGTCTCCGCATATGTCACTTTTCTGCCACAACTACATAGCATAGAGCATTGGTGTTTGTGTTTGGTAGTAGAATCGTATCTCATGTAGTGCACTATGGTTGTTAGATGTCGGTAGCTATGGGGGTGTGGGAGAAATGGGGGTTGAAAGTGGTCGACCTGTGGCAATTTCATACTTCTGCCAAAGACAAAAGTGTCATGGTGTATCACTTTTCAGCGAAAACTATAGATCACAGATAACTGGCGTTTGTGTGTAGTAGTAGCACAGAGTCACCTTTCGATCACAACAGCGGCCGAATTTCAGAAACTGTGGTACTGTGGTAGATATGGTGGTTGTAAGTGGCCGACCAAGGATATTTTCGTATTTCGACTGTCTCCGCATATGTCACTTTTCTGCCACAACTACATAGCATAGAGCATTGGTGTTTGTGTTTGGTAGTAGAATCGTATCTCATGTAGTGCACTATGGTTGTTAGATGTCGGTAGCTATGGGGGTGTGGGAGAAATGGGGGTTGAAAGTGGTCGACCTGTGGCAATTTCATACTTCTGCCAAAGACAAAAGTGTCATGGTGTATCACTTTTCAGCGAAAACTATAGATCACAGATAACTGGCGTTTGTGTGTAGTAGTAGCACAGAGTCACCTTTCGATCACAACAGCGGCCGAATTTCAGAAACTGTGGTACTGTGGTAGATATGGTGGTTGTAAGTGGCCGACCAAGGATATTTTCGTATTTCGACTGTCTCCGCATATGTCACTTTTCTGCCACAACTACATAGCATAGAGCATTGGTGTTTGTGTTTGGTAGTAGAATCGTATCTCATGTAGTGCACTATGGTTGTTAGATGTCGGTAGCTATGGGGGTGTGGGAGAAATGGGGGTTGAAAGTGGTCGACCTGTGGCAATTTCATACTTCTGCCAAAGACAAAAGTGTCATGGTGTATCACTTTTCAGCGAAAACTATAGATCACAGATAACTGGCGTTTGTGTGTAGTAGTAGCACAGAGTCACCTTTCGATCACAACAGCGGCCGAATTTCAGAAACTGTGGTACTGTGGTAGATATGGTGGTTGTAAGTGGCCGACCAAGGATATTTTCGTATTTCGACTGTCTCCGCATATGTCACTTTTCTGCCACAACTACATAGCATAGAGCATTGGTGTTTGTGTTTGGTAGTAGAATCGTATCTCATGTAGTGCACTATGGTTGTTAGATGTCGGTAGCTATGGGGGTGTGGGAGAAATGGGGGTTGAAAGTGGTCGACCTGTGGCAATTTCATACTTCTGCCAAAGACAAAAGTGTCATGGTGTATCACTTTTCAGCGAAAACTATAGATCACAGATAACTGGCGTTTGTGTGTAGTAGTAGCACAGAGTCACCTTTCGATCACAACAGCGGCCGAATTTCAGAAACTGTGGTACTGTGGTAGATATGGTGGTTGTAAGTGGCCGACCAAGGATATTTTCGTATTTCGACGAAATGCATGTGTCTCCGCAGATTTCACTTTTCTGCCACGACTACATAGCATAGAGCATTGGTGTTATGTGTTGGTAGTAGAATCGTGTCTGTTGTCGTGCACTATGGTTGTTAGATGTCTGTAGCTATGGGGGTGTGGAGATATGGGGATGAAAATGGTCGACCTGCGGCAATTTCATATTCTGCCAAAGACGCATGTGTCACTGTGTATCACTTTTAAGTGAAAAATATCAATCGCAGATCACTGGCGTTTGTGTGTGGTAAGTAACACAGAGTCTCCCATCGATCACAACGTTGGCCGAAATTCGGTAACTGTGGGAGTGTGTGAGATATGGTGTTGAAATTGGTCGATCATGAATATTTTCGTATTTCATCCAAAGACTTGTGTGTATCCGTAAATTTTACTTTGCTGCCGGAACTACATAGCGCAGAAGACTGGTATTTGTGTGTGGTAATAGTATCGAGTCTCCCATCGTGCACTATGGTGGTTAGATGTCTATAGCTGTCAATATGAATTCTTTACAGTCACGAACGAAGTCGTGGGTACCAGCTAGTAAATAAAAAAAAATTAATTAATATCATCCTAAGGCGTCGCACGCCGACTTATATACCCTATCGACAATGCGGGGGGCCATTTCCATAGCAACACACTGTGTCAACACAGAAATCTAGTAGTTACCGTAGACACGCTGTCTCAGCGTGCGTCGAAATTTGGGGTATTGTTCTACAGTCGCACGCAGTATTCTGTTAGTACCACAAGTTTAAACGGTCCACGTCAGAGATAATTTTAACACTAGAGTGCACGCGCGGCTACATATGTAGCCCAACGTGTAATATTGTCGTATATTATATAAACTTTGCGCGCTACAGATTAATCGTTCAGTGCATTCCTCAAGTACTATCCCCCACCCCCGCCAGTAGCGTGCCATCTCTCACGGCAAAAATCGCCCTTAAAGTTGATGGGCACACCTGTAGCCCGCGCGAGCGTTGGAGGAAGTAAATTATTTAATATGCAAGTGACAATTGAGGTAAATATGATACATTTTCTGTATTAATACTATAAAAAGTAATGTCAATAAACTGTTTTTTATGTGTGTTGTTTGTGTTTATGTATTTTTTATGTAACTTTATTATGTTTTTGTCATTTTTAGATGGTGGGTAATGTGAGCTATGCCAAATACTAAGATGGTTGCTGGATAATGGCAAAACGAAATTAAGAAGTTTTGATGTTGTCTACCCTCCATAATCATGCTAAAAATTGATTATGCAACTAGTGAAGCTCAAAAACATGATATCATCACATTTTATAACCACACAAAATACGTGTCGATATTTTTGATAAAATGTCTAAAGAATACCTCGTTGTTCGGAACAGTTGTCGATTGCCTCGCACTCTGTTTTACAATTTTGTTAACATGGCGAATATAAACGGTCTTGTAATATATCTGACGAACAATCCTGATATGAAAGTGATCCATCGTCAATATCTTCAAGAAGTCGGGTTCGATCTTGCAAGACCTTTTATAGAGCGTGGTATATCCCAGAAAAATATACTAAAAGGTGTAAAACTGAAAGGAAGACTACTTCTAGCATTGGCAGATCATCCCCGAAACATAATAAGCCTATTCGGGGAGGAGTTCGTCGATGTTCTTTTAGCAGCAGGGCTCGGGCTTACAGGACGCGCAAGCAATGCAGCAAATGTATGAGGCGCATTTGTAGCGAACTTCTGGATGTCGTCTGTCCTGAATGTATTTATTTATTTTTTATTTATTTATTTCCATTTACATTTGACCCAGCATCTAGAGGCTAAACTGGGCCGCTAATCTTCCCTTAATACCATGTTTAAAAAAACAAATTATGTTAATACTATTAATGTAAATAATCCCATAAATGCGGTAGCAACTAAAACAGGAAAAAAGTTACAGTTAAATATCTAATCCTAATAAATCAGCACTACAAAACTACACTAAATAACACAAAACTGAAAAAATAAATATTAGGTACTAAACAGTTCTTTGACTGTCCAGCTTGTGAATGAAGTCTCATTCTTATCCTCACATCCAGGTGGTTGGTCGAAGGGTGAGTGTGTGACGTGAGACCATAGCTCTCACTCCTGGTATCGACTGCGGCGTAGACCCCAGCTCTTCAGGAAGCTGCCCTCCTGGAATACATGAAGTACTCCAGCAGTCACTCAGAAGTGAGATTCCTCTGGAAAACTCAGATGTGGCTACAGCAGGTCATGATGGATGTCTACGTCGGTTTCCGCCCTCAGCTTTCTTCCGCTCCAGATATTTCTGCTTTTCAATTTGAGAGGCTATTTCCGCACCTTCATTTAGATAGTGCCATAGTCTCTCTGAACGCAGTATGTCAAAAATCCTCAGACCTTGTATGTTGTTGCTGAGTGATTCTCGTCTCTGCTGTTGTTCTGCATTCCCACACCACGTGCTCTGGTGTGCTTTCCTCGCCACACTCGCAGTTACTAGTTGGTGTAAGTCCACGTTTGTTTAAGAAGCTTCTGTATGGTCCATGGCCGGTTATGTATTGGATTAGCCCTGGAGAAGGTTGTAGGAATTTCATGCTGATTCGTTCAGCTACAGATGGAAACATGTCGTACGTTCTACGACCTGTTACACTAGTGTCCCACTCATTTTGCCATTCTTCAATCAGTACATTCCACAATTCCTTTTTTGTCCATACTTCTTTTCCAGTTATTTCTACCACCTTGTCCATCCTGTTCTTCCTCAGCCAATACATTGCTCCTCGTCTCCTCACTTCTAGATCTAGGGGCAGTACACCTGCTGCTACTGCTAGAGCTGCTGTTGAAGTTGTGCGATATGCACCGGTAAGCCTGATGAGTATCGTTCGTTGAAGCCTCCGGATTTTCTCCCTCGGCTTAACCTTTGTGAGGTGCTTGGCCCAAACGCTTGCAGCGTAGCCGACAATGGATGCAAGTATCACGTTATTGTATGCTGTCATTGCCAGGGCAGGGATTTGAAACTGTCTGTGACCTATACTTATGATTGCATTCATAGCTCGTAAAGCTCTTCCGCAGACCTCCTCCAAGTGGGCTCGAAAGTTAAGACTCTCATCCAGCCACAGGCCCAAGTATCTGCTTACGGGACTCCGGCGTATTTTCGCATTACCTACCCTTATAGTGGGATTTCGTTTAAGTTTTTTCTCTTTGAAAATACCATATAGTTTCTTATTTAGAGCGAGTTTCAATTTCACTTCGTCACACCACTTCATAAGAATTTTAAGCACTATCTCACTTTCGCTTCGATTTCAGCTCTTGACATCCTTCCACGAGGAGAAGAAGATCATCTGCAAAGGCAACCAGTCCTAGCAATTCAGGTGTCCGTTGAAGAATTTCCAGTAATGGTTCTAATGCTAAATCCCAAAAGATAGGGCCGCAGACAGATCCCTGGGGGCAGCCTTTATTTATTTCTCTTTTGATTTTGTCGTTTGGGCATCTCATGGTAACAGTTCTATGCTTGCAGTAATCTCTCAGGCTGTAGTACAGCCGCTTTGGACAGCGGATTTTCCGGAGTCTTGCAAACAATGCTGGCCACCACAAGTTGTCGAAAGCCCCGAAATGTCAACAAGGACTCCCACCACATATTTCTTTTCTGATCTTTCGACTATCTCGATGGCTCGGTTTATTGCATCCTCAGTCGATGTTTTTGTCCTGAAACCATACTGATTGGGATTCATACCAATCGATGTTCTAAAGTCCTGAAGTTTTCGACACAGTACTTTTTCCTGTACCTTCCCCATCACGTTTAGTAGGCAAATAGGGCGGTAAGATTTCGGCATAAGGGGATCTTTATCGGCACCTTTCTTAAGTATTACAACTTCACCATGCTTCCAGATGCTTGGTATTCTTCCTTGCCTGAGACATTCGTTGAATAGTCTGCACAGAACTGGAGCTACATCCAAGATCAACTTTTGTATCACTTCAGCCGGGATTCCGTCTGGTCCTGGTGCTTTTCCCACTCTCAGAGAATTAATTGCTGATACTACCTCTCCCAGTGTTATGTCACTCTCCCTGAAGTCACTCCCATAGGGCTGCCACATTTCGCGATAGAGCTCATCTTGTTGTTCACTGTTCTCCTCTGGTATGTCATGTATGCCAACAGAATGAATTATTATCAATCACTTTGAATAATTGGTTCAATTACTACGCTGGAAACCCATTTTATAATAAATATTACGTTCCTAAATAAAAAGAAACAAAGATTTCAAACCTTTCAAAAATATTTGATTTTTAAGAAGTTTACGTTTATGTTTCAAATTATAATTAAGAAACAAAATTTTTGTTAATTTTATGAGTCAATATGATAAAAATAAAGATATTTAGTAATTATTTACTCGGTTTTATATATTTTTCTGTCTGATTCCGAAAATTAATTATCCTACAAAATGGGCTACGCCTGTAGCCCGCGCGTGCGCTCAAGGAGTACTTAGGGGCGCGTGCACTCTAGTGTTAAAGATATTTTCGTTTTGATCACAAAGACCAGAATGTTTTACTTGATATCAGCTTTGAAAGCAGAGGAACCGCATTGTGTCTAAATTAAAGCGAACGATTTCAACGGTGATGCTGAATCTCCAAAGTCTCACTTTTCAAGAGAAACAATACTTCCAACATCCAAAGTGGTCACCGACATGTTAAGGGCATGTTGAATTCATCGATAAAGTGTGAGTTAATTTGGCTGTCATATCAATATGTAAGTGTACGTACTCATATTATATTCCATTTTTATTTTATTTTTTTAATCTGTATCCGTCATATCTCCTATATTGGGGGACAAGGAGCGCATAGACATTCGAACGTAGTATTTTGAACAGTTCACTTCTAGCATGTAGAAGGTACTTGACCAGTCCATCATTTGCAGTCTATTGCACGAATAAAAAAAAAAAAAAAAAAAAAAAAAAAACCAGAACAGAGAGCTGAGATACATAATTTGGGGATTCTACGATAACTGTGACGTCGCAATTTCATGATGATTCTGATGTAACTTGATGAAACAAATCGAATGCAAAGAATAAATTTTTTTGAAATCTCGCTTAGTTCTCGAAATGTCGTTTATATTTCAAAACTAAGTTGGTTAGGTTAAGATGCGGCCCGGACCAGAAAAAAAAACTCACTAAACCCACGCAAGGAACGGCAGCACTATCATAACCGTGGCGCTGTAATTTGACGAGGAATTCTTGTGTAGTTCCTTTGGCAATAATATGATATCCGAGCCACTGAAATTTAATGGTTGATTCTTATATATCTCGGGGATTCTATCATTACCGTGGCGCCAAACTTTGATGACTGATTCTTATAGAACTCGACAAAACAAATCGAAAATAAAGAATAAATTTTTTTGATATCTCGCTTGGTTTTCGAGATATCGTATCTCAAAATTGACGTAGTTAGATTTAAATTCGGCCTGGACCAGAAGAAAAATTTCGTTATAGTCAAATTTGACGATGAATTCGTATGTAACGCTACGAGATAAATGGAAAATAAAGAATAAAGTTTTTTGATATCTCGCTTAGTTCTCAAGATATTGTATCTCAAAAATGAGGAGGTTAGGGTGAGATCCGGCCTGGACCAGAATTTTTTTTTCGCCAAAACCACCATATCCACACGGTGTAAATGCACTGTAGGTGTTTTATTTTCTTCCTAGTGATTGTTGCTAGGTTGAAATACGGCCTGGACCAGAAGAAAAAACACCAAAAGCAGAAGGAACTAAACCTATGACTGATTTTTACCATGCTATATCTCGAAAACCAAGCGAGATATCAAAAATTTTTATTCTTTATTTTCGATTTATTTCGTCGATTTCTACAAGAATTCATCATCAGATTTTGGCGCCACGGTAATGATAGAACTGCCTATATCTCGACTAGAAAAATCGAAAGTAAAGAATAATTATTATTATTTTTTTGATATTTCACATAGTTCTAGAGATATCGAATGTTAAAAATCAGTTATAGGTATAGTTCCTCGTGATTATGGTGACGTTTTTCTTCTGGTCTAGGCTGTATTTCAACCCAACCACCACAGCTAGGAAGCTGCATGTTCATCGTGTAGTTCCTAGTGACTTCGGTGTTTTTTTTTTTTTTTGTTTTTTTTTGGGTCCAGGTCGCATGTCAACCTAACCACCTCAACTTTTGAGATGCAATATCTCGAGAACTAAGAGCGGTATCAAAAAATGGTATTACTTTTGATTTGATATACACCAATCGACGATAAAATTTATGAAATTATAGTGGCTCGGATACAGGAGTTGGAAGGTGTGCAAAGGACTACTAGATTTGTTTCTGGAAATTACCGCAGAACACAATCAGTAACCGATGATAAAGGGATTTATTACAAGACGGGAGGAGGGTGAAGATAGTGCCAGGAGTATACAAGGCATATTTTGGTAATGAGGCTTGGAAACATATTGGTGGAAGAATTAAGAGTAGTGCTTGGAAGGGAAACGATGACCATGGGAACAAGCTCGCTTCCGATTTCATGCATAAGGGAGTAGGAAAATTTTCTTTTGTGTGTAAAGGATTTAGGGACTGGAACAAATTACCAAGGAAAGTAATAATAATTTACTAAGAACGTTGAAATAAATTGAAATTTGTAAAGGGCAAAAGTAGATGGGTGGGGCAATTTACGAGACGGCAATGAGAAAGGATAGGATAACGATTGAAAATGTTATCGATTCAGGAAAAGGGGATCCATTAAAAGAGGTGATAAGCCTGAAAAAGAAGCGACATGTGAAAAGAAAGATAAAGGAAACGGGAATGAGAGAAATATCAAGAGATACGTTACTGAAAAGAGTGTTGTAGGTGTATAGCAAAGAGCAGAGAATCACAGAAAAGTGATAACAGATTATTTTTCATTCATAAAAATGTTGCATTTATATTACAAGAAATTCAATTTTATTCAATAGAAATATAACTACCATTAGTGATGTATATGGATAAATATGTAAATTAGGTTTTGTAATTGATCATCGTGCTAAGTGATAGTATTTTCTAAAAAGACTGCATACTTTTCTTTGTATTTTGTTGATTTTTTTCATGGTCCACAACTTAATTTTCACTGTGGACAAGTAATCATCTAAATTCTTCGAGAACAGGGTTTGGCCTCGGCTCGCATTGTTTATTTTCCCCGCCCTCGATTGTCTTCTGATGCTGGTTCCTGCAGAGCCCGCGTGTGAGTTTCGCACGTGAGAGCGCGCTGTGGCCCTGGTGGTGCCCTCTCCCGGCTGATGAAGGATTTTCGGGGATACGAAACCGTGAGGTCAGTCGGTCAGCAGCAGCGGATTGGTTAGTTGGACCTAATATTTTCCCTAATTGACTGCGACGTTAGAGGTCTGCTGGTATAAGCGAGGACTTGTAATTTGACCAGGCGGCCTGGAAGTACCGTATGATGTGGATTTGTGACCTAACCGAGACCTTTCTTCGCTCGCATTAATCGAGGGAATTCCTCCGCTGCGCTCTATATTCGTGAGCGGTTTTCCGCCGATTGGGGAGCACGGCAGCGGGCGGGGCTGGCGGTGGCTTCGAGGTGATAAATTGCCATTTTCTAGCACTGTCGGGTATTTGAGGTAGAATACCTGATGATCCCAACTACAAAGTGCGTCGCTTACTGCATTCTTGTTAATTGTGCTTAATAATTTTGTTACGGGAATGGACAAAATTCCCCGATATGTGGTGCTAATCGTTCCCGCTACCTTATCAGTGTGTGTGGGTGGTAACGACATATGCGCCGGCGTATATACATTATAGTTGTCAGAACCTTTTGGTAAGAACTTGATTCTTAAGGTTAAACTGAAGGACGCTAAGGTACACTGATTCCTGTTTGTTTAAAATAATTGCTGTATTTTGCCTCCTGTATACAAATTTGTGTTGGATACTAGCTGTAAATTTGTTATATGATGGTAAATTGGTAAGAGCCTGCCATGTTATACTGCGTTTCCAAGCACGTAAGCATTTTCTGTTTGCATGTTTAATACAAGTGCAGATATTGTGATTAGGGATATTCTCATGGCTTAACAATGTTGTCATCGCATTAACATATATTTGTATTGGTACAGGATTTATTAAGATCATAATCTGCAAGATCGAAGCTTTCTTATGTATTATATTGTATTATATTATTTGTGGTATTCTGTACAAGTTTAATCGTTGACCATGATTCTTATAATAAAATGTTTGAACAAGGTTTGCACTTTATAACCATGCTCCCACATGCTTCCCACTGAGTTCTTAGTTGTAACCACACTTATCACTTAAAAACTGATGATTATATTCATCGCTAAAAGGGATGCCATAGCATGCTTTGTCCACATCCATATTTGGTATCCATCGCCACACCGAAAACGATGTAGAAGTGAGTCGATATTTCCTCAAAATTCACATCTATCGGTTGCTTTGAAGTATATTCGGAATAATTTCTCATTTTTTGCAGTTGTCTCTTTAACCACTTTACACCATTGGGATTTGGTGGATTGAGGCAGCTAAAGGAAAATGAAGAACCTTGTGTTGAAAACAGTACCGCAGGGTACCTAAATACTGTCATTGATGATGATGATGATTTTGTTGATGTGATATTTCCGAAAGCAGAGCTATGAATAAAAATATTGATGGCCGGATAGCGGTTCGAAGCAGCGCCTTACAGAATGTCATATCTAATTCGATTCCATGACACAACGTCTGTAGCATTCATTTACTCCTTTTCAACAATCTATCGCACGTCTCCTTTAGTCCTCTGATGCAAGCTGAAAATCCCTTCTGGAGTCCCATACAATGAGCTCGGGATATGAGTTCTCATTTGAAGGAAACGATGTCTAATTGCCGCATGTGCTCCAGCAACGTACTGTCTAGCGAGGTGGGGTAGCGACAATATTCGAACCTGCTATTCGGGAAGACGCAATGCGGGTTCGAATCCCCGTACAGACATCCATATCACGGTTTTCCATGGTTTTCCTAAATCACTCCTGGCGATTGCGGAGATGGTACATTTAATGGGCAATGGCAGAATTCCTTTCCGTTCCTAGCTTCCCATCCTTTCATGGCACCAATGAATTGGACGTCAATTAAAAAAATCACTGTAATTTCTTTCATACCTTTTGAGCTTTCCTTTTGTGAGTGGTTATTGGCTTTAAGATTTATGCGTGAAGGGCAGATCAAGAAAAACAAAGATAATTTTATGACGTTTGTGGATTTAGAAAAAGCTTTTGATAATGTTAGGTGGAACAGTATCTTAAAAATTTTAAAAAGTCAGATGTTAAATATCGATATATAAGAATAAGAATATAATCTTTATAAGAATAAAGGGGCTGTAACAAAAGTAGAGAATCATGAAAGACATGCATCAGTAAAAAGGGTGTGATTGGAGTGTTTTAGTAATTCCCATTAATATTCAGATTGTATGTAGAGGAAGCAATAAAAGAAGTGAGGGAAAAATTTGAGGTTGCATAAGTGTTCAAGGAGAAAAAATCAATATGCTACGATTTGCTGATGACAGGTAGAGGATACTGAGAAGCTACTGAATGCTATGAATAATATACTGATGGAAAATTTTGGACTAAATATAAACCGAAACAAGACAAAGGTGATGAAATGTATCAAAAATGATAATTGTAGATTAAATATCAAAATAGAATCGAATGCAATAGGAGAAGTAAATGCATTCTGCTATTTGGGAAGTAAAATTACAACTGATGGATGAAACAGGAATGATGATAAAAGCTGAATAGTACTAACAAAAAGAGCCTTTCGTGAAAAGGAAAATTCCTTTAGTTTCAAATATTGATCTAAGACACAGAACATTATAAAACTCTGTGGAAACTATGTGAAACTTTATGATAGCGAAGCACGGACTTCAGGCATGCCAGAAAGGAGGAAAATTAAAGCATTTTGAACGTGGTGCAAGAGAAAGATGCTAACAATTAAGTAGACAGATTAAGTACGAAATGAACGTGTTTGTGGAAAATCTTACAGAACGAAAGGTCTAGGCGGATCTGATTTTTATGGTGTGGACCTGCTGTTACGTCAGATTCTATATGTAACTTACTGGCCAAACCCGATTTCAGGACAAACTAGTCTGCCTTAGGCTAAACTAGGTCATCCTAAGAGCGGTAGCATCAACTAACTTACCCTTATGGTTGATCGGTAACGTGCAAGTGCAGTATTTGATGACGGATGTCGAAGAATTTACGAAGAACTTGATAAAACTTTATTTTCTTGTCCAGGTGGCATTTCAACCTAACTACACCCGCTAGGGGAAAAGTAAAACAGTTTATGTAGATATTAACCTATTACAAACAATATTTGAGCATTTTTGCAGTTTTATATAAGCAGCCAAACAGCATTTCGTGTAATTGGTAACGCCACCATAGTACACCCTGTAAAAATAAATAAGAGATTAAATATTTTATATTTTACACTAACAAGGGACACCTTTGACCTCGAACGCTCGGAACTGCACGAAAACATGCTTAGAAAAACAAGCGATTATAAACAAGACAGTGGTGTGTAAAAACGAATGGAAAAATATGAAAACAGGCTCATGTAAATAAATTGTAAAACAACTTGTAAATACATGATTCATGTAGGCAAATTGTTCTGCAGCTGCTTCTTAAAATAATAAATATTATTTAATGAGTAAGCCAATGTAACTGTTATTGATGTTTTGTATTTTTGGAAGCGTTTCGCCTCTCGTCGAAGTATCTTCAGCGTACATTTTTTTTAAAAAAAAAAAAAACTTCTCTCATACATCCTCTCATTACCCTATTCAGCATAAGATTGTAACTGTTATCTAAGTTATTTGTTTTCGGAAGTGTTTCGCCTTTCATCGAGAGTTGGTGTCACAATTGAGGTATCTTCAGCGTACACTTTTTTATGGTCACAACCAAACCTCAAAACAGAAATGTGAACAAAAAGGTGTACGCAGAAGACACCTCGACGAGAGGCTAAACGCATCCGAAAATAAATAATATCAGCCACAGTTGCATTGGCGTACTCATTAAATAATATTTATTATTTTAACTTTTAAATAGTTTGCAGTTAGTGAATGATTTATACAGCCTAGCTGTGGAAAAATTCTTGTCCTTTGTAATAAAAATGTAGACTGATATTAAACGTGTCAGTCTTCATGAAGAAGTAACAAAAAGCACTTGGAAAATTGAACAAAAAATCTCGAAATCCAGTTACTTATTGTGGACAAATTTCGAGTACATTGACGTAAGAGCTCTTTCTTTACTATAATTCCATAATGACGTTGTAAGTGCTCTTCTAACGTACTTGGTCTCTTGACTCCAGAAAATGTCACATACAACAAACCATCACGATCGCAAAAGGAGCATAACTTCATTTAAACATTCATGCGGAAATATTTCTTGGAATAATACCAACTAAGGATCGATGTGTGTTAGTCTATTTCTGGGGTGGCCAACCCACGGCCCGCGAGCCGCATGCGGCCCGCCTTGAATGTTTTTCCGACCCGCAAGATTCGTCACACTTTTACAAAATATATTTATTTTATAATGGCCAAAGTAGTGAAAACCAATGTATTAAAAATTACACCATTTGTGCATCCATATTTTCCAAATTTATTTCATTTTTAGTGTTATAAATTTCTTTAAAATTTGCGTTTAGTATCATTATTATTATTATTATGTTTCAATTTTTCACTCCAAAAAATGTCTATAGTGGGTCTAAATCTAATATTGGGATATATAATTTTATGTGCGGCCAGCGGAGTTGTGACGCATTTCCAAAGTGCCCCGCAAAATCATTTGGGTTGGCCACCCCTGACTTAGACAGTAACAATAGAAAAGCGGTTGAATGTAATGAAATATTTCAGTTCAATGTTCAACCACCTCCTAAAGTCCGAATTGTTTGAAATTTGGCACACATATTAAAATCAGTGACAATACAATAATTTCATATATGTATGTGCTGAAATTCTCATCGTGAACTAAAAGGTTAAAAATAAAATTATAGTTTAAAAATCTAAATTACACAGTTTTGTAGCTTTGTGAACTACAAGGTTAAAAATAGTATTTAAATCTAAAAATTTTGTTGAACAGTGCTAGGATGTCCCACAAATCAGTGTAAGTTTTTTTGAATAAGCTTAAAATAAGAATAAAGTCACTGATTAAAAAGTTAACTTTAATGTAAAAAAAGCGTAGGGTGCTCTCTGCTTATACATAATGACTATACATTTAAGAACAGCTAGCGATAATAATTTTAAGATTACTGATATCTAGCACACCACAGTTTTTTATATTATAGTTAACTTTTAATGAGTGACTCAATTCTTATGTTAAACTTATTCAAAAAAGTTATAATGAATTGTGTGACATCCTAGCGCTGTTAAAGAAAATGTTTATATTTAAAGATTATTTTTAACCGTTTAGTTCACATTACTACAAAAGCGTGTAATTTAGTCTTAAAACCATAATTTTATTTTTTATTATTATTATCTTAATAATCAGTATATTACATTTTGCCACATACGAATTTTTACCTTAAATTTTTTTTAACGTTTCTAGTAAATTATTCATCAATTTCCTTGATAATTTATCTCGGTTCCTGACAACCTTACCCACAAAAGAAAATTTTCCCACTCCTTTACGGCAGCTTGTGCCATACACTCCTAATTCTCTGACCAATATCCCTGCAAAACCTACCTCTAACATACATTCTGAACACTCTCAGCACTCTCTTCACTCTCCTCCTGTTTTTCAATGACTCCCACTCCAGTTCCTTTATTAAATCAGTTACTGACTGGGTACTGCGATAATTTCCACAAACAAATCTAGGGAAACTGTCGAAAACTGAAGTCTGAATGATGGCCGTGGATCGAACTCGACTCCTGCTGAATGCCATGCCCGGAATTTAACGGTTCCCCACCGGGATCGGCTAAGCACTCCTCTAATTTCAGAAAATCATTAATTTGTGACTCTCTGTGTACATTCGCCATTCAACGCATGCTCTATTTTACCCCCATCATCAAAGTCCTCGCATCTAATGACCTTAGTTATTAGCAAGTACCGGGTTCTAAACCCTGCTACCTCAGTACTCCACTATTTTTTCTTAATATAAACAGTTTGAGTCAAATTCTGGTGGAAGGAAGTTGCTTACCCGTTTACATAAGAACTCCAGTCAATCGCATTTTCTGTTCATAAGTTATAGAAAAGCGGAATAACCTGAAATTCTCCATGGTTGACTCCTCAGGTTTTGGATGGAATGTCAAGTATTCGATTCAGTTTGTAATATAAAATTTAAAAAATAAATTAAGGACGATTTTTCTCTCTACATCTGATTATTTTAAAAGTGCAATACAAAAGAAACAGCGGACTTTAGCTTAGATGGATGGAGTGACAGTTCCTTATTCTCAAATCGCCAGGTTAGAGTAAAGTACTGATTCAATTAAGATTTCGAAATTTCAACTGTTCTTCGCTTTTTATAATCCAGCGATATCGTTCGGTCTATCATGTTACAATTTATTTCAGATGTTAACACAGTTATCAATTTAATAAATTCACACAGTAAAATCAAGAAACTTAATAACAAGGATCAACCCATAAGCAAAAGGCTTTACAATGATGCACATTACTTAACAAAGTGCACCCGCTACTTCTAATAGTATTACATCCGCATTAAAGGTCATACTCATCAAAGGATCACTTTACCACAGCATCTCAGTGGTCCTTTCAGGTCCTGTCCATACTTCCAAATAGTTGAACAAAGTCTATTGGATTGATTACAGAGTTGACTAAACAACTACATACTCTCTGCCTTCTGCTCTGCTGTCGAAATATTCGGCATTCGGCCAGTTGAAACCTTTCCATCACTTTCAAAATACACAGTGAGATTGCTAACGGCTTACGAAATTCATAAATCTTTGTTGTTTCACAGAAATAAGTGCAGTATTCGTGGCAACTAAGCATATAGGCTAGGGCTATGCCAACACTTAATGTGAGGTGAGCGAGTTGTATGATAGGAAAGAAATTAATGGCTATTTATTGTCTGGAGCAACAGCCATTCCTTTTCAATCGCTTTAAACACCTCCAATCACTTGAAACGTACAGATGAACTCCTCTGTTACCTCAGGGTAAGGTTTCTGAGACATCGCCTTTGAACCATTTCTCCATGTATCAGCCACTAATATCTCTTGTAATATGTGCCCTATTGTGTGGCTACTCATTGCAACAGGAGGCAAACATCAGACGAAAAACTCCATCATCACTATGGGCCTAGGGCATTTGTAGAGTCTCATATAAATCGTTCTTCGGTAACAACTTGCTGCAGAAAAATTAGTAAATTATAATAATTTTATGAAATTTACTGTCGTTGTTTTAGATTGTCGCCAACTCAGCCAGTCTCTTGGCTGGACGTTCAAATGAATTTGAAATCCAATTCGGGAGGACGTTGGTTCGACTCCCCGTCCGGCCATCCAGATTTGGGTTTTCCATGGTTTCCCCGTATCACTCCAGCCGAATGCCGGGATGGTTCCTTTAGAACGCCATGGCCAATTCTTTTTCCCCAGTCTCTTCCCACCTCTAAAGACCTGCAAGAAAAAAAAAAACATACGGAAAACAAATATGAAACTCAGCATATAACGTTATAGCAGAGCCGACAATTGGCCCGCCTCCTTCTAGACAGCTCACGGTTTTATTTCAATTGTTTCGTCAACGTAATGTGTGAATGGGATTATCTTGTGAATATAATGTCCAGAAATAAACTATCTAAAAAGGGCAAAAGAGCAAGTTTTAAAACATAAATATAAGTATGAATTGAAATAATAACATCTCGAATTAAACCCTTTAGGTGCATCGCATCACTCACTTTATCTTAGAAGCGAATTAAAAGGAAGAATCTTTCAAATACAAGAAACAGCATTTGGGATCACGTTTTATGAATAATGTTGCAGCAGAAGGAAACCACAAATGAGAAAAATTAGGACAAGTTTCCGTATCAAATAAGCAGAATGTGTTGAAAAGATTAACTAAATATTTCAAGAATGGACACCAACAAGAGACAGGTATACTAATTCCATTAAGGGAGTAACGATTGATATAAAATATTTACTTAACAGTATCTATATTCCCAATTCTCAATTAATTGTCGCATTGCAGAGTATAGAGGCTCAACTCCAAAGATATCAGATATTACTGTTCTTTAAAAGTAGTTGAAATATTGGAGTTTTATTCGTAAGTGAATTCTGATCCCAATTCCGAATACGCTTACGATTTGTTCCGGTTGGCCAGCTGTATGTCACAGACCTTTTTTGTGTGTGTGTCTATCGCTCGCTCTGTTACTACGACCGGCGGATGTGTGACACAAGTAGAGCTTTTTCCATTCTGTCAATGGACGACAGGCGAAACAGAGGTGCGAATGTGAGTGGCGGTCATTTCCGACGGAAGTCCAGTAATGAAACCGGTGTCGTCCGCTCCGCGGCGCTGCGATCGCCCGCCCGCCGGCAGCAGAGCCGCAATTTAATTTTGATTAGCGTCGCTGGGCGGCGCCCGCCGCATGCTAATCGCACCGTCGCTCAATTATTCGCGACAGGCGTCCTGTACAGACAGCACAGCGCTGTCCCCTCTCAGCCGCTCACTGCTACACTCAAACATTTTCAGTCATCTACTATTGTTTTCCTTGCGAAGTAGCACACGAAAGGATAGCAATACACCCAAACGCTTACTTTTTAATTTCAACTATTTTTTCTTTTCCATGATCAAATTCTTAGTGCTATGTTATCAACCAACCACCAGCTCCCTTTACGAATTTTCATCTTAAATCCACTCAGTGTTTCTGGTAACTTATCCATCACTTTCTATGTAATTTATTTCAATCCCTGACTTTCTTACCTAGATAAGAAAGTTTAACCACTCTTTTAATCTGAAATCAAAAGTCAGCTTCTACTCGTAGTCATGTTCTCCCTTCCTTGTGCTGCTCCTAATTCTTATTCCAATATCCATCCGAGCCTCTTCACCAACAAACGCTTAGCACACTCCCAGGATTCTCTTCACCCAGTTTCCATCTTCCGATAACATCCAAGCGATCTCCATTACCACGTCGGTTACTGATTATGTTATGCGGTAATTTCCACAAACAATTTTAGCTGGCCTCCTACACGCCGTCTCAAACTCCTGTACGCGACACTCAAAATGTATCCCATACTACGCCACCATCTTCAAGCAGTGGTGTGACCAAGGTGTTGTAAACCGGTTCCTTTGCTTCCCTGGTACATACTGTAATCACTCTCTCCAGTAAATAAAGGATGTTGAAACCAGTCCCTACTACCTACTCAATGCGTCCTTCTCGGCTGAGTTTTCTACCGAACGTTTTGCCAAATTATTTGATTTTAAAGTTTTCGACGAGATATCCCTCCTCTAACCTATAATCATTTTGTTTTTCTATCTATGTACGTAATAAGATAACTCTTTTTGGCATTTATTTTCATTCCATGCTGACCTACCCAGGTATACATCTTTCCCAGATTTCCCAGTAGCTGTTCGCAGTTATATGGCATTACATCGTCAGCAAGCAACATAACTTCTTACTGCAAACTGTTCCACACTTATTAAGTATTAACTAACTGTTACCATTACTAAGATTAACAAAATCTCCCTACCTACTGTACAGAACTTTTTATAACCGTTTACCCAAAGTTATTCCTTATTCCCTCCTCTTTCTGAGAATTTTCCAATCGCAAAAGTGTTGCAGATGATTCAGCAATCCCTCCGTAACTCCTCATGACGATCCTGTTGTTATCTTCCTCTTATTAACAGCTACCACTTATTTATCTCACTTAAATTGTTGTGTAGGCCTACTGCTTCGAAACAATTTCATTTGCTACTTATTCTTGATACGTAAATCCACTAACCGCTTATTCCTTAAACCAGTTATTTAAGTATTTATTTTTCTCTTCTAACACTTAATACCGTCCAAATTATCTGATTCTAACTCTCTCAACAACTTTCTGTTGTGCTTATATATTACACGTCTAACAACTTCGTATAATTTGAAGAGCTAACTGTGCATGTACTTCAGCCACATCCTCTAGAAAGATATTATGTTTTTGTTATTGTCATATCTATGTTATATCTCGCGCACCCTATATTAAAATTTGTTAATTTCCAAGCTGACTTTAAAAATGATATTTCACTTCTCATACCACCGGCTTTTCTTCTGAATTCTTGTAAACCTCTTTCTATAACTGATATCTTTACTTTTCGATTTAATTATGAATTTGGTATATACAATGATTTACAGTGGAGTCACACGAGAAGAGAGAGCTGCAGCAGGAGTGCCGAAATAGTCAGTTACGCAATGCTAAGTGAAAGGATTCTAACTCTATAATTGAAAATAGAGGCAACCTAACTTTGATCGCCAAATATGCCCCAGAGAAAAACAAACGAGGAGAGTACGAAGTAGTGATAGATGAAATTAGTAAAAGTGATTTTCTAATACGGGCTGGCGATTTTAATGCTCGAGTAGCAAACAGCCCAATTCCAGGTGTTATGGCAAATGAAGGTGAACGCATGTTAAATGAAAATTGTAAATTACAGAGAGAATTTGCGTCCTTCAATCAGTTTAAGAGTACTACTACATTCTTTGCAAAAAAGGATATCCATAAGTTTACATGGACGGCCAGCGGGCAACGATCCACATTGATTACGTAATGGTTAGTAAAAACATTAGGTCCAGATTTAATAAATACAGGAAAAGTCTGAATAAAAACTAAGAAAAGGAATTAGAAATTTACAATGTCTATCTGTTATAAGATGAAGTAATAAGACACTCATATCAAAGCCAATTACAACATTGCTTACTGGGAAATCCAACAAGTAATGATAACAAGGAATAGGTAACTATAGCTTCATCAACACTGAAAGCAACAGAAGAAGCCTTCGGCGAGAAAAAGAAATTTAGAAGAGAAACTGGACTTAAAAAATTTTGTACGATATAGTTGCAGAAGCAGTCATGCAAAAGGGGAATTGATTAAAGATGGAGGAACGATTCTAATTTCAGATATTTACATTTAATTAATATGTGTTGGAAAAGAAGAATCATCCCAGAAGAATGGCGGAAGGGAAAATTTAGAAATTAGTGTGATAACTATATAGGAATTAGTTCGTTAAATACTGGATTTAAATATATGCAAAAATAAAAAAATAACAATCTCAAGGTGATACTAGTTGCTCTTCTATTAGAATAACAATGTGGATTTAGGGAAGGAAGATCCTGTATGGATAACATATTTTGCCCACTGGGTAAGAGAAGAGAATCTAACTCAAATACTTACATTGCTTTTTTGGATTATGAAAAGGCGTTTGACAAAGTAAAAGGGAACAACTGTGGGAAATAATGCAAATAAATGGATATCCAAAACATTTAATAAAAGTTATGCAGGATATATATGAAAGGACACAAATTGCATTATATCAGGGTCATAAACTTACATAAGAGATAAAGGAGCGTCCATAAACCACGTAGCTCCATTTTGGCCTCCTGTGAACCCCCATCCTACCCCCCCCCCCACTCCTGCCCCACTTACCACGTAGCTTTTTCCTCTTTTGATTCCAGAAGACATTTTGTACTGTTTTCTCGTGTCAGACTATTGTAAATTACATACGGAGATAATTAACCGAGGGAAATAAATATTTACATGCTGTCGTGTGTTCTGTACCTCATTTTAACTGTGAAAATTGTTATGAAAGGAAAGCTACGTGGCCTAGCTCGGACCTCCCCCTCTCCCCCCAAGTAGCTCACCGTAGCCTTCCAGCCAACTCCCTCCCCCGGGACCGATTCACGTAGTTTGTGCACGCTCCCTAACAATTAACCAATGTGTGTGATGAGGTTGTAGTATATACAGAGATGACTTAGGAAATTGAAGGAAAATGTCCATCCTGGAATAAAAATAAGTAACAGCACATACATAAACACTGTGCTATTTGCAGATGATCAATTTATCCTACAGAAAAATGAAGATCGACTCCCAAAATAAATATATACTGTATATTTTAGGCATCATCAGTAAAGATTACAATTTGCACCTGTCTCGTGCCAAAACTAAAGTTATGTCATGGCAAGGGAAATATCTTATCAGAGTCAACATAGTAATTGAGAATAAACTAATAAAACAAGTCTCTTTTAATTGAGATAGCAATGTGAAGAAGAAACTTCACTGATTTCAATACATGTGTGGAACAATTTGACACTGAAATAAGAAGCACCAGAGGAGCTTCAACTCAAATTTTATAAAACATTGGCAATACCGACTCTGCTGTATGGCAGTGAAACATGGGTAAATAAAACACAAAACAAAAATAAAGTTCAGTCATTCGAAATGAAGTACCCAAGGTCAGTAAAACGATATTCCCAGAATGATAGAAGGAATAAATAAGGGGACAACTGAATAACTCATCTCTGAATGATAAAATTTCCAAAAAAGCGAAAATTGGAAGAACCTCGTTCTATGGATGGGTAATGACCAATATCCGAAGCTTACTCTACAGTACCATCCTACAAGAATAAGGGATATTGGTAGACCCATGAAGAGATGGTTGGAAAACTGAGGTAGGAACAGGGTTTTGGTCTACCCATCAAGAGAAAGTAAGTAAGTATAAATCTGATAATTAGTCTCGTTTATTCTTTAAACCTGAATTCATACTATACCAACTAATACATATTGGATTTACCGCTTCCGTTTTAATTCATTATATCACAACGCGTTTGTCGTGGTGTCTTACCTGTCGAAATATTTTAGTTACGAAACAACCAAATAACCTTTCGTTTCTGCTAACTGTTCAACGTCTTTGACTGAATAATACACAATGGTCTGTTGCTAAATAACCCTCTACTATAATTGAGTTAACGAGAGATTTCTAACATATCTAATTTAATTTCTAAAGAAAATAACATTGCTAATTTCGAAATAGATCCGTATTTTTAGGTCTCAGGATTACCCATTTCAATGTATTCTGAACAATTTCTTAACTCTATCACATTTTATTCACCTAGGAGCTGCATTTCAATTATAAATATAATATCTTTCCTGCACGTTCTGCTATAACTCGCTTTCTAGTTAACAACATTATCATTTATGACGTATCAGTTTCCCTAAAATCTCTTTATTAACCTTTTTAATATCATTAATTAATGCTATGAACACTTTAGAGCTTATAACATAAGAAGTATTTTTGCACATTAACTTAGTTTTTCTTGAGAAAAAGGAATTTGATTGCTCAAAGTTCTTTTTCCTATAAATATACTGCTCGAGTTTATCACAATACGCGTCATTTAATCATCTTAATGATCTATCGGGCTTCCCTCAAACACTTATTTATATTAACATAGGCATATCAAATTCTGGTAATGGAGTTAATTCAGCTTGTGTAAAATACATGAAACATTAACCTGTGACGTCTGTTTCTGCACTGTTTGGATGAGTTGCGTCACTGCCAAACTGCTGTGACCTGCTTTCCGCCGAGATGAAGTTTGCTGCATTGTGTTGTTGATCAAGACATCTCTACCGTTGATGACTGTTCTAACTTCACCTAACTGCTGCTCCTGCTGGGACAATGATCCCTCGTCGCTAACTTCTCCCAATCGCTCCTCGGAGATATTAATTTCTGTGTCTTTACTTGAAGCTGGACGATGGATCCGGGAATTAAGTATTGCTCGCTTCTTCTCTACAATTACAAACCACTGCGTCTTATTCTGACACTGGGCTGTGGTTTGAGAGAAAAACCTGCAGTGCGTAATGAATCTGCTACGTATGAAGACCCAGCGATCCTCTAACAACACCAACACCCCTTCGTATCGGCTTGCCCTACACATCTGACAACAAATTTGTGTAGTGATTCCGCTGCCACCCACAAGATAACCAAAGTTGGGCTAAGTGGAAGGAGAACTGGCAGATTGACATTTCCTGAAGACGTGGATAAATGGCGAGCAATGAAGTTTACCAAGGTCCTGGTATCAGTCTCGTGATAGTATCACGGAAAAATCGTAGCTGATGGCTGTTGTACTTTAACTTATTTATCTACAGTAAGTCACTGAAGAAACCTGCATATATACTTACGAAGACTTGTAGGTAATTGATATGTGCTTCTCAGGTGCACTGACAGTATCCTATGAAATTACTAACTTGGGAATGAGGACAGTGAGGATTACCATTTGGGTATATTTTAATCCAAGCATGACAGAACTATTGTGATTCATGAAAACCTCTTCCACATTAACTAACTGGATCCGCATCCACACCAAACCCATTCTACCGTGAAGAGCCGATCTGATTACTGATGAACATCCTGCTGGAGGGGTTTGGCCCGACGTCTGCATCCGTTGGTTACTGGCGTCGACTCCCAACTGCTACGCTGTGATGATTACCAGAGACTTCCTAATTATGAGTGAGAGCCCTCTGCTCAGGGAGTTATACTCGGTTAACTGCTAGCTGTAGAGGAGCGAGGCCCTGCCACTAGCGTGCTGGTCGCGGTGGTAAAGGCAGCTTAAACTTTCCTAACTTTACACTCTCGCCTGTCCTCAATCCCAAAATTAAGAAATATTCTACTAGATATACTACTAGATGAACAACGGCGACTGTGCTCGGGTAGAGCATCGCAGGAACACCAAATATCGTATGAGTAGTTGGTAGTTATCAAGACAGTATCGCTTACGAGCCCTTTGATCACCTTCACGCTTCGCTGTCACCTACCTGCAAACCTATAGTCACAACAATGGCTTCTTTTCGATCCACAAATCCTGCTGACAGCTGTGCATCCAATGCAGATTGTAAAATACATATTTGGAAGTAATAACGGTAAATTTCGTTCCATTTCAATCACTCATAAAATTTCGAGCAGTTTTTCAGTTGAGTTAGTAAAAGGAAAATAATTTGCCAATATTTCTCATACTTGTCATATCATGATTAAATACTGATGAATGTATGTAATTAATATTTTAAATAATTAATAAATGCAATACATCAATAAAAAGCGCGAAATATACAGGCACTACATACAATATCATTAAATACTGTACCAGTTGGAGTTACTTGGAGTTTTCGTCTTTGAATAATCCTGTTCCTTCAGCTTTATCTTAAGCCTATAGTACTTGTAACCTAAAAAGAACACTTTTTTGGCAGTCACAGACTACAGACATTACGTTCGTCGTTTACTGTCATACGCAATTGAATTGTAAAATATTTGTTTCAAGAAAATAAAAATCGCCTTAAAAAACACCCTAAAAATTTAAAAATAACTATATACCTTTCTTAGAAGAAAATAATTCTAAATGGACAATATTTTACATTACTGTTATTGAAATTGTTACATTCATGTCTTTTTTTGAGTTTTTGCCAGTTGTCATATTGCCAGGAATGAATTATTATTATATACATATATATATATATATATATTTTTTTTTTTTTTTTTGCTGTTCTAGGTGACACGGGGAGTACGAACGAATATTGTAAGTTTCAGTTTTGTTGAAACATGTTTCTAACATTAATCATAGGAAGTAGTAAGATGACTTTTTATGTTTACTGTTATCATTTTATGTTTTTCTTGTTTTGGCTGGCACCGACTCCAAAAATAATTGATTAACGCAACAATTTCAATAATAGTATTATAAAATATTGTCCATTCAGATTTGTGTTCTTCTAGGTAAGGTATAAATTATTTTTAAAAATTTAGTGTGCTTTTTTGAAGGCGGTGCAGTCATACGCAAATGAATCATTTTTTGCCACATTGGCAAGGACCATTTCGACATACACCCTTCTTAAACAGAACTTTGACATTAAAGTGATTAAACTAAAGAAAAATCTTTACATTTATAATAAAAATACCACATAACGATTTATTGCTAATAACATTCAAGGAACTTTGTACTCATTTCATACATCTTTAGGTATTGTAACGAACGCGTCTTGTGACCGCTAGTTAACATTAATAAAATATAGATTTATTTAAAATGTGGAATATTTTAGTGGGCATTTGGGCGCAGTGTACAAGTGTGGAGCGGCAGATCTGAGGAATGCCAGCAGGCCGGTTCCTAGAATTAGCGAGGGGAGAATAGTGTGTGCCTAATGGAGGGGAGATTTGTGCGTGCCAGGTAGACAAACAGGGTGATCGGCGAAAGTTTTCTGTTTTGCATGTGGCACGACGAACGAGTGAAGGAATATTCGATGCCGGCCGGCCAGCACGTTCCGACGATGTGATTTCTGGACTGTCTATTCGTGAGTGGGACTGTTGCTGCTGCCTGGATCCGGACACCCGCTATTTTGTTTGAGGAGATGAGCTCAGGCAAAGGACGACATCTGAGGAACTGTGCTACACTGGTCCATAGCAGAGAAGACCGTCATCCAATGTGTGGCGGCAGACATGTACATTCGGTAATTATACATCGCCAATGAAGGACACTGTGCTAGCTAGACTTTCAAGTTCATAGCATTGCCCAGTTACGACCCTGCAGATAATAGCCCTCATAGCCCGGAGCAAACATCTCTTTCAGAAGTGAAGTCAAAATGTTGATTTCGTTTACTGTTTAATTTTTGTGTATTTTATATAAAATACCCTGGCGCCCACAAAAGGACAACTGATTTATTTTAACTAATTTTGTTATATATGTCATGTGATTAATTAAAATAAAACCATTTGTGATTTCTCGTATAAAGTATTCACGCAAGTTCTACCTTTCATGATAATAAAATAAAATAATAAAATTAATTATAATTTTAAATCAGGTAATGAGGTCAGAACGTTACAGTATTTGTTAACGAATTCCAAATATTCTCAAATTAACTGTAACATTTCTTGTTATATGTCTTTCATTTTTTCAGAACAGATTCAATTACTAAATCATCAGAAATTACTTGAAGATAAACGATTTGTTTGACATCAGCCCTATCTAGATTTTATCTATTATCAGTTCAATATAAACTTATTACGGTTTACATATATGTCAGTATGTAATCTAATATCCACATATACAACCAAATTCTCAATCAATTAAGAGTGGATTTGACACTTTATATCTCATCGGTCAAAAAGATATGGATTCAACAAAATTATAGATGGAATACAATACCCGTACGCTATATTTCAAGTAAATTTTAGCCGCATCTATTATAATTTCTTACTATAGTCATTATTTCTGTTCATATGTTCTTATATGAGGTTCCAGCATTTTACTTTTAACGCCTCAAACCTATGTTTCTTTCTGCCTTTTTTTTTTTTTTTTTTTTTGATAGGTAAATAGTTTTGCTACATTGCGATAACTAAAAGTTCTGCAATTATTTCAAGTAACAGACAGAGTTTACAAGCACAACAAGAGAAAATTGCCTTAAAGGATTTCGTAGAGTAAAAAGCTCTTCATTTCTTTGCAACAGTTATGTAAGTCCACGTAACCTGAAAGCTCAAAATGCGCCCTCGGAGTCTGCAACATGAAGTTCTCAGAACTTTCACAGAGGTACTCCCGGTTTTGAAATTGCGTTACGTAAATATGAAACACAAAACAGAAACATCTGCTTGTTTTTATGTTAGCGAAGTTATACAGTACTTTTGAAAATATCACTCATAAATTATTTAAAATCAAAATCTACTTTTTTTTTTACTTTTGTATTTAAGAGACAACAGCGATGTTAATACAAATGATGGAACAAAAATACATTATAAAATACATCTCGCGAATTCAAAAAATGTCACAAATGAAGTTTTAAAACGCAGGTCAGATAGCCGGCAGCGAAAGGCGATTAAAAATACAGATGGTATGTGCACGGTACCTGTTATCCCTGTGTCTTTGAAAGGTCAAACACAACGGTCTTCTTGCGTAATAGAAAATAAATTGATTTAACAGCTTGTTGTTTCAAAAAATATCGGCAAGGAAAGAGCAATCAACTGTTTGATGGAACCGGCAGAAAATCGGCATAAAGCCAACATTTAGTTCACAGAGGAAGAATTGGGAATACAGTTCTGACCAAGAGAGAACGTTCCTGTGTAAATAAGTCTCGACGGGTTGGCCTCGCTAGCGTAGGGGCTGGAGTACTGGCCCCGCGTGGATAAGGTCACCGGTTCAAGTCCGGCAGAGGGCATGGGTGTTTAAATGTTGTATGTGTCCATACTTACAAGTTAAAACGTACTGGAAAACCAATTCACTGCAAGAGATACCATAAACACATTGAGCTGGCTGTATGGCTTAGTTGCCGAATTCCATAGAGGAAAAAAAAGTCTGGATGGAGTTCACATCGGAGAACTGCAGATATATTCAGTTGTGCCCAATATTCTTGAGTGATTAATACCGACGCCTTAAGGAATCCTTAATTCCTGCCTTTTAAAGTCAGTGTTTCTGCAACTATCAATGTTAACTTAATGGCAGTACAAATCTTGTCAAGAATACGTTATTGGATCCTGGTGGAAGTTCAGATAAAATGAGATAATCGTCTTTTATTTGCGTGCAAACCTAAAGACACTAAAAGTAGAGGTTCATTTATATTTCAGATGGAAAGAAGCTTTTAAATTTCGTTCCAAAAACGTTTTGATATATCCTAAGCATGATACAAAAAAGTGTCTTAATTTTAAGTTGTCAGTTGGTAATTGCTTCTCGTTACAAACGGCCAGATTGCAGCCTCATATTGTTAGTGTTAATTAATTGTAAACGAGCACGTGAAACAATAACAATTTACGGTTTTTGTACTAAACGATTTTTGACTTAAATTTTATCACTGTTTTAGGTAACGTCTTCAGCATGACTCTGTATGAGTTATTTCAAACCCTAACTTTCTTACCAAAGATATGAAATAACGAAACAAGAGATTTATAGCAGCAAATAAGAGGGCAAAAGTAGATGGGTACAGGAAAGGGAAAAAATGGGTGTGTAGTGTAGTGCGCTCCATCGCAATTGATTTAAATAATAATAATAGGGAAGGAACTAACTATTCACCAAGACGGCTGGAGAATGAACATTGCATAATGCAACCAGAATTTAGCACTGAGGAGGAGAGAGAGCACTCAGTCATCGTGAATTTGATGAGACCACTGTTGTAAATTAGCAGGGAAAATATTATTTTTTAAATTTAATTTTAATCTATATTTTCTTCGTGTTATCAGGTACATTTTTATGTTTGTGGTATATATTAATGTGCGTATGGTACATGTTTCGACTTTCGAGGAGCAACATTGTTATTAGGTTGAAATGTAGCCTGAAAACTGACATTCCGTATCAAAACACCAACCCACCCCATTCTTGGAACTGTGCGCCTAAAGCAACGTTTACTTTAGTACAGGAAATGTCTGGTACCAAATTAATGAAGCTTGATACATATGAATCTATTCGTACGAATGAAAATAGTGTACGTGTAAATAAACTTCAACCGATCCCTTTCTTGGTATGGGGCGGGTGAATTTAGGTTTCCTTAATTCCTAAAATGGTTGGCGCGAATTTTATAAAACTTTACACACATGTTTCTCATTGCGAGAATAAAAATAGTGTACGAGTAAATCTATGCCAACTATATCGGGCAACGCCGTGAACTCTGCTAGTGAAGTTATACAATAGGATCAAAACGATAGAAAACTGTGAATCGTTGCAGGGTGATCTGAATAGGGTATCTAGCAGGATAGGTCAATATGGAATAAAGATATAAACAAAGAAGAATGAAATTATTAAGTACACAGACAAAAAAACTGAAGGTGGGGAAAGAATTGCTTGTTGAAGACTTGGAATCTAAATACCTTGGCTTAACAATTTACTATAAACTCATCTGAATAGGTCACATTGGACAGTTCATAGGAATAGATTCAGAAATCCTTCACTTGTTGGAGAGAGTAGTCAGAGGATGTACCAGAGAAGTAAGGGAATTCGGTCACAAAACTTTGATCAGATCGTTGCTTGAATATGGTGATGTAGTATGGGACTTATATTTTGGGTATCAAATACAGGAGTTGAAGGATGTGCAAAGAAAGTCTGCTAGAAGTGTCTAGTGACAGGTGGAGGGTAAAGAGCGTCATGGGAGTGTACAAGACGAATATTGGTGTAATAATTGGGAGTAGTGCATGGAAGGGAAAGGATGATCATGAACACAAGATGGCACTAGATTTCAGGCACAAAGGTGTGGAAAGGATTTCTTTCGTAGGTAAGGAGGCCGAAGATTGCAATAAGTTACTGAAAGAAATGATTAATAGTTTACCAAAAACTCTTAATTTAAATTTGAAATTTGTAGAGGTAAAAAGTTGGTGGGTACAAAGGGGGGAAAATTAATGTGTAGGGAAGTATGCATCGGAGCATGTGGCCCATTGCAATTAAATGAAATTAAATTAAAAAACTAAAAATATCATAATAATTGGTTAAATCGGTTAAGGCGAAACTCTATCGCAATCTAAAAACATTGGCTCCTTACTGGATCTACAGCAATTGCCGTAATGCAACAAAAACATGGGTATAATGATTAAATGCAAATATATATGATGATATATGATTACGGCTTTAAAGCACGCATAGAATTTTCGGCTGTATGGGGAGTTGCACTGTCTTGTTGAAAATGACCATAATTTCTTTTATCTTCTGTCAGCTGTTCAAAAAAGGTATTTAAAATTTTGTCCACATAGCGAGAAGATGTAATTGTTTCAGTAAAAAACATTGGTCCAATAATTCGCCTCGCACTAATTACACACCAAACTCCAACTTTCACATCGTGTCGCAGGCTGTTCATGGATAAGATGTGGATTTTCTGTACTCCATTACCGACTTTTTTGACTATTTACGCGTCCACTTAAATAAAAACACGCCTCATCGGTGAAAAATGTTAATTGCGGATCCCTATCGCCATCGTGCACACTTTGCATAAACCAGTTTGCAAAACTCATTCGTGCAGTGTAATCTGCTTGTTTCAATTCGTGCACAGCAGTTGTTCGATACGGACGCATTTTCAGAATTTTTGTAGCCTTAAATGTACTTGCTTTGGAAACATCGACTTCTTGGGAGAATCATCTGAGGGATTTTCTGGGAGAGTTTTCCAAACGAGATTCGATTTCTTCGACTTTTCTTTCAGTAAGAACGGAGCGCTTACGATTCTTAGGCATGGCGATTAGGTAACCTGCAGCACGCAATTTGTTTACCAATCTTTGTATAGTTGACATGTGTGGCACTTCGGCTCCTGGAAATTTTCCGATAAACATACGCCTGCACCTCCTTGCAGATTCGTATTTCATATAACTATCATAAAGGTAAACTCGTTCCTCCAAAGTATACTCCATCTTGACTTCACAGTATACTTGAGCTTCACTTCACAAAATCAAACTGAGAACTGAGTTGCAACGGCGCATTTGCTGTGTTACGAAGGGCCCGATATCGTCCGAGGGGCGGCCCACGCATTGTTGGAGCACGGGGGTTACCCGTGCGGAAGTGGAACTTAGGGAAAACATAAGAAGTAAAATTAATAACATTTCTTCACAAACAGTGCAAGGATTTAGCCAAAACATCCTTAGAAGATGTCAAGTGTGTATTGAAGCCGATGGCCAACATTTCCAGCACGTGCTATAAGGCAGTGGTCCGCAACCGTGTGCCGCGGCATACTGGTGTGCCGCAAGAAGGTGAAAGGTGTGCCGCGAAATTTTCCCCGTTATAAGGAATTAATTGTCAAGTTTTTTATTATTTATATTTAATTTCATGTGCCACGAATTCTTACGTACAGGGTGATTCAAAATGATTGTCGGGGTTTCATGAATTTTTTACCGGCTGTGTACTAAACATATAAGTATTATCTTTACATGGATGAATAGACAAACTCTCCAAGTTTTGTTTTGTAGCAGACGCTAATCTCGTAGTTACATTTTGTTCCGCCAGATGTCAGTGTTTGCAATATGGCAGCTAACGCTATAGAGAAGGCTTTTTGCACTCTAGATTTTCACGTGTCAGTCAGTTATCGTTGTCCAACGGCACTTTCGAAAAAAAATTTATGAAGGATGCACCTTCAGACAATCCCAATCGGAGGTGGTATGCGCAGTTCATGGAGAAGGGCTGCTTATGCAAAGGGAAAAGCAGTGGGCGTCCTTCTGTGTCGGAAGTCGACGTGAACCGCGTCAGAGAAGCTTATCAACGTAGCCCGCGGAAATCAACAAGAAGAGGCAGCAGAGAACTGAACATTCCGCAAACCACAGTTTGGCGCGTGCTACGAAAACGCCTAAAAATGAAAGCCTATCGCCTAGGGCTGCTTCAGGCTTTAACACCTGACGACCATCGCAAACGTCTCACGTTTTGCAACATTATGCAAGAAAAAATGGAAGAAGATGGGTTTTGTAAAAAACTCATTTTTAGTGATGAAGTGAACTTTCACTTGTGCGGGAAAGTTATCAAGCATAATGTGCGGATTTGGGGGACAGAAAATCCCAGTGCTTTTATTGGACACCAGCGTGATTCTCCAAAAGTGTGTGTTTTCTCTGCTGTTTCCAAGGCGAAAGTGTACGGCCCGTTCTTCTTCAATGAACAGACAGTAACAGGACTAACTTACCTCGATATGGTCTCTGAGTGGTTGCTGCCTCAGCTGAAAGAGGTGGATGATTTCATATTCCATCAAGATGGTGCTCCCCCTCATTTCCATAGGGAGGTCAGAACATTTCTCAACGAACAATTGCCGCAGCGATGGATAGGACGCGGAGCCGACAGTGACCAAATGCTCATGGCTTGGCCACCTCGTTCACCAGATTTAACCCCATGTGTTTTTTTTTTCTGTGGGTTACGTCAAGTATCAAGTTTATCTTCCTCCTCTACCTGCGACTATCCCGCAACTAAGAGAACGGATCAGAGCCGCCTTTCTAAACATTTCTGATGACATGCTGCGCCGCGTGTGGGATGAAATAGACTATCGCATAGATGTGTGTCGAGTGACACAGGGCGCACATATCGAACATTTGTAATGGATGTAAAAAAACTTTATGAGTTTCTTTACACATCAAAATAAGATTCAAATTCGCATCTCAATTGTGCTAAGTGTAGAAATTTTTTGAAACCCTGAAAATCATTTTGAATCACCTTGTATTATCGTATTCTAAGAAATTAAATGTTATTTATTTACTCACAGTTGCTGTTAGTTTTGTTTTACTCATTTTTTATGTTTTTTTTTATTCCTCGCCTCTACTGCTGCGTTTTGAGATTCTGTTATATTATCGCATGTACTGTGTATGTGCTTTTCATTCAGTCTAAACTGCTTGGATTAGCAGGACTTTCAAGCCTTGTATTATTTTATTACGTTGTCGGTACTTCAAAATTATTTATTTTTACCGTGTGCACCGACATCACTGTAAAAAGAATCGGCTCGGTATATGTGACTTCTTTGAAGTGTATAAATCCCGCTTCTTACAATTACTCCAGTTCCATCATAGCTGTGCTCTGAATTGGTCCGAAAACTGTGTTCGTAATTGGTCCTTATATTTCTATTACAATTAGCAGACTATTTTATTTATTCAATATGGACAAATTCATTGAACGGAGTGTTCCGTCTATGAGTGCAACTAGCGAAAGCGTCGAGCCAGAAAGAAAGAAATAAAAGTTGATGCAGGCGGATAGTGATAATTCGTTATCCTATGTTTTTTTTTTTTTTTTTTGGTGTGGTGAATTAACGTCTTCAATTCCCGAGTGTATCGTTTGTTGCGAAAAACTCAGTACCGCTGCTATGGTTCCCAGTAAACTGAAACGACATTTGTCAAGAAAACATTCTTCTCTGTCAAGTAAATATGTAAATTATTTTCGTCGGTTGTTGGAAATAAGTAAAAGACTAAGGAACGTTCATGACCCGCTACAGTACGTGTTTCGGAAGAAGTACAGGAAGCTAGTTATAAGGCAACCGAACTTATCGTAAAGACCAAGAAACCACATACAATAATTGGAAACGCTGTTAAAACCTGTTTGTAAAGAGATGTTGAGAATAGTTCTGAGTTTAGAATCTGCTACTGAAATTTCAATAATTTCTCTTTCTGCTGACACAATCATCGCCGAGTTATCGATATGTATCGTGATATTGAAGACGATACGAAGGAGAAAATCAACAAGTCAGGAGTTCCCACTTCAGATCGACAAGGTCCACATATCATTAGCCGCCACGCACAACTTCTACATGCTTCGATGGAGATATATTGTAAGTAACTTTTGCAAAGGCTTCCAGAGCAAACTTCCGGTGAAGAAATATTTCGTTTTGACTGATGAACATTTGCGCCTTAATGAATTAACATGGATAGGATTGCGTTAGTGTTTGTACAGACGGAGCGGCTGCTATGACAGGCCCAGTGAAAGATTTGCAGCTAAAGTACGCGAAGTAAATCCAACGTATGATGCGATCATTGTCTCATTCACCGCGAGCTATTGTTGCTAAGACTCTGCCACCTTCTCGAAAGATGTGCTGGACTAAGTAGTAAAAGTCCTGAACTTCATAAATCTCGGCCGCTAAATTCGCGACTTTTCAAATGTTATGTCAGGAAATGGGTTCAGAACACACTACATTCCTGCTACATACAGAACAACGCTGGCTGTCACGAGGAAAGGTGTTAAACGCGACTATTTGGAACTTAGAGAAGAGGTCCAGGTATTTTTGACTGTCGAAAGACATAAGTACGCGGACTGATTCGCAAATGGTGAATGGGTATGTAAGTTGGCATATCTTTCCTACATTTTCGTACACTTGAATGGGCCTGAACATCAAAATATTGTCATTAGTAGGGATAAGATTAAAGGATTTGAGAATAAGCTGCATTTGTGGTTACAGAGGATTGAAAATGGGTCATGTGAGATGATCCAGACTGTATGGTCACTTGATGTACGGTAATAAAATGGTGATGGACTTAGTTATAGAACATTTAGAATCCCTGCGGCAGAGATTCATAAAGTTCCTTGAAGAATGTGTTGAATATTTCAACTGGGTTCGTGATTCATTCATTGCAAATTTGGAACAACTCCAATTAATATTCAAGAGCAGCTCGCAGATTTAAAAGCTGACAGAACTTTGATATTCCTTTAGATACATTTGGCAAACAATAAGGAATGAATATCCGCCTATGTCCGACATGGCAGAAAATGTGTAATTGCTCGTATTTATGTGAATTGGGCTTCTCGATGTTGACTGAAATTAAAAAATCGAAGAGGGAAAGATTTAAATCCGTCGATGAAGAAATTTCTCCATTGATCAGCCACATGTGTTTAGTTAAGTAGGCACAAGTGTCAATTGAAGGTATGTGTACAATTATTTATTTTAATAATAACATAAAACTGCCGCCCGAACGGTAAGGTGTGCCGCCCGACCGGTAAGGTGTGCCGCGAGATTTATGGATACTCTTATGGTGTGCCGCGAGCGGGAAAAAGGTTGCGGATCACTGCTATAAGGGAAGAAATCGCCGCACGCAAGAGGCGTTCCGGAGCACGGGCGCTGCCCTGTATGAGTTGGCGCCAAGAGAGCCGGCGCTGCGCCAGGCTATTATTGCCGTGCGCGCGGACGGGTCATACATGAAACGCCCTGTATACATATATATTACAACCCTGCTCCCATAAACTCTTATAACAATGTAAACAGCGTTTAGTTCACAAAGACCGAATAGGAATGATTCTTAACAGGCTATTCATGTGAACCTTGGTTAATGAGTTATGTGAATGCTGCTTAAGATAAAATGCGCTAGCACTCAGCGAGTTGCCAAGTTGATAACGATGCATTGGAGCTATCCTATGGTATTTAACAAAGTGAATCATGGAACTGTCATGTATCAAGTAAAAACCATTGCTATGATCGAAACGTTGTTGCGTGGAGGAATTCTTAATAAGCAGAAAATAAAGAGTTACGATAGAAAATGTAAGGGAAGTTGGACGTCAGTGCAAAAGGGTGGTGTAATGGGGCAGCTGCTGTCTGTCGTCGGTTTAGAGTCTGAACTATGCGATGGCGTACTATTGTATAGCAAGATTAAAAATAGAAATGATTGTAAACAACTGTTTATCGCAGGTCCGTAAGGAAATACGATAATTGTCAAAGAAATGATGGTTTTATTAAGTGCACGTACAGAAAAACTGAACGTTTTTAATAATTATATTGTGGAGGTGGAATTGTTTGGTGAAAACATAACATGTAAATATATGATAGTAAACGTAGAAAATGCTAACAAGAAAATGTGTAAGTTTCGCATGTGTTAGAGAAAGTGATTCGAGGAGGTACCGGAGAAGTAAGAGATCAGGACTATAAATGCTTGGTCAAGTTCTTGAAAATAGTACAAGCATATAGTAACTAGCAAGAAATTATAATCATTTGTAGATGTGACAAATATGCGCCACAGATCACTTTGTATTTTAGATGAACACTTCTTTCAATAATTACAGAGAAAAGATTATTACTTTTTGAATACTGTTTTGTTTTTCTGTTATTTAGTTTTCTAAAAAGTGGTGTATTAAAATAAACAGAATTCTTGAATCAAAGATAATCAGCATGATTAATATATAAATTACTGTAAACATCTTTACGCTTGAAGAGATACTGATCTAAGATTACTGCTATTCGGATTGTATACATATTGTTTTTTAACTTTGTTATTTTTCGTTCAGTTTTCTGAAATAAATTAAATTAAAGTAAATCAAACTACTACCTATAGATTAACACTTCAATAAGCGTAAAGAAATTATGATATTGAGCCGTGCTCGGCTCGCATTGTTTATTTTCCCCGCCCTCGATTGTCTTCTGATGCTGGTTCCTGCAGAGCCCGCGTGCTAGTTTCGCCCGTGAGAGCGCGCTGTGGCTCTGGTGGTGCCCTCTACCGGCCGATGGAGTTGATTTTCGGGGACACGAAACCGGGAAGTCAGTCGGTCGGCAGCAGCGGATTGGTTCGTTGGGTCTAATATTTTCCCTAATTGACTGCGACGTTAGAGGTCTGCTGGTATAAGCGAGGACTTGTAATTTGACCCGGCGGCCTGGAAGTACCGCATGATGTGGATTTGTGACCCGACCGAGAACGTTCCTCGCTCGCATTAATCGAGGGAATTCCTCCGCTGCGCTCTATGTTTGCGAGCGGTTTTCCGCCGATTGGGGAGCACGGCAGCGGGCGGGGTTGGCGGTGGCTTCGAGGTGATAAATTGCCATTTTCTAGCGCTGTCAGGTAGTATACCTGATGATCCCAACTACAAGGTGCGTCGCTTACTGCATTCTTGTTAATTGTGCTTAATAATTTTGTTACGGGATTGGACAAAATTCCCTGATATGTGGTGCTAATCGTTCCCGCTACCTTATAAGTGTGTGTGGGTGGTATCGTCTTATGCGCCGGCGTGTACACACTATAGTGTGTCAGAACCTTTTGGTAAGAACTTGATTCTTAAGGTTAAACTGAAGGACGCTAAGGTAAACTGATTCCTGTTTGTTTAAAATAATTGCTGTATTTTGCCTCCTGTATACAAATTAGTGTTTGGTACTAGCTGTAAATTTGTTATATGATGGTAAATTGGTAAGAGCCTGCCCTGTTATATTACGTTTCCAAGCACGTAAGGATTTTCTGTTTGCATATTTAATGCAAGTGGAGATATTATGATTAGGGATATTCTCATGGCTTAACAAGGTTGTCATTGCTTTAACATGTATTTGTATTGGTACATGATTTATTAAGATCATAATCTGCAAGATCGAAGCTTTCTTATGTATTATATTATTTGTGATATTCTGTATAAGTTTAATCGTTGACCATGATTCATGTAATAAAATGTTTGAACAAGGTTTGCACTTAATAACCATGCTCCCACATGCTTCCCACTGAGTCCTTAGTTGCAATCACACATAACAGATATTTCATTTATAGTATATAACTTTTATGCCTAACGTCAATACTATATCCTGATAGCGTGTTGTCGATAGTAAAACCACTCCATCATACATTGACACTTCCATATGCGCAAGTAAAATGTGATTTAACGTGTGTTTAATATCGACATAAAAACCTGATAGCACTCAACTGTTTTATTTCATATCAGCATATGATTTTCTTAATTAACTCATACTGAAATGATATTTTTTGTTGTGACATAGCTGCAATCCTAACAAAAGTTTATAGTTAGTGATATAATTCTATATTTTTTCAAGAATTCGGATAACCATCTATACGTATTAATATTGATAATTTGGGAGTGGCCCAATAAACGCCCATCGAAAATTGATTATCCATTTAGTCTGAATTTTGGTACATCCATAATTAAGCAGCAATATTTTATAAAATGTGCATGTTAAAGTCACAAAATAAATAGGCCCTACTAATAAAGTACTCAATTTTTCTCCTATCTTATGGCTTTACCTCTAATCGACAACTAGGCCATTAGAGGCAGAAAAAGACGGATAACACGGAACGTGAAGGAATTCTGTTAATATCATCTTCCTGGCAGTTTCATGGAATTTCTTCGGTAAACCATGAAAAACGAATGGATGGCCGGAAGGGGATTCGAACGCTTCTGCGATAAATGGTGGTTGATGTGGCATTTTGGATATTGTTTCGAAATACTCACATCAGGACCACACCGCTGGTTGGGTTGATTTCCAGCCTGGACCAGAATGAAAAATCAGGCACTTTGTTTCCATACAAGACACATAGAGTTTAGATTTCATTGATAACTTAAACTTATTTGATTTTTGGACGGCAATATACTGGCGGTTGCGTTGGAATGCAGCCTGGCGCAGAATGAATAATGCTCTTAGCTTTTGTTGTTCGGAAGTACTTGTATTGCCACTGGATTACATTCTTTAATGTCTTAGGAATATTTTCGTATGGTATCACGAAGATTTGACACCAATTTTGCTTTTGTTGCTGCAGATGCTATGGTTTGAGTCAAAGGCGTGTTTAGAAATGACCGCCGATTGTACAGCCGACACTATCTCATTACATGAGGTGAAATAGTGGGGGGGTCAGGCGAAATCTCACCAAGAGGGGGGGGGGGGTCGACAAAAATCTCACGTGAGGACAGCAGATCTAACAAAAAGTCTACAAATGGCGCACATGTCGACTTTAGGGGTGGTGTAAAGTCTAGAACCAACTTTAGAGAGGATATAACCACCCTCGGGAGCATGACAGGTAAAAAAAAAGGGTCACAAAGAACTACAAGGTCTTAAAATCTTGAGCATAGCTGCGTGTCAGCAACGGTAAAAAAAATTTATACTAGCATAAAGCCACGAAAACACCACCAGTTGCTTAAAAGTTTTTATTCTTTAAAACTTTACTGCTGTTTCGACAAATACATGTTTGTCTTCTTCAGAAGTATGACACGTTAAAATTACATAGGTGGAAGCATTATCACAAATCAGTCACTTTAGTGCGAAGTTGCACATCGACACGGTTCTTCTTCCGTCTACTAGACAACATCTGTACGAGTCGCCCGCCGAAGCAAAAAGAAGAAGTGTATATGGAAATCCTATACTGCATATAATGAAGCCACAATCCCTTTGAGTCCACAGCTTTCTTAACGTTCGCTTCTTGTTGTGAGAGGATAGTATTTTATTTCTAGGAAATTAAATCAATGTCTTGTGGTGATGTTGCATGGTGGTTATAATTCAGTGTCTAATAACTAATAGGAAAGTCAAATACATGCCCTCACATACTAAGCACGTTGGTCGAATGTTTTAAATTCACTGTACACAGAGGTATGTGTGCCAGCCAAACATAGTGCAAATTTAGGTGGTTTTCAAAGGGAATGCTAAAAAAATTTAAAAAAAACTACATAGCTTACAAACACATCGTCTTATAACGCAGGGAATGAAGGTTAGGCCCTGCACCTCACAAAGCCACCGTCCTCAAACCTCCACCCCCATTTTTTCCGTACCTAGTTCACCTGCTAGATGTTAATAGAACTGTCACATAAAAATGAAAAAAAAGGTACACTGTAATAACAGAAAAACGCTTTGAAAGAAAGTGCTATGACACCCAGACCTAAAATCCCATATTAGAAGTGAAGATAGGCTACCATTGTTGAGGCTGCTAATTTCCAATTTAGCTGTTATAAGTGCTGACTTAAAATATTAAACACTAATCTAGTTTACAAAAATATGTTTTAGCATCTGATGCTTGGGCACTGAGAATCATAAAATAAAATTTTAAAAATGTTTTAGATTACATCTTGCCACTACCTTATATAGAGCAGAATAATAGTACACTTACAATGTGAGTTTTGCAGCTTCCAAAATTTGGAGGAGACAACTTGGTACTTACATTAGATTTTTTCTGTTTAGTCATGTACAGGAAATAAAAATAAATTTAAGTTGTAACTGCTATATTTTATACAGTTACCATGCGAAATAAAAATCAAATCTTGATCATTTTTTAATCGGTACGGAGATGTTTACTGATATTCTGGAACATGGTTTCACTGAGAACATTAAAGTTTCGCCGTACTGTATCTTACTAGACGCGACTGATAACGGGTTTCTGCAGTCTTTCTGATGATCGCTAGAATAGCCTAAATGAGGGAGTCTATGTTGAAAAATAACGGCTTAAGTCTTTAGTGACAACACAGATGATACCTTTAAAATAATTGTCCAATAATAAAATCTATAGAGAATTGTCGTAGATCAAATGTTCTTCATGCCTTGTTTGTAAGAGATTGATTGTTCGATAGTGACTGGTTGTGAAATCAAAAAGTAGTGATAGATGTTAAATATCGTGTCTTTTTTTTTTTTTTTTTTTTTTTACTTACGGTATGTTTAAATTACTCCTTATCAACATCAAGGTAATTAGAGGCGGGAAAGGACTGTTGGCAAGGAACGGGAAGGAAATACGCTATGGCCTTTTCAAGCAACCATCCCAACATTTGCCTGGACTAACTTCGGAAAACCATGAAAAATCGAAATGTAGATGGCAGGAAGGGGATTCGAACAGGCGTCCGCCAAATGCGAGATCAGACCATTACCGCTCACCCCCCACACTCATGTCGAGATGTCCATTACGATACTGTCACAAACCTAGATTAATATCAGTAGCAAATGTGTCCATTCTAACATTTTATCAACGAAACTACGCAGCCTGTAGCAAAGTGGAATTAAAAAATTATTCGAACAAAAATTCTGCCCTAATGATGAAATTCACACCTAACTCAGAGATACTTTCGGGTCAGCTACGCTGTTATACTGCCTTAACAACATTGCTTCCATGCGATTTCAGTTCTCCTTCGACTTTGTTATCTCTCACTTCGTACGCTGTAATCACCACGTATCTGTTTCAAGATATTTGTGATAATTTTTCTCGTTTCCGCCGGCCAAAATTCTTGAATTTAACTAATTTAATATAAACAGTTCTTAAGGTATCTTCTTAATAGTTCGTGTCACAGTTTGAATTATTCTCGTCATTTGGAAGGCCCCATTTCTCCGCAATACAAAGCGATGAAGTTTCCTCGAGCCATGATACTGGACAGTACTGGGGTTGACCACAGTAGGTCAAAAATTTCCCTCACGTCTTGAATCGTTTACCGCACTTCATCTAAAACATCAACAGAATCAATATATCTAACTTTTTTTTTTTTTACTGTAACATATATATCGTATTGATGTACCAATAGACATCAGAATCCGAAATTTCTGCCGAAACAAGAATATTATTAAACTTTGCTGCAAGGTTTTCATTTTTCCAACAGAAAAAAATTACACAAGGAAAATGTTTTGCAACATGAAGGTGTGAAGGACATGAGTCGCGTTCCCTGCTTGTGGTGTCTCACAACTGATTTTCATTCATTTCCAAACAACGAAATCAATCAACTCGCATCATTTAAAATTCCTTAACACAAACTAGCACTGTCTCCCCTTTACACGTCTTCTTCCCGACTCTGATTGTTCCCTAAGCTGAATCTTCAATCTTTCAGAAGATGGTTACAACAATGGTGAGGCCGCAGGGAGATATATAGACATTCGTAAGAGCATTACGTTGAAATATGTTAACTTTTTAGATATTTAGTACATGCGAATAATTATATATAGGCCCAGTGTATCTTCTTTTATTCTGAAAAGTATGTTTCTTAATAATTAATAAACAGAGTTGTTACGATGCTACGGGCATTAGAAGTGGCGCATGTTTATTCAAAGTAAGCACATGTTTACTGTTAACTAGAAACTGGGAATAATGACAACGGATGAAAATAAAAAAAATGAAAAATCGTTAATGATTTGCTCATTTAGCTTGATGATCAGTATAAATTTAATACAGACAAATGTTACTTAAGTCTATAAACTTCGATTATACCGTTAAAGTGTTAAATATTTAAAATAAACTAGTCGATTAACTGCTTTCGTTTATCCAACAAAATTCAGAAAATTGATGCAGTGATCACAGCAGATAAGTGTTCATACCGTCTGTAGTAAGAAAAGCGATTTAATGATGTATAAAAAATTAGGCAAAGGGTGCTACAATCCTGAGTTATTTCGTGTATTCCAGTTTGTTATGAATTACTCAATCACCACGTTTTGATTCTACTGCAGACAGAACCTACCTGCTAAGTTATAGGACAAATTTTATGCCATTGCTATTATTATCGTCACATATTTTCCATCTTCCACAACTTGTGACATTGCGTCAAAAAAGGGGGAGGGGGTGGTAGGATTGGGAGGTCATGAACTACATGTAATCACGTTGAAAATGCTGTTTCAATAAAGTTCTAAATTTAAAATTGCAAAACTAATGATGTCATAACGCGGGCGGGGGAGATGGGGTCTCTAAAAAGTGACATGGGGTGTGTGACGCAATTCATGTATGGCCTGTTAGAAAACTTTATTTTAGTAACGAATACTTATTCTTGTCTACTTGCTCAAATAAGGTAACTCAATATATTTCATGACTTAATAAATAGTTTTAAAACTTAATTCTGCGTTGAACTTTAAACAAAATTATGTGTTTTATGTTATAAATTTATTTTAAATATTTGATTTGTAAGTGAATTATTTGCAGCATGGTTAGCATTCGCATCGCCTGCGGGGGACCCTGCGCTGAGACGTCTTGCTCGCTGAGTTGTTCCTGCGTCCTCCACGCGGCCACAGTCGAGACAAAGGGCTGAGGACGCCCACTGCTCCGCCGGAACCGACTACGTAATGTTTCCTGTTGCTACGCAGATGCTTACACTTCATTTGCTTTCTCAGAATCAACTATCCGTCCTCTGTTTCTTATTTAGATGAGGGAATGTGCGCGGACGCTGTGGACGTGTCCAACTCACAATTTTCATACCCAACAACAACGCACAGATGTGATTTAACTAACATTCAGTTCTATCTCGGACTTCAGTCTGTTTACTGTGCCTCTGAACGAAACTTAGGTGATAATCGCAATCAGCAGCACTGACATCTAGAAACGTAGCCTACATGCAATCACTTCATGCAGTTATTGTAGCTAATAAGCAAAACTTTAACGGTTACCATCATTTTTTAATTCGAAAAACTTAAATGATAAATACCATCTGAAGTAGAGACCATACAAACGTAAGCAACTATCAATACAATTGGACAGCAATAGGTGTAGGTATAAGTCTGGCCAAATTCATCATTAGGCAGGGTTTGAAGCGGTTTGTTAAATTTCAATACGATTCCAGGTAAAATTTCAAAGTTCACATGAGGTTTAGATACACAAACAACACTCTTTGCTATTCAATGTAAAAAGGAGACTTGATTGTTATTTGAAAGAAAATGTACTCTTTATTGATAAAATCGCAGACGAATACGCAAATGAATGGTAGATACTATAGGAACAGATCAGTCAAATTAAGAACTGTCCACCTGATTGAGAGTCTTCTTTGTTCTTCTTTTTCTTCTGTGTGTTGTCGAGGATCTTCCTATTGTCTCTTAGAACTGTTGCGCCGCAGTCAAATGGCAAGTTTGACACACCAAGCTCGGGATCTGAATTATCAGTGCAAACTGGCGCTCTTAAGACATTTTATTCTAAACCTCCTTCCAATCGGTTATTCTGTGCGATCGACGTTTAGGAGAACATAAAACGGATCAATGCCGTTAATTTTTCGACAGGGGAACATATTATGGTTCAAAGTCCATTCTAACTTGATAATTTTTGGTTCCAGTGATCGCCAGTCTCGTGCCCTTAACTTATATCTTAATTGCTGGATTGATCTACCCCAAGATATGCTGTTTACTTAGTCGCTTTTTATTGAATTAATTCTTTATTTAATGATTTTAATAACCCTATAACTCGTGTCGTTCCACGCAATTAGTTGCGTTGGCTCTCGAGACTAAACACTACTTGTAAACTGCACTTGTTGAAGATTGCATAGATCGCAAAAAAAAAAAAAACAAGTAGCATTAAATGATTCTTAAGACTTCCGCGGCTGTCTTTGTACATGGATTATAGCTTTACGGGCTATGCCGCGTAGTTTATTGGATAATTTATCTAAGCTTTCGGCTGTTATACTCCAGCCTTCTTCAGTATCTCTGAAGAAGGCTGAAGTATAACAGTATCTCTTCAGTATCTTCTTCAGTATCTCTGAAGAAGGCTGGAGTATAACAGCCGAAAGCTTAGATAAATTATCCAATAAACGACACGGCATAGCCCGTAAAACTATAATTCATGCAATAGCATTAATTTACAAAAAAAAAAAAAAGAAAAAAAAAAAAATTAAACAAATTAAAAACGGCCACGTGCTTGTGGAGATTGCGTACCGTGGGTATTTGATAGCTTTTGTAGTATGATTATGTTGATTTCCTGCGAACACTAAGCAAAACAATTAAATTAGTAATTTATATTAATATATTTTTCTCGAGCTTCCAGCCGTGTTAATATGTCATATTTGCGGGACGTTTCGAAGGCGTCCATCTCTGCCTTCATTTTCAACCTGATGTCAATGTTTAACTGTTTGTTTATTCAGCCGCTGCTACGGAAAAGGTGGAAGACAAAAACCAACACAAGGCGATTACGTCATCCGCTCTTCTGCTCGAGACCGACGCGAAACTGTTTCAGCATTTTAATCGCCGGGTTCCAGGCCGCACTGAGTTGATAACCAGTGTCCCTGTTGACTAATAAATCAGTTAATCTAATTTCCACAGCCTCTGTAATAACGCTGGCCCAAAAATCTGAGACCCGGGCTAAAATGGTTGTTTTTTCAAATTCAAAAGTGTGACCCTCTTGCACATTATGTTCGGCCACCGCAGATTTTTTTTCTTGCCCAAGACGAACATTTCTGGCGTGCTCTACACATCGCTGAACAATGCATCGCTGTGTCTGTCCAATGTTCAGCGATGTGTAGAGCACGCCAGAAATGTTCGTCTTGGGCAAGAAGAAAAATCTGCGGTGGCCGAACATAGTGTGCAAGAGGGTCACACTTTTGAATTTGAAAAAACAACCATTTTAGCCCGGGTCAAAGATTTTTGGGCCAGCGTTATTACAGAGGCTGTGGAAATTAGATTAACTGATTTATTAGTCAACAGGGACACTGGTTATCAACTCAGTGCGGCCTGGAACCCGGCGATTAAAATGCTGAAACAGTTTCGCGTCGGTCTCGAGCAGAAGAGCGGATGACGTAATCGCCTTGTGTTGGTTTTTGTCTTCCACCTTTTCCGTAGCAGCGGCTGAATAAACAAACAGTTAAACATTGACATCAGGTTGAAAATGAAGGCAGAGATGGACGCCTTCGAAACGTCCCGCAAATATGACATATTAACACGGCTGGAAGCTCGAGAAAAATATATTAATATTCAACGCCGTGAGTAATTTTATAACTCAGAATAATACTTATTGAAAAATATGAGGAGAGTTTGTGTAAAAAATATATGAACAAAAATCATTAATAAAATAACATCAACAGTCAATTGCAGTGAAGACATGTTTCATAACAAAAAATTTCCAGTTTTATAACCTTTACAATTTTCTGCAAGTGAAATAATTACAAACTCCTTAACACTCGGCGCAAATTCTATCAATAAATTGTCAGAAACTGCTTTCGTTGGACAGCTGGGTAGCTTGTAAGCAAACGATGAGGATACAACGTCAATGCACTCGAAAAGAGCCGTCAAATGGAGTGACTATAATAGAAAGATCAAACTTGTGTAAATAAACATAGCTGTTGCCCACAGCCGAACGAGGTATCCATTAGGCATGGCCGAAGTGGCTGGATGACACGCGTGTTCTACGGTGAAAAGAACGATTCCCTATGGACCGCAATTTGCTATGACCACGTGCGTGCGTAATTGATTTTTGTAGGAGCTGACAATGTTTCCCAGGGACACGGCGCAGGTGGTTTTCTGAAAATATTCTACGTAATGTGTAAGGTTAGCGTCAGGTTAGTGGAGAAAAACAGCGTTGGAGAACAGTTTTGGGGATAGTTGGTGGAGAAAATTAAGGAGATTCATTTGAGTCTGAGGCCACACGAAGATTTAGTCGAACCTAATGTACACCAGAGCACAGTGCAGTTGAGGAGAGGGTTTGTTCAAGGTGAAGGCAGTTTCGACGAGTTTCGAGACGCGACAGTTCGAGATGGACGCTTTCCATAATGATAGGCTCCAAGAAGCCTGACAAATACAGACGAATTCCACTTTTACTTCCAAGTCCACTTCTGCCAGAGGCCTGCGGACAGTTTAAGGCTGCGTCAATGTTGTTGTTGCTGCTGCTGCTAGCTTATCGGCACTTAACCTCAGTCCTTCTTCAGGGCTATTTAAGCCTGACATATGAGCTGCCGACAGCTGGTTAACGTATGCCATCCGCAAAGTAAGTGCATTTTTACAATTACTCAGGTATTGTTTATTGTAAAACTGTGCAATATACGATTCATTTGTGCTGTTTCTTTTCGATATTTCTAACCTGGTAAGTAATTGTTCTTTTCTTCTAACAAGAGTTGGTAAATGTTTAACATTTAGTAAAATTTTTGGAATCAAGAAATTTAATAACATGTTAAACAGTTTCTAATTTCTAATGGCTTTTTACAAATGATTCAGAATTTATGAAGCAACAAAATAATTAAGAAATTCAATAAGTTAATAAATGCTCAGAACACGATTCTGTATTTGTCAATATATGGACTACAAAATGAAGTTTGTCAATATCAGAATAATACGAAAAAAATTGTAAACGCATCTTGCCCAAAACAGTTGATATTCAATAAGTTAATACCTGCTCAGAGCATCGTTCTGTGTATGCCAATATACAGACTGCAGAATGATGCTTTTTAATGTTAGAATTGTGTGAAAAGCTAATTAAAAAATTGTAAATGCATCTTATCCCAAACAATTTTCATTGAAAGTAGGAGTGCCAGCAGCCTGAATTTCTACAGATTTTGAACTGATAACTTATGAGGAGGAGGAGGAGGAACACACAACAAATTAAAAAAATTTCAAAATAAAACTGTTTTGATTTTTTTATTACCTATTCAATCACGCCACTTTCAATAGACTATGCGAAAACATATTTTGAATCCACTGTTGATTGTATGTTGAGGTACAATATAAAAAAAAAAAAACACACAAAATTTGTCTGCGAATCTGTCTTTTGGTCAGTATAACTTATCCCTCTCTAATTTCATCATCATAATCAATGCAAAGGCAGTGTAATTAAGTGGTTGTGACACACGGGCGGATGAGCGGACATGATGTAATTTCAAGGGTTCCATCTTTCGCCGTTTTGACTACGGAAGCCAAGCAATGATTACTCTATATATGTTTCAAACGTGAAGAAACTTACTTATTCCAGTGGCTTTAAGGACCATAGCCAATGTATTGCTTTCTCCAACGATCTCTGTCTGTCCACTGCTCCACTTCTGGAATGCCCATCTTTCTCATGTCTTTCTTGATTGCATAAAGCCACCTGAATCTAGGTATTCCGCGTGTTCTCTTTCCTTCTTTGATGAGGTCCTCGTCCCTTCTAATTTTGTGGCTACACCGACTAAGCCTTTTTTCCCTTCATTATCGCCACCATATCAGCCAATTGGTACAAGTAGGTATAAAAGGGCGGTGCGCTGCCAAAAAGTGTGGTTCTTGCACGGAACACCTCTATTGTTCTAATTTGATACATTGTATCATTCTATTGTTCTCCCCCTCCCACCTGTCAATCATTTTCACACCTCTATTGTTCCCCCCCCTCCCACTTGACTTGAGGGCCACTTGACTAACCACTTGACATGAGGGCCACTTGACTAACCACTTGACTTGAGGGCCACTTGACTAACCTCAGTTAGACCCCTATTGTCCTTAACCACGCCCCCTTTTCCTCCCCTCCCCCTCCCTCCCCCCTCTCCTACACTAACCCCAGCTTCACCACCCTAGTACCAGCTGTCGATTCTATTGCTCTTTTCCAGTCCATATTCGCCTGGAGTGATTTGAGGAAAAACGAGAATATGGATGCTCAGACGGGGGTTCGAACCAGAGCCAACCTCAGCTTCACCACCCTAGTACCAGCTGTCGATTTTATTGCTCTTTTGCCAGCCCATATTCGCCTGGAGTGATTTTAGGAAAACGAGAATATGGATGCTCAGACGGGGGTTCGAACCAGAGCCAACCTCAGCTTCACCACCCTAGTACCAGCTGACGATTCTATTGCTCTTTTTTGCCAGCCCATATTCGCCTGGAGTATTTTGAGGAAAACGAGAATATGGATGCTCAGACGGGGATTCGAACCAGCGATCGTTGTTTGACGGCATTCAATGGACGGGAATAAGCAATATACTTTATATTGAGCGCTTAATAAAATGCGATTTAAACCAATGAGGTTTCTTTCTTAAGTTAAGAATTATTGTCTTTAAACATACCACGAAACACATTTCTGAAAGCCCATTTCACGTAATATTAAACATTTAATTTCTACTCTTGGCATAATAGATACAAAAATTATTTTTTATATCGTGATTATTGTAAAAACGCGGCCTCACGATTTACCCAATAAATTTTTTAAAAATACTAATATTTTGATTAGTTCGTAGTAAATTTAGTTACGTGAGGCAGCCGGCCCCTCCTATTCTATGTCAAGTAAGGGTCCATTCACACACAATAGACTCTTGGCGGCCGGTGGGAGGGGAAGGCAAAATTTCATTTCACGTAATATTAAACTTTTAATTTTCTACTCTTGGCATAATAGATACAAAGATTATTTTTATATCGTGATTATTGTAACAAACCGCGGCCTCTACGATTTACCCAATAATTTTTTTTTTAAATACTAATATTTTCAGTAGTTCGTAGTTAAATTTAGTTGCATGAGGCAGCCGGTCCTTCCTATTCATATGTCAAGTAAGGGTTCATCCACACACAATAGACTCTTGGCGGCCGGTGGGAGGGAAGGCAAAATTTCATTTCACGTAATATAAACATTTAATTTCTACTCTTGGCATAATAGATACAAAAGTTATTTTTATATCGTGATTATTGTAAAAAGCGGCCTCACCGTTTACCCTTAACTCTCTGGCCTCACATTCGGGAGGACGCGGGTTCGAATCCCCGTCCAGGCATCCATCGCGCGCTAGTGATAACAAACAAGTATCTGTGCATGCGAAGTAAATAAATATGGAGTCACGTTTATAGTGCGATACACTGAATGTCAATTGTGGATAGGAACGGGGATTCGAACCAGCGATCGTTGTTTGACGGCATTCAATGGACGGGAATAAGCAATATACTTTATATGAGCGCTTAATAAAATGCGAATTCATAGCCCACTTATGGACGTCATCTCGATCGTGACTGCGTGTATGTTGAATTGATATGTGAAACGATCCACTCTAAAAAAAGTCCCCCAATGTATGAAGCATGCGGTCCTTGCGTTTATTAATTCTACATTTAATACTCTCGCACTACACGCAGTTTGAGTTGAGAGGGGTTTCTATTCATAGCCCACTTATGGACGTCATCTCGATCGTGACTGCGTGTATTGTTGAATTGATATGTGAAACGATCCACTCACTAGGATCATCCTGTACTAAGAAATGTTCCCAGGACGGCTGCAGAGGTGTTTCCTAGCGACCAAGACTTACTAACTGCGATAAGTTCGGCGAAAGACGTTTGTGACGGTGAGTATTTTGGACAAAGTTTTGTGCATATTCTTACGACTCAGACCGAGCGTGGTGGGTGAGCGGTTAACTCTCTGGCCTCACATTCGGGAGGACGCGGGTTCGAATCCCCGTCCAGGCATCCATCGCGCGCTAGTGATAACAAACAAGTATCTGTGCATGCGAAGTAAATAAATATGGAGTCACGTTTATAGTGCGATACACTGAATGTCAATTGTGGATAGGAACGGAGCTCAGTTTCCTTATTTCACCTGTATAATGTTGTGGAAAAGCCTTGTAAAATCGAAGGGTGTTACCTGTATGCCTCTTCAGTCGTCTCTCATCGTGAACTTTACAGGCGACAGAGGATTGAACGAAGGAACGGGGGGGAATTCGACTATGGTCCTTTGTGGGAACCATCCCGGCATTCACCTCAAGCGGTTGCGGAAAAACCTTGTAAAATCGAAACTTGGTTGACCGGACGAAACCGCGTCGTCCTAGGTTCCAGACCAGTACAACCTGCATCAACCCAATTGTGGATAGGAACAGAGCTCCGTTACCTTATTTCACATGTCTAATGTTGCTGGCTGCAACGTTGTATGACAGATCAATTTTGATACGGAGGTGGGTAAAGAACGTGTTTGAAGTGTGTAACTTATATGTAAGCAGCCAGGTTAGTATGGATATCACCCGAAAAATTAATGCTATGGAAAAGCCTTTTTTTTCTGGCTTCACCTCGTTGACGTCAAAATCGTTAGAAGTGGGAAAGGACCGGGGAGCAAGTAACTGGAAGAAATTCGGCAGTGACCTTTTGAACAAACCAAGGCGAAAATTCAGATGTGGGTGCCCGGACAAGGATTCGAAACCGCATCTTCCCGAATGCGAATCTCATGTGTATTAGCGTCAGACCACGAACTAAGGGATCGATAAATTATTAGCGTACCAGTATGGCTTTACACCTCGCCAACATCGATATCATTAGAGGCGGGATAGGATTGATGCAGGGAACGGTCACCTGGAGTGATTTGGGGAAACCATGGAAAACCAGAATATGGATGCTCAGACGGAGATTCGAACCAGCGCCCTTCTGAATGCATGGTCAGAAC
>JARYHS010013630.1:54473378-54496927 GCA_031002005.1 Vandiemenella viatica | reverse complement strand
TTGTTCCACCCATGGCTACACATTTTGAAAACTCTCCTGAACATTAACGCTCATCACGTGTGTACCGTTATTCAGTCATCGCTTACTCATTTCCAAAACCGTACAAATAAACATCTGGTGCAAGATCGGCAAATCCAAACGCAAAGTTTCCACTATTTTTAGCAAAAGTCAACACAAAGCCTCCTTACTGGAGATTTCCCGGAAGTACAAACCAATAAGATATTGGTTTTCATCGACTGACTACAAAATTAGTGGTAAATTATGTCGATATTTACAAATGAAAGTTTAGGACATGGGTAACATTAACTTACTATGTCCTAATAATTTGATAATTCGAATTGCACCTTTGAAACTCTTAGTCGACTATTCGCGCAAGCATAGCAACAATTTGAATGTGCAGGAATAACTGAAAGTAATTAGTGAAAAATTCTGATACACAGAAATATATGTATTACATCTCTGGTGGTATGGTAAGTTGGCTGCAATGCAACGTGCCGGACTCCATCAAAGATTCAGCCCGGCGTACGGTGATAATCAGCCGACGGTCCGGCCCGTAGCAATTAACGCGCTCCTAATTGCGAGCCCACGTGTCGTACGAGCCGTGCAGCAGGGCGGGGCCTTCGTAAATGCGTAATGTGCCTTCGGCGCCGAGGCCACATAAAACAGTCAGCAGGCGGTCGCCGTAAACGAGGGCGGCTGGGGTGATACGGCCGACTGGGACTAAACTGAAATCGACAGCTCGACCGGGAACCAGGTGGGCTCTCCCGTGCTGGCGGCTGACACATATCACGAGGAACACACGTTACAGAGCTTCACGTAATAAAGTGGACCAGTGGTTAAGGCGTCTCACTGAAGATGGTGAGCGTTCATCACGTACCGAAGTGAGGTCCGTGGTACCCCATGGAAGCGTGATAGGGCCTCTGTTGTTTCTCATATACATTAATGATTTGTGCGACATAATAAGGGGGATAAAAATTATTTGCCGATGATGCTATTATTTATCGTGAAATTACAACCCAGGACGACTGCGCTTTGTTACAAGATGATATTATGAAAATAATTGTGTAGTGTAAAGACTAGCAGTTGGAGTTAAATTCTAAAAAGTGCCAAGTAATGAGTGTAAGTAAAAAGGTGACACAATTTTGCACTGAATATACAATTAATGGTACTGTTCTTAGAACGGTAGATTCCAATAAATACCTAGGGGTAAAAAATCGTAGTAATTTGTTGTGTAATGAGAATATCGAGAATTGAATAGGCAAATGAGCCGTGCTCGGCTCGCATTGTTTATTTTCTCCGCCCTCGATTGTCTTCTGATGCTGGTTCCTGCAGAGCCCGCATGCTAGTTTCGCCCGTGAGAGCGCGCTGTGGCTCTGGTGGTGCCCTCTACCAGCTGATGGAGTTGATTTTCGGGGACACGAAACCGGGAGGTCAGTCGGTCGGCAACAGCGGATTGGTTCGTTGGGCCTAATATTTTCCCTAATTGACTGCGACGTTGGAGGTCTGCTGGTATAAGCGAGGACTTGTAATTTTACCAGGTGGCCTGGAAGTATCGCATGATGTGGATTTGTGACCCGACCGAGACCGTTCCTCGCTCGCATTAATCGGGGAATTTCCTCCGCTGCGTTCTATGTTTGCGAGCGGTTTTCCGCCGATTGGGAGCACGGCAGCGGGCGGGGCCGGCCGCGGCGGTGGCTTCGAGGTGATAAATTGCCATTTTCTAGCACTGTCGGGTATTTGAGGTCGAATGCCTGATGATTCCAACTACAAAGTGCGTCGCTTACTGCATTCTTGTTAATTGTGCTTAATAATTTTGTTGCGGGAATGGACAAAATTCCCCGATATGTGGTGCTAATCGTTCCCGCTACCTTATTAGTGTGTGTGGGTGGTAACGACTTATGCGCCGGCGTGTACACACTATAGTGTGTCAGAACCTTTTGGTAAGAACTTGATTCTTAAGGTTAAACTGAAGGACGCTAAGGTAAACTGATTCCTGTTTGTTTAAAATAATTGCTGTATTTTGCCTCATATGTACAAATTTGTATTTTGTACTAACTGTAAATTTGTTATATGATGCTAAATTAATAAGAGCCTGCCCTGTTATATTACGTTCCCAAGCACGTAAGGATTTCTGTTTGGATGTTTAATACAAGTGGAGATATTGTGATTAGGGATATTCTCATGACTTAACAAGCTTGTCATCGCATTAACATATATTTGTATTGGTACAGGATTTATTAAGATCATAATCTGAAAGATCGAAGCTTTCTTATGTATTATATTGTATTATATTATTTGTGATATTCTGTATACGTTTAATCGTTGACCATGATTCTTGTAATAAAATGTTTGAACAAGGTTTGCACTTAATAACCATGCTCCCACATGCTTCCCACTGAGTCCTTAGTGGCAACCATACATATCAGCAAAGCAAATCGTATTCTCCGATTTCTAGGTCGTAATTTAAAACAATGCACTCCGGAAGTAAAAGCGATCGCATACAAGTCACTAGTGCGTCCTCACTTAGAATATTGTTGTTCTGTATGGGGTCCCCATCAAAAGGGGTTAATGGAGGCATTAGAGAAGGTCCAAGAAGAGCCGCCCGATTCGTGACAGATATATATAGTTGGAGGGAAAGCGTAAGTGCGATGTTGAAGGAGATAGGTTGGGAATACCTGGAACACCGAAGGCGTTGCTCTCAACAGAAGCTAATCGAGAACTTCGCGACTGACGTATTTCGGAATGACAGCAAACAAATATTGCTAACAGCAACATTAATATCTCGGAATGACCGCGAAAATAAGATAAGAGAAATCAGGGCCAGAACCGATTCATTTCTCTACTCATTTTTTCTACGAGCGATTAGGGAATGGAATAGAATGGATTTACCGGGCGAGTAAACACAAAATCGGACAGGGGTAGCTTCCGATAAAGCACTCCGGCCGTCCTGATCTGGGTTTTCCATGGTTTTCCCGGAACAGTTCAGGTGAATGCTGGGATGGTTCCTCACAATAGCCCATGATCGCCTCCTGCCGTATCCCGTATATCCCTTCCAAAACATTACCCTTTCGGATAGTTGCAATGCATCCTCCCCCACACACTTTTAGCGAATCACGGAAAATAATAATAAGATCAGAATGTTTTCGATTCAAATCTCTGTCTCGGTAGGTATTTTCATAGGCCCTTAATCCGACCTTCACCTCTGACACTACGCCAGAAAGCTTCCATGGTTGGGATTCCACCTTGAGCTGTAGGTCCGCCACACCCTTTAGGATTTCCGGTTAAGGCCGTTACGATAGGGAAGGGAATGCACAGCCAGGAAAACTCTGCCTCCAAGCCATTACGAGCACAAGAGACTTTACATAATAAAGTCTCTATAAATTTTCGTCCCTAAAAAATCGAGATAAACAACTGATTAGTAGTATGCTTGAGCGAGGCATCTGCCGTTTGGATTTATTTAAAACGGCAGAATGTCGAGTCAACGGCGGCACTGCTTACCCTTTCTCGAATCGATTCGGGCCATTTTTGAATCTCTATTTCTTCGGTCGTATCCATGCTACATGTCTCAAATTTCTGTTATGTATAGATATCAGCAATCTTAGAAAATATACTAAATTGTATTCGTTATTGTTCTTAGTTCGAATGTTATTCCGGTGTAAACTTCAGCGATTTTGTCATTCGCTCACACACTCTCACTGTCTACCCTAATAACTTTATATACCTCAGATTTTCATTGTAGAATGATCTTGCTAAGTATAACTATTGAGTTCAATTTTACTTTTTTTCCGTTCCTTATTTTGGAAGTTATTGAAATTCAGAATTTTATTTTGACCACAACACTCCGACATTAAAATTTCACTATACTTCCAGTAATCCTAGAAACAAGTAATGTACACATATATGGTTTCATCAAGAAATCATAAGAAAAGTCTAATATAGGAGTCTTCCCCGCATTTATTTAACTACAATCCCATACATGAAAAATTCTGGCACCTATTTGCTGCTTAATTGCTTTGCTCCATATGAAGCTATATGCCTGAGAAGTTTTTAACGCATAGAATTTAATAGATTTTACTTTGTTCCTATGATTAATTTGGATGCTATTAGTAATTTATGTATGATGGAATTTAAACCAGTGGCAATTTGTATTTCTCGGCTATGGAGCACACCTATTATTTTCAGACAGTGGGGCATTTTTGGTAAGGTATATTGATGTCTTCAGTTCTGAAATGTTCTCATTCTGCTGATTTGAAATGGAATCATTACATTCGAGCGACGATTCAGAATAAGCGACAAACTTACAAAAAGAAATGAGATCCCACAAAAACTGTTCTTTTAAAAATAGCTTGTACAAAACTGAAACGTCATTGTCATTAGTACAAAGAAGAGTTTATTATTCTGGTAAATATCTCTTTAATAAACATCCTACAAGCATGAAAAAGTTTGTAGAAAATAAAGATATATTTAAAGAAAAACTGAGGGATTATTTTATAGGCAACTCCTTCCACTCAATTCAAGAATTTGAATAAAAGAATTAATCGTATCTGATATGCCTTTGACATAATTTAATTATAAAAAAAATAATATTTATTTAAATGTTTTCGTTTGTGAGATATATGGTAATACATTTTCATTATGATTGTCATTCATTTTGTGTGTATACATTAACCATGGTATTTTCCGCATCCCAGAGGTTCTTCCTAAGCAGGAGTCTATGGAACAAGAGTAATAAATAAAATTTAAAAAATAAATTAAAGTATTATCAGTTTTGAATAGAACTTAAGTTCTGAAAAGGCTCGCCTCTGGCGAATTGAAGGCATTATAGCTATAATACGTTTTTCATATTTGATGTTTCTTACATACCATTAGCTTCGGACGGATATCAGGCGAAGAATAAGATGATACGTGGATGGGAAGTGGCCGTTAACTAGCACTTGATTTCGGGCACAAGGAGGACAAAAAATTTCCTTTGTAGGTAAGGCAGTCAAAAATTGGAATAAAACATAGAGGATGCTCAAGTAAATTAAATTAAAATATTAGAAGAACTTAAACTGAAATTTTGTGTAAAACAAAAGTCATCTGGGCATTAAAATTAATAATAATTTACGGGCTGACAACTTGAATATAATTTCATCAATTTTCAAAAATGTAGTAGCTTTTGACTATATAGCTTTCTAAAGAATGACAGAAAAATATTATGGTGTGTTGGAAAAAAGGATATCTCTTTTCTTGTAAATGAACCCTGCAGAAATTTTTCTTAAATTTTGTCTTGATGATTTTTATCAATGATTACACGTTTGGCGTTTATTCTTATTTTTGATATAAAACCGAAAACTAATATACAGAAAGTAACATTTTTCATAAAACCATTAACTGTGAAAGATACTTTAACGTCAAACCTATCATAATGATTTGAGTGTATCGAAACCTACTCAGAATAATGCAACAACAAAACTAACTGCTGCCCATTTCTGGAAATGGTTAAAAGGCCATTAACTTCGTCGCGCATTTATCATAAAATCTTCATTGCAAGAGCTGTGTCCCTGCATACGTTTTCCAGTGTTTCATTGCCACTTTAACGATGTGCACAAATCCGCATTGTTCTGTAGCAGTCTCGAAACGTATTGGGCTTTTATTTTGACGGATCTGAATGATTAATGTTGCCACTGTAATTGATTTATGGGACTCGCCTTTATCGGTCTGGCCCGGGCGTTACGTCAAAGCCAATCAGCCCCGATTCAAAAATTCTTTGATGTGCGCCAGAGATGCTTTAATGTGTTGTTTTGACTAATCAAAAGCGTTCGATAGCCTGAAATGTCATTACCGGATTCACTGGAATTTTATTATACGTGGAACTACGGAACTACAGAATGAGATCGAGTTGACATTGAATCAACGAATGCTCAAAATAAATGGTCACGTGAATTGAGTAGTAGCAGAAGAGTACGACGTTTGCAACTTCTCTATAGTTAATTACAGTGTGGATCGTCCAGTGAAACTAAAGAAACTGCCAAGTATTGCACAGAGCTTCCAGAATCTCTGCGTTTCAGCCATGAATCATCTAAGTGAATTTCCTCCTTGTGAATCAAAGTATCTCTGATACGTTTGGCGTAACAGTATAAAACTGCACTACCAATCGTCAAGAACTTAATTGTTGCATGTCTAGTAAAAACCAATTACAGAAAACAACAGACCGTACAACTTTTCAAGTTTACTGCCATATTGTGAAACAGGTACTACCAATGATTCAAATGTTTCCTGTCTTTCTTTACCAAAACAAGTTTCTACAAGTAGAGGGCTATAATCGAATCCCTACGTGTAAGATCTCCCAGATGTGATCTTTCATGGAGACTGAGTGCTCTTTCATGCCATCGTTCATCCCGTGTCCTCGATGACTTTTGGATCCTATAACGATTAATTCATATCTGTATATGCAAATTCCGTTACGACACACTTTGTGTGGCACATTACAAATTGTACTCACTATCAGTGCGATGATAGTGGACGGAGAAAGTCTAGTCCGTTTATTTCCACTGTTTGAACTACACAGAACGTAGCCCGCATCTGCAGTCCGCAGTAGATACGCCAACAGTGCGGTGTATTAAACTGCGAGGCTCTCTTCTGACGCGAACTCGACCGAGAAAAATAAACTCAAATCCCCGCCATCAACTGGGAGAAATATGGCTAAAATTTATTTATTTATATTTTGTTTTTAGATCCGGAAGGACTATTAATTGTAGACATTATGCAACACAGAACAACCGTCAATTATGACACATACGTAACAACAATAAAGAAACTTCAAACTCTACAGAGTCGGGCACTACGCAGAATGCTGTTCCATGGCAACTCCCGGCCACAAAATTGCGAGAGCAATCTCAAAACTTGCATGGACTACATTACCACACGAACCATAGAGACCTGATCGAACACCCTATCATCACCATCTTTGATGAACTGAAGGAGTCCCTGAGCGTAAGGATGTTTAAAATACCATCTTGAGTGCTGCGAAATTAATGCCCAGAGTTATATGCAGAGTTATGTGCAGTTATATCCTGGACGTATACGGGTCCTCGAGCGGCGTAATTCTTACACTAATATATTTCCATGCCTCATCACAATTATACGACTTGTACACTCCCATGACTCTTTTCATCCTCCTCCTGTCTAACAATGAATACCATTCCAACTCTTTTATTATATCTGTTACTGATTGCGTTCTGTTGTCGCTTGTGAGAGAGCTGAGCGGAAGCTTATAACTACGACAGATGGATTTTGGATTCGCCTCGACCATCGCCAGTAAACGGTACGATTTACTGTCTGCGATGATAACGCCGGGGATTAGGTTAAATACCTATTTGATACTAGTAGATAGTAAACAAGCCCTGTAAATATCTATACTCACTTCTGTTAGCATTTTGGCAGACATCTGAATGAACACTTAGCATAATTTATCTAGAATTATTATTATAGCTTACTTCTGTGATCAGGTACCTTGAAAGGAACCACACAGCGTATAACGCCCAATTTGCTATTTATTAATAATACGTTACGAAGAAAAGAACACTATTACAAACCCTTCAGATAAAGATATTATTTCGTAAACACACTGATTGCAATATAGTTATGATGGCACGGTTAGTAGTATTACGATATGGTTGGGTAGAAACCATAGTAGGCTTGGTATTGAATCAATCTCTAAATAAGTTGGAGGATGGAGTGACATGACATGGTTCCTGATTCAATGCAATCATGAAATATTAGATGAGCTCAGCATGGAATAAATATATAGCAACTGATTACCTCAATTTGGCGATGTTGTTGTGAGTCGAAATTGGACGTGACTAGCGAACGAAGGTTTTCGCCATGATGGCGAGCAGTCGGTGCTAATGGCGGGGGTAAACTAGCTCCCGACTGGCTAGTTAAGATTTTAGTACAACCTAGTGCTCTGACTGGCTACTAATGACGTATACTATGCACTCGGGCAGGGGGAAAGACTTAACGTAGCAAGTTGGTAGCTGAAGGTAGTTTCTCATGTCCTTGAAACACCGGTTCCAGTCCCAAGCGTAACCATGCAAGTGTGTGTCAGGTGCCACGTTTTTTTTTTTTTTTTTTTTTTTTTTTTTGTAACAGTTTAACGTCCCTTTTTAACAACGTGGTCTTTAGAGACGGGAAAGGATGGGGGCAAGGAATGGGAAGGAATTCGGCCATGGCCTTTTGAAGGAAGCATCCCGGCATTCACCTGGAGTGATTTGGGGAAACCATGGAAAACCCAAATCTGGATGCCCGGACGGGGATTCGAACCGCCGTCCTCCCGAATGCGAGGCCAGAACGCTATCCGTTACACCACCACGCTCGGTCAGGTGCCACGAGAACTGCGGTTGATAAGACTCGGAAGAACATCCGGTCCTAGTGTTACAAACTATGAAACAGCTCTGGGCTGGTCTTGACTGCTATGAACGAAATGAAATAAAGATTTTTTGTTCCCTAAATCCCCGAATAGCAATCATGCAACACTGTGATAATTTCCCGAAACAAATCTAGCAGCCCTTCTTTGCACCCTCTCCTACTCCTGCATTTGATAAGCAAAATGAGGGTCCCATACTACACTACCATATTCAAGCAATGGTCTGACCAAAGTTTTGTAACCCAATTCCTTTACTTCTCTCGTACATCCCCTCATCACTCTCTCCAACAAGTGCAGAATTTTGAAGCATTTTCCTACTACCTGTCCAATGTGTCCTGCCCAGTTAAGTTTGTTATCAAAGGTAATGCCAAGATATTTACATTTCAAGTCTTCAGCATGCAATTCTTTCCCCACCTTATAATCATAATTTAGTTTTTTATTTCTATATCTAATAAGCTGACTCTTCTTTGCATTTATCTTCATCCCATATTTACCAACCCAACTAGATATCCTGTCCAGATCACCCTTCAGCTGTTTACAGACCTCTAGGTGTTGACTGTGACATAATCCATACACTGACGGCTCGCGTAAACGAACAGATAATTATATCAATACTAGCTGTACCTCTTCTTATCTGCTTGCAGTATCTGGTTTCGGTTCCAACTCGCGCTCCTTGTAGCGTCGAAAATTACTTTGCTATACTGACTTCTTCGTACTGTTTCTGGCTTTGCATTTACCCTCTGCAGCTGCTACACATAAGAAATGGTTTTTACAGCGAAAGAGAATATTTTTTCCCTTTGCCGTACTGATAGTAAAATACTTTCCCAATATTTCTGCTATCATCGATCACTGATTTTACGTAATCAAACCCAGAATCTGACACCATTCAATGCGGGTGTAGTAACTGAGCGGCAAATCACCACAGCCAAGTTTGGATTCGTCTCTGACCAACCAGCCCCTCGATCAGCTTCCCGAATAAATGTGGCCATAAGATCAGAGCAATTACGTTCTGCCCACACTTATTGCTAGTAATGAGCAGGAATCAGCGATACGAATGAAAACGTGTAGTTGAAAGTATGGAGTGACTTTAATACTTCAATACAAATGGGCACATAGACATACACTTGAAATAACTGAAAAATACTGTATAAAATAACTCTCATAAAAGGAATCTCTTACTAACAAAATCCTGTCACTCGGAATATTCTTTCTAAGCCAGCAGAAGGCTATAAATGCATTATCCATTACCTAATAAAATCTGCATGCTGTATGGCAACGTGGTCCATCCTGAGAATCGGCGAATCGACTGCTCCGGAGGCTGTTCCAGACTGCACTCTCCAGAGTAGAAACGTGGTGGGGGAGTCATGTGACATTAGTTCTATTCGTTTAAAATCCCTTGCTAAGGGCTTTCTGGGCTACAGTGGTAGGGGACTGCTTCCCACGGGAAGTGACTTTGACCAACCTTGAGCTCTGCTTCGTTGGGTGGAATTACATTACATAGCTGCAGCTTGCGAAAAGTTATCCTGAGCGAAAATTAGAATATACTATAACTAAAATCTCTCAATATACTACTTGTCTTATGTTTCAACGTTACATAACGCCGAAGCATGAGGTGAGATTCTTAATGTATGGTGAGTATTACCAAAGACGGAACCACAGATGTTGCAGTTTTTATTTTTTTATTTATTTGCCCTTTGGTCTGAGACCGTTTAGCCAGCATTATACATTAATGTTTGTTTGTTATTTTCTTCTTACAGAGTATTGGAGGCTTCAAATCTTCAGTTCTGTGTCTTGAAGGAAACGAACTATTGCCTTGTAGATTTGGACATTTTTTGATTGAAGAATGGTGGTAACGCTCGCTGGGAATTTGACTGAAAGCTGTTCGAGGCGCCTGTAGAAACGTTTTCGTTGTGATTGAAACCGTGAACAGGAGAGAATGATGTGATTGAGGTCTGAAATTTCTTGGTCTAAGGTGCATATAGGTCTACTCTGCACTAAACACACACCTATAATGTCTCTGACCATAGCCTTTAATGAAAGAAATAAAAGCAGTTTCAATAATAAATATACTCTCTACACCATAAAAAACTGGAAACATTATTTCCTTTACTTCGGGGTATTCAGTTTTTAAATGCCACAGATTGCCTTATTGAATGCGAGAAACTAATGGCGAAAAATCAACAGAGATTTTCCTTGAATACGAACTCTGGCAGCACAATTACAATGTCTCTGGCTATCATCTTTACTGTTTTTTTTTTTTTTTTTTTTTTTTTTTTTTTTTTACAGTAAAAACATTAATTTATTTATGATAATAATATTATTCTGGATAGATTATATTCAATCATACAGGTAACACTAATACTACAATTTCCCAATTTGAGATAGTACTGTAGATAAAGACTAATATAGCTTTCATTCTTTTTACTAACGATTATGTTTTTCAGTAATTCATTTTCGATATTTCAATAAAAGGCTTCATATCTGGCGTTTGGAGCACAGTGATTAATAGAACCTTTTATTAAACCTTTAGTGTTGGAAGTATATAGAGTTTTGGAAAACTGAAAGTTTTCGTATAACATTCTGCGCTATACATGAGAGTGTCTGACATAATCGAGCTTCTATTAAAATCTATTTAAATTCTTGATATATCGAATGTCAGCTAAAATATATGGCGTTGGAAGCTGAAAAGTAGATTCATTCTATTCACAGTAATTAATGCGTAGGCTGATGGTTTGTAATATCAACAAAGCCTTGAGTGTTGGAAATAAAAACAGTTTAGGACAATCTAAGTTTTTTTTTTTTTTTGTATCATTCTTCGCTATACATGTGAGATTCTGACATAATCTGGATTTTATTAATTTTATATAATTTATTGCGTTGTTTAGTAATGCAATTTCTACGATACGTGATGCCGCAATTTTTAACTCGATGAGACAAATCGAAAGAAAATCAAGTTTTCTTTTCATATCTGACTTAAGTGTTAGAAATATCTAATGTCAAAAGATAGTTACAGATATAGTTCCTTATGTTTTTGGCGTCGATTTTCAGGAAGTTTATATCGTGACGCATTGAATGTTTAATAGCGAGTGCATTATTCCAGTTGCAGTACACACTGTAAGTGTATGACGAAATTAATCGTGATAATTTATGCTCCGCGAACTAGGAATACTGTAGTAAATAACGTTGTCATTATCCGAATTGTATTTTGCAATGCATTTCAGTTTTTCTGAATAGTTTCATTTTGTAGAAGCAATATTAGTTAAGATTTTGGTTCGGTTGAAATGCAACCAGTACTCGAATGAACTCATCTCGTTATAGAATAAGGCACGAGGAATTTTGTTATTATTTGTGATTAATATTAGTAATTTCATATGTGCTATGTTATTGACGATGTGTATCATGATATCAACTACTCCCCGATTGTATTCTGGTCGAGGCAGCGATTCGACCTAACCACGATCACTAGGAAGAAATTAAAGTACCAATTGTATACACATTTCCAGCGTGTAATTCCCTGTGACTTTGTCGAAATTTTCACTCATCCAGCTAGCATTTCAAACTAACCACCTCAATTTAGAAATACGATATAGCAACATTCAATATAGATAAGAATCCATCATCTAGTTGAAATTTTTTTTTACGTCTAGGTCACATTTTAAGCTAACCATCTCAGCTGTGAGAGACGATTTATCGTGAAGTATATATATTCCTCAATTTCGATTTTCCTTATGTAGTAGATGAGAATCCATGATGAAATTGAGGCATCTCGGTTATCGTAGAATTCCTTATAGTTGCATACGCATACGAACTTTATTACTCTTAATAGATTATGCACTTATTGTCGAATGATTTTACTTAAAAGTCTATACACGTAATTTTATAGTAGTAAATCGACTTGGAATTTGATTTCCTGAGAAGAAAACTGAAATGTGTTCTTTAGATCTATGAGGGTAAATTCAGACAGTTTTGAGATACAGAAAATGAAAACTCAGTCAAAATAGATTCAGTAGTTTTCATATAATACTAAAGTTTTCGTAAAATAAATGTGTCGACTTATTACTTCTTAAGGCATAAGTCAAATTTTAACTTTGACTTCAACCTTTCATATGCTGAAAATCAATTTAAAATCTGTATTTTCTGCGTGATGCTTGAATGAAAAGACGCAGACCAGATACATTTTTATGTATGTGGTATGTATTAATGCACGTACGGTACATGTTTCGATTTTCGAGCAGCAGCATTAGCAGATGTAATTAGGTTGAAATGAAGCCTGCACTAAAATGGAATAGACATTCTGTATCAAAGCATCCAAACCACACCATTTTTAGAACTGTGCAGCTAAATCACCGTTTAGTTTAGCACCGGAAATGGCGGGTACCAAATTAATTAAGCTTTTCGGATGAACAAAAATAGTGTGCGGGTAAATCAACTTCAACCCACTCCTTTCTTAGAAGGAGGAGGGTGAACCCAGATTTGCTTTAATTTCGGAAATGGTTGGCATGATTTTTATGAAAATTGGAATATATGTTTCTCATTCCTTGAATAAAAATAGCGTACTGGTAAATTTACTACAACTATACCGGGCAACGCCGGGAACCCCGCTAGTATTAAATAAGAAATCCATAACACAATTCTGTTTCAGAAAGCGATGTGAAAACAAAGTGTAGAATCTTGGCTCATAACAAGATCTCATTACTTTTTATGACTACACAAGCACGAGTCTCAGCCTTTTCTTATCTTTGTTTTTGCAGTATTATATCTTTTTGAAGCTGCAGGACTGAGAATATGGAAGAAAGAAACACGTTAGCTGTTTAAATTTTAATTTAATTAAATTGGAATGGAGCACACGCTCCGGTGTCAATTTACCTAAACACCTATCTTCCCCTTTTCCTGCACTTACCTACATTTTCCCCTCTATGAATTTTAACTTTAAAATCTTTCAATGTTTTTGGTAAATTATTCATCATTTCCCTTGGTAACTTATTCCAATCCCTGACACCCTTACCTAAAAAAAGAGAATCTTCCCCCGCCCTTGTGCCTGAAATCCAGTGTCAGCTTGTGGTCATGGTCAGCTTGTGGTCATGGTCATCTTTTATTTTGCGATTAGCGTTGACATATTGCAAAGTAAGAGCAAAAATATATTTTAAACTGCGCATGGGTAACTGGATATGTACGAGCTAAACAGTGGAGACTGAGAGCTGCAACCGATGCCCTTTAATACAAGATACTTTGGCATGGGCAATTAGGTTATTCTTCTTGATCTGTATTTAGTAATAAAGTAGGAGAATGCCTCTTTACAGCTCGAAACTACATGTTACACAAACGAAATGACATAAAACACACAATCACAAAGATTACAAGATTTAATACAAAGAGAAAACTAGGAAACCGATATATCCTGAGAACATTAGCGTAGATAGATTATTAAATTTTTATATTTACTGGATCAAAGTGATAGAGATATTAAATACCTGCCGAAATTTTCTCCAATGACTGTAGATGTTTTGAAGCCTTATATACATAGTAAAAGTGAGTAATTTTTCTACACAGTGTGAAAACGAAGACAAAGATTATTTAAAAACATCCGTTTCCTACGCACAGTTCGAACCAGCGACCGTTACAATGCAAAGTCATCGTTCAGGCCCCCAGCAACAAAATTCTAAGGGGTCCTGCTATCGCAATAAATGAGGTAGAAATGCAGTCAGATGGGCTTTGCTTTAAGTCTTAAAGACTTTGATGAGAGTACCACATTGAACCCTTCTGCCTATTAACAAATTAATTGTTTCTGAAATAAAAATAATGACATTAATAGATTTGTTTATGGTAAATATTTGATAGGGTTTTTTTTTTTTTTTTATTTTTTTTTTTTTTTCTGTACTTGCAAAAAGTTAATTTCCAACACAAAGCGGATCTGTTCCTAATTTTTTTTTTAAGTGATAAATTACAACAGTTCAAATACGGAGTTACCTCCGTAGTGTTCCAGTGACATAGTCTCGGAACAATATGGCAGATAGCGATTGACAGATGCCTTCTGCCAGCGAAGAATTACGCCTCTACTACGAAAATGCGGCTGTTGACGTAGCTCTAAACAGCCAAAATCTACATGCTGATAGACTACTAAAACCTGAAGAAGAAGAGCAGCTACGCTATAAACAGCTTCAAAAACTACAGCAGCAACATCAGCCGCAACAACTACAGCAGCATCAACAGCTGCAGCATCAACCTCGCCAGCTTCTGGAGCCAGGAGACGTTCCGCCACAGGACCTGCACTCACCTTCGGACGCAGCCATACACCTCAAGGCTCGGAGAGGTGACAATACTATAACTACGGAACAACACGTCTTGCTACAGACGACCCCACAGCAGTGTCTTCCAGAAGCGCAACAACAGCAGCAACAAACAATTGTGGAAACGCAGCCATCGAGTCATCACCAGACCACATCAGCCAGCCAGCTATGGCTGCAGCCTTTCCTGCAACATCAGTCCCTTACGGGTCAAACGCAGCAAAAACAGTATGTGCAAAATGGAGAAAAAACGCAGTGCGAGGTCAGTACTCAAAGTGTTAGAAAGTTTATATACCCCAACCATCCTAAAAAGAGATCAACAGACGCGAATGAAAATTCCAGTAGTGCGAAAAGGCCCTCTCCTCAGAATATTCGCGTCCCAAACCCTCATATTGCTTCGGCGTACCAACATCCAACCGCTTTGCCACCCTGGAAGATTTTCCTGAAAACATTCAGCCAGAAGTCACCCAATCAACACCAAAAATCCCCTCGTATTTTCCTACAAGGTGTTTAAAATCATCAGTCTTTCATTCAAGACATAAATAGGGTGCTCTCAAATCGCTACACTATGGAACTTAAAGGCAGATTAGTTAAAATTAACACATCAACTGTAGACGCTTTCAAAAAACTCACAAAACACTTAGATACCTTGCATCTAAAATATCATACATTTCGTGCCCCAGACGAGAAGAACGTCTCAGTAATCTTAAGAAATATACCATACTCTATCACCGAGGAAGAATCAAAACTGAATTAACCAAGATGCAGTATTCTGTCATCCTTGCAGTTCGTCTACTTAAGGGACAACTCTCCAATGCTTCTAAGTAGTAGGAGTTTGGGGTTTCAAGCCAGAAACCGGGAAAACCCATGAGTCACGAGGTGGTGGGGGGGACCTCCCTCCCCTCCCCCTCCAATGGCGGCTTGGCGGGCTTTTGAATAAGCCAATCAGCGTTCACGTCACAAGATGGCGGATCGTTAGCTCATTTGGTGGCCGCTAGGGGGGCAGCACCGGCCGCGTTTGCGCAAACGATAGTTCCTTGACCGGCCGCCCAGATGGCCGCACAAACTTCAATCTGCGCAGACATTCCATGGCTCGCGTGACGTCACAGCCCCTCTACAGGAACTCTAGCGCATAAATACCATTACACCAGCCAGCTCGCCCTCAGTTCCCGGTCGACGCTCGTCAATTGCAGTTCACTATGTCTAGTGAGGTTCTCCTGTTTTCAACATGCTACAAGTTAAACAGCAGTGACACCAAGCGGATCACTGTTGGTTTGTCACCTAAATTGGAATTTAAACCAGTAGTTGTACTCGAAAAAGTTGGGTACAATAAAGTCACTCTCACACATGAAGAGTGGGATGTACTGCGACAGTTGGTTATACAATTGGTGGCTTTTTCAACAACACTGAGAACTTGCAAACTAGTGTCTCACTAGGCAATCACACCATCTCTCCCGAGCAGTGGCTGGAACGAAAACTATATGGTTTTACAACAATGTTTCCTACCTATGGTGTGTTTCTCGGCGAATCAACATGGAGCATCTGGTCGACGCCTTGCCTGCAGTGACCAGTGCCATCAACACCATGAAGTCCTGGAGTTATCAAGTTACCAAGTACTACAACGAGTTTGTGAATACGTTATCAGTGAAAGTGATTCGTGACTACCCCCGTTGTTCTGTGAATGGCCTGCTAGATTTGCATTTTGATAATGTACATGTCAATGAAGTGTCATACAGCCCCTGTTCAACACTAGTCTATGAACGTTTAAAGTTAGAAATTAAAGCATATAAAAAGCTGTTAGTGTATGACGATGTTAAACGCAAAGTTGAACAAGATTTAAAAGGAACTGATGTATTTAGCAGAGGCGGTGATGACGTATGTGGAATAATTAGTGTCCCTCAGTCCATAGTTCTACAATTGACTTTGTGCAACTAAAAACAAAAAATTGATTGTACTTGAATTGTGAGTAAATAAAATCATTTTACCAGATTTTTCTTTTGTCATTTCACCTATCCTAACTAAATAATAAGATAGTATATATTTTTAAAAAAAATCTTTTATTTCGCCCACCAATTGGCGATTAAAAATACATTTTCAATTGCACACATATTATTACAAAATATATGTAATTTACAAAGTTTTCTCAAATTATTTTTCTTGAGTTCTCGCAGTGGTGGACATCCTAAATCTTCTATTTGTAGCATACTTTCTTCCTGATGATTTTCTGTACCATCTAGCCTTCTCCCGTCCTTTAACGTAAATGATTGAATCATCCTCATTGGTTATTGCATGTAGTATAGCACATCTTGCTGAAGGAAACGCCATCTGCGTTCCAAGGTATTCCATGGTAATTATGTGTTAGCCATCTAACTGATGGTTCATTACCTCCACGCGATGGTGATGATACAGAAATACAATGTGTAGAGATAATTTTGTCAGCGTACTATACACAAAGCAACTTCTTTGAAAATAAACCCCATCCTTCTTCGTGAAGCCCTGTGCGTCCAGGAAGATGGTCGGCATGGTAATGGTTGACAAGACTCTCTGCTACTTGATTTTATGTCAGCTTACGCACGACACTTGTTAGAGGTACGTATTCTACAACACGATCGTGCAAGATCAAGCAGTATGCAGCGGTGTAGCAGGAAAATTCTCACTGCTATCAAACTCGACACGAATGTCACAGGCCCCGTTTTAACAGACTCGTTTTGATGTGAACAGTCAATTACGGCGATAGGTGCAGTTTCTATAAATTCTTCACGTTTTAGTAGCGGTAAAGGATGGTCTCGTTCGTAGTAAGACTGTTGGAATCTTGCATACATATCATACAACAACGTGGTTCGGTTTTTCTTAAAGTCCAAATTCATGTTCTCATATGGATACGCCACATCATTTAGGAACACCTTGACATTGGTAAGATTGCAGTTGTCAAAGATGTTTGCACTTAATTCCGCATTCCGTTTCCTGTTTGTTGAAATCCCAGAACCACGAACCTAGGTTTCTCCAATTGTGTTGATGTTTTCAAAGACCAAATTTGAGTCTTGCTGATTGGAAGCAACGGGTACTCCAACAGATCCCAGCTTCTGAAATTAATGCGAAGTGGTTTCCCACTGTCTACAATCTTAAGCAGCGCTAGCTTTTCTCTTTCACCTATTTGCAAATGAGGCATCACCCATGCCAGTTTGCTGATGGTGAATTTACTTTCCTGAGGATTTGGATTGGCTTGTACATATGAATTTGTATCGTCCCTAGCTCGAATCAATATTAGTTCTTGTTTTACATTTGCAAGTATCTTTTTAAAGTCTTCGCAAAAACCCAAGAGCATACTCAGGTATACATACATCAAAGTAGCCATTTCCAGGAGGGCGTTGCTCCCATCCTGCATTGATCAACACGCCCATTTGTGGGGGGCTTGCAGAAATAAGCGTTTTCAATGTGCTTGTGATACCAACATTTCTATTTCGGTCAATTTCAGTTCCATTAAGTTCATATCGAATTTCCTCAAACAGAAAAGCGAATGCATTGGATGTGGTAATTGAATTTGTAGCTCCTCCATCTGATTGATGAATCTTCCTTCCATATGCAAGTAGCTTTCGCATGGTAGTGTATATGTATCTTGGTTTTGAATCGGTATTCGGATTTCATCATTGTTATTAAATGTGGCTGGCGTATGCGGCTGGTGACTCAAATATTGTTTGCGCGTCACCGACTCGTCAAACTCCACACTGGAAGTTATGTCTAGCACATCATCCATGACTTTTAACTGTATAGCCTAACGACTGTAGGAAGAGCACGTTCTCAGGTGTTAATCGTTTCACTGTTGGTTCACGACTGACAGCTTTGCGTGGGTGACGCTTCTTGTTATAACGAGCGCCCATTCTTTTTTATATGTAGTCTGAGAGTGATGGTTCTCCTCTAAAATCCACTAAATTACCGTCTTGATCGACAACTCTAACGTTGATATTACTGAGAGTTTTACTGTGATGGGAGATATATGACATTAGCGGGTACTTCCACAATCTTGTACCCTGGCGGGACTGTTGGAAAAAACTCGTGTAGTGTATGTCCCAGCTTATCGTTGACGTAATTTCCTGTACATATGCTGCATTCTCTTATGGCGTTAATTTTGAAGATCTGCACAGTGTAGTCTGATGTATGAAATCCAGGCTTTAACACACGTTTCGAAAATCCGAGAGAGATCCAATTGAGTTTGGTTTAGAGAAGTCAATTTCCACAGGTGTTTCTATCTCACACTTGAGCGAATTGTTGTTTGCTCTAATTACTAGCTTGTCGTTTTTAGTGTGTCGAACCAAATAATTAGCCAAATCGTCAATATCGTAAGATCCTGTGGGTATGACTATCACTTTATTCTTCGAGTAATGAAATTTACAATTTGATTGTCTATATTTGGAATCGAATTGTAAGTCTGAAAGTCAACCAAACCGACTGTGTAATCACCTTGGCTCAAATCTATTGGTGGGAAGTAATCACAGCCCAAGACTGAACTGGTGCTGACAAGCAGAGTGTTACAGACATGTGTTCTTGTCCAAGGTTCGTTCAAGACTGATGTCATACATTTTCATACAGGAATTTTAAACACAAATGTCCACATACATGTGTGCCAAACTTCTGGTGTTGCTGCACATTGTATTGTATTCTGTTCCCTGCAAAGTATCGTTGTAACTCCAATGGAGGAGGTAAGTCACCGAAACTGTCAAAGTATTTAACTACACCATCTTTGTACTTGATGTAAGCAACCCAATGTGTTCCAGCACTTTAGCACTATCCAAGTTCACAATTCCACATTCACGTTCACGAATTTTTTTGGGTAATGTGTCACGCATGAAAACACCACGAAAATTGGGTATGCGCAAACGCTTTACATGCTTACGTATGTCATCGTCCGTCAGCGGCTGAACCGACTTTTTTTTTTTAATCCAGACCCATCTTTCCGGTATGGCTTCAAATATAGACCTTTACCCCTCATTGCAAGTGTCTCCATCGTTTTGTTGTGTCGTTTCTCCTCAGTCAACTGCTTATTCGCCTCTTTCGCTGCTTTAACAGCTTTGACGACATTAGCCACCCCGCCTGCTAAAGCACCAGCAGCTGACAAGCCAGCAAATAAAGGTATTAATGGCAGAATACCACCCTTCTTTTTTTTCTTCGGTTTCTTTTTCTTAACACCTCCGCCAAACTTTAACTTGGCACGCATGGCCCTATTAACCAAGAATGCCGCTGCACGTTCACCAAATTTTGCATCTTTAGCCTTCATTCTATCTGCAGCCCTCTCAACGAGTATCCGATCTGCTTCAGCTCTATCTGCCCCCTGTGCATAAGCAATATCGTGTTCCCTGCAGGCTGCATCTAGTGGGTTGATACCCTTCTGCCCAAGTGCCAACCGTTTTTCCAGTTTAGTACCGGGACCACAAAACTGGTATGTAGGTATATGCGCCTCAAAAGGCATCTTGTCGATGAGCTTGTTTAAAAAGCCACGACCCTTCTTCTTCTTCTTCCTCGTAGGAGGCATTGTTACCAACTAACATACTTTAGTTGTTCGCGCGCCTATATATAGCCGGAGCAACCACCTAACCTTGTCAATATGAAGTTTGTCAAACAGCGAGACACATTGCCCGTGAGTAATGTTGATTCTGTCGGCAACAATACTAGACGGAAGAAGAACGGACCTCTGTTCCCTGAGACAGTGAGAGCAATAGTGTGTGGTCCATCAAATTGTGGGAAAACCAATCTTGTGCTGTCCCTGCTGGAACACCCCAATGGTCTTAGATTTGAAAATGTATACGTGTTTTCAAAGTCGTTGTACCAACCAAAGTATCAATTACTAGGGAAAATATTAGAACCCATTAAAGAAATTCAGTATTTGACATTTAGTGATAATCAAAGTGTACCTCCTCCAAGTGAAGCTCTACCTAATTCTGTGTTTGTGTTTGATGATGTTTCGTGTGAGAAGCAGAATAATATACGAGATTACTTTTGCATGGGCAGGCACAGATCAGTCGATTCTTTTTACTTGTGTCAGACATATAGCCGTATACCGAAACAGTTGGTTAGAGACAATGCTAACTTGATCGTAATCTTTAAACAGGACGATATGAATCTCAAACACATTTACAACGACCACGTCAACACCGACATGACGTTCAAGGAGTTTAAGAACCTATGTGGGTACTGCTGGAATGATTGTAAACATGGATTTTTGGTTATTGACAAAGACTGCGACATGTACCATGGAAGATATCGCAACGGATTTGATTCATTTTTAAATAAATAGCTGCGCACACTGTCTTCTGACATCATTACAGCCATGGACAAGTTTGGGAGAACTTCAACGACACAGAATAAGAGTGTTTGTGTACCCACCACAGAACATACTTCTTACGAATGATGGTAATTTGGATTGCCAGGGTAAAGTACTCAAACGTGTAGCCAAGCCCGTCAGAGACGATGATGTTGCAAATAAAGGATACGTTCAAGCCATGCACCGGGATGCCATTGATAAATCCTTGCGTATGGTTGTCGATATGGAGAAGAAACTTTCATACTCAGATGAAAAATTTCGCATAAACCAGGATTTATTTTCCTTACTGAATGAATTAAAATCAGCAAGTGCATCCATCGTGGTACCTATTAACCCCACAGGTGAAGTGATCGATGAGGCGTATGTATTAGAAGGAGGGTACAATTATTATGAAATTCCGACTGATGGAACAATCGTTTCCATGACTGTACCAAAAGGCATACTCGTTAAACATAACTCACGTGAATATAATAAAGATGTTCCACTCAATGTAAAACAACACGATAAACTTAGTTTCCATGTTAAAACGTCCGACTCCCATGTATTAGCCGAACTGAGAAAGCCGCACCCTGTCAATCTCAATGTGAATGTATTTTTCAAATATAAAATAGTACAGTAAACACACACAAGCTTCATTCGGTGTGTAAACATGGACCCAACAACAACAAACGTGGTATCATAAAGGCCCGCAATGCAATTCGACGCAAGTTACTCGAGCTGAAGACGGGCCAAATTGACTCTGAGAGATTCTTCAAGGATTCATTAAGACCTGTGACAGATACTATGGAAAGAGTTTTCTTACCTCAGCGACATATACAGCAGCAGTCTCCTCTCTTGATCAAAGATATCTTGAAGTCACTTGGTCGAAGTGATCGAGATTATGATTCTGTGTATGGTGTTCGATGGAAGAATGATTCACTAATGATTGGAAACTCACCTGTTACTATTGATGAAAATGTGATTGTAATCGATGGTGATGAATGAAAGAACTAGAGGATTAATGGAGTTGTTGTTTTTGAAAAACCCAAAACAGTATACTGCCAAAGACTTGAAAAGCTACTTTGAAATATTAAACATCGACTAGCAGAAGAAATTTCCCAAGACGTCATGTAGTTATCAAAGGACTCGATGATCTGTGGCAAGCTGATATTGTGGAAATGATTCCATACTCTCGTAAAAATAGTGGCTACAAGTATATACTGATGGTGATTGATACTTATTCAAAGTATGCATGGGCTTTACCTCTCAAGAACAAGACAGCTAGTGTGGTTGCTGATGCTATGAAGAGAATCCTAAGTGCAGGTCGTGTACCTAAAACTTACAAACTGACAACGGAAAAGAGTTTACAATTCCAAGTTCAAGAATCTCATGACTAGCTATAGTATTAATCACTACTCAACATATACCCATCTTAAAGCATCAATAGTTGAACGATTAAACAGAACTATTAAGAATGCAATGTGGCAAGATTATTCAGCAGACGTGGTTCACATCGGTGAATTGAACTTCTTCCTCAGTTAATGTCAAATTATAACAACAAGTGGCACAGCACCATCAAAATGAAACCCTGTGATGTAAAGACAACTCTTTACTTTCAACAGTGTACTTCCGTGTGAAGACTACCACACCAGCAAAATTCAAAGTTGGTGACCATGTCAGGATCAGTAGGTTTAAAGAAAAGTTTGACAAAGGCTATCTGCCAAACTGGTCAATGAAGTGTTTACCATCATAAAAGTGAAATTATCAAATCCTGTAACTTATTTACTTAAAGATTATCAGGGTAAAGATATTGCAGGAGCATTTTACCAGCAAGAATTACAATTAACAAAACATCCAAGTACATTTCTTGTTGAACGAGTAATAAGGAAAAAGGAAGAATATGGCATTAGTGAAGTGGTTAGGTTTGATAAATCACATAACCATGGATAAATGTAAAAGATTTATTTATATTATGATCTCTTCAATAAACATCAGTACAACATATATATTTTTTTTTTTTCTCTCTCCTGACCATATCTAAGAGACTATTTTTTTTACAATTTTCTTTGACAATAAGAGTCAATTTTACAATATAGAGATCATTTTACAGTACATGACCAATACTAAGTATAGTGCACTGACAAAACCCCAGAGAAAATATGACACTATTTACATTAGACAGATGAACAACACTTCATCAATTGCTATATACACGACATGATCGACTTAGACAACTTCATCAACAGCTATTTACGCATCATGTTTGTCACATTAGACAACTTCACCAATTGATATTTACACGTCATGATAGACAGATGACCAAAACTTTTGCTTGTACAACTATTTACAATTAATGATTTTCACAAATATTTACAACACAACCCACCCTCTAGTGCACTGTAAAATATACACGGGATAAACGCTATATTTATTCTTCATTCACACTTATTTTACAAAACTCATTCACTCTCTGGTACAGACTTGTGCCCCCAAGGTAGGGTCCCAATCCCGTCGGGTAAATATAGCGTTTATCGTCCAATCTAGACAGACCCAGTTTGGATTC
>JARYHS010013630.1:54439765-54472378 GCA_031002005.1 Vandiemenella viatica | reverse complement strand
GAAAGAGACTGAACATGCTAGATCCAAACTGAAGAGTTACAGGATGTGTGAAGTTTGAAATCACAGCCACATCTCGCCCACACCGCAACCCTTTCTGTCATTTAGTAATATGTGCCCCCCATGTATCATGAGTAGCAGTAGACACTTGGTCATCAGACAGATATCATAACTCCCATATTCATACTAGGTCTCACCCACAAATCCATATGTCACCCACACAAGCATAAGTGCAGGAACAGCACATCATACATCCAGACAAACGAGATAAAGGAAGGTATCACCACATTTACGCAAAAAAAACACACAGAGATAGAGACGCATACACACGTACATTTCCATGCCTACAGCGATCTCGACTCAACAACTAACCCAATCGTGGCAACGAAAAATGAAACAGAACACCCATGACTGGCCAACAATCATAGAAAGACACACATACACACACACACACACACTCACTCACATGTCAAAGCATTCACGCAGTTCCATTCATCACCATACATAACTGGAGGAAAGAGACTGAACATGCTAGATCCAAACTGAAGAGTTACAGGATGTGTGAAGTTTGAAATCACAGTCACAACGCTCCCACACAGCAACCTTTCAGTCATTAATAACATGTGACCCAGGTACCATGAGTTTACAATAGACACTTGTCTATCAGACGGGTATCATAACCTCCATATTCATACTAGGTCTCACCCACAAACCCATACGTCTCCACACAAGCACAAACATATGGGTGAACAGCAATTCATACATCCAGATAAATGAGTTTAAGGAAGGTATCACCATACTTACGCATACAGACACAGAGAAAGACGATATCCATGCCTACAGCGAGCTCAACACAACAACCAGCCCAATCATGGCAAGAAAAAGTGGGCAGAACACCCATGGCTCAAGACTGACAAAAAAAAAAAAAATCATCATTAACATCTGTTCCAAGTAACAAACTCCTCACATCAAAATCATATCATTTAACTCACACTACAGACCTCTCTGCCATTCAGTATCGTTGGTAATATGTACAAAGCTAATTTCATAAGTTACCACATACATACAAGTAATTGCAGGAAAGGTCCCGACACACGACATCCACACTAAGGTGTTATATGATAGGCAGATGATAGCATGTCTTTACAATACATCTCAGTGCTCACCACACATACTTGATTTTTAATGTGCCATCAATATAGCTGGTGGCTGGAACTAAGCTCTGGGCAATGTTTGGCCAAAAGTCATTTGTTAATAGCAGCTCATCAAAGACAAATTTTGGGTGAACCTGCACAGGCGGGCGCGGCGGGAGATGGGCCACCCTTCCCCACTGCGGACAGAAATACCGTAATACGCCGGTCTAAAAGCACGGACCGCGATGGATTACCGGAGTTTTCCGACCGGGACCTACTACCGGTAACCGCATTTTTAGGACCGCACTGAAGACGGGAATTTCATTGCGCTAGTAAGAGGGTTATATGCGCTGGTATACCGACCTACACGATGTACGCGTACCATGGGTGTTCTGTTCCACTTTTTCGTTGCATGATTGGGCTAGTTGTTGAGTCGAGATCGCTGTAGGCATGGAAATGTACGTGTGTATGCATCTCTATCTCTGTGTGTTTTTTGCGTAAATGTGGTGATACCTTCCTTTATCTCGTTTTTCTGGATGTATGATGTGCTGTTCCTGCACTTATGCTTGTGTGAGGTGACGTATGGATTTGTGGGTGAGACCTAGTATGAATATGGGAGTTATGGTATCTGTCTGATGACCAAGTGTCTACTGCTACTCGTGGTACATGGGGGCACATGTTACTGAATGGCAGAAAAAGCTTAGGTGTGGGATAGACGTGTTGGTGCGAACAGTTTTGTACCTAGCACACATGATACTGGATGATAGTGAGGTCTGTAGTGTGAAATAAATGAGATGATGTTGATGTGAAGAGTATGGTGCCTGGAACATATGTTACTGATGATTTTTTGGTCAGTTATGAGCCATGGGGGTTCTACCCCACTTTTTCGTCGCCATGATTGGGGCTGGTTGTTGTGTCTAGCTCGCTGAAGGCATGGAAATGTGTTTGTGCGTCTCTCTCTGTGTCTGTATGCGTAAATATGGTGATACCTTCTATAAAAATGTCTGTCTGGACGAATGATTTTGCTGTCCCTCCACTTATGCTTGTTTGTGCTAGTGTATTGAGATATATGGATTTGTGGGTGAGATCTGATAGCCAAGTGTCTATTGCAACTCATGGTACCTGCGTCACTTTTTTACTGAATGGTAGAAAGGGTTGTGGTGTGGGAGAGACGTGTTGATGGTAAATATAATCAACTGGGGCGTGATGAACACTATTTATGGTATAAACACTTAGGTTTATGGTGAAAACATGCCATCTTTTGCACACCTTCTATCTCGCCATGCTGATGATATGTAAGGAGACTTCTGTTTTTCAGCCAGTCATGAGGCAAGAGAGTACTACACCACTTTTTTGTTTCCATGATTGGTACCGGTAGTTGTGTAGACTTGGACATGTGTATCTGCGTCTCTCTTTGTGCATGTAAGCGTAAGTAACTCGTCTGTCTGATGATTTTTGTAACGATAGTTCTGTCCAGTTAATCAGCTGTAACGACAATTCTGCCCCCACTTCATCGTTTCCGTGATGCTTGCTGTCAGTTCTGTCGATCTCGCTGTATGCATGTACAAGTGTGTGCGTGTGTCATTCCTCTGTGGATTTGAGTCTAAAATATATGGTTATAGAATTATCAACGTGTGCTTCTAACCATTGTTTCAGGGCTTAGACAATCTCCCATTTCGATGTGCTCTTTACAGTTTACTGCCGTTTGTGTTGGCATGTGAATTTTGATTCTCACTACATAAAAATCATTTAACAGAGAGGGGTGATGTACCAGAGAAGCGAAGGACTTGGGTACAAACCCACAGTCAGACCATTGCTTGTGTGGTGTAGTATGGATGTCATTGGAAGATAGGAAGAGTGTTGAGGGGCTGTAGGTGGCGTATAATGCTGTTAGAATGGATATTGGTGGAATAATTCTGAGTGGTGTATGGAGCCTAAGTTGACCATGACCACAATCTCGCACTAGACTTTAGGTGATGAGGTCTGAGTGGAAAAAATATCTAAACGCCCACTTTGACCTAACAATTTACGACAGTTCAGGTGTGAGCACTATCTTAGGCGTAATAGAACCTATGGTGACGTTTTGGATACTTGTCGATGTGTGGGGATCTTCTATGAAAATGTGGGTTATGATGTCTGTTTGATGACCAAGAAACTATCAGTGAGCTAAGAGCATTATGGTAACTTTATCGTGGTTACTTGAACAAAGCATGCAATTACAAACAAATGTCAGACTTGGTCCTGAATCCGAAGGTTGGCGTTAGATGGGAACATTTTAAGCCGAATGGAGAACTCCCCTGGGTCCTGATTTATTGAAAAATAAATTCCTGGAAAACTGTAGTAGAACCACCTTAAATTAACATTTTGATACCTGGCTACTGATTAGCAGAAGACTTTGCGAATTTGAATTTTTGGTTTACTATAACGCACGAACAGAAGGTAACTGTAACTGATCAGGGGTTGGATTGGGAATCATTGGAAAACAGAAGGTGGTTTGAGGAAGTGCTGTGGGTATGTTGGTGATGAGGCTAGGGGTGGATCTTGGTGAAAGAATTAGGAATAGAATATCAGTAGAAGCTGGCACTGGATTTCTTCTATAAGGGAGTATCTCCACCTTGGTCACAGGCGATGGTCTCAGGCATGTTCAGTGCTTAGCACTGCCTTAGCGTGACTCGATTTTTATCACATAGGACTGGCGTACTTCGATTCGACAGGGGTGAAATTAGTAAGATTAACAGACGTATTTCGTCCCCCTGATTTATTGAAAAATAATTTCCTGGAAAAGGGGAGAATTTCCCTGAAAACTGCAGTAGAACCACCTTAAATGAACATTTTGGTACCTGGCTACTGATTAGCAGAAGACTTTGCGAAAGCACTGCCTTAGCGTGACTCGATTTTTATCACATAGGACTGGCGTACTTCGATTCGACAGGGGTGAAATTAGTAAGATTAACAGACGTATTTCGTTCCTGGAACATACGTGCTGTGCTGTAAAATACAGTTAAAGGTGGGTATATCTCTCTGTTTCTAGTCAATCACTGATTTCCTCTTGTTATTCACACAGAGTTATTTTTTGTGCAAAGCACCCTCTGCCAAATTCGAATATCAGAACTGCATTGTATAGATGTGAATTTGAGCTATGTCAGGACATTCCATGGTTCATTATCACGTTTTAAACGTAAAAGTTACGCTTTCACATGGTCTATTTTTTAATTAAATACAAAGACTTAAGCAGTTTATCTGTTCACCCAGAATGAAAACAAAATTTTCGATCTTCGTTTTGAAAACACGAGTGATTGGGCTACCATAAAAAATGTTTCCTAGATTTGTACTACGAAAACTGACATATAATAATTATTCTCATCTCGTAATAATTTCTTCTTGAACCGAAGTGAATGCTGAAATATTTCTATGTATCCCGCTGGGGCGGTTTTGCAGTGCAATGAGCATATGGCGCAACCTGAATTCCTTATCGATAGCAGGACACCTGAACAAATGCATACGAAATTCGCTGCAAGCCTGAGACTCTGTACAAAATTCTGCAATCATACGAACGCTGTGTTGGACGCCCTAGAAACGGGATACTATGCACATCGGCAGTCGATTTTTTTTTTAACGTCTCTCTAACAACGTGGTCTTTAGAGACGGGAAAGGAATGGGAATGAATTCGGTCATGGTCTTTTGAAGGAAGCATCCCACCATTCACCTGGAGTGATTTTGGGAAACCATGGATGCCTGGATGAGGATTCGAACCTCCGTCCTCCCGAATGCGAGGCAAGAACGCGGCAGTCGCCCTGCATGCAGCGCCAAATATCGGAAACCGGGATACTTTGCACCTTGGCAGTCGATTTTTTTTTTGTCTCTCTAACAACGTGGCCTTTTGAGACGGGGAAAGGAATTCGGTCATGGTCTTTTGAAGGTAGCATCCCCGGCATTCACTTGGAGTGATTTTGGGAAACCATGGATGCCTGGATGGGGATTCGAACTCCGTCCTCCCGAATACGAGGCAAGAACGCTAAATGATTTCATGAAAACAGGTACACATAGAATTCTTCCTCGGTTTTATATCTGGAGTTTTTTATTTGCCCCACGTACCACGAGTATCAGTACGCACACTAACAACGTGGTCTTTAGAGACGGGAAAGGAATTCGGTCATGGTCTTTTGAAGGTAGCATCCCGGCATTCACTTGGAGTGATTTGGGGAAACCATGGATGCCTGGAACCTCCGTCCTCCCGAATGCGAGGCAAGAACGCTAAATAATTTCATGAAAACAGGTACACATAGAATTCTTCCTCGGTTTTATATCTGGAGTTTATGACGGTTTTTTTTCCCCATATCGAACGTTAAAAGGAAACATTTATGCTTTTCGACTTATTTTTTTAGGCGTGGAAATTACGTAACTTTACGGCTTTTTCACAAAACACTTAAACACCGCGGCCGGACTCGAACCGGCGACCTTCGGCACTCTAGCCCCAACACTGCCGAGGTCGTTTTAATGTGGACTTTTTTTGTTTTTAGTAAAATTGCAATGGTTCACGCTTAAGTATTTTTCACGACACAAAATATTTTACTGTGTGTCGATAGTAGCCAGATGTTCAGTGCTTGCTTAACAGGACGCTAGGAATACATATTCGTCACACTTAGTGGATAAGCAAACAGCCGAGTGGGAATTGTACACATTTCGCAAAGCGCGCTGGAAATACTGTCACCGAACGCCATCTAGCCACCACCAAATGAACTAACGGCAAAGAAAATTAAGCCCTTGGGATATGCTGCTCCATAGCGCCGGTTGAGGAACTAACGGCGGCCATCTTGGACCGGCCAAACTGGGGGCGGCCATCTTTGTGACGTCACGCGGACGAGTGGAGTCCTTACGGTTGTCCAAAGAGCTTATCGGCTTGCTTCCCCCTTGTCTTCCTACTTCATCGGTATACGGAATCAGACATCTCACCTTTGTATTTCCTTGATGATCGTGGCCTCGATCTCGTTATTCATTAGCTTTTTCACAGCCAGTCTCGTTCCATTGCACAGTAGAGGTTGTTAATGTTACGCAGCATAATCACAACTGGTCCTACTTTTAACTGTAAATTGTGAGGTGGTAGTCCAGGCAATTCTAGTGAATTTAAAAACTCTGTGGGATAATTGACTACATCATCCTGGTTTGTAACTGTGTCGACTGATTTGTATGAAAACAACTCTCCTGGAAGAAAGTTCTGAATGGTCGCATTGAGATCATCGACATCTTTGTTTTTGGCCGCCAATATTGCTCGTTCACTCAGCCAACTATGGTTACTAAACTGTTGTTCTATGTCCGTAAAAACTCGCTAAATAAGCTCCTCTTTTGAGTCGGTGAAGAGACAGAAATTCGTGGGTAGTGTAATTAATCCGGTCGAGGTGTCAATTCCGACCTTACCATTTCCAATATCTAATAACTGCTTCGAAAACAAACCGCAGTTTGATTTTGTTGCAAAAACACTCGCATGTTAGTTGTTAATTGGAGTGTCTTTACATGCCGCCACAAATTAAATGACTTTAGGCATGCGTTTAGTTCGTCAGCAACAGTTGTCACGAAGATCTTTTAACGTTCTGTCCAATGCCTCCAGTGACCTCTTGTGGGCCATCGTACACTCATCCCAAACGATCAATTTGCATATCTGTAGAACCTTCGCCATTGCGCTGTTTTTCGTGATGTTGCAAACTGGTACTTCGTTGATTTGCATGTTTAGTGGTAATTTTAAGGCAGAATGTGCGGTTCGTCCACCTTCTAACAATGTTGCAGCTATTCCAGATGAAGCCAACGCTAGGGCTACTTCATTTTGCGATCTGATCTTTGCCAACAGCAATGAAATTAGGAACGTTTTTCCAGTCCCCCCGGGAGCATCAAGAAAGTAAATTCCACCAGATCCACTGTTGACAGCTTCTATCAAAGTATCGTACGCAATTCTTTGTTGTTCATTCAATTGCGGAACATTTGAACGAACTGTTTCGGTCAATACTTCAATATCGTACTGTTGTTCTCTTTGTAACTCGTGGTTAAATGCATCGCGCATAGAACGATCTGGTGATGTCATGCCCAAACACGACAATACTTTATTAGCCATCAATAAACACATATCTTCTATCATTATTAATGTCTCATTGTAAATTTCTGTAGTAATTTGTAGTGTAGGATTCAAAGTTTGACAACGCACACGATGCAAAACATCCTCAGACATGTCATCCTATATTTTGATCCACAAATCTTTCGGATTCGAGGGGAAACATGTTGATATTATAATCGCAAACAATGTGCGAATTTGATGCGGCGATGAAGAAATGACGGATTCCTTGAGCGTATTATCCCAATGCGAATCGTTCTCGAGCAACTGTAGTAGTTGACACGCCTCGCGGTAAGTCGCACATAGATGTCCATCAACTGTTCTCAGTTGTTGAAACGATGTCGGACCACGAACATTCACCAACAACAATCGAAGATAATAACATTCATCGTTATTTGGATGAACTGTGTATATGCGACCTAGAGCGTCTGAGGCAAATACATTTGGGTGTCCTTCAACTGGTGTTCCTTGTTTCCGACGCTGAAACGATTTCGATGATGCGTTCCACGTGTAATAGCGTGGCATATCAGCATACAGCAAAGTGCGTGCGAAAACATCTGTTTGACAAACTGAGAAGAAACTTGTCAATGTGGTCGATGGTGGACGTGCCGCTCTATCCGCCGCGTTCTCTTGATTGAAATACACTCGTTGTCCATTTTCTAGATGAACTGCCAAATGGACTACTGTAGGATGTCTTTCGTGGATCGAAAAAGAAAATATGCGCCAAATAGCTTCGTTGCTACTTATATAGCGACCCATCTGATACTGAGATACTTCATCATTTGCATTTGTTATAGCGAAGATGGCCATGTCGCTACCTTTGTTAACATATTTACATATGTACTTTATCGACTTGACGGAGTTACAATATTCCACATTGATGTGAGCTTCAAAAGCTTTTGACAATAGTGGCGAGTACGGCACAATCCAACGATTGTCTACTTCAAAATCTTGTCCTTTTACCTTCACAACTACCGATCGCCCACCGTCCGCAACTGATCGCCGACGATACAGTGGGTAACCGTCATTTCCCGTGATGGTTTCATCAATCAGGTCTCTCGGGTATCGCTTGGAGCACTTGCCGTCGACCATACAGGGTGAGTTGTTGTTGAAAATTCCGCAAGGTCCATGTATCATGTGTTTAGTCACTACTGCATGCAATTTTGGGTCAACTGTTTCATCGGGAATCTCAGCTGAAATTATGGAATCAATTTCATCTGGCCTTATTTTGTCAACTAACCAAACTAATATGTGCGCATGTGGAAGACCACGCTTTTGCCACTCAACAGAGTACATCCAACAACGGACTTGGCCATAAACACGATGCTTTGTAATGAAATTCATTAGAGATTTCAATTTTTTGTTTAAAAACTCTGGCAGTGATGTCATGTCTATCAAGTGGTGTTTGGCCTTGTAGCAATTCCTTCTTGATTTCTATCCATTGTGGGTTACAGGTGAATGTAATGAATAGGTCTGGGCGGCCATATTGTCTAACATACGACATCGCATCTTGCGCGTACTCGTGCATGTGGCGCGGACTTCCTATGTAAGTGGCTGGCAAAATTGTCATTCTTCCCACATTATTTACGTTGCCATCGACATTAATAGCATCACGGAGATGAATGTATTCTTCAGATCGAAGCTGCCGTTGGTTCAAACGGATGTACGTCAATCGTTCAGTCTCAATTTTGACATACATGTCAACTGCAAACTGATGAAAAAGCCGTTGACACATTAAAACCTTGATCATGAGTCTGTATGAATAAAAATTCATTGCACTAACTTTTTTGTTGGTTTCAGCACCTGGAATCGTAAATGGAAACAATTACATAGATATATTGAATTTTAAAATTATTATTTAATATCGTTTAATCTAGTTACCTGTTACTTGATTAACCATTTGGATATTAAAATGGTATCCGTCTTCTCCTTGCCAGAAGATTAATGGATATTGTAACGCGTCATAACTCCTATGCGTTTCAGACACACGTTTCAATTCATTGTTCCGACGATGAAGCACGATATCTCTAGACTGCAAATTTTCTCCAACAACGACAATAGCCACTTCGTCGATTGTCGGAGAATTAAACCTCCTTGCATGCTCACCAGCAGGCGTTTTGTCAGCTCTAATGACGATATTATGGCTGTCCGATGCCACATTTTTACTAAGTCATTGTTCTGATGAAGAAACGTTTGCAGTTCTTGGACAATGGTTCGCTTCACTGTTGGATTATGAGCACAACGCTTATCAACTTCGGCATCCTGATTGCCCATAAAATAAATTTGTAAGAATTGATGATCTGCATCTGGAAGTGGCAGCAGCGCTCCCAGTAGGTGATAAATTTGTCCTTGTATCTGCAATTGTTTATGATCTTGTTAAATTATTTACAAATACAAATTTTAATTTTATCAAAAACAATTGTGATATACTACCTTGAAAGTGGGCATGAAATTGTCCTGTACAATATGCGTGGCGCCAAACGACGTCATTTGAAAGCAATTGTTATATTTTTGGATGTTGGCCAAGGAGTGTTTTAGAGTCATTTCCCATACCAGAAACTAATGAGCGTAATGGATCTGGTGGTGGGACCAATTGTGGCAATTTTACTTTACCACCAGCACAACATAATCCAGTAGATTCACCGCTGTATTTTAACGCTCTACAATATTGACAAATGGTTGTCATTTCCCCAATTGTTACGGATTTGTCGGCATAATAATCTATTTCCGGGTCGTAGTGGAATGCTGCTCGTTCCAGGTTTACAGGAACACTGCGTCTGCGGAATCGCTCTATTTCATTAAGTCGTGCTCGCTGTTGTTGTGTTTGGTGTGCCCGAACTCGTTCCATTCTAAGCCTATCTACTTCATTATTATTCACTGTGGAACGCAATTCTGCCATACTAATACGAAAGTTATCATTATCCGTCTCTCGCTGGTCATCAGTGCGGTTTGCACGTGAGGTAGCTCGTCGCACATTTGATTGACTTCGACGTCCTAAGTCAGGTCGTCTTCTCCTTGGCATTTTAAAACAATAACAGTAAATAAAGTTCTCGCGCACTGAAACACTTCCAAGTGACACTATTATGTATTTCTAAAATCGTAATACACGATAGTCCGCCCGAATGTTGTGGATATATGTTATCTATTCGAAGTTCCAAAGTAGACTGAAACTATTTATCGTTAAAATAAAACTCAATAGCGTCTTTTATTTCATGATAGTCAATTGTTTAAGGCATGCAGTGTTGCCAACCATATATTCGCAGTATTTTTCTGTATATTTAATATTATACGTGTGCAATTTTCCATCGAAATCGGACGGAATCTGTGGGTTTGTGTAAATTAGATTAAATGAATACATTTGAAAGTTTGTTTTTAGTAAAAATTAGATATACATGTATACATTTTAATTACTGTTTCATTGCATGTAGGCAGTAATTTTATATTTGTTTTACAGTATATGTGTGCCAATTTCCATCAAAATCAGATAAAATGAGTGTATTTTTTAAATTATGGGTTATAAAGGGGAAGAGGGGATGGTTTTGGGGTGGAAAAGGGGATAGGGATTGGGTTTTTGTTAAACTAATCTTTTAAAAAAGTATATATGTTCAAAGTTCCATGGAAATCGGATAAAAAGTGTGGGTTTGTGTAAAAATTAAGGGGTGGGAAGGGGGAAACGTGATGCGGTTTTGGAAACCAAATGTAGGCAGTATTTTTCTGTTTGTTTTACAGTATACATATGCAAATTTCCATCAAAATCGGATAAAATCTGTGGGTTTGTGTAAATTAGGGGGATGTGAAGGGAATGAGGGGTTGCGTTTTTGGAAACCATATACAGGCAATATATTTCAATTTGTTTTCAAGAATACGTGTGCAAATTTTGGTGGAAATCGGACAAAATCTGTTGGGTTGTTTAAATTATGGGGTGTTATGGGGAGGAAGGGGTGGTTTTTTAAATTTTATTTCTTAGGAACCATCTCCGAAACGCTCTAGACAACTCACCAAAGTTTCACCGTAATCGGATGAACGGTTTAGGAGCACATAGAGCATAAAGAAAACTCACATTGATTTTTATATATAAGATTAAATTGTCGTTTTTAGTATTTTCCTCGCAATTTTTCCATTTTTTCTCACCGTTTAAACCTTCCCTGAACCTCCACAAATATTTCAAGATCAAAATTAGCCAAATCGGTCTAGCCATTCCCGAGTTTTAGCGAGACTAACGAACAGCAATTCATTTTTATGTATGAGATAAATAAATAACCAACCTCAGAAAATAAAACAGAATCCAAAGAGTGCGATCGTCTGTTAGTATTTCTTAAAAGAAGTACTCATTTGATATCTGTGACGCATATGTGTCCTATCTCGAAATGATTATAATTTCTTGCTTCATTCCTCGGTCACATAGAGTCATAAGATATTTTCGTAAATTTTGAGCCTGACCATAAGTTTTCGAAATTTGATGAAGCCATCTAAATTACTGCTGATATTTTTTTATGTCATTTCAAACCTTCAGACACACGCAGCAGGCAAGCATATGTTAGCTGTCGTCTCAAGGCTTTTATTGACTTCATTCAGGAATTATTTTCTAAACGCTAAAATCTGTCATTTTCTTTGAGTAGCTTAGTCATTTTGTCGCCGGTCCGGCTAGCCACATTTCGGTTTCCATGATTTTCCGAAATCACTCCAGACGAATGCCAGGAGTGTTCCTTCAGAAAAATATGGTCTAATTTCTTCCCCTTTTTTGCCCTTATTTGTCTCGCGGATGAGATAATGTCGACGACCTCAAACAAGGGACATAGGTAACAAAGGTTTAACGCGCGTCGAAAGACGGTTGCATACATTACTCAGCGGCAGTAGACATCTTTAGCAGATTTTGACGTCATTATAGTCATAATTCGGCATGGAACATATCTTCTGCACTGTGCGCCATGGAACATTAGCAATCATTCTGGTCCAGACTGTTTTTCAACCTTACCACAACCTTCGTTATTATAGCTTCTTGGAAATCAGAACTTTTTTGAAATTTTTATTTTTTACTTATATTGTGACACATATATTACGATTGGAATGAAGTGATTGAATATGTGAGATGTCACACTATTTCACTTACCGACAATACGAGTTTTTAATCTTTTTAGGTTAAGTACAGTTTTATATTTCCTGCTCTGTAACTGTTATTATTGATCTTTTAATACAATTTAAGTATACATCGCGATACAGTGATTGCGTTAGTGTGCGTGCTTTAGTCCAGCTGCAAATTCATACTGAAGGTGTATAATAAAAACAATTGTGATAATTTATGCTAAGTGAATAAGGAATCCTTATATGGAAAATGTTGCTACTACTCAAAATTAGTTGCGATGTGTTTAATGTGTTGAAGATGTGTCCGTATCGTTTGATTTTGTAGTGGCAATATTAGCTGAGACAGTGGCTAAGTTGAAATATTGCTTGGACCAGAATGTTCTTGTTATAGCATGATAGCATTAGACTGCAGGAGTTTAGTTATTATTAGTAATAAATATGCTGTTTTCATAAGCTACGTATTAGTCACGACGAGTATCGCGATGTAAACTACTAGTAATATAGCTTCTTGACACGAAATGTTTCTAGCTTAGACCATTGAATACATAAGTGAAGGATTTATTAGTTATTTAAAAAATATTGAACAGTAACAAACGTAACAGAAATAATTAAATTAGGAACTGCTGCAAAGCGCAGAAGAAAAAAATATCATCCTATTATATAAAACGCTAAACTGGAGTCTGGGTATGTCGTCTATAGCTACTACAGCTATTGGCTAGAGAACGGTCACGTGCCAGCCTTCACTCGCCAATCAACAACCACCATATTACATTCGTACCATCATCTTGATTTTCGTTTATTTACAGCTAGACGCAGAAATTCATGTAAGGAGAAAGGGATTCAGTATTTACGTATTTCATCTGTATCAGTTTGACGCAGAAATTCATGTAAGGAGAAGGGGACGCAATATTTACGCTATTTCATCTGTATTAGTTATAATGACTAGGTTAAACAATAACCTAAGTTTTGACAGACGGTAAGAAACAATGAACTTTATTAAAAACTCGGAGAAACGTAATGCGAAATGTATTATTCAAATAAATAACAGTTATCCGTTTTCGAAATTATAGACTCCGTCATCTAAAGTGAAATGCATTTATTTATTTTAAAATCCTAACCAAATACTCTGATAATCTAACCAGAGTAACGTATTCATATAACGAAAGATATCATTAAAGATGACTATTCGTTTCTCCTTATAAGCTTTTCCATAATAAATTCCTACTACCTTTATATATGATACCCTTAGTTTTTGATACATATGTTAGCTATTAAATGAGATTTAAGATAACTTTATTTATCAGATTTAAATCATCAAGGATATGACTATTTTCTGTATAAGCGATGTGACACTCGCAATTCAATAACGATATTATTACTGCAAAATAGCAGTGAGTAGTGATATTAGAAATACTGAGAGCAGGGAAAAAAATAATTCAAGGCAATTATATATCACAAAGTTACAATTAGTACGTTCATTTACATTTAAATATTTCTTTTATTTATCTACGACAATAAGATGCAGAAATTAATGTAAGGAGAAGGGTTTTCAATATTTACGTGTATCAGTTATAAGTAGGTCTACTAGGTTAAAAAATAAGATAAGAAACAATGAAGTTTCTTAAAAAACTCAGAGAAGTTTACACGAAATGTACGAATCGCAAAATATAACATTCAAATAAATGACAGTTATCCGTTTTTGATATAATACTTTCCGTCATTTAAAGTAGAATAAAGTAAATGATTCTGGATTACTGGAGATCGCGATTCCACCAGGAAATGCCGTGGTTAAACTCAAGAATCCTCTAAAAATATTTTCCGAAGTACATTTAACTGTATTATGCCCGTCCATAATGCATTACAACCTAATTTCTGCTTGAAAATAATGGTAGTCTACAGGCTGTATTACAATGAAATTACTGCTTGAAAATAATATGTCTTGAAATTGACTACAGCACTATAATGACGTCATTGCTGAATGTTATTTTGGCGGAATTGCGATCTCCAGTAGACCCGATCGTTATTCATTTTTTCCTTACAAGCTTTTTCTCAATAAATTCAGACTACTACAATAGGTGCTGCCTGTCGTTATTCATATGAGTGTAATAAAAGCTATGATTTTCGAATGCAATGTTAGTGGAGGTTGTGGCTAAGTTGACCAGAATCGCAACAGGCACATTTTGTTACAGCATCATTCACTCTGAAATGAGTTTTACAAACCAATTAAACTGCTTTCATAAGCGCCATGTTACTGAAGGAATTAATTAATGCGGGTGAAAGTAGTTCCATACGCATCCTGCTGAATTGTGCCTGGACCAGGAATAAAACTGATATTACATGGATATCAAAAGTTTTCGGGATACCTAATTTGTTTTTAATTTTATTGGTTCTATACTTCCGTCGTCATTAATTCAGTAGAAATTACTACTGTATTGCTATGTGAACAGCAAATCAAATATATAGAACATTACAAAATCAAGGCCACTAGGATTATGTAATAACAATTCCGTATAATTAACCAACAGCAAACAAAAATTAATTGCGTTCAACCCGTCATTTTTGACGGGCTCGAAGCTAGCCCTATTATATAAAACGCTAATCTGGAGTCTCGGTACGTCGTCTATAGCTACTACAGCTATTGGCTAGACAACTTTCACGTGCCAGCCTTCACTCGCCAATCAAGAACCACCATATTACGTTCATACTCAGAACTTCATGTAAGGAGAAGGAGATTCAATATTTACTCTATTTTATCTGTATCAGGCCTAGGTTAAACAATAACCTAAATTTTGACAGACGGTAAGAAACAATGAACTTTATTAAAAACTCGGAGAAACGTAATGCGAATAAATAACAGTTACCCGTTTTCGAAATTATAGTCTCCGTCATCTAAAGTGAAATGCATTTATTTATTTTAAAATCCTAACCAAATACACTGATAATCTAACCAGAGTAACGTATTCATATAACGAAAGATATCATTAAAGATGACTTATTCGTTTCTCCTTATAAGCTTTTCCATAATAAATTCCTACTATCTTTATATATGATACCCTTAGTTTTTGATACATGTGTTAGCTATTAAATAAGATTTAAGATAACTTTTTTTATCAGATTTAAATCATCAAGGATATGACTATTTATAGTTTAAGCGATGTGACACTCGCAATTCAACAACGATATTATTGCCGCAAAATAGCAGTGAGCAGTGATATTAGAAATACTGAGAACAGGGGAAAAAAATTAATGCAAGGCAATTATATATCACAAAGTTACAATTAGTACGTTCGTTTAAATTTACATATTGGTTACTATGGGAACTGAACCACTTTTGGAACTTGCCAGAAACTGGTACTAACCTGTTGAAATTTACATCAGTCGCTTCGTCATCATGTCCTCTACACGTTTTTCGATCACACACTGCGGAAAAGTCGCTAGAAATTTAATTAAAAATGCCGAAATATGAAAGGCTGAGCAACTGCTATATGCTTTCAGCACTGCTAATATAACATAAAAATTATCGGTACAGGGATCATTTCCACCTAAACAGTTTAGTTTTGTCATAGAAATCATGGTTTGGTTGAAATACGGCCTGGACCAAGAGATAAAAAATTACGAAATTTTGGCTATGCGGCATCCGACACGCAAAGGCGTACATATTTGTTTACAATGGAAGCAATTGGATATCTCTGGTTGCTCGTTTTATGTAAGATGGCGGCCATCACCGTATTACAACTCGGATGAATATTGCATGTTTGTCAATTTTGTGCGACTTTTTACAAAGGAGTAGAGCTGAAAAGGCATGAAAACATTACAACAAAGGATTAAATCAACATTTTAAGAGACTGTCAGTGATTTTTTTCAACGTTGGCGGCATGTAATGGCTGTTCATCATGTCATATTTCGGCATTTTTAATTAAATTCCTGGCAACTTTTCCGGAATGTATGATCACAAAACGTGAAGAAGACATGTTGACGAAGCGACTGATGTAAATTTCAACAGGTTAGTACCAGTATCTGGCAGGTTCAGAAAGTGGTGCAATTCCCCTTTTTTATTTATCTACGACAACCAGATGCAGAAATTAATGTAAGGAGCAGGTTATTTAATATTTACGCAATTTTAGGTGTATCTATTCTAAGCACTGGATTAAACCATAACCTAAGAATTTTTTTGGAAGACAGAAACAATGAAGTTTATTAAAAACTCAGAGAATCGTACATACATAATCGCGAATGTACCATTCAAATAAATAACAGTTATTCGTTTCCGAAATTATAGTCTCCGTCATCTAACGTAAAATGCATTTATTTATGTAAAATCCTAACTAAGTGCTCTGATAATCTAACCAGAGTAACATATTCATTTAACGAAAGATATAATTAAAAATGATTCTTTTCCTTAGAAGATTTTCCAGAATAAATTCCTACTACCATCATAGATGATACCCTTAGTATTTGATAAACGTGTTAGCTGTTAAATTAGATTTAAGATAACCCTTCTATCAACTCAATTTATAAATGGCAATTATACAACGATATTCTTGCAGCCAAATAGTGGCGAGCAGAGATATTAGAGATTATTTACACTGTTTAATAAATACTCAACCGCAAGGTCTCTGCTATTCGTAAATTCCAACTCTCATTCCGGCCTATGCTCAATTTTAATTTAATTAAAACTTTTGCTAATGTTGCAGCTTGATTAAAATTTATTTATTACGGTTTATTTGCCTTTTTGCATATTTTACTGAACACTTTCGTTAGTGGTATTTGTTCACGTTTATCCGTTTTTGATATTATACTTTCAGTCATTTAAAGTAAAATAAAGTAAACTAAATAAATCGTGATTACCGGATATCACGATTCCGACAGGAATTGCCGTGGTAAAACGTATGACTCCTCTAGAAATACTTTCCGAAATACATTTAACTGTATTATGCCGGTCCAGGCTGTAATACAACCTAAGTTCTGCTTGAAAATAATGGTACAGGCTGAATTACAACGGAATTACTCTTTCGATTGACTACAGTAGTATAATGACGTCATTACTGAATGTTATTTTGGCGGAATTGCGATCTCCAGTAGACCCGATAGTTATTCATTTTTCCTTACAAGATTTTCCTGAATAAATTCCTACTACCACCATAGGTGATACCACCATTATTCATATGAGGGTAATAGACAAGATTGGCAACTGACACATTTTGTTACAGCATAATTCACTCTGAAATGAGTTTTACAAACCAATTAAACTGCTTTCATAAGTGTCATGTTACTAAAGGCATTAATTAATGCGGGTGGAAGTGGTTCTTCCATATTTAACGTGCTGAATTGTGCCTGGACTAGGAATAAAACTGATATTACATGGATAAGAAAAGTTTTGGGAATCCTAATTTGATTTAATTTCATTGGTTCTTTACTTCCGGCGTCATTAATTCAGTAGAAGTTACTACTGTACGGTTATGTGAACTGCAAATGAAATATGTAGAATATTGCATAATCAAGGTCATTAGCATTATGCAATATCAATCCTGTATAATTAACCAACTGCAAAAAAATTAACTGTCAGAATACTGTGTACAAACCGTCATTTTTGACGTGCTTGAAGCTAGTTACTCATAAATTAATAGCTGCCTTGGATAGATGCCAGTTAAGTGTAAGGGATTCAGTTTACGTTCTTCAAGTTATCGTGGAGGCACTTGGACTCAGTATTGACGATTTTTCCTTAAACGTCTTCCATTCAGCGAATGAGGACACAAACGAGAAAGGAATGAGCAGAGGCTGTAGGCCCTACTAACTGATTTTAAAATGACGAGATCCAAGTCCTTACCATTCAGTGGAATCGCAAATTGTTGCCTGGTCTGGGCGTAAGAAGTTCCAAAGAAGAACTACTCCCAATCCATCTCATAATTACATTTCATAATAAGGAACAAGTTATTATAAAGATCAGGGTGAAGTTATTCTGAGTGCTCTGAGTAAGTGATAAAGTGCAGATAATTAACTGCAACACAATAGCATCTAACATAGGTCTTCTCAATGATTCCTGGGCACTTCTGGAGCAAATGTTCGAAATAAAGTTGTTACTTTTTGCAAGACGGCATCAAATCGATATAAGAACTTAGACAAAACATTTCCATGACACATAATTTGAGTAGTTGTTACACTTTTATTTGACTGAATTAAAAAAATCCTTCTTGAGAGACGACTACAGAGAACTAATTGTGCTGTGAATTATATTTTTGGATGGATATAGTGGCAAATAACTGAAAATAAGGCATCTTCGCACAGTGCATCAAGCGTGATATTTTTCAAGAGCCATTTATTCACTCAAGATACGTTCCTAAGTTTTCAACTTAAATTGAACAAGGAACGCAAAATGGTACGAAATTTAGAAAGGGAGAGTACATCTGACTTTGTAGCTGTCTTGTATATACCTTGTACATTATTTTAATGCTTACCTATATTTTGTTTTAGGAAAACCCACAGAGAATTTGTATTAGCGAAGAGCAAACATTTGTTTTCTCGATCGAAAATTTAAAGCAATGTTCTTCAGGAAACTGCGGGTTTTTTACAGGCTAAAAGAAAGGTCTTCTATCTGAAAAAGCTGTAAAATTTAATGTAGGACTTTCATGGTTTAATTACAGGCGATGTACCCGTATCATAAAAAAGAGACCCTAAAAAGAAAGTACCACTCATAATTTTAATACTTCTGTCCTGCTAAAAAAAAATAAGTATTATTTTTTGTTGTTTGGATTTGATTATTAACCCAAAATTATACAAAATTTTAATGATGTAGGCACATCTCAAGCGATAGTCAAAATAAACATTTTTCGTAAACTTTTAAACTTTCTTGTCTACTCGGCGCGGGTTAACGTCATCGTAGGAGGATAAAATTTCTAATATAAGTAAGCTACAATGATTTAAAAAGAATTGGATTTATACATTTGAATATTCGATAACAAATATATTTGCTCTTATAAGGGAAACCATAATGTATAGTAGACAAAAAGACACACATGCAATAAATTTAACCGTGGTGAAATCGAAACAGTTACGTATTTGTCATGAACATACAAAAACATTTCGCAGACGACCATTTTGTCACTTTTAGTGAACAGACTATTGTGCTGGTATACTCTAAGTATTGTACTTCTTTTTTTTTCAAACATTGATTTTTCACGTATATTATGACGCATATATAAGGAACGGAATTACGGTGTGATACCTGAGGTGTTAACCATTTCATGTATGCAACGTCTCTTCGTGAACTTACCGACAGTATGATATTAAAAAAAAAATTAAGTTTAAGTACAGATTTATGTTTCCTGCTTCCTAACTACTATTTGTCAAGTGCATCAGTATTAGCGCTTATAAACTAAAAACACACATGCATATAACAGAATGTTTTTGCAATTATTACTGAAAAGCTGTGTTTGTGTTGTACGTAAAAAGCTAAGAGCACTGCCACGTACGAAGTAGGAAACTCTTTGGAGTTCGCAAATTTATAAAGGCAATTTCTAAAGGAACTAGTCGTTATTGCGGGATAAAAACTATCCTGTCACTTCGCACACAATCTACTAACTTCATGCCAAATTTCATTTAAATCCGTGTGTCTGAGGCGGACAGTACATCCAAACTTTCTCATTTTTATAGATACTAGCCCCAAAGCCCGTCAAAAATAACGGTTGAATGGAGTTGTCTGGCAATTCATTTTTTATCGATTTTTTCATTTCCGTAACTAAATAAAATTGTTATAAAATAAAACTTAATGTAATTCCTCGTCCCTTGTGCTGTACAGTTGTCAGCATGGTCCAGATTGCATTTCAGCCTAACCACAAACTCCGCTTATATTGCTTCTATAAAATCAAAGCTGCAATCACACGTCAATTAACACGTTCCCTGTATCGCATGTTAATGTTATCATGAATCACGATATAAACTTGATTCAAAATCTTCACAGGTTCTTAAATCTTTATTTTTTTGTTATCCATGATGCAAATCAATGTTTTAACGGCTGCCACAGCTTACGTGTGGCTGAAATAATTACCCCAGTAAAATGAAGTCAGTGAAAGCGAAAGATACTCAAAATAAATATTAACTACTTACGTTAAACCATTTAATATTAGTTTCAATTGTGATGTAGGGCGCATAGATAGCGTTTAATTTGGTCAAGTAATGATTTCAGTAGAAAAATATCAAAAAATAAGTAATATGCCGATTTAAATGAAATACCTACTTTTCTTTCAGTGTTCTGGCAATTCATTTATTTGCAGTTGCTTAACTAAATAAATTTTTTACAAAATAGTGTTCGTGACTTGCGCTGTACTAAAAACTTTCAGTTGTCATCCTGGTTCAGGTAGCATTTCAAACTAACCACAAACTACGCTAAAATTGCAGCCAGAAATACAATACTTCAATCACACGCATATTAATACATGGCGTTATAAACTTGATCAAAAATCTTCACGGCTTCTGACATCTTCCTTTTTTGATATTCGTGATTAATGTTGATACTTCAACGTTTGAAAGGCTGACCGAATTACATGAGACTGAAGTATGGCATTAGTAAAAGCAACGGAAATAAAGAAATAAATCTTAATAACTTACGTCATTCCACGAAATATTTGTTTTAATTGTAGTCTATGCTGTATAGATCGCGATCAGTGTGGAACTACTTTAGTTGAAATGAAGTAATGATTTAGGAAACAGAAAACTCATGAATACAATTTAAGTTTTTAAAAAAAAAATTCTTATGCCCTTACTGTTACGTTAAGTGCCAGGTCTAATATCAATCTATCAAAACTGTCGGTAACATTACCAATCGAAACTTAAAGCTTTTATGTTACATATCTACGGCCAAAGATTTTAACGAATACTTTTACATCAAACTAATATTAATCAAAGCTCGTCAAAAATGACAATTTTAACGGAATGTTCTTACAATTTATTTCTCTGCGGTTGCCTAAATAAATAGAATTGTTGTTATGTAATGCTCATAACCTTATTTTGTAATTGATACATTTTTCGGCTGTAGTTTACACAGCGACACAAACGGAAGTTCTACTGAATGAATAATGTCATAATTAGGGAACCAATTAAATCAAAAATAAATTAGGAATCCTAACATGTTGTAGCGGGTGAAATTGGTTTTATTCCTGGTCCAGGTCTCATTCAGCATGATAATACGGAACTACTTCCATCTATATACAAAATACCGTAACTTCAGTAACTCTGAGCTTATGGAAGCAGCTTAAATTATTGATATAAAGAAATTAATCGTGATTTAGTCTGTAAAAAAGTGCGTCAGTTGTCTCGTCCTATCTGCATTTCGACATAATCACAACTTCTACTAACATTGCTGTTCAAAATTCATAGATCCTATTACCTGCGTACGAATACATTCATTGTATTGCAATCTAAATTTTACGTACTGGATTTATTTACATGTATCTCATATAGTTACATCAGTAATAAAAGCAACTAAAATATATATATTAATTTAAACGCAGTACATACCTTTATTTCAGTGTTTCAGCAAATCATTCCTTCCAGTATATTATAACAGTGATTTAAAATAACTACATTGGATATAAATATCTTCTAATCCTGTTAAAAATGACAATGACGTGTTGAGTGCAGTATTTTAGCAATTCATTTCTTCGCTGACTTAAGTACATTTTTCATCAAATAACGTTCATTATCTTGCAAATTATGTAATGTATATATTTTTTAGCTTACTGTAACAACGTTATCGCTGCCCAAAGTGTATAAGAAAAAATCTACATCGAACGGATTTTAACCAGGAGTACGCAACAAATAATTAATATGTCGATTTCAACGGGATACGTATTTTTCTTTTAGAGTTCTGACAATTAATTTATTCGCATATGCATAGCTGAATAGAACTGTTATTAAATAACACGCTTAACCTCGAACATCTCCATTTGTTGTTTGTTGTGCAGCGGAGGCGGGAAGCTTGACGTCATAGTCCGAAGTCGTGGCGTGACGGATGACAAAACTTGAGTTTTAAAAGTAGAGATAGATTTCAGGGAAAAAATAAGCACAGACAGTTTAAGGTCCCGTGTGAAATCAGGCTCATAACTTTCAGTATGTGCGAGGCGGTAGAGGACCGAGGCTGTCGTGCATAGCAGCGAAGAAATTGATCAGTAAATTATTCCATATTTTATCAATACACAGTTCCAAACACAAATAAACATTTCACATTAACTGTCTGTCTCTCTTAAGATGTTGTGTTTACTCCTTCTCAAAATGCAGAACTCCTCCGTTCTTTTGGAAAACTAAAACGTCACCTAGTGCTTTGAGCCTACATTACTTTGCTAATATCTGGCCGAAGTTAGTTTAACAAAAAAGACATAAATTACTATCAATTTAATTTTCTTAACTATTTCTTCTTGGCTCATACGTTACGTCTTAACTACAAATGGTAAAGACTGGACTTAATTTATACTTACATTGCTATGTTTTATTGATGAATTATACTTCCATGTTAGATGCTAAACTGATGATCAACCGGAGGTGATAATATTCTGAAATCTGTTTCTAAACTTTTCTTTCAACTTTCAATTTCTTTTCAGAGTGACACAGAATTTTATCTTTCTTAAACACATATGAGGACAAAGTCAGAATACGAAATTTAGAGAAATATTTGTAGAGTAAATTTATAGCCAGAACTCCATATTAACTGCCTGTAATACCTGATCCCGCCGCCTGTCTGGGCTGGGTAATGAGCTGTGACTCAGATAAGCGGCCGGATATGCCAGCAGTAAACGAAGGTTAGCCAGTGTGCAGAAAGCATTGAAAAAGAAAAGTTCATAACAAACGAATACTACCTGGCGGACCACATGGTTGCCTACTCAATTCGAAGTCAATATTTACGCGAGTCTTTCTGAAAAATGGTAATAATACTAATTCATCTTTGCCTCAGGCTGAGTGGATGTGGAAATCATACTCCATTTTTCAGCTTCTAGGAATAGTCAGTCCTCATCAGACTCATGACCCGGCCTTAGACACACAAAGAATCAATCTCGAACGAAATGGAATAGCCGTACTTCCACTTAGTCATGTTAATTAGTCAATTTTAGTGACGGAGTTTTCACCAACGAAAAAGCCTGGAATATTTTTGTTTATGTTAGGTAGTGTAGTATCTGATAAAAAGAAATTACGGTATATTTTTTAAATGCTTACAGTTAAATATGAATTTTTCAGATGGTTAAAAGAACTTACTGTTTCTTGTAACATACTACATCTGGAACACTACATAAATAACTTACCAATTATTCGTACGATAGTTACGCGGATGGCAGCCGGATTGTCACCGAGTTGACACGCTGACCGCAGGTCGAGAATGCGTTAGCTGAAAGTCACTTCACAGCGATCATTTGCAGACTCGAAGGGTTTGCGGCTGATCGACAGCACGAAAATCAGCGAATATCCTGCATTTTCAGCAAAATTTCACAATGGGGGAACAATGTCTACAGGTCCTCGAGAATCTCTTAACACAGCTAACTGATATATCGCTTACTTGGAACAATAGGCACGAGAATATGGCGATAAAATAACCTGTATATAGTAGCCATGACCAGAGGTGGACAAAAACAGTATTAGAATGGAGCCCAAGAGATCACCCCAGACCGAGAGGTAGATCACCAGACCTATGGGACAAGGACATACGCAGGGTAGTCGGAGTTAACTGGTAGGTGATCGCCCAAGATCGTGCGACTTGGAGAATCACGACTTTAAGAGGCCACATCAGAAAATAATTGAACTGGCTGATAATGATAATGATAGTAGCCAAGGGAGGCCCTCTTCTGCAGTATCAGTTATCCACAGACTACAACTTTTTTTAAACCTAGTGCAACAATAGGTGAGGTAATAGAAGGGATAGGTTCACTTTGTAGGAGTTTCACTAAGAACAGCAGAGGGACAGTAATGAGAGCAGAATGGAATAGTATTGATAGAAACTCGAATCTATTAATATAATAAGCAAGCTGTCACGTATGAAGTCACCTGTCATGGCATTACGTCACTCTATGACTTCACGCAATCACGACACGCTTTACGCCGTTATTCTTGGTAATGAACGTTATTTAGTAAAATTTCCAAGCATCCGCGAATAAATTATTTGGTTAGATTGATACTTAGCATGGATCAGAAATACAAATGGCATTTGACGTTACGGCAGAGGGCAAGAATAATTTATTTTTTTTCCAAAATATGTGTCATATTATTGAAATTACTAATTCGTTTGAACCGGAAATAGTTGCACACCGATCCCGATCTGTGCATCCTACAGTAAACTTAAAACAAATATTACGTGGCATAATGCAACTTTATAAGATTTATTTTAATTTCCTTTGCTTTCACTGTGTAATATTACTGAGCCTATTATTTCAGCAACTGTGTCAGCCATACAAACGTTTTAATATCGGGCTGAATCACGGATAACAAAAAAGGATTGTACAAAAGCCCTTGAAGAGTTTTGATCAAATTTATATTGTGATTCATTATTGCCACTAAAACACTATACAGTTCATGTATTAATATGCGTGAGACTGAAGAACTGTTCTTCTGGCAACAAGTTTATCGTAGAACGTGGTTAGGTTGAAATGCAACCTGGACCCGGATGAAAACTGAAACCTTTTGCTACAGCGCAAGGCACTAAGACGTGAATTGTCAGAACACTGAAATAAAAGTATGTATTGCGTTTAAATCGACATATCAGTCATTAGATGCTTATATTTACGTAATATTCCTTTTACGTAAAAGTATTCGCTAAAATCTTTGACCACAGATATGTAAGATAAAAGCTTTAATTTTCGGAATATTAGCTATAGTTTTGCGAAAGTAGTTCCACACTAATCGCGACTATACAGCATAGACTACAATCTGATATTACGTGGAGTGACGTAAATTGTTAAAATTTATTTTTATTTCCTGGGACTGCGCCACTGTCGGAACCATCGCGAAACTGGTACTAACCTGTTGAAATTTAGATCAGTCGCTTCGTCAATATGTCCTCTTCACGTTTTGCGTTCATACTTTGCGGAAAAGTCGCTAGAAATTTAATTAAAAATGCCATAATATGAAAGGCTGAGCAACTGCGAAATGCTATCAGCACTGCAAAAATAACATAAAAATTATCGGTACAGGGATTATTTCAACCCAAACAGTTTCGTTTTGTCATACAAATCGTGGTTAGGTTGAAATACGGCCTGGAACATGTGAAATTTTTTTACGAAATTTTCGCGGAATATCACGAAAATGGCGCAGTGGCGAAAGTGATGTAGCCCCCTTAATTCCTTTACTTTACTGATACCATATTTCAGCCGCATGTAACTGTGTCAGCCATTCAGAGATTGTATTATCAATCTGAATCACGAATATAAAGAAAGGAAGATGAAAGAATCCATACAGATTTTTTATTTAGTTTTTATCGCGAAGCATTACCACTAAAATGCGATATAGTACATGTATTAATATGCATGTGATTGAAGTATTGTTTCTCTGGCGGCAAGTTTGGGTATTGGGGGGTCAAGTTTATGTCGCGATACATGACGTCACTATCAATGCACGTGTGATTGAAGCTTTAATTTTGTAGCGGCAGTATTAGCCGAGATTGTGGTTAGGTTGATATTCAGACTGGACCAGAATAAAAATGAACTGTATCACAGCAAAAGCACTTTGAATTTAGTTATTATCAGTTATTTAAGCAGCTTTAATAAGCACTATGTCATATTTTGACGTCACGATGTAAACTACTCTCCTATATGGTTAGGTTTAAAATGCAACCTGGAACAGGGAAGCAACTGAAACCTTTTCTTACAGTGCAAGGAACTAGGAACTGCATTTATTTCATAACAATTCAATTTATTTAAACAATTGCTAAGAAATTAATTGCTACAAAACTGAAAGAAAAGTATGAATTTTGTTTAAATTGGCATATTAATTATCAGTTTATTTTATTTTTACTGAAATCATTACTTGGTTTGAATGAAAGAAGTTCCAAATTGATCGCGATCTATGTGGGCTAAACCACAATTAAAACTAATTAATATTACGTGGCATAACGTTAAGTTATTAAGATTTAGTTTTAGCATCCTTCGTTTTCACTGAGGTCATTCAAGTTGACAACTGAAACTTTTTGCTACATCACAAGGGAAGAAAAATTAGAGCCCATTGATATTTATTTTATAACAATTCTATTTAGGTAAGCAACTAAAAAGAAATTAATTGCAAGAACACTCCGATAAATCCGTCATTTTTGACGGGCTTTGTGACTAGTTATAGTATAGAGAGTGACCTGAGGAAAGTAGTGAAGGAGGCGCAGCATACCAAGGTTGAGCTCATGCAAGTCCTAAGTCGACATGAGCGGCCACAGTTAAACTATGCTGTGAGTCGGGTAAACCTGGAAACAGAAGTGCTACTTGGGAAAGGAATTTGTACTGTCTTGGGTGTTGAGCCTGTGGACACCATTGGTAGGTGGCCTTTCACTAGGCATGGCGAATTCCTAAAGAGAAGGGGCAAGGGTGTACTTTCTGGGCTGTTTATAGCTAAAGTTTTTAGGGACTCACATCAAGTGCCTTTTATAAGTTAGGGGCTGCGGTTGAGGGGATGGAAATAGATGATCAAAGGATATTGAATGTATATCCACTATGGGAAATATCACAAATATTAAAGAAATAGATGAAGCTGTTGAAACAATAACTGACAGATACATAACTGGGAACGCGGAGGTTAATATTGAAAATTTCAGAAAGCCAGTAATAAGAGTATTACTGGTGAAGTATAAGAGTATAATGAATGAAGTAATAGCATTAGCAAACTTAACAGAGATACTCGAACCGCCGGTAGAGGTAGAGTCTTGTTTAAATTAGAAGTACTAGACAATGAGGTTTTTTCCCTATGGTCACAGATTGTATCGCAGAGAAAGAGGAGCAATTGGTGGAGGAGAATTCATACTGGTTAGCAATAACTTTTATAGTTCACCGGTGTTCATAGATAATGATCATGACTATGATTTACCTGGGGTAGACTTCTGGGATACTTAAAAAAAAAAAAAAAAAAAAAAAAATCAGGGTGTTGGCTGCTTAACATAGTGGAAGACTGAATGAAGAAAATGAGGTTTTTGGGCAGAAACTAAACTCATACTCAGAGTTCAGAAGTAAGAGTAGAATGTTCATTGTTGGTGGAGATCTAAATTTATCAGGTGTCAACTGGGTTGTAAATAAGTTTGATTCCACAAGGGAAAAAAGATTTGCAAATGCCTTAATAAGGGAAAGAGGCCTTACACAAGTGGCAGAGCAGAACACAAGGGGATGGAACGTGTTGGATATCTTCCAAACAAAGCCCTATGATAACCTCGTGGTGTGTCAAGTGACTGAAGGAATAAGTGATCATGAAGCAGTTCTGATGTATATTAGATGATTCAGTAAACCAGTAGTCAAAATTGAAAGAAGAAATAGTCAGTTATAAAAAGGTACAGATTTCGAAATTGAAGAGATTTTCAGGGAATATCCTTGCCTAAAGTCATGTTGTCGACTTGAAAACAACTTCCGTTTCTCGCAAACTTCTTAATAAGCTTGCAGGTCTCTCCATTAATTTACCTACCACTGATGCCAAAATGATTAGCCTGTGTAATCGACTGTTATTGTGATTCTAGCCAGTTATGGTGAGGATTAGTCGAGTGTGATGTTGCTCTGTCAGTAGTGGTTGTAATGGCATTTAGTAGATGACGTTTCTCTGGTTCGGTGCATGTCAGGTCGTCCTTTGCTTCTGGAGTATTTGATTGCTTCAAGTTTGGTAGCTGCAATTACCTTTGCAGGTGGTCAATACTTTTGCCCATTTATTCCACCAGTAGTAGAGGGTTACAACCCTTGGCGTTCCCTCGAGCGAATATCCAGGTGCATGAAGTGATCTCAATGGCCGGCTAAGTTCACTTACAGTTAGATAGTCAGACGCGGACCCGGCTGGCTGCTTAGACTGGCATAGTGACGGCGTTGGCTGATACAACTCAGTGAGAGGTCGAAGCACCCTGCTGCCCCATGTTTATAGTCGCTTCTCACACTCCTGTGCACGTGACTTAGTCCGGAGACCTCTGACAGTGTCAGTCATCGCCTCCAAATGTTCGATGGTGTTCTAGAAGACCGGCGCGTGACCAATGGACTACTTCTCACAGTCACTTTTTATTCCCGATCGTTTACCTCGCTTCAAACGTGTCGAGCACACCCTGCTGTTGAATCAAATAGCTGACAGCGTATTTCTTACGTGCCGGCTAACTGCCTACCGTACGTTTAACAGCGTTCTTAGAATTCCCATTCTTTTAAAATAATTATTTAATCCTTACAATTATTTATTCCTTAAAATTGCCTATTACACCTGTAATTTTTCGATCCTATTTGTCATTCTTTTATGGACCAGTTCTGCTATTGCACTTTTCCAGTCCTCTGGTAAGCAGCAAATATACAGACTCAATTTACATTACGTTTCAAGATAATGTACAATGTCACATCCTATATTTAAGACGTCAGTAGTGATATTATCTACACCAGCCCCTTTATACTTTTTTAGCTTTCTTAATCCCTTAATGATATCCTCTGAATGAATTTCAAAATTTTTGGTCTGTTTTTTTCCCCCTGTGCGGATGAGCGGGTTCTCCGATTTAAACACTCTCCCCCTCCCCCATTCCTGAATCATTGCTCCTAATGGCCTCGCTACACCAATTACTTAATCCGGACATCCAGATTTGAGTTTTCTATGGTTTCCCCAAATCACTCCAGACAAATGCCGAGACGCTTTCTTCAAAAGGCCACGGCTAAATTCCTCCCCGTTCCTTGTCCCCAATCCTTTTCCGCCTCTCGTGATCTCGGCGTCGACAAGTCGTAAAGCTGTAAGCAAAAAATAAAAAAAATCACTGTTCTTCATAAACCCATCTTTAGCGACCTTCTGTGCTGTTTTTAATTCATTGATTAGTTGTTTCAAATATTCCCCACTGCCTAGCTGTCTCTTAATTCTGTATTATTATTTTTTCTCACTAATCTCTTTAACCGCCAAAGTAGAATATTGTTGCTGCGTGGACACAGGGAAAAACATATAGACACATAGAACGATGAAATTTCTGGGCATATGACCTTTATTCAACGTTATAATTAGGAAGCTACCTTATGTAAGCTGCCTGTAAATATAGTTGATATAATTACTGTATATATTGTTCCGTGAATAAATTTTCTGGTGCATATGACTATTTTATTATGTAATTATTTTGCTGTAAATTTTCTCCTTTCCACATACCACAGAGCCAGTCTCTTATTTTTAGATCTACGTAAAATGAATTTATTGTATTCTATTATATACATCTAGGCCTGTTTTTCGTGGACGGGAAAATTGACAACTATATAAAATTGTATAAAAATTGTCTCTTTACATGAAATTTATTATAAAAAGAGTAACTGGAATGTACGTTACTAATGACAGAATAGCCAACATTGTAAATTTTCCTGTTTGTACCTCGCGCAAAAACTAATGGCCAGGTTTTAACGACACTGCACGCGTAGTGATATCTTATGTCAACAATTAACATGGAGGTTACTTTTTATTCCGATTGGTGGCAAATTTCTTCCACGATACATAAACCAAATTTTTTTATGTGTTTAAACAGAAACCAACCATTTCAAAATACTGTTTATAATTTGTAATGACATAATGTGACAGGGACATGCTGAGAAATAGATTTAAAAAAATGGTCCATTAATTTAATTGTTCCATAATTGAATCTGTTCATTTAATATTGTCTGTCGCAATCCTTCTCTAGTGGAAATTTTTGGCACAGTAAGCCTAATATATCCACGAGGGTGTGCTTCAATCGTACAAACTAAAACACATTGACTTTGTCACATCGATTTGAAGGGTTTTGATCCAAGATAGACTTCTTTGTTCTCGCTTACCCGGCCAACATATCTTCAGTAGTTTATCTATGAATTAACAGAACAAGTTAATTACGCGTAGAGATATTGCCAGTATAAAACAAATTGCGAGAGCAAAGCTTGACACGAGATAGCATTGCTATTAATAGATTTTTTTTCTATGATGTTGGTGCGCTTGTCACAATAATGATTGTCAAGTTTCAATTTGATCTGTGCACTAGTTTTCATGATATGGTTAAAAAAAAGTGGGGTTGTGTTTGCCTCATTAAAATGTATAAACTGAATAAAATTCTTCGTTTTGGGAGATTTATCGTCCAATGGTCTATAAAATCTGTTCTTTCGTTTTCAACAATGCAGAAATGAGAGATTAATTTTTAAACACAGTTGAAAATGATCGACGTAAGGGATGACGCAAACAACAAATGAAAACAACGATTAGCATATAATACTAACTATATCTATTTTTGGTTATCATTCCCCACTGAAGATAACTTTTCTCTAGAGAGGTTGCTTTTCGTCTTACCTGGTTTTGGTTTTGAAATAAGAGAGTTTTATTGCTACCGGTGGGTGGCTACTATCAGTCTTTCATGTATGTCATTACTTCCTTCTTAAAACTGACAAAAGTATGAAAGGGAACAAATTACCAATAAATGATCTGTCAGAATTAATTATTCACAGCTTACATACTTCACATGGTTTGTTATGCAAAGCCATTATTCCAGTGAGTTTACTCTCCATAACACAGATTGCGCTGGAATTTATAAGCAAATAAAAAGTCTTCACTACAAACAGGTCCTGTTATGTTTGAACATTTTTTAAATATATTAACAGCATTTACTAATAGTCCCTGTTCAGTCTGCCAGTAAAGGCCCCTGCCAGGCAGACCTCACACACAACGCGCCTGCACGTCGGGGTACATATACGACTCCAAACAGGCGCAGAGGCATCAAAACAAACCAGGAAAATAAATAGAATCATCTAGAGGCTAAGTGGGACCTTTTCTTACAGAGGTCGCCGTACTACCACACAACGGAATTCCTGCGCCAGGCCGCCTATATAAGCGTAGCCGACAGCTCCACCGGCAGTTCCGGCCTGACCGCGGAACCAGCGTCAACTACAGAAGACCACCGGAAGTTCGCGAGAAGTAGAAGCCGTCTCTCTCTACCCCAGATCAGGACCAGGCTAAAATTCTCGACGGTCATCCGATAACTGTACCCACATTTGTTTATGGTTTACCAGTTGTTTTGTGTACAGAGTAATAAACCTCAAGGAACCATTAAGTGTAGTTCACTTCAGTGGCGACAAGGTTGGGATAAGAACTCTCGACCATCATGGCTACGCCAGCAGCACCTACGGAATGGCAACAGTTACTCCAAGGACTTCTACATCAGTTCACAGCAATGCAGCAGCAATTCGCAGAATCTCAGACAGCAATGCAGCAGCAATTCGCAGAATCTCAGAGACAACTGATTGCGGAAGTCAGGAATCTCCGCCACCCCACGGCCCCGCCTCCGTTCCCAGCATTCAACGACGACGTCGAGGAATGGGAGACCTACGAGAAGCGCATAAAACAACACTTCGCAATTCATCACATATCCAAAGAAGAAGACCAGCGTGCATATTTCCTTTCCTGGAACCAATCGAAGATGTATGTCTTGCTCACCAAACTTCAGCCACAAGACCCCGACACCCTCACCTTCACGACCATCGGTACGACACTGAATGCATACTACAGACGCCGGTACCATGTCGTCGCGGCCCGCGTCGAATTCTATCAATGCCGGAAGAAGCCCGATCAGACATATCGCCAGTGGGCGGCCGAACTCCAAGGCCTTAGCAGAAAATGTAAGTTTCAAACTCGTCGTTCCCACGAATCCTACGCCGACGACATGGTGCGTGATCACTTCATACAGGCTGCACCAGATGCCGCATTCCGGCATGACGCCTTCAAGTTAGTGGACCCATCCCTGGAGCAGGTCATCGAACTTGCCTACAAATTCGAAATATCTACGGCCGCAGATCGCCGCCTGGAGTCCTGGGCGGATGTGGCCGCAATCCGAACCGACGTAGAGGACACGGAGGACGTCGCCGCCATCCAGAGCTCCCAGTCGCGATCTTCCCGACACCACAACCGGGGACCGCTTCCTCAGAAGAACATCGAACCGACCCGTTCCGGCCGGGGCACCAAGTCTCGGCAGCAGCAGCGGATCCCGCAGCGCCGACGCCGCAGCCCGCTCCGCCTGTTATTCAGCACATGAGAGGGAAAATTGTCCGGATCGTTGGGCTGAATGCTCACGTTGCGGCAAGCAGGGACACCTGGCGTCCGTCTGCCGCACCAACACCACCAATGCCAATCCCGGCTCTC
>JARYHS010013630.1:54388182-54438765 GCA_031002005.1 Vandiemenella viatica | reverse complement strand
TGCCTCATGCCATACACTCCAAACCTCCCCTTGATACTTGCCACAGATGCATCCGATTACGGTGTGGGGGCAGTTCTGTCTCATAAATTACCAGATGGCACGGAACGCCCCGTAGCTTACATCTCCAAAGCCCTATCGGCTGCTCAGCTTAAATATTCTCAAATCGAGAAAGAGGCGCTAGCTATTGTTTTTGCCTGCTCCAAATTCTATTCCCTTTTATATGGGATTTCTTTTCATCTCATTACCGACCACAAGCCACTCCTATCACTATTTGATCCGTCCACACGTCTGCCTACCAAAACATCCCACCGCATCCAGCGTTGGGCACTATTCCTGTCCCAGTTCAGATATACCATGCATTTCCGTACCACCTCCAGGCATGCCAATGCAGACGCCTTATCCAGACTACCGCAGGGACCAGACCTTGCCTTCGACAAGTCGGAACTTCTGGTGTTCCAGATCGACGATGACATACAAGAAGCACTGAAGACATTTCCAGTCACGGCCTCAAAAGTCGCGGCAGCCACAGGGGAGGACCCCCTCCTCCGTTCCCCTCCACGCCATCATCAAGACCTCAAGTTCTACTACTCCATCCGCCACCAGCTCTCAGTAGTAGAGGGAGTGCTCCTCCGCACAGAACCAAATTCCACCCCGAGGGTCGTCGTTCCGAGATCCCTACAACCGACAATCCTCCAAACTCTCCACCAAGGACACTGGGGAATTGCCCGCACCAAATCCCTTGCCAGACGCCATGTATTCGGATCGGCCTTACCACGGATGTCACGAAGATGGTGCGGCGCTGTACCATCTGTGCCCAATGCCCCGCCCCCCTCAAAAGTTCCTTCCTGGCCGGCACCGTCCGGACCCTGGGAACGCATTCACCTCGACTTCGCTGGCCCATTCCTAGGCCACCAGTGGCTCCTAGTGACGGATGCCTTTTCCCACTTCCCATATGTCGTCCGTTGCTCCACAATCACCACAGAGGTCACCATTTCAGCCCTCACGAAGATCTTTTCCATCGAAGGATTACCATACGCTATCGTCACAGATAACGGACCGCAATTTCGAAGTCGGGAATTCCTATCCTTCTGTACCGCCAACAATATCCAACACCTCCTCACCCCGCCCTTCCACCCCCAATCTAACGGGGAGGCGGAACGGCTAGTCAGAACATTCAAAACCCAAATGACCAAATACACCACAAGTCACAAACTCGAAGAGGCATTGACACTCTTCCTCAGTTCCTATCGAACCACTCCAGTGGGGGCCAAAAGCCCGGCGGAATTGCTGCATGGCCGCCAACCTCGCACTCTCCTCCATCTCCTCTTACCCCCGCCCAAAGTACAGGTACCTTCGGGCCCATTCCGTTTCACCCCGGGCTCCCTAGTCTGGGCCCGCGGGTTTGGCTCCCGGGCCGGTTGGCTTCCGGGGGTCATCCAGCGGCCCCGGGGCCGCCAACTGTTCGACGTCAGCCTGGATGGCCGGATAGTGCGACGCCATCGAAACCAACTACGTCCCCGCTACCCCACGGCACCGTCCCTTCCACCACGGCACGGCCATCCACTTCTTCCTCTCCTTCCCTGCCACCTCCACCACTCCTGCCGTCTAACCGTTGCTCAGGGACAGTTACAGCGCCACCAACGACGCCACAACCTGTCGGTCGCTCCGACACCCTTCAGCCGCAGCCTCTCGACCACCTGCGGGGACCATCTTCAGCGCCCCCCGTACAGCCCCCGGCCATCGACGCCGACGAACCGATGCCGTTAGCTCCACAAGTACCTCCACCACAACCTGCACCACGACGCAGGTCGGCACGCATCGCCAGGGGAACAGCTCCGTACTCCCCTGGAGGTAGCCTTCATAGTCTGCTCCAGGGCGCCGCGGCAGACGACCTCGCAGACGTCGCAGACATCGCTTCCCCCCCCCCCCCCGGGAGGTATGTTCAGTCTGCCAGTAAAGGCCCCTGCCAGGCAGACCTCACACACAACGCGCCTGCACGCCGGGATACATATACGACTCCAAACAGGCGCAGAGGCATCAAAACAAACCAGGAAAATAAATAGAATCATCTAGAAGCTAAGTGGGACTATTTCTTACAGAGGTCGCCGTACTACCACACAACGGAATTCCTGCGCCAGGCCGCCTATATAAGCGTAGCCGGCCGCTCCACCGCCAGTTCCGGCCTGACCGCGGAACCAGCTTCAACTACAGAAGACCACCGGAAGTTCGCGAGAAGTAGAAGCCGTCTCTCTCTACCCCGGATCAGGACCAGGCTAAATTTCTCGACGGTCATCCGATAACTGTACCCACATTTGTTTATTGTTTACCAGTTGTTTGTGTACATAGTAATAAACCTCAAGGAACCATTAAGTGTAGTTCACTTCAGTCCCTAGCCACATTGCTTGTTCCTCCAATATTTCTCAATTTTCTCCAATTTGTAGCTTAACAAAATAGCATCAATCTTATTTTAAGCAATAAATAGTTTAATACGTTATTTTACGAGTCAATGAAAGTATAATAATGACTCATAATAACTATGAAATAGTTCAATGACATTTTATATATGGATTTTACTGGCCAACAATGCATACATTGTGGGCGAACGCATATTTTATAGGTGAGCTTTCAAAAATTAACCGCGAGTTTTAATAATGATCCAAGCTCTCCTTATCCAATAAGAACCATGGCAGCCATGAATAAAAATTTCAAGAATCTCCGAGAAAAATTTAATGGTGACCTGTACTTCAAACTCCATGAGAAAGTAATTTCTGGTAGAAGAATTTTTAAAAGTTAGAAATCAGAAAGTTAGGGTAGGGTAGGAAATGTAGTATCGAAAGAAGTGGAAGTAAAAATGGGAGTGCCTCAGGGTAGCGTATTGGGACCATTGCTATACATTATTCTAATGAATAATTGTGTTGATTGTTTACTATCTGAAATTAGATTGTTTGCAGATGACATATGCTATATAAAAGAATCAAAACGATAGATGATTGTAAACAGTTGCAGGGTGATCTGGACAGGATATCTAGTTGGGTTGGTAAACATGGGATGAAGATAAATGCAAAGAAGAGTCAGCTTATTAGATATACAAATAAAAAAAAAGGTTATGTAACAGGCTGGCCTTGTGGTTAGTGACTGCGTTGGGCGTTTTGACCATTAATTGGGAATGTGACTGACCTTAGCGTTTATCTCCTCTTCTTATCTCCTCCTGGATACCGCCTTGACTTCTTGCAAGCTAGCTAATTAATTCAATCAGGATTGTCTGACACCACGTGTAGGTCACGACCCTTTTACTATTGGAATACTATATACTCAAATGATCAAGACGGAAGGTGGATGAACGGTTTAATGGAATCAAGCTGCCGATAGTACATTTGACGACGATACCGAGAAGTAGAGTCCACACTTGTTCTACTGGATCCCTAGTCTGATCGTAGAAGATATTAAGTGAAAGTCAGTCTATTAATACTCGATGGAACTTAAGATCGTTACGACATCGGAGGCAGGGCGGCTAAGCTTTAAGCTAGCGGTTCGCTACCCGATGTTGCTCCTAAGCTCGCTGTAATGAATAGAATGATTTATAGGATGTACAGGGTACACTTCGGCTCTGTTTTGCGTCACAAGAAGGTATTGCTGACATGCTATTCAGCATTCCTGAACGAGCAAACGACTTGCTTGCGCCTGCGCTGCGTCACCGCAACTCTCCACTCTAACTTCGCCAATGTCTCCAACATTTATAAAATCATTCTTAATTAATAGTAAAGCCCAAAACGACCTTTACAGTTAATTATGAATATAAGGTAGGGAAAGAATTATTTGCTGAAGACTTGAAATGTAAATATCTTGGCATTAAATTTGATAAGAAGTTTAACTGAGCAGGACACATTGGACAGGTAATAGGAAAAGGTTTCAAAATTCTGCACTTGTTGGAGAGTGATAAGGGGATGTATGAGAGAAGTAAAGGAATTGGGTTACAAAACTTTGGTCAGACCATTCCTCGAATATGGTAGTGTAGTTTGGGACCCTCATTTTACGTATCAAATACAGGAGTTGGAGAGGGTGCAAAAAAGGGCTGCTAGATTTGTTTCTGGAAATTATCGCAGAATGCAATCAGTGACGGTTATGATAAAGGAGCTGGAATGAGATTCATTGCAAGACAGGAGGAGGATGAGGAGGGTCATATAGTGTACAGGGCGTATACTGGCGATGAAGCATGGAAAGATATTGGAGGAGGTATGAAAAGTAGTGCATGGAAGGGAACATATGACCATGACCACAAGCTGGCACTCGATTTCAGGCACAAGGGTGTGGGAAGATTCTCTTTTTTAGGTAAGGGTGTCTGGGATTGGAATGAGTTACCAAGGGAAATGATGAATAATTTACTGCAAACGTTGAAAGAATTAAAAAATAAAATTTGTAGAGGGCAAATGTAGGTGGGTGCAGGATAGGGGGAAGATGAGGGTGAAGTAATATTGCCACTGGAGCCTGTTCTCCATTGCAATGAAATTAAATGAAATACTATCACTTAGTGACCAGTACTCGCTTTTTTAAAAATCTGACTCACGCAAGCTCTTCAGTCAAAATTTTCCCAGATGCTCGCCCAACACTTGTTGCTCTACGCACAGATTCAGCAAGCGACCTTGGCTTGCGCTCTTCAAAAAAAAAAAAAAAAAAAAAAAAAAAAAAAAAAAAAAAAAAAAAAAAAAAAAAAAAAAAAAAAAAAAAAAAAAAACACGTTTTGAAAACTGCCAAACTTATATAAGCTCGCACTGACGATGACGGTGCGACACACAGCTTAGTTGCTCTTGATTTATCACCCTTCGCTGTTGTGGTGCAACAATTTGCTCTCCGCCCTATGTTTCAGACAATGAACCGTACATTCCAATTTCAATGCTCCCATTTCGAACATAAAAATCCTCGATCACCGATTAAAGATGTGTGACACAGGTGAGGCCATAGACATGCCAGAAAAAGAATATGAAAATAACAGAAAGTTTTGTGCTGCGTTTGGGAAAATAAATTCTAAAAAATATCTGAATCATTTAACCAACCAATTTTTCGCTGCGGTTTATTACTATGCATGAGATGCGGGCCACCACTGTACGTCAGAAACAAAACAGCAATGAGAACAGAAGAAATCAGTCGATTTCATTAGGTGTCATGTCCAGTGCTTTCTGAGATAAAAGGGAATCTCAGAACTTTCAGAATTTCAAATCATCCCTTCATTGAAGATACAATGGACAAGTTACTGAACTAAAGGGGAACTACGCAAAAAATGTATTTTTGAACAAAAACGCACTCCTTTCTTCACTATCAACCAAAGAAGTTTTTTCTTTGTCATCGTGAGATCAGTTACAGTTTCGATTATAGCTTCACAAATATCCTGCAAAATTTAATTTATGATTTTAAATATGATTGATCTACAGTCTACAAAATATATTAGTGCTTCTTATAAACATGGAATTCGTTGTTAATTCTTTAAGCAGTATTAACGGAAATTATTTCATGAGCAGATTCTACGTTTGTAGGGACGTACGAGAAGGTACTGTGCATTTAGGTATAGAGTCATTCGGAAAGGAGCTGGCGAATTGTTTTAGAAATTATTATTTGTACGCAGAAAACAGCTGTGTATTTAACATACTGCAAACTGATATCGAGGATAGCATTTTATCACCTGTTTCTTTTCAGCTCAGAAATTATAAAGAAAACCAAATTCAAAAGCACACTAGAATAAAGCATATACAGGTAAAATTCTAACAAGACCGATTGTTTGAGGGGTACTTGCTTCACGAAAACCACTTACTCCTGGAATCTGGTATGGCATAATGATAGTAAGAAGAAGATTCTCGCTTATGGTTCAGAAACCTGGACAATAAGAGCACAAGATGAGCAACGACTCATTGTGGAGGATAAGAACTTTCAAAGAAGATCTGCGATTTTCCAAATATTAATAATAAAACCAAATAAATTAAAAGTAACGTCGATAGATGAACATGTTCAGCAGTAGGCCTATAGGGACAAATCGTTTGAACACCTGAAAAGAATGGACAAAACTAGCATACTCCAGTACATCCCCAGAAGAAAACGAATGTTGGAAGACCAACTATAGGACGCAGGGAGACGGTAACAGTCTGTTAGGTACAAGAAAGAAAAGTGTTATGATGATTACTGACATAAAATGTTTGTTCTTGTGACAATAAAATGAATACTCTATCCCAAATTTCGATTTCTCACTCTTCCGTAGTCCGTTATCCACCGAGAAACATCGCATTTCCTAAAAAGGGAAAATTATAAGTGGTAGTAATTTCAACTTAGTCGGGATAATAACTCACGGTAATAAACTAATTGACTCGTAATCTGTGTTATGGACGCGCGGCTGAGCAGCTCATCGCAGTAATGGCGGCAGTCACGTGACGGATACACGCTACTGCCTGGGTCGCCATATTTCACGAGACTGTGCTGCGCAGGTGTGTCTCGTATATTGGTTGACAAGACATAAACTTACAACTAAGACTCAAAATATGTTGAAGAGGCCCGGGAAGAGAAAAATTATGTATGTTGATTATGGTGGAACACATAAGCTACCAAGTTGCTTACCTTGCATAAAGAGAAATAAATAATAAAGCTGAAAAAACATAAAGGGGCTGGTGAAGATAATATTACTACAGATATCTTAAAGATAGCCAGATGTCACATTTTACCTTATCTTGAAATATTATTTAAATTGAGTATGGATACTTGCTGCTTACCACAGGACTGGAAAAGTATAATAGTAGTACCGGTACATAAAGGAGGGGTGAGAAATAGAGTTGAGAATTACAGGCCAATCAGTTTGACATCAGTGGTAGGTAAATTAATGGAAAGATTGATATGCAACCACGTCAGAAATATATGTGAGGAACGTAAGTGGTTTTCAAGCAGGCAACATGGGTTCAGGCAAGGATATTCATGCGAATCTCAGTTGGTGGGATATATGCAAGATATTTCAGATGAAATGGACAAGGGAGGCCAAATTGATAGTGTAGCACTAGATCTGTCAAAGTCGTTTGAGATAGTAAGCCATAAACTGGTAGTAAATAAGGTAAAAACCATTGGAGTGGATGAGAAAGTGATTTGCTGGGTAGAAGAATTTTTTAAATGTAGAAAACAGAAAGTTAGGGTATAAAATGTAGTATCAAAAGAAGTAGGAGTAAAAATGGGTGTGCCACAGGGTAGCGAATTGGGGCCATTGCTTTTCATTATTCTAATGAATAATTGTGTTGATTGTTTACTATCTGAAATTAGATTGTTTGCAGACGACATAATGCTGTATAAAAGAATCATAACGATAGAGGATTGTAAACAGTTGCAGGGTGATCTGGACAGGATATCTAGTTGGGTTGGTAAACATGAAATGAAGATAAATGCAAAGAAGAGTCATCTTATTAGATACACAAATAAAAAACAAAAGGTTAATTATGAATATAAGGTGGGGAAAGAATTGCTTGCTGAAGACTTGAAATGTAAATATCTTGGCATTACTTTTGATAACAAGCTTAACTGGGCAGGACACATTGGACAGGTGGTAGGAAAAGTTTTCAAAGTTCTGCACTTTGAAAGAATTTAAAGATAAAATTTGTAGAGGCCAAATGTAGGTGGGTGCAGGATAGGTGGAAGATGGGTGTGTAGGGAAATTGCCACCGGAGCCTGTGCTCCATTGCAATTAAATTAAAGAGTATTGTTGTCCGTTAGGTATGTTTAGCCTTCCGTCTTTAAAAATTTTGAAGCTACATGATTAGTAGTGATTTGTTAGCATTAAATGTTGTGATGGATATGTTACTCACCCATGGAGTAGTCTTGCAGCGTGTTTCATACATCAAACTGTTTTATACGTAAGTTATCGAGATGACTAAGTTAGACAGGCAGCAGGCTGTGCCTATACTGTCCCGAAGGGAAAGGTTTCGAGAGGTAGCCTCAAATTATACACTCGAAATGCTGGCCATCTCAAAAGTCCTGGAATGCGACAATTCCAATATTAACGAATTCCAAACCATCCCTGTAAAAAATCTTAGCTGTTAAAAATAACAATCGAACTGATTTATTGGTAATGATAATCCAACAGACCCGCAACGTAAGCAAAGAAGTTATATTCATATGAACAAAAGCACATGTTGGCATGCCTAGAAATGAAGAGGCAGGTCACCTAGCAAACAAAGAGTGCTGTAAGTAGGGGTGAGGAAGAGACAAAGGTACCAGCTTTAGATGTTACAAACTTCCTTAAAAAAGACTGCAGGGAAATGTGGAACCTAGAATGGTCGGAGACATCACAACTCACTACCCTAGCGTCCACACCCGCAACCAACACTATCAAAAGGGCTCTCCATCATGAGGACTAATAACTACAATAGTAAGGATAAAGTTTAATCGTGGTTTCTTCCCTTCGCTCCTATACAGAATAAAAGCAATCGAATCACGACAGTGTTACTGTGAAGAAGATGCTGAATATGTTTTTCGGATGAAAAAGATACTGGAACAACGCCACAAACTTTTAAAAGAGGGCATCCAACTACCAGTTAACATACATGACATATTTACTAGAAGGTTTATATATATCTCCTAATCCTAACATTTGTGAGAAATAGCAACCTAAAAGTTTAGAGGAGTACAGTTCCACAATAATTTGATAGCTTCAGCTTTAGAAGACGAAACGGAATTAGACAAACACACGAAGACTGCAAGCTCCATCGGTTTTTGTAGGAAGATGACACTCATCAAGGAATATACTATGTGTGGCTGTATGATCAAAAAGTAAAATGCCAATAAATTAAAAAAAAGAAAAACTTTGCATCAATTCTCCGTTTGTAATTCAAGGCGATAATGCAGTACACGCAGCACCTCTAAAAACAAATTAGATGAATGCGCAAATCACACTTATCACGAGTTATAAGTCTTCGAAAGTAATACAGTGCATATTGCACCATTGAGCGAGTGAAGGATGCGAATATTTCCTTTACAGCTGTACGTTCTGCCACATGTGTGACCGTGTGCCATGCCCTCTACAAACTTCATCTTCAAATTCTTTCAACGTTTTTGAAATTATTCATCATCTCTCTTAGAATTTTATTCCAATCCCTGACTCCCTTACCTACTAAGGAAAATCTTCCCACACCCTTATGCCTGAAATAGAGTGCCTATTCGTGGTGAAGGTAATCTTTTCCCTTCCATGCACTACTCCTATATCTTACACCAATATCTTTCCACACCACGCCTTGTACACACTCATGACTAAGCCCCGGATTCTTAGGTTCGTACCTATTTTGTTCCAAACCTAATATCCTCGAAATTTTAACTTTCTCTTACGTCTACTGTATAAACTAATAATATTCATAAATTTAATAGGACCTAAAATAACCTAATTTTTATGTTATGACCTAAAATGACCTAATTCGGTTTTTAGAACCTAAAATGACCTAATTCGATGTACTGATCCAGTTCGACTGTAGTTTTGTTACTTAAACAAATGTCCAACCGGATTAGCTAAGGGGTACGGGTCGTGGAATACGCCATGGGCTCGAACCCAACCGTCGGCTGTTCTGACATGGTATTCTGTCGTTTTGCTTTTCCCCTCCAGGCAAATGCCGGAACAGTGCCTGATTGACAGGTTACGGGAGGCTGCTTCCTTTTCCTCCTTCCTTCTCAAAAATTAATGTTATATGGCGATCCGGCCAGTCACCATCACTATCTGTATCTATTATTACGTGAATCCTAAGATCCAAGACACTGCAAATGTGAGCAGTATGGGAATGATCCCTAACATAGTCCGAGGGGTAAAGCCGAACTTGGAGGGTAAACGAACTATGTTTACGTGTAAAAAGGAAGAATTTATTTTAATATTGGAATAACTATTAACCACAATATTAAATGATATGTTTTAACCTAACTGTTGACAGTAACATTGAGAAAAGCTATAATAATGCGGTGTGGCAACTTCACATTGTTACAAAGGTTTACATTCAGTAGAAACAAATCGACAAAGCAAGTTTTAAACATAGCACGTTAAACATTAACAATCTCAGGAACGCAAACCCTTTCTGAAAAATTAACAGTTTTATACCGTCATCGTTCAATGGTAACACGGAAATTAAAATATTGTGTAGGCCTACATAAGTTTAGTCCCTTAATTAAAAGCAATCATGCCTAAACAGAAATCCTCAGGAAGTAGTCACCTGCGAGAGTGGTTAGGAACGAATAAGAACTTTTCTACAGATGAGAGATCAAGCATGTGTGAAACCAAAGTTTAATTTGTTTTATATACATATATCTTTTATAATTTAAAAAAAAATAGATTTTATTTGTTTTAATTTCTAAAGTAAAGTAAAGTGACAGAGTCTAGACTGCTGAATGAAATTTCATAATATTAACTGGGTATTATCCGGGGTGTTATATTCAGGTGGATAATTTTTATTTTTGCTTTCTATATAAGTAACTGCAGAAAAATAATCACACGTACTACAGTATCAGAATTCAGCAATTTATTTGGCAAATGTTACCAGGAGAAACGCTTCCGAACAGAAGCAGAGTTTCATTACAAGTTCAAAGCTGTTTGCAGAAGATTCGTTTCACCTACGTCTGTGTGAAGCTCTCACTGCCGCTAATGTACCAGTTTCAACAGTCCATAATGCAGTACTGAAAACCATTTTGGAAGAATTTTGAAACAGAAAAATATCAGATGAATTCACTTTAAGAAAGAATTACTTACCTCAGCTGCAAGAGAAAACAATTGAAGAAATACGGTTGGACATTGCTGACCACTTCATCTGGTTAAGTGTAGATGAGACGACAGATGCCTGCGGCAGATACATAGCGTTGTTGTGGGCAAGCTCGCAAGTGAGGGACGTAGTATACCCCAAGTCATTATGTGTAGAGAACTTCCAATGACTAACCAGTCTACTGTGGTAATTGCTGTAAGGGATGCATCAAAACTGTTGTGGGCAGGTCCAGAACATGAGGATAAGTTGCGGTTGTTGGTGACAGACAGTGCAGCTTATACGATAAAAGTAGGGGTATGTTTGAAGGCATTCCATCTTCGAATGGTCCATGTCACCTGTCTAGCTCATAGGCTGCACTAGGTAGCTGAAAAAATTCGCGAACAGCACCCTGTAGTTTACGAGATAATTCCTTCAGTGAAGAAAATATTCCTTAAAGCGCCAAGTCGAGTCGTTACTTTAAGAGAAAAGCTTCCATCTGTACCCCTCCTTCCCGAGCCAGTAGTGACACGATGTGGGACCTGGCTCTCAGCCGCAGTATATTATGCAGAAAACTATGAGAGCATCACGGAGGTCATCGAATCATTAGATGAAAGCGAAGCTATTGCTATAGTAAATGCAAAGAAAGGGTTGCACTCAGTACCAGCAGTACAGGAGTTGAAATATACAGGGTGTTACAAAAAGGTACGGCCAAACTTTCAGGAAACATTCCTCACACACAAACAAAGAAAATATGTTATGTGGACATGTGTCCGGAAACGCTTACTTTCCATGTTAGAGCTCTTTTCAAATCACATTAAACATGGAATGGAAACACACAGCAACAGAACGTACCAGCGTGACTTCAAACACTTTGTTACAGGAAATGTTCAAAATGTCCTCCGTTAGCGAGGATACATGCATCCACCCTCCGTCGCATGGAATCCCTGATGCGCTGATACAGTCCTGGAGAATGGCGTATTGTATCACAGCCGTCGACAATACGAGCACGAAGAGTCTCTACATTTGGTACCGGGGTTGCGTAGACAAGGGCTTTCAAATGCCCCCATAAATGGAAGTCAAGAGGGTTGAGGTCAGGAGAGCGTGGGGGCCATGGAATTGGTCCGCCTCTACCAATCCATCGGCCACTGAATCTGTTGTTGAGACGCGTACGAACACGTCGACTGAAATGTGCAGGAGCTCCATCGTGCATGAACCACATGTTGTGTCGTACTTGTAAAGACACATCTTCTAGCAGCACAGGTAGAGTATCCCGTATGAGCTCTAACATGGAAAATAAGCGTTTCCGGACTACATGTCCACATAACATATTTTCTTTGTTTGTGTGTGAGGAATGTTTCCTGAAAGTTTGGCCGTACCTTTTTGTAACACCCTGTATAAAGGCAAATTTTTACAACCCAGAATTTTCAATCAAGAATTTGGAAGGAGGTGCTCTACCGTTGACGGAAGCACTTCAAATCATCCAAGAAGTGAGGGTCAAAGTAGCTCCTGGACCAGTTAGGGTGTCTGTAGCTAAGAAGCAGGAGTCTGTTTTAGCCCGCAGTCCAGATTTCAAGAGGATGGAACACATAGGCCGTGTCCTCTGTGGTCTAAAGAAACAAGAATATTGCCTTGGAATCCTAAGGAAATCGCTGATACAAAGTTCACACCTCTGGCCACATGTGACGTAAAGCGTAGTTTTTCCGCATTCAAGAGAATTTGAACTGAAAAAAGAGGATGATTTACTCCTGAAAATCTGTCAAAATATTTCATTGTTCAGTGTCATATTAAGTGCCATATAAGTTTTAAATGAGTTTTTTACCATAAACAATAAAGATGAAGTATTTTGAACATAATAGTGGTTTATTTTACTTGTTTTAATGTGATCGATCAATGAAATGTTAGAAGTTTTTAAGTAGTATTTGAAATTGTACTGTAAAGTCAACAATATTTTTAACACTATGGCAGTATATATTGCGTGTTTTAAATTTTATTTCCTAAATCAGAATTTTAAAAACCTATAAAAGCCTAAAACGTGAGTTGAATAAACCTAAATTTGGTTTTTTAGAACCTAAAAATCCGGGGCTTACTCATGACTCTCTTCACACTGCTCATGGCTTCCAATGATTTCCATTCCAGCTTCTCATATCATTTACTTACTATGTTAAGTGGTAATTTTCAGAGACAAATTTTTCAGCCCTTCTCTGCACCCTCTCCAACTCCTGTATTTAATACCCAAAATATGGGTCCCGTAATAGACCACCATATTCAGGCTGTGGTCTGACCATCGTTTCGTAACTCAGTTCCCTTACTTCTCTAGTACATCCCGTCATCATTCTCTGCAACAGGTGAATGATTTTGAATCCTTTTACTACCATCTGTCCAATGTGTCATTTCCATTCTACTTTCGAGTTATGGCAAGGTGTTTACATTTCAAGTCTTCAACAAGCAATTCTTTCCCAACAGTATAACCATATTCAGCCAAGTTCGAGAAGCTGCTAAGGTTACAACTTCTGTGACGTGTGTAACATGATTGACAGGGTCTCTTTTCAGCTTTTCCAGTTATTTGTCTGGAATAAAACTCAAATTTTAATCTTTCCTGTTTTTCCGCCTTCAGACTTCTGTTTCGGAATAATATGGTTTTATTTCTTTCTTTCGGTATTTTCTCCTCAACTATTATTATTCTCCCAAGAATTCTGAAATACCCTGCACATATTTCTATCCATCTACCCATAGGATGTTCGTTCATTTGAAGTCTTACTAGTAAATGTTAAGGTAATGCGGCACCATTTCTTCTTTTAAGATGGACTGGAAACCTTGTGGACTACTTTCGCGGAATTCTAAATGATGTCTAGAACACGCCTGGTTGGCTCCAGTGCAAAGTTGCATCACACCATAAAAATAATAAAGTAATTCATTTTTTACGTTTGGATTCTTTCTAAACAGTAACTGTTGTGTAGTACTAGTACTAATTTAAATAATCTGACAAGTTGCTTCCTTTCCGATAAAATTTTTGGTTGAGTTTTTCGTTCCAGGCAATATACGCTCGGCCTAGCATTCAGAGGACTTCGAATCCTCGTCCAATCATCCATATTTCGGCCTTACATGGTTTCCCGAAATCGCTCCAGGCGGGATGGTTCCTTCAAATTTCTTGGCTGAATCCCTTCCCGTTCCTTGTGTACCGTACACTCTCGGCTGTAATAACCTCGACGACTGACATGCCGACACGGCTGTAAAGCCACAACACAGAAAATATATCAAGGCAATACTCTTAAAAGTCTTAGGATTTATGTCGAATATGCATTGTTTAGTGGGGAAAGAAAGAAAAGAATAATGTTTGCACATGGTTGCTCTGCATGTAACCAAGGGCAATTTTTCTCACTTTCTCCACTAACAAAACTTTTCTCTGGCAGCAATTTCGTTGGTACGGATTAGCCCGCATTAATTATTACTAAAATGCGTGGCGTCCCGCAGCGACCGCATTTTAAACTGCGAGTAATATCCGCTAAGTGTGTCGGGAATCGCGCGGGAAATCAGCGGGATTTATGTGTGCCGGCGCGGCACAGGCGACATGATTAAATTTCCTTCCGCCAGGGCGGCGCAAGTGACGCTGCAACTACTTACACCAAATCTTAAGACTCTATTCTATGGAACATACTTACTTCCACAGTATTTTTTTTTTTTTTTAAATTTCTCTACATCATTGAAGCAAATTTTCTACCAATCACAACACACATGTCGCATACCTCGCTCTCTTGTGGTTTAAACGGTAGAAATGAAATAAAAACAATGTTAATTATGCAGTCGTTCAAAAAATTGTTTTTGTGTAGTATATACAGAAAACACGTTGATGAGAGTTTCCTTGTGTTATAATTGAAGTTTCATAATTTTATCGTTAGAACACTGTTCCTCAATATCGTGGAGCCCCTTATCGATTGTTCTCGTAGATTAACAATGCTTAATCCCAGTGGTAATTCGTGGTAGGACTCAGTCTTTTTTAGGCCAAATGCCAAGAGTAGGAAGAGTTATTTAAGAAATGTACATAATGGTATTACAGTAAAAAATAAAGAATGTCAGTCTAAAATAGCTTTGTTCCATCAGAACATTAGGGGTATCTGAAGCAAACTTGATGAGTTGATAATATCTATAGAAGAAACCCAAAAATCATTGAATCTTAACATAAATATCGTATGTCTGACAGAACATCATCTGAAGAATTCTGAAATAGGTCTCCTCCCTTTTATTGGATATAGATTAGCTTCTTGTTATTGCAGGTCAGAGATGAGAATGGGTGGTGCAGCAATATATGTAAGAGAAAATACTGAGACAAAATCGTTAGATGTAAGTAAATACTGTATAGAACAAGATTTTGAATGTTGTGCAATACAGTTAGAATTAGAAAACAAATATCTTATAGTGCTGACAGTTTATAGGGCTCCCACAGGAGACTTCAGTAAATTTTATAATAAACTTGAGGCAGTTCTAATAAACCTATCACGTACTAAAAGGGAAATTATCCTCTGTGGAGACTTCAACATAAATTTTGCTGTAGAATGTAACCAGACAGATTATCTTCTAGGAATGCTTCGATCATTCAATCTCTATCAAACTGTAAATTTCCCAACTAGAACACAAAAAGATAGTAGTACCATTATTGATAACATTTTTGTAGAGCACAATAAATTAGAAATACATGAAACAGTTCCAATGGAAAATGGTTTGTCAGACCATAATGCTCAAATAAATACTTTGGATGTTGTGGGAAATGAAAATAACAAAAAGAAAGGATTTGTCAGAGTTAGGCCATTAAAGAACAATTCAATAAAAATATTAAATGATGAACTTCTCAATGAGGACTGGAGCACTGTTTATAAATTAAAAGGGGTAAACAATAAATTCAATTACTTTCACCAAAGGTTTTTAGAAATTTACAAAAGGTGTCTCCCTACAAAACTAGCTCCAATTGGTCAAAAACGAGTAAACAAAAATTGGGTTACAGTTGGTATCAAAACATCTTGCAGACATAAAAGGCAATTGTATGTAAAAGTTAGGAATACTGATAATATGCTTCTCAGACAACATTACAAAACTTATTGTAGAATTTTAACCAAAGTAATAAAAGAAGCTAAACACTTGGCCATAAACGATGAGATTAGTAGTTCAGATAATAAGATAAAAAGTATCTGGAACATTATTAAAAGAGAAACAAATGCATCATCCCTTGAACATAAACCTATATCTATAAGCATTAATGATAAACTTGTAAATGACCCCTCTTATGTAGGAAGTGCTTTCAATAACTACTTCTTAACAGTTGCTGAAAAAATAAAAGGAAAATATATTGGGAATATGGATGCTATAGCAATACTTAAATCCTTGTCACCAAAAACAGCACCTATGTCTCTATTTCCCACCAGTCAAAATGAAATTGAAAAAACTATTAAATCCTTCAAAAATAAAAAGTCATTTGGTTATGATGAGGTTTCAACCCATGTAGTAAAACAATGTAACACCAGCATTAGTAGAGTTATTAGTCATATTTGTAACAGTTCTTTTGAAGAAGGTATCTTTCCTGACTCACTCAAGAAGTCAATAATCAAACCGCTTTATAAAAAGGATGACACCTCAAAGATTGAAAATTACAGACCGATATCACTTCTACCAGCATTTTCAAAAATCTTTGAAAAAGCAATGTACAGAAGGGTGTATGCACATCTACAAAAGAATGACCTACTCAGTAAAGTACAATTTGTTTTTAGACAAGGCGTTTCAACAGATTCAGCAATTTTTGCTTTTGTAAACAACATACTGGAATCAATGCATAAAAAATTAAATTCCCTAGGCATATTCTGTGATCTTGCTAAGGCTTTTGACTGTGTTGATCATGAGATTCTACTAGGTAAATTAGACCACTATGGAGTTAGTGGTAAGCCAGGACATTGGTTTAAATCATACCTGGAAAATAGAAAGCAATGTGTATCACTGAAAGATGCTAATACAGGAGATGTTATAAACTCAGAATGGGGTATAGTTAAATGTGGTGTTCCTCAGGGTTCAATTCTTGGCCCTCTGCTGTTCTTAATCTATATAAATGATCTCCCACATATACTAGGTGATAATGAACACATGGTGCTCTTTGCAGATGATACTAGCATATCCTTGAAAGACCCATCAGCACAAAACCTCGAAAACACAGCAAATGATGTTATAAAGAAAATTAACAGGTGGTTTAATGCCAACAAACTAATACTTAATGTAGAAAAGACACAGCTACTTCAGTTTGTTACAAAAAATAAAACAAAGGACAGCTATAATGTGATATCAGAGGGAAAAGCAATCAATGAAAGCAGTTTCACAAAATTCCTGAGTATATATATAGATAACAAATTGAACTGGAAACAGCATATTCAACAACTTCTTAAAAAACTGAATTCTGCAACATTTTCACTGAGGGTAATATCTAGAATAGCTAATATAGAAACCAGAAAGTTAGTATATTTTGCCTATTTTCATTCCCTGCTTACTTATGGCATCTCATTCTGGGGAAACTCGTCACAAGCACAGAGGGTATTTAAACTGCAAAAGCGTGCTATAAGAACTATTTGTGGAGCAAGCCCACAGACGTCGTGCAGAAATCTATTTAAAAACCTGGGTGTACTAACATTGCCAGCACAGTATGTATACTCTGTACTATCATTTGTAGTGGAAAATCCTGAACACTTCAATCTTAATGCTGACATACATAGCCATAATACTAGGAATAAATATAATATTCACAAGGATTACAAATCACTGTCAATTGTACAGAAAGGGTTAACATTTACTAGAGCTTCCTTATTGAATGTATTACCAACAGAAATTAAATGTTATCTACAAAAACCCAACTACTTTAAGTCCAAACTGAAAGAGTTTCTGCTTCAGAACCCATTTTACTCTGTAAAAGAATTTTCTTCTTGGAATTTGGTAACTAAGAATGACTGATAAAATAGTATAGCTATATGGTGTATGGAAGGGGAAGGTGACAAAAATATCCACAATTACTAAAATGATATATGGTTTTTCTTTCTGTTGAAACTTTTGACAAATGAACTCACTCATATATAGTAACTAACATGGGATAGCATGCACTGAAAAACTGCTGTGAATAATTATCATACTAACAGGTTTTTCAGTAATTGACTGCTTATGAGTTGTTGGTAATATAATTGATATTGCTAATAGGTGTGTGTACTGTTCCACATAAATAGCAACTAACATAATATAATATGTAGTCACAAATTACAGTGAAACGTATCATGGTAACTGGTTGGTAAGAAAATAACTGGTTATTAGATGCTGGTAACAAGTGTATACACTGTTCCACATAATAAGTATTAATTAACTCGGGATTGTATTTGTAGATTACAGGAGATATTGGTTATGCTAATGGGTTGTTGCTAACTTGTTGTCAATATATAATAATATTATCAATTATATAGTAATATTGACATTACTAATAAGTGTATGTACTGTTCCACATCCCCGAGATTATTCTCACATGGGATCAAAGTGAACATATCTATCTATCTATCTTAAGGGTTCTGGGACAGGAACACTGCGAACTGCGGTAATAATCTGCCATCCGTGTAACAATTTCTGAGCTGCATTCATTTTTATTGTGGTGGCACTACACCAAAAGTCCATTTTCCCGCAAAACTGCCAAATCCAGCAGGACTTTTAATGTTGTTTTATTTATTTATTTAGCTTTTAATGTTTACATGACACTTGTGGGAAAATTCAATACGGTGCTGTAATAAGCGCTATAAATTATAAAATTAAATGTGTTTCGTCACAGTCATAACTTGGGTTACATCAAGTAATAAGTATTTTAAATAGTCAATTAATATCAATTAATTTTTTTGTAATAACACTTCAATTATTCAGTTAATGTCTTGTAATTATAAAACCTCAGTTTCTTTAAAATATTACATTATATCCGTGATATAATGGTGATCTTGAAATGAAAACATTTACTACGCCATCATGCCAAAGAAATGATTTTAATGATTACTTAAGCAATATGGCAGCTTTGGTTTCCAATATGGATTATTACCCTGGGATGTTTGTACGTAATTCCATCGATACCGTTATTTGAGCTAAGAAGCAGGCGTAAAAAACAATTAGTCTGTCTTTAGAAACAGTAATAGATACTCGTTAATTTGCTTCTGCTGGAAACTGTTATATGAATCCAGCTTCAATTTCATCACCTTTTGTGTTTCACAAACTAAGCTCCATTCTTTACTGTTTTATGCAGGTCGATACGATTAATCAGAGCATTGCTTCCCCAAGTTTTGGATCTAGCGCCAGCTATTGAAGCTGCCTGGAAATGTCCGCGCAGAATAACCGCCACCTGCCGCCAATAAAAAGATACGAACCTCGATGTCTTTGCTCGAAGCTTATGCAAAGTTTTATCCCCTCAGAAACTGCCTCCAGCCAAGTGGCTCTGTATAATTCAATAGGAACCTCTTCCGCAAAACGAAGTGGGGAAATTGTTATTTCTCTTTGTTTCCTTCTTTAAGATTTTCTCTGTCTTCTAGATTCAAACATTCTGATTGATACAATATTTGAACTTCCTGTTTGAAAGTTGATATGGGGCTTATATCATAAAAGTCTAAAATCAACAATATTAAACAATTATTTCTTTTTATTAAACCTTACGTCAGTTCTCCACTTCCAGCCTTCGTCAATGTACATCTTCTTATCCGAGACTTTGATGACAAACATCCTCAATCGTTCTTAATTGCTATATTGTTACATTAAGGCATTATAGTGACCCTCATGTAGGTACCCATGAGCTTATGTATTGTTTTTTTAGTAAATCAAAAATGTGTTTGAACTTTGATAACAAGGTTCCATAAATTTTCTATTTTAAAGACATCACTCACTCTATGATTCAATTACAAATTAAATAGAAAAATTAAGTAAAACCGGTCGCCAGAGTCTAATCTTTGAATAGGAAATGATTCCCGATAACTGGGTTCTTGTGAAATTTTGGTCAAGTTTTGGGCTATAATAGTGTCTGTGATTATACTTTTGCTTTTTGCATCGTTTTCAAAGAATTATTTCTTTCAAATCCTCGTTTTTAGGATTAATTTTTACCCGTAACAGAAATTAAATGTTTACTCTCTAAAGGAAATTATTTGTTGGAATTGTCCGAAATAAAATAATCGTGAACGATTTTGGTCTGGTGACATGGCGCATTGTCGTCTGGGAGAAGTCTCCAGGTGGTTAGATATAACCATTTCCAGTCAATGGCCTGTTCAGTTTGACCAGAGATCCAATTCCATGCCATATAAACACAACCTATACTGGGATAGTGGCACCACCGGCTTTCATATTGCCCTCCTGACCACCTGGTTCCATGGCGTCATGGGGTCTGTTCCACACTTCAACCCTGCCATCAGCTCTTGGCAACTGGAATCGTGACTCATCTGACCACGCAACCTTTGGTCCAACCATGAGCACAGGAGAGGCGCACCGAGCGGGGCGGTGTAACGGTTAGTGTTCTCGCCTCGCATTCGGGAGGACGGCGGTTCGAATCCCCGTCCGGGCATCCAGATTTGGGTTTTCCATTGTTTCCCCAAATCACTCCAGGCAAATGCCGGGATGCTTCCTTCAAAAGGCCATGGCCGAATTCCTTCCCATTCCTTGTCCCCATCCTTGCCCCCCATCCTTTCCCGTCTCTAAAGACCTCGATGTTAAAAAGAGACGTAAAGCAGTGACAAAAAAAAAAAAAAAAAAGGAGAGGCGCTGCCGCCGGTGGCGTTTTTTAGGTAGCGTCCATAAACCATGTAGCTCCATTTTGGCCTCCTGTTAAACCCCCTCTCACCCCCCCCCCCCCCCCCACGTAGCACGTAACACGTAGCTATTTTCCCTTTTGATTTCAGAAAACATTTTGCACTGTTTTCTTTTGTCAGACTATTGTAATGTAGCTTAGCGTAGCCTTTTAGCCAACCCCTCCCCCACCCTAGGCCGGGCCACGTAGTGTATGGACACCCCCTTATCAGAAACCAATGGTCGGCTTCCATATCCCATCACTTAACTCTCCACACGGACATGTCTTTCGTACTTCCCATCTTACGTGTTGTTATTCTTTGGTGCAGTGTCGCCTGTCTGTCAGCAGTGACTTCTCTACGCAGACGTCGCTGCTCTGGGTAGGTAGGAACACGTGGTCGGCACTGCGTTGTCTACGGCGAAAGGTAGTGTAGAAAATTACATATTCACGGCACACTCTTGACACTAAATACAATTCCTCATTCAAACTTTGTTAATTCATATACTGCGGCCAGAAAACCTTTCATAATACTCAAGAGAGAATAAATGAAAGCCCCTACACTGCACCGCACATTTATACTTTTCTTTCACGGTGCTACCACTATCTGGATATTTGCATCTTCCTATTTCTTCATTTTTGATACTTCAGAGCATATGTATCGTGAAATCTCAACGTAAAAATATTGACATTTATAAAGTCTGCAACCAACAAGTACTTAGTTTTACCCTACGCAGCATCCTAATAGCTGTTTTCTGTGATATGAAAACTTTTTTACTTTGTGAAGAGGTACCTCGAATAATTGTGTCACACAACAAACATGACTGAATCGTAATGAAAAGGAAGCAACCGTTACGTTAATCCAAGGTCTGCTGTTAGATTAAGTAATCTAACTGCAAATGTGAAAATTAATTTCTGCAGTAGTAATGCGATATGTTCTTGCCAATTGCGTTTCTCATCTATCTGAATGCCAAGGAATTTCATAAAATTTGTTTGCAAGATTGTGTTATTTTTATAACTATTTGTAAATTATGCTGTGTATTTGTTAAACCTAATGTAATGTGTTTTATGAAAATTTAATATCGACGAATTTGCCTTAAACCAGTTTGCTGCTTCACTGAGTGCTTCATTTGCATTTAATTCTATATTTTTTGCTTTTTTTCAGCCTGGTTAGTGTAATATGAAAATAAAACATTCTTAGCCTTTCAGGTAAAGTATGCAGGAAGATTATTGGTGTATAATAAAAACAAAAATGGTTCTAACACAGAGCCTTGTGGACTGCCATATGGTATCCTCACTGATTTTAGAATAAAAAAGGAGATTTTTTGTATTCGGCTTTCCTTATATGAATTAAACCATTTACCTGCTGTTCGATGAGGCTACAATATAATCTGTTTGTCAATATTAATTCACAGTTATAATAGTCAAATGCTTGTGCAAGAATACAAAAATTTCCAATCGGCATATTTCATTATTCAGTTCCTTAGATGTATTATTTAAAAATAGTATATCACAATGGCTATGGATGACCCTTGATTGAATCGAAATTGTAAAGAACAAAGAATATTATATTATGTTACAGTTTGATGCATTACTTTTTAAAAAATCTTTGAGAGTCGTAGCAATACAGAAATGCGTAGTTAGTTTTTTAAACATGTCATTTCCCATTTTTATAAAAAATTGTTTTTACAGTTGCACTTTTCAGTTTGTTTGATAATAAGCTTTGCCTTAAGCATTCATTATAAACGGTTTTTTATGTGACTTATACTATCCAAACATCATTTGAATAAGTCACTTGAATTGTTTTTATACCTATAAGAATTTTAGATCTCATTACTTTTTGTCAATAAACAAACATGAAATGTGGTCCTATTTTTACAAGAATTGTTTTTTGGGGAATTTTATTCCTTTTTGTAAGTTGATCGCTTGTTCTGAATTGTCGCTTTAACTGTCTCATTTGAAACTTGTGATTAAGATAGGAGTCTTCATCTCAGTTGCAATGTGATCTTTGGAGCCTATCTATTCTAGTTAAGAAAGATTATCATTTCTCTCTTTGTCATCCGGTCACGAAGAGTCATATTTTAAGCTAGACCATAAACTTACAAACTGTGAAAACCTCGTTGAAATCGGTCGGGTAATTTTTTCACGATGCGGCACAAAGGAAAAAACAGGAACAGCACTTTTATAGATATTTATATGTATAAAAGTTGCATTTGACTTGTTATTGACTAGCTGTGATTCGGAGAACCCCCAATCCATTACGAATTTTGAAGTCGCATCACAATGTTTTGCATTTACGAAATATTTATTGTGGTTGCCGTCCGCAAAGCTAGCTTAATTCTGTATTTCAAGTATTATTTGAGTTCAGAAAGCGTTAAGTATATTAAGAAGAAAATATATTAACCAATATAAACTAACTAATTAACTAATTGTATCTTTTAAGCCGTGTGGCTTCTTAAAACATTTGATGTGACGTAGCAGTTAAGTGTTATTGGTGCGGCAGTAAAGTCGTAACAGAAGGGAGGTGCGGCATTTAGAACAACTCACAGCTCACTTCCTTATTCTCAGTGGAGTTCAGCTTTTAACGACCTTCTGGACATAAAAACTTTATGACTTCTGGATCTGAATTAACGCTCGTAATAAACTGCTTTTTTTTTCCTTTTCTTGAGTTAATCTCAGAGCGCTAAAGCAAATTGGGTTTATTGCAAGCAAACAAGGCAACTTAATTCATGACAATTACGGAAAATGAGATTTAAACATTTCAAATCAATGTTAGCAGAGAAAAAATAACTTGGCCGCAACGACAGTGTTGTGGTAAAAGGTATTCAAATTTTGTTTAATGAAATAAAACCTTATAAACAGTATAACACGAGACAATTGCTGTGATTTAAACTTTTCTGTGTTTATTTTGTTTGAAACATCATATGCATAGACCACTAAAGTTCCATGTATATCTTATTCCTAATATTTTTCTCTGACTCAAGGTGTTAAGTACTCTGCTATGCAAAGTATAGTTCAATTTTTCTAATTTCTCTAAATATGCAAACACTTGGCACCTGGCATATAATTTGTTAACACATCTGTGTTGAATCTTTTTATTTGTACAGTAAAAGTCTGGCTATCCGAGTTCAGATTATCCGAGCCGGCGGTTAACCGAGGCAAATGATGAAATTGTTAATATGGTTGTCAGCGGGCAAGGAGAAGAAGACAAAGAAGATAAAAATGGAATTGTTCCAAAAATTTCTCATGCTGAAGATTTAAAAAGAATAGAAGCATCACTTGAGTATATTGATCAATAGGAAGAAAGCACAGCAGCCGACATAATAATGCTACAGCATTGGCGCTCTACTTCCGCTAAGAAGAGAAACAAAATTATGACACAGAAGACAATTAAAGACTTTTTTGGCAAGTGATCGTAATTAATGTACAAAAAAAAAAAAACAATTTTATTGCTTCACAAATTAGTTTTACACTGTAAATAAATTGTATTATTTCAGTTTTAATACGATTTTTGATTCATTGTAACCTCTTTCCTTGACCTCCGGTTATCCGAGGTGGTCCCGGTCCCATTTATCTCGGATAACAGTACAAAGCAACATGAAATGGGACTTGCACATAACTTCCGTTGTAGGCAAAGCTAATTCCAAACTACGATTCATAGGACGTATTTTGAGAAGTTGTAATGCTCATACAAAGGAAATAGCGTACAAAACGCTAGTGCGTCCGCATTTGGAATACTGTTGTGGAATTTGGGATCCGTATTGCAAGGGATTGATTGACACATTAGAGAAAGTACAGAGAAGAGCCGCTCGATTCGTGACTGCTAGTTACAGTCCTTACGTAAGTGTCACAGAGCTGATTCGTGGGTTGGGCTGGGATTGTTTGGTGGACAGACGACGTCGTTTTAGTTTGAATTTGCTGGAGAATATGCGAAAATCTTTAAGTTACGAGCGCAACGAAATATATCTTCCGCCAACCTATTTAGGTCGCAATGACAGGAGGGATAAGATTAGAGAAATAAGATGCCGTACTGATTCATTTATGTATTCCTTCTTTCCTCGATCTGTTCGGGATTTGAATGCGCAGAATTAGGATTGGTGCTTAGCACCCTCTGCCACCCACAGTATTTGTGATTTGCAGAGTATAGATGTAGATGTAGATGTAGATGTAGATGTAGAAGTACAGATGACGAAGCCCGTTCTGTTCGCCCAGGTCGTTGTGACGCAGTGATGGTGTCCCGCTCGTGAGCTGGTTCGAGTCTGATCATTATGACTTGGCCCAGCAGTGTAGGAGAGGCGATGGTGCACAATTTCTATACAGATATTAAACACCCGTAGTGTCTTTCGGAAGAGTAAGCCTGAATGGGCCGCTGCCGGTTTCCACGTTCTCGTTCCTTTCGTCTTGCATTCAAACACAACGCAAATAACACACTATATTGAATCTACACACGTCAAAATCATCCACACGAAACAGTAACATGTACATACACTTATATCAGTGGAGAAGGCAAGGAGAATCCAAGAACGCTTCTACAACTCAACGAATTCTAATATTTTATCATATAGGGTCTATATTTCGCAATGAACAAGTTGAGCGTTTGGCTGCTAACATTGAATTAACGGTCAAAATGCGCTTGGTTAAGTATTTACACTTCGATAAAGAACTGGTTATTACTTTTAAACGAATGAAGAGAACCAGAACCGTTAAGCCTTGATAAACAAATGTGGTGCAAAGAACCCTGAATCTTACAGAAGTTATTTAGGCGTCACAACAAAGTACATATACTTGACCAATATCGCGAACACATCTGCGTAAAATAGGTGTATGATTTGAAATGCACCCAGAAATACATAACACTGAAGTAACTAGCTCAGTGATGTTTAAATGGGAACTATCTACTACGTCTATAAATCAATGAACACGAGGGGCTCTCTCAGCGCACAGTTAGTATTTACTCGTTTATGGAGTTTCCTAGGGGATTGCTGCAGTTTGTCTACGTGAGTAAACCGAGGTCATCTTCGAGCGTACAATAACGGGAGTGTAGAGGTCAATAACTAAAACCGGCACATTTAAAATTCAAATACGATGCAATGAAATGGTGAGTTCCTGAGGTTGTCTTCCGGTCGTCTCGACGCGTTGTTGCGTTGTGTGGAAGAAGAAGTGTCTCGAATTTAATTATACCACCCTACAACTAGTGACAGGCTGCATTGTCGCGGTAGCTGATTTTTGTATAGATTTTAGTATAGAGTTTAGCGGTAATGAAGGCGGAGTGCTTCCAAACCAACGCAGAAGTGTGCAGATTACACCGCTCATATACGACACCAGGCTCAAGGCCGCTGATCTTGCGGTCCGTACTGTGGGAAACTCAGCCAACACGGCTAGTACACGAGGCTTACAACACTATGAGCACGTGAACCACACGCGTGTTCATAGTGAACAAACAGCCAATGAGAGGAAGGCTTTCCCCACCTTCCGGAATCGAGGGCGCCTTTTTGCGCGCACGATTCGCCCAGTCCGGGATGTGAAATTTCGTGGGGCAGACCTGTTACCATCCAATTAGGCCGTTTTAGGCATTTTTCCTATCATTCTCCCCTCTGCTGGCTTGGAATGCATACGGCATTAATCGGATCCTATGGTCCATTATTCCAATATCGGGAAACACCGATTTCATGTACCAGCAACTTGTAACTGTTACCACACGGCTTTCACAATAAATCAAGTAGCCCACAACTCTTCGTATCATTTCAAGGAGCCCCTACATCCTTGATTTTATGCAAATTAAGCCTCTGTGCATGTACTTTTTCCTAGCCAGGAGCTTACAGATGCCGACTGGAAACCCGAAGTACCTCAGCCGACAGTAAGTAGACGCTAGGACGGACCCACAGTGGGTAAGTTCCGGCTCTCGCTCGGTCTCACACGCGACATACCCACATAAAATTGGTGTGCAGATCTGGGGTTTCAATTACCGCATACTAACTTGGAACAAAGTTCCACTTAGCATAGCAGAGGAAGAAATTATTTCTCCCGCTATACCTAACACAGAGACTAGTTAATCACAGAGGGAGTGATGAGGCAAGAGAAGGATCAAGAAAGAAGAAGACGTTCCGGAATCATTTGGTGAGCGACGCAGATCGCCATCGCTGGCGGCGGAGCGACCTGGACCGCAGCAGAAAAGATAGCGACTCGAGAAGGGACGGTGGCATCCGCTAGAGGCGCTGACGGGCCGGCGCGCATCGCAAAGCAGCCACGGCGCGCATACGCAGAGCAGCTACGGCAATTGCAAGCAAAAAGTGAGTAAAGTGAAAAACAGTGCCTAAAAGTGTTCAAATGCCCACCGACAAGCTATCAAGTGCGGAAAGTGTTGCGTGAATCAAGTAGTGTGAAAATTTCAGTAACAGATGGCACTAAAATTAATTCCCTACAATTTCAGCGGAGATAAATCAGAACTGAGATCCTTTATTGATAATGTGTCGACAGCTTCTCTTTAGTAGCTGAGAGGAGCATGATGTATGTTTACAGTTTGTCAAAAGCAAAATAGTTTCGAACGCAAGGGTCAAAAATTCTTGTCAGAGACCAGACAAAGATTGGCCTTCGATCAAAGCTATTTTGATAGAAAATTACGGGGAGCAGAGGTCCTTGGATTATTACGCTATATCAAATTATTCTTGGCTAAGCAGAAAAGTAACGAAACAATAGCATGAATGGGCTTCTCGTGTCGACGCATTGGAACATGATTTCCGGCAAGCCACTGTAAATGAAATGAAGGCCGCGGATGTTGAGGGAAGTCTTGCATTAATAGAAAAGCTGACTAGGCGACCTTCGTTCAAGGTTTGAAAGACGAAAGAATACAGACAATTGTCAGAGCACAGGGTAAAAAGGCGACCCTGCCAAAAGTCGTTGACTTAGCCCTTACGGAAGAATCAGCAATTCTATCGCAACGCGAAAAATATTCACATAACAAAACAGACACCAAAACGACACAGTTCAGACACAATAGGGGTACATTCGTGACTTGCAATTCCTGTGGAAGAATCGGGCATCTAAGTAGGGAATGTCGAAGCGCCATAACTTGTCAAATTTGCAATCGTACTGGCCACAGTGCCAAAGATTGTAGAAGCAATGCAACATTCAAAAGAGTCCAGTACATTACGTGCAGCTACTGCCGAAATTCCGGCCACAAAGTAGCTGATTGTCGAACCAAAAGAAACAAATGCGCAAGGTGCAATGAGATCGGGCATTTCCCATCTAAATGTAAAGCAAATCTGGGGGGAAAAACACACTCAAACAAACAGGGAAACGGTGCCCGGGTGCAGGAGTAGACAACCATCTTAGCACTCGGAATTATGGATCTGTATATGCCGTAGGTTGTCAGTATGCTAGTGATTATATAAAACTGCCTTGCCCTAGCATACTCAATCAAAATATTCCATATTTACTTGACAGTGGGGCACAATTAAGTCTTATAAATCAATCAGCTTTGAAGCCAAATACTCCTATAAACAGGCAACAGACAATCCAAATCAAGGGGATCTCACCTCAACTGGTTAGAACTCAAGGAACAGTTATGCTGAGATTGTATTTAACTCCCAACCATTACCTAACTCATAAATTTCATGTTGTATCCGGAAAGGTTGATATTAGCGAGCAAGGGTTACTAGGAAGAGATTTTATGCTCCAGCATGGAATAGTAATTAATTATAAGAACAGAACAGTTTACGTTAAAGGTCATAACATTCCCATGTTGTCAAGGAAGGAAAAGCTTTCCACAGACCAGAAGGCCAGGGTAATAAATGCAAATGCTTTCCCAAAGTACAAGTGTAAGCAGAATTATCATGTTAGAAACTCTCAAAACAATTTCACTCAAAAGACAACCAAACACTCGGCATTCACTCAAGGCAATTCGAAACAACAGAAAGCAAAAACACTCATGTTTCCGCAGAAAACCAATGCAGGCCTAATCGGGGAGTCACTGACAGCGGAAGCGAAAATCAAAACAAACAAAATTTCCATCCAGGGCAACCTAACAAATCGAAACAAAACACTGCAGATGAAGAAGAGCAATTTAATTAAAGTATGTCCTAGAGAGGAGAGAGTTTTGCGAATAAAAGTTACAAGGTAAAAAGACACACAGAAGCTATAATCAGGTAAACAAGAGCTAATTTCCGGTGTCCATGTACCCGAATCAATTGTTAAAGTAAAGAACGGTGAGTGTATTATTCCTGTATTAAATACTAGAGAGGAGGAAGTAGAATTTTACTATACAGCTTTGGAAACACAACCGTACACAGAGCTGTCAGCTGATGCTGACGTGCCCAGCCCACCACGCATACGTCTTGTTGATAAGCCGCCGGATCATATGGCGCAGCGGTCAACCAAAACAAAGCCACGTGCTAACTTGCTTAAAGAGAATCTGAGACTTGAACATCTTAACCCGGAGGAAAGACAGTCCATTATGGAATTATGCTTAACATACAACGATCTCTTTTTCCTTCCAGGTGACAAGCTTACACATACTGACACTGTGAGACATGAAATTAAACTTAAACCTGAAGCAGCAGGAACTGTTATTAACTGTAGATCGTACCGAACACCTGAAGCTTTAAAGCCCATATTAGATGAAGAGATTAATAACATGTTAGAACAGGGAATCATTACAGAATCAACCAGCGGTTGGAATTTCCCTATACTTTTAATTCCCTAAGAAAGCAGACGCCAGTGGAAAGCAGAAATATCGGGTAGTAGTAGATTTTAGGAAGCTCAACTGAAATTACCGTAGGGATCAACCTTCCCAATACCCTAATCTCAGAGATTTTAGACTCCTTAGGTAAAGCTAAGTACTTTTCTACACTCGATTTGGCGAGGGGCTATCACCAAGTGCTAATTGATGAGAAAGATAGAGAGATGACCGCCTTCAGTACAAACAAAGGAAAATTCCATTTCGCCAAAATGCCGAATGGGGTTGTCCACATCCGGTAGTACGTTTCAGAAATTGATGAACCAGGTTCTTTTGGGGATCAATGGTGATAAATCTCTAGTGTATATCTAGATGACGTTATTAATTTACTGGAAGTAGTTTGGTCGAACATCAGGAAAGGTTAGCAGGAAGTCTTCTCCAGGCTCCGAAAACACAACTTAAAATTGGAGCCAGCTAAATGTGAATTCCTTCGTAAGGAGATTATCTATTTAGGCCATAAGATAACGAGTTCAGGAGTTTATCCTGACCCCGCGAAAACCGAAAAGGTTAAAAGATTACCCTCAGCCAGAAACCACAAAACAACTCAAACATTTTTTAGGGCCTCACCGGTTATTATCGAAGATTCATTGAAAATTACAGCAGAATTGCGAAGCCATTATATGATCTTCTCAAGAAAGGCGTCAAATTCGAGTGGAACCCTAAAGCTGAACAGGCATTCCAGACCCTTAAGGAGAAATTAATTACGCCACCTGTGTTACAATACCCACGATTCGGAGAGGAATTTTTAATTACTGTCGACTGCTAGTGGGGAAAGCCTCGGGGCTGTCTTATCGCAAGGGAAAATAGGAGAAGATTTACCTATAGCTTACGCGTCGAGGACGCTGAGTAAAGCAGAAAGGAGCTACTCGGTGAGCGAACGTGAGTGTCTTGCCTGCCTGTTTGGGTGCAAGGTATTTCGTCCTTATGTATTTGGGACTCATTTTAAGATAATAAGCGACCATCAGCCTCTTGTATGGATTTTTAATGTCAAGGACCCATCCTCTAGATTGTTGAAATTCCGATTAAAACTCTCTGAGTACAATTTCCAGTTGATTTATAAACGTGGAAAGGTAAACTCGAATGCTGACGCCCTCAGTCGAATCAGAGAGATTCACCCAGTCCCAGATACTCCTACCAATGGAGATAATAACGCCAGTGAAGATATGGACACCTCAGAGAACACTAATACCACACACACTCAAACACAAAAGGCCGAAGCGCAGACGCAGACTACAGAGGATGAGTTTCCTGAACTAGATGAGGCTGAAAAACAAGCAATCCTACGGGAATGCCACCAGTCACCGGTGGCTGGCCATACAGGTGTAAACAAAACAATAGAGAAGGTGAAAAGATACATTCAATGGAAGGGTATGGAACAGGATATCAGAGAATACATTAGGAAATGTCATAGCTGTCAACAAAATAAATTAACAACGCGCAACACACAAATGCCGCTTGTGCTAACCCAAACACCAGAACAAGTCTTTGAAAGATGTGCTATCGATATCGTGGGGCCGTTCCCACTTTCTCACCAAGGTAACAAATACTTACTCACCGTTTCAAGATAGTCTATCGAAGTTTATGGCCGCGGTTGCTGTTCCCGCACAAGACTCGCGCACTGTTGCCAAAGCTCTTGTCGAGGAAATCATACTACGCTACGGGATCCCATCGCAAATTTTATGTGATAATGCGGGAAATTTCATTAGTGACACCCTAAAACAAGTGTGCCAACTTCTAAAGATAGAGAAAATTCACACCTCAGCATATTCACCACAGTCCAACGGTTCGCTCGAAAGACAACATCGCACTATCGCAGAATACCTTAGACATTACGTAGATAACGATCAGCTGGACTGGGATTCCTGGGTCCCATTTGCCATCTTTGTAATAAATACTAATATCCACTCAGCTACAGGTTTCTCACCTTTTGAACTATTCTTTGGACGCGTGCCTAATATACCGGGCATTCTGCAAAAAGACCCTACCGAAGTTGTTTACTCGTATGAGGACTACGCTACAGAGCTAAAGGCTAGGCTACAAAGTTTGCACAAGCGAGCCAGAGAAATTAACAAAGAGGTCAAGGAGAAAAATAAGGAATACTTTGATAGAACCCAAAACGCCGTTGAATTTAAGGTCGGGGATAAGGTTCTCCTCAAGGACGAATCCATCCGCAGGGGACGAAGCCAGAAACTAGGAACCCTTTTTGTTGGCCCATATAAAATATTGGAGCTTGATCTACCGAACGTAGTTATCCAAAGGGGGCGTTATAAACGGGAAAAGGTACACGCTAATCGTTTGAAACCATATAAATAATCATTTAGTCTTTGACCCCGCAAGCATAACCTAATAGCAGTGTCCAAGCCATGCAAATAATGGAAAACGGGACTCCGATACGATTAATAGGACAGAAGTTATTAGTAAACACAGCCACGTGGCCTGTATGTCAACAAACGCACGTGCTCGGGAGGCCCGACCTCACACGTCACAGATAACAGCGTCAAGCCAAGATGGCTGCGGGGCTCACGTTGCGTTCCGCAAGCGATAAGCGAGGCCGCCTCTGATATCACAGTAGGCCAGCGGGCCGGCTGAGCTCGACTCTGATAACGCTCCGCGTACTCGCCCAGGCGAGCGGTAATATCACGAAACCTTTCGTCCCGAACTAACACACAGTACACGCATTTCCAACATTTCGCGTACTATACTAGTATAATATTCTATAAGGAATTTACACAAGGGAACTTCTAAGGGATTTTGTTCTATTTTGCAGATGATTTGGCTACGCTACCTCCTGATATTCCTTCCTCCGGCCGTTGCACTCCAAGATTTTCAAGTGGAGAATTACGCGCACTCACCTGGTCTGTACTACGATTACCGCCAGCGTATACAACTATCAACGGTCTCTTGGCGGATTTTGAGCTATTTCAACTTAGGAGAACTCCAGGAGAAACTGAATGAGGTAGAACATTATTCAACGCAATCTATAGCGTTTTGCAAAAACAAATTAGCGGAACTCAACCTGTCAGTAGACGAGTGTAATGAAATGGCTTTAGAACTACTATGGCACATAAACAACATCAAACACTCCCAGAAACTAATAGGACAATTAACAAGTCATCAGCCAAGCCGCAGGAAGAGGGGGGTGCTAAATTTCATAGGCGAGATCGCTCAGGTACTTTTTGGTGTCGTAAGCGATAGCGATTTTGAGTACTACAAATCCAAGATAAACACAGTAGAGACTGAGCAGCTGAAACTGCTAAAACTTAACAAAGAGCAACTCACAATTGTGAAAACATTTTTGTCGAACTTCAATCATTCAGTGGCGAGTGTAAGCCGAAATCAGGAAGTTCTAATGAATGGCATGAGAAAAATGCAGCGTTATGTCCAAAATTTTTCTAATCATACCGATATCGCCGTTCGACGGTTGTCAATAATGGTCGCAAGCAATGAACATTTAATTCGAGCAGTAGCCATTCTCCAGGGCATCCAACGGGAGTATGATCTCTTAGTCAATGCTATTGTTAATTCCCAAAGGGGATTGCTTCAACCACACCTTATTAATCCGGTACAAGTTGTTCAATATTTGAATCTAATTAGGAACGACATCGGGGACAAGAAGTTTCCGATTCCGTTGACGGAGGAAAATGGTTACTTGCTCCTGAGAATAATTGATATCGATGTATTCTTGTACAAAAATATTTTGACTTATGTGTTAAATGTACCTTTAGCTGAAAATAATGAATTCAACCTGTACAGAATACTTCCGTTACCTATAGAAGTAAGTGAACAAGGTCACTACTTGTTTTTACAAGCTGAGAAAGAATTCTTATTGATTGATCAATCCAAAAGACTTTATGCCAAACTAGACAGTGAACAATTAAAATGTAAACAAATGACAGACACTTTAAGTATTTGTAAACAAAATTTCATATTGCAAGCTACCCAAGATGGTTCCCCTTGCGAGGTGCAACTCTTACAACCAATTCGAGCGATTCCTCCTGATTGTGTAAGGAAAGTAGTCGCTCTGAATCACAGCATCTGGACCGCCCTTGGCCATAATGAATGGATTTTTGTTGCCCCAAGAGATGAGGGCTTAACTATTTTATGCAATAACGGGCATCCCACAGACGTCATATTTAAGGGGACCGGGAAGTTAAAGTTTTTCAACAAATGCCGAGGTTATGGGGCCCAGATGCTCATTCAGTCAGAGTTAACCCTCAGAACCAATGTAACCAGTCAAGATATAATTCCTAATTTTAAGTTAGAGTTAGATTGTTGTGTAGTGAATAGTGAAAAACTCAATATTACCGAGCTCCCGTTAAATTGGAACATTGAACCTGTTGGTAAACACCTCAGTGATTTGACAGTAGCCGGTTACAAAATTGAGGAGCTACAGGAGGAAATATCTAAACAAGAACAATTCAAAACAAATTCATACCATATGTCGACATACTCTATTATTTCTTATGTTAGCATAATTTGTATAGCTGTAATTGTCATCTTCTGCATCTGTAAACATTGCAAGACGTGCCGAGAGTGTTTCAAATATATCTGGCGCAGTACAGATCAGTGCTGTAGCAGGATTTGTATTAATAATACAGTCTTGACCCCATCTAACGTAACAGAAGTAAGGCATGTTCGGCATGTGAAGTCCAGACGACCTCTACATAGGGATGTGGAGATACAAACAGATGAAGAAGATGACATTGTAGTTTTTGAGCGTGAAGATACAGTGCCTCAGCGTAGTCTGGAGGTACCAGATCCTGAACCACGAACCTCCAGATCACGCAGGCGTTGAGCATAAGTAAGGAATTCTTACTATGGGGGTAGTATGAACTTAGCAACATATTTGGTAGATTATAAAATTGTATGATTATAAGTGTTGTAGATTTTAGTTCTTGTTAATTTTTCATTTTGAATTGACACTTGCGGAAGATTTTTCGTCTTTAAAGACAACGAAAAATCTTTTCCACGCGGCGGAGCTGTCGCGGTAGCTGATTTTTGTATAGATTTTAGTATAGAGTTTAGCGGTAATGAAGGCGGAGTGCTTCCAAGCCAACGCAGTAGTGTGCAGATTACACCGCTCATATACGACACCAGGCTCAAGGCCGCTGATCTTGCGGTCCGTACTGTGGGAAACTCAGCCAACACGGCTAGTACACGAGGCTTACACACTATGAGCACGTGAACCACACGCGTGTTCATAGTGACAAACAGCCAATGAGAGGAAGGCTTTCCCCACCTTCCGGAATCGAGGGCGCCTTTTTGCGCGCACGATTCGCCCAGTCCGGGATGTGAAATTTCGTGGGGCAGACCTGTTACCATCCAATTAGGCCGTTTTAGGCATTTTTCCTATCATTCTCCCTCTGCTGGCTTGGAATGCATACTGCATTAATCGGATCCTATGGTCCATTATTCCAATATCGGGAAACACCGATTTCATGTACCAGCAACTTGTAACTGTACCACACGGCCGCTTTCACAATAAATCAAGTAGCCACAACTCTTCGTATCATTTCAAGGAGCCCCTACATCCTGATTTTATGCAAATTAAGTCTCTGTGCATGTACTTTTTCCTAGCCAGGAGCTTACAGATGCCGACTGGAAACCCGAAGTACCTCAGCCGACAGTAAGTAGACGCTAGGACGGACCCACAGTGGGTAAGTTCGGCTCTCGCTCGGTCAACACGCGACAGCATACAGCAAACTGTCCGGTGGCGTGATGCAGACACCAGTGACGAACCTCGTGTTGAAGATAGCTGCTCGCCGTGGGAGAGCTGGCTACAACTGCCTCTGGTAGGTGACTCTCTGGAGTACTTAGAAACAGATGACTATCCCGGAAGATCTAGCTGCATCACCGTTGGATCCCGGAGAAAATTTGGATCATTCAGGTGGGTGGCAAACTGTCCCACGACTGGGCACCTATTAAAACACATAGGTGCGCGAAAATCCAGATTGTTTTCGTAGGAGGAGATGGTGTATGTTCTGATGGCCCATGCGAAGCGAGCTGAATTGTGTCTTTCCACGCGACCTTTACTAGAAGCGTCCACCTTACCTTAATATGAAAATACTAAGCACTGGGACAGATATTGCGACACTGCCTATCAAAATATTATTCTATCGCTGAAATATTCGAAATGTTATTATATATGTTTGTATAAATAAATATATATACAATACACATCAATGCATATAAATGTGTGTATAAACAGTATGGTGTGGATATAAGTTTTTGAAAACAGCTAAGCAAATGTTACTTTTTTTATCTGCTTAACGTCTCTCTAACAGCGAGGTCTTTAGAGACGGGAAAGGATGGGGGGCAAGGAATGGGAAGAAATTCGGCCATGGCCTTTTGAAGGAAGCATCCCGGCATTTGCCTGGAGTGATTTGGGAAACCATTGAAAACCCAAATCTGGATGCCCGGACGGGGTTTCAAACCGCCGTCCTCCCGAATGCGAGGCCAGAACGCTAGCCGTTACACCACCACGCTCGGTGCAAATGTTACGTTTTGTTATTTGATCTCTTTAGGAATGTTTTTAAAATTGCTGATGAGCCAGAACGGAGTAAAATTTGAGATGAAATAGAAGTCCTCAAACAACAAACCTAGTACGTTTATTTATTAATACATTTCTTCTGACTGCAGCACAGCTCTCATGGTTTTTTAATGGTGTATAATACTGTTTTGGACTGCTGCCTTATACGGCACGTTGTGAATATGGTGTTAGAAACACTGAATCGGTAAATAGTATTTATCCTAAATTCTTGAATTTAACAAAATTTATGAGATTGCCACTAAAAAAAGGCAGTACTGATACATTGAACTTTGTTATTAATTTATAAGCGATAAGTTATAAATTTGACATTTTATTTAGCAATGCGAGGATCGTACAACCATTGTCAAATAGTTGTATTTGTCAAAATGATAGGCCGTGGAAGTAGTTACTTCCCGAAATAATAAACGGTACGCTAGCGCACCTGTTCCATAGTTCTACCACTTAATAGATGTCGCCCAATGTGCGCCATGAGTACAATGGTAAACAGTCGAGTAGACTTGGAAGAAATGACAGACATTAATTACTTTGTGGCGATTTAGTGAGTAAATCGTAATGGTTACTGGTAATATTTCTTCCAACTTTCCTTTGTAAATGAAGGTTGGTTATTTAGAAGACATGTAAGTATTTTATTCGATTATTTATTAAGGTTTAATAATTATATACTGCTTTCTGATTTTAAATTCACTTTAAAAAAAAAAATTAACATCGCTTCGTTAGTGTCTCAAAATAAAACACAAGCAAAAAAGAATAGATAAGAAGGAAGATCGTTCAACAAAAAGTAGACAATTTCTAGACAAATATTAGTACTACAGTATACACTTAATTTACATGGAATTTGTGCAAATTTTCAAAGAATACGGTTTACAAAGACATTACACGCAAAAATATGATGCAAATTTTAGTGCATACCAAGGAAAGTATCATAAAGGTACAATAGCAGAATTCAAAATAGAAAGTCTGAACGAAAATTCAAAACCTTGAACGAATTCTGCTGTAAAATCTAGTTACGTGGTTGTTAAACTGACAGAACAAAAATCAAAATCGTACAACGATGAGGGGTTATGAAAAGCATGGCAGATATAATTTGCCTGTTATAAAAAAAAAAATTGTTTTTATAAAACCAGTTTGTCTCACCAGTCTATAGCCAGATGAACTGATGAAACAGGAAAATCAACCGAGAAAGGTATGTAAAGTAGAGCTGCTTTGGTGATAAACGAAAGTACATACCCCAACATTATTATTAGAGGTTTCGATGTCAAATATAACATTGAAAAAATGTTTTCTGCAATGCCATTAAAAGACACCAAAATCAAGAGATGTTTTTGATGCAGTGAGAAATACGTTAAAGTGATTACCTTTGTTTTGTGTTGTTAATACGTTTGGGATAATCGAATACAAGCAAATTTTGTCCAACTTATTTAAACGATTTTTCACTACGCAGAAGCTACTTGTCTAGTTCCCTAAGATTTAAGTTAGTTTCGCACCAACTCTACGCTCCTGCCAACATGTTGAGGGATAGGTCCGCCAGCAATGCTTTCCTTGATAGACGATTTGATTTACGGAACAAAAATAAGTCATGTTAATAAGACGGTTGGGAAGAACACTATCTAGCCTAAAGGTTCCTAATATTGGGGTGCGAAGACATGACCAAGGGGGTGGGAGGAGAGGGGGCGTGGACGACTCTGTAGCTCTACTCTATAGGAGTACTATGTCTCTTTCATCGCCACATAGAGTTGAAAACATTGGTTCCAACATCACATTCTAAGCAACTTTCTTCAGTGTTCGTACTGAGAAGTAGGCTTTTACCCTTTTAATAATAAAATTGTGCCCTGGGGGTGGGGCCGAATTTTTTTTGACTGAAGAAGGGTGTGGTAAAAAAAAATAGAAAATACACGTTCGGAACCCTTAACCTAGGCTCTCGTATGAGTATCGAAATCGCCGGAAGATACGTTATTGACGAGTAACGTGGTCCAGAAAACATTTTGCTTGTAACTGTGAAACTTAAACGTGACACATGTCACTCCGCGATAAACGTGTTTCGTCTGAGCTGATTCTTCGGAGAATGTATGTTATTACAAATATGTAAGCGAGCTGCGTGTGTCGAAGAGTTTGAAATGGCATCACGAAAAACTGCCGCAGCAAGTAAAAATAGCTTATGACTTATAGGAACGAAGCAGGAAATTATAATCATTTCGAGAGTGCAGAAACATGCACCACAGATCACTCCGTATTTGAGATAAACGCCCTTTTCAAGAAATACTTACAAAAGAGCACACTATTAACCTCGATTGTGTTTTACTTTTTGACTTCTGTTGTTTAACTCTACAGTTTTCTGAAATGTAGTACATTAATATAAACGGAATGCATGGATCAAACGTAATAAAAGAGGTTTTCGCAGCTTCGAAGCCGTATTCCCGTAGGATTAGCACAGGCAGAGCTCTGCATACTCATTTCTTGATTGTAGGCACTAGACCAGTGCTGCCATTTCTACGGATTTATCCGTAGATCTACGGATTTTTATGAAAAGTTAGGATTTTCGGATTTTGTTAATTATCTTCGGATTTTTTACACTTTTTACTATTTGTTGATTTTTCCTTATATTGGTGTTCTGTTAAACTTCGAGCGTATAGTGTTAATGCATTACAGAATTGTCAATAACCGTGAATCGTTTCCTTGCAGCCGCTCGCGTGAACCAACGATTGAAATAAAGCTCATATTTTGTTTGATTATAGAGTTTATAGATCTTAAAAGACCGTAATACAGAACTATCGGCGCACTCTTTATGCACGGTGACACGCTCGTTGGCACGGCTTACGAAGCAGTGCCAGACCAGAAGGATTAACCAATATCCGAGAATCAAAGGGGTTTCAGTTTTTAACATTTCCTGTTACAGAAGATATGCTAAATTTAATGTCAACAAAGAAAATGTATGGTCAGTAGGGAAAAATAAAAAAAAAAACTACTAGTAATAGCAGCATCAGTGATGAAAGTGACGATGTATATTCTTACTTTCAGTGTAGAATATTATTTTTTTAATTTTAAAGATCTGGATATATAAAAGTATTCTTAATTTTGACTCTCTCTTCAATAATTATTGTTTCAGTCGTTCAGTTAACGAGTCTCCGGATTTTTGTACCAAATCTACGGAAATTTTAGCGGCCATCTACGGATATTCAAAGCCAAGTGTCTGGCAGCTCTGCACTAGACTGGAGTGGACGTGGCGTGGTCAGCGACACGGTACGGCCCTTTTTCTTTACTTTCTGCGGAGTTTCCCCCACGGCGCTCGTTTGATAGCGGGCTGGGAGGGCCTGGAAAGGAAGGTCCCGGTCGTCCAGGTCGTAGTCGGACGCTCTACCGCCTGAGCTACGCGACCGCCCCAAAAGGAAATAACTAATAAGCATAAGTAATATTTCATTTGTTTTGCGCTAAAAGAGACAATTACCTAAGATGACTTTACTATTTGGATTGTGTTTATATTGTTTTTGACTTCGGTTATTTATTTATTTGGTTTTCTGAATGTATTAAATTAAAATAAAGAAAATACATTAACCAAACAGCTACATAACTGATTAACACTTCAATAAGCGTAACAGAACTGTGATATTTAATTTACGGTAGATAACTTCGTGTCTTTTGTCGATATTAAAACCTGACAGCGTGTTGTCCATAATCAGACGACTACAGTATACATAAAAACTTCCATAAGGGTAAGTAAATAGTGATTTCTTATTTACTGTTAATGTATTTGTGCTTTATGTCTATTTCAAAACCTGTTAGAATTTTTCTGTTTTATTCTGTATCAGCATTTATAAATATGATTTTTTTAGTTAACTGTTACGGAAATATTATTTTACGTTGTGGCCACAGCTGTATTCCTAACCAAAGTTTACGCTTAGTGATATAATTGTATTCGTGAGTTAGGATGGAGAATTTGGCAATGGTCCTATAAGGATTAATTGTTCACTTGGTCTGAAATTTCGCACGCACGTTCCTTAGGCATTAGTATTTTAGAAAATGTGCACATCAGAGCCACGAGATACATACTAATAAAAAATAATAGCTCGAAATATGGGTAATTGCATACAAGTTATTACCCAAGAAACAAACATTATTACCTGGGTTATAGGAATATACTGTATTCATATGGCATTACGAAAACTTCCCATCTTTGTTGCAGATATTATCGTTGGCAGCAATCATGTGTTTAGAAATGGCCGCTAACTGTACTGCGAACGCTACCATATACGGTAGCTTTCATGTTTCATGACTCTAAGGTACATTTATTTTTACTTTAATATGCACTTTTTCTAGGAAAGGATGACTTCAGGAAGAAAATTTCTTACCAAAGGGCAATTTCTTCTTGGCACGCCCTTGCTGAACCGTTACCGATAATTTTTCAAGTAGCTTTAATTCCTTACATTTCATATATCTACTATATTGAGTTAAGCAAAAAAAAGCGATCGCAAAGTGGTTGATAAATGCTAGTATTTCATAAGTCTAGAGATGCTTTTTGTCTTGCCGTGGCAAACACATTCGGAAAATGTCAACGCTCTGTAACACGCCTTGACGTTCCACACATGGTTTGCTTTTTTGTTTTCGCGGTGGTAGGAGACATTTCACAACGCGGCAGTCGGCCAGCGGGACAGGAGAAGTGTGTTGTTCATAATTCGAGTATCTTGTCACGACATTGTGTACGGTGGACCGGAGCTAAATCTCAACACTCCCCGCTATACTTATGCGACATTGATATGACACCCGCTTCAAGTGGCCGCAACGATCACTATCTAAGAGGCTACTGTGCCAAAGCGATGTTTCTGACTAAGGTAACAGGAAATCAATGACCGAACAATATCATTTACCATTCCATCAGCAGAGATACGACGGCACGAGAATTTTAGTATTGGTAATTGGCGCACACACCGCTGTCCTCGGGCTCCGTTACCGGCAGGCCTGGTGGTGCTGCGACAGGTCGCTGGGGATCGTTTGATTAGTGCGCCTGACCCTCGCCACTTGCAGGCGCGCGACACGGATAGTCCATTACCGCCGCATCCGACCTCTTCTGCCACCCCGACTCACATCGCCACCGGCAGCACTCGCTCGCTCAGCAAGTGCCATCGAGCAAAAAAACAATAGCATGTATTACTTATACAGCACCGGCACCTGGTCTGCGCACCGCAGTCTCTTGTAAGGTCTGACCTGCAGGGAATCTCTGGCATTACGCTGCATACGTCTTAATTATTTATGGGCGGTCCATGGTTTTTCAACACCTCCCCTCCCCCTTCCTTGTCCCGCCTTGCCACTCTGTGGGCCCCAACCCCGTGACATCACACATATAACAATTTTAAATTTAGAATTTGTTTAAAACAGCACTTGCGGCCTGACGTCATGAAGCTCTTCTCACGCCACGTCACACCTTGTAATCGTCCGCCCCCCCCCCCCCCCCGTTTTACGTGTGACATAATTTACGCATGGACCCTATGCCATGAGTCACTTCTTGGTCAAGGTGTTTTGTAATAACGACAGAAAATGGTAATGAACATGATTACAACGTGTGACATAATTTATGGTAGAGTACCAGAAAATAATAATCTATTATCCATAACAAATCAGCAGTCAACAGTCTGTGTAAAAATATAAAACCAGGAATAAACAAAAAGCTAAGGCAGAATCACAGATCATGTTATTAGAAAGATATTATTTCTGCAGTTAATGTTTATGGAGTCTTTAAACTTCTGACAGTTTCACCCGCGGGTAGACAGATGTATGGACGAATTCGAAATATGTCCGGTATGCTCCAAAATTAACGAAGAAAAAACTGGAACTTAAAAACGTATTCCTGGTATGAACAATAAATTTATAATTAGGTGAAAATAAATGTTTTTAATGTAACAACCAGAGAATATCAGCAAAGAATGCACGAAAAAAAAGTCCGGAACGGGACTTACGACCCTTAGAATGGGAAACAACGCCTATCGGTTCGGCTATTTAGCCATCACTGGGTAATTGCCTTTTCTATCGGTATATAGTCAACAATTTACAACTTTTAACCCTCGATTTCTCACAAACCCAGACCCAGCACTGAGAACGGAACTGAGGTGAGATGCCTCAGCTGTAGTGATACTCCCATAATCTCACTGAACTTTGTGAGGGTCTGATGAGATTATTTGTTCTTTCGACATTTTTAATCGTTTCGATATGCAGCCCATTTGGTGGGTGAGCGGTATCCCTCTGGCCTCGCATTCGGGAGGACGCAGGTTCGAATCCCTGTACGGCCATCCAGATTTGGATTTTCCAGGTTTCCCCAATTCACTCAAGGCGAATGCCAGGATGATTCCTTCAAAATATCATGACCGAGTTTCTTCTCGTTCCTTACTCACAGTTCTTTCCCGCCTCCAGTCATCTTGACATCGAGGAGGCGTATAGGCAGAAGCAAAGAAAAAATAATGTTCTGGCGTCGTTTTGTTGCTGAATGCTGAATCTAGCTGCATACCTCTGAAAACAAGTTAGGGTTTCTTTAATTCCTGTGAGGATTAATAAGTTGCTACAGTACAATTAAGGAAGCACTGAATATAGTGTTTTTCTTTCTTTTTTTTTTTTTTTTTTTTTTTTTTTTTTTTTTTTTTTTTTAGAACACTTTCTGTCGACCCGTGTTCACCACACTTCTTATTGCGTTGTCTCTAATAAATAATTATCCAAAGCACAGTTAGTTGATATAGTTTTTAGCGCTCCTCGTCACTGATCTACCCACGTTAAACTGCGTGTATGTCTGAATCTGTCTGGGAGGTTATAAACGTGCGTGGCTAAGCATTCGCATCCCATCTAGTCGATAGCAGAGAACAGATGGACAAGTTAGTTTAATCGATAATGGGGAATGTCGCTGCTCCACATTCTCTGAGTATCTGCAAAACTGTTCCGTTGTCAAGTAGGAAGCTTTTCGCGGTAGTCACATGCTCTATATGTTACATAATGCATGCCTATACAGCTATCGTGTCATGTTCGCTACTCAGTATTGTCGCAAGGAACATGTTTGAGCTAAAGTGGTTGTATTTAGCGGCCTGTAAGGCAGTGTAATAGCGAACGAGAAATATTGAGAGTGGATGTAAGTAGAAGCTATTGCGAATGCAGAGTTACGGGAGGTTCCTCAGCTTACTTTATGGAAATTAAGATAGAGGTATTGTGTAATAAGGAGGTGCACATGCACAAATAAAAAAAAATCGAATTTCAAAACGAGGTATAAGATCAAGGACAAATTTATAATTATTCAATTAACGAACCGTTCATTATTTTGATTATCTGATGCGGTATGGTCGGTACCGCTATACAAAGCAACTGAACAATTGTACCAACTAGACCCAGGTCGCTGCAGTAACCTACTACATCCATTTTAGTTGAGATTAATAAGGGGAGCAGAGGTCTTGCAAAAAATTACAACAAACGTTATAACATCCTATGGTATGATGGCAATTCCTGGTTCTTGATCGTTTAAGGCATTATGATGCTAGTTTAAAAGGTTTGTAAATTATGCCATCAAAGGATATTCCCAGGAGATTATTGGGGAAAAACTTGCAGCAGATTGACTAGCTACGAAACATACTAATTCCAATCTAAAAAGTAAGCATGAAACACACTGTGAATCTTATAACTGTGTTAAAAAACGAATGAGCCAAAACTGTACAGTTTTCAGGGTTGCCTCGTCGGTAACAATACCTCGATGGGAGGAAAGACGCATGCGACATTGGATCAATAAAAACTCAATTTTGATAAGCAAGTGCAGAATAATGGTTTGCAACAACATTATTCGTTCCAAACTCCTTAATTCCGAAGAAGAACAAATCTTGGTAGTTAACCCAAATTAACGGCAATTAGCTTATCTGAAAAAGCTATTTTCACATAGTCAAATATTTCTTAAATACCATACTCATTTTACTGTACTAAAAATACGTTATAAATCTTATGATTTTCTTCAGTGCTCATTTAATCTCCCCTTTTATTCTTAGTAACTTAGGGTGCGTTTATGTTGGAGCTGCGATAAACGATGAGAGCGGCGATACTAGCAAAGCGAAGAAAAGTGAAACATTGTTGACAATGGAGGTGTTTATACTGGAGCAGCGCGAAGAGCAACGCATAGCAGCAGAGCAGCGATGAGAACGACGATAATCGCTGCCAGCATTTTCTTCGCTATTATCGCGGATGGCTATCGACCGTTTGATCGGTGAAATTTTTGTTAGGTCCTTTTTATGGGAATGTAACTACAAAAATCATCGTAACAGATTATTTCTAGACAAATTATAGGATAAAATGGCCACTAAATGTAATACCACACATAATTATCAATGCTTTTTAATTAGTACGATTTCCGGAATGAAACTCATTTTAATGTGTGTACATTACAAACTTAAGCTAAAAATTAAAAAAAGATAAAATATTAATACAGCCAAAGAGAAAAGGTACATATTTTATTGATTTTTTTTTTCGTTTCAAGTAATTTAAATTATAAATATCAAATTAAATAAATAATATGTAGATAATCAGTCTAATTTATTTCGATTTGTGACAAAAATATATTTTAAATAAGATACGGATATTTTCTGCAGCTTGATTTGATGTCCTGGTGTCAAATTCTTATGAGCTGGTGTGCTAGTTAATTTAATGTCCAATACCTTCTCTGTAAATAATAACGTTATGTAGCAAACAGATGGTCTTAATAATATGTCAGCTAATTTTCTATTATTGAGCTAAAATTCTCCATTTAGCATAAATTATGCCAAAGGTACACTCGAAGGTTCTTCATGCTCTTGATAACCTAGCATTGAAGTATTCTCAGCCTACATCTAAACATTTCCCATTAAGCTCTAATAAATTATTTAAAAATGGATAAGCTTCGTTGCCTACGAAAACATGAGGTTCAGTGATTTCAGAATTTGATAGAGGTGTTTGTTAAAGAGACATACAGACCAGCAGATCTAACTATTCCACCGTCACCCTGTTTACCATAATCTCCACCTTCAATGTTTATAAATTTATAATTAACATTGAACAATCCTTGCAGAATAGAAAACATTTCTTGCAGTTATGGAACATCAAGCCAGAGTGTACAGGACAAGATAACTCTGCCTAGTTTTTCGTCGATAGCTCCCATTCTTAAAAATTACAAACATTGTAGTAATGTTAAGCTATTTTTATAAAATCCTGTTCCACTGGATTTATCATATGAAATGGTTGAAGTATTTTCCATTATTATTTCTCTTACAATTTTCGATACAGTTGCAGTGCAACTCCCATGCTAAAGGAATAAGCAAGATTTCTACATGTTTGGCTGGTTAACAATTATCTGCAATATAAAACAAATCTACGCTACTATCGAAGCTCCAATATAATTACTACACGAAGAAAAAAAAATTGAGCGCCGCTTTTGTCGCCGCGTTTATCATCGCTCTCATCGTTTACCGCCGCTCCAACATAAACGCACCTTTAGACATCCAGCAACACGCAGTACTTTCAATAAAACTTTTTATATGGAAATTTATTTTATCACTGACGTCTGAAATTATGAATTCTCCCGTAAATACGAGAAATAACCATAATCTGGAATATAAATGCTTGGTAAATTTTAAATTCTCCTTGAATTCTTTCAGGAACTACCCTAATTGTTTCAGTAACGTTTAGTTGAAATTTCACTAGTTTTAGATTATTTTTTCCGATTATATGCTTACAGCCAAATTCCACACTATTATCCTAAAACATTCCACTGTATTTCCCCACCGAGCGTGGTGGTGTAACGGATAGCGTTCTGGCCTCGCATTCGGGAGGACGGCGGTTCGAATCCCCGTCCGGGCATCCAGATTTGGGTTTTCCATGGTTTCCCCAAATCACTCCAGGTGAATGCCGGGATGCTTCCTTCAAAAGGCCATAGCCGAATTCCTTCCCATTCCTTGCCCCCATCCTTTCCCGTCTCTAAAGACCACGTTGTTAAAAAGGGACGTTAAACTGTTACAAAAAAAAAAAAAAAAAAAAAAAAAAAAAAAAAAAATGTATTTCCCATTATCTTCAACAAATTCTACGCTGTTGACGTTTTGCTAGTTATTAATCTCCCAAATTTCTTATTACCTGATCTCACCAAATTTCAGTTACTTAGCGGGAAAACTCACCGTCAGCCGGTTTTTCTCCTTACTCCGGCACGCACATAAACATAATCGTATTACAGTATAGCCAACATTCTGTTTTAAGAATAGGGTTTTATATTTGAAGCGGAAATCTCTATTTTCCAATTGTCTAGTAAAATCAAAAAGGAGCAGAAAATCTGTTTGCGGATGTAATATTTTTCAGTTTATTTACAAATAAAAGTGATTCGTCACTTCATTAGAATGCTCAACAAACTAAACTTTTTAATAATCTTCGTAATTTTTAATTTTACACTTCATTCAACCGGCCTAGTTATTTTTCCACAGACAGCTTACGTTTTTTTTTTTATAACTTTACGCCTTGTCGATGTCGAGGTCATTAGAGGCGGGATGGGACTGAGGACAAGGAACGGGAAGGAATTCGGCCATGTCCTTTTGAAGGAAGCATCTCGGCATTCACCTGGAGTGATCTGAAGAAACCATGGAAAACTCAAATCTAGACGTCCGGACGGGGATTCGAACCGCCGTCCTCCCGAATGCGAGGCCAGAGAGCTTCCACACACAGGATTGCTTCGTATGAAATTGTTACAAATTTCTATGTTAATATTCTGAGGGTTATGTTAGTTGGAGCTAAGGTTCATGGTTCCGATGAAATGGTGCGGTATTTCAGATTTCCCAACCACTGTTACTGACCATTCTTTAGGGAAACTGGGATTTTAAAACGCTTTTTTCTTTCATCCCTTCGCGAGCTCATCGTGCGACACATAAACGAACTTATCCACTCTATACATCGTGAGAGTGTGTAACTTTGAATGTTCCTTGCGGAATCAATCTCGCTGACAAATAATACAATCTGCGAGTTAAAAAAAAGCGTAACTGAAATCACGTATCATCGACTTGTTATAGTGTACGGGACTTCCATCCAAGCATTGGCAATTAATCTAGCAGTGTGGGTAAGACAGAATCCCGCAGCCCGCGAGCGCGTCCGGAGAGCACAGTATTTCACTTGGTGGTCGAGTTAGTATGCATGGCACCGTCGGCGCCGCAATCGCGCGACTTTTTCAGCGGTGGAAACCGTCCTCCGTGGTCGCATCTTGTGCATTATTCAGGGAGCGGACTTCTTCATAGCGAAACAATGCTGGCCGCACGGATGTGATTGCGGCGGACTGTTCGTTCTTTCCTGGCAGCAGCGTCCCTCTTCCGCTCTACGGAGATTGACGTTCTTTGCAAGAGAAACAGAATCCAAAGGGAGTCACTGCCTCCACAGCGAATTAAATTATAATTATTAAGGTTTTTCTCGGGTTGCTCAGAAAACAACGTTTTATATCACGCTAAAGTGTGCTAGAATAGTAACGTGCAATTCTTAGAAATGATTTTTGTATCTTAAAGATTACGAATTCTGGTTGGAACAATCATTGTTGAATAGTCGGATGGAACTAAAACGGGTTGTGACGATGAAACGCTAAGTTTTCTTGTCAAAGCGATACTCAGTCTTCTACAGCCACAGAATTTGCAAATTCGAACCAGAGATATCACGGAACTACGCAAAAATTTCATAAAATGGAAAAAATAACAGAACAACATCTACCCATTTATTTTGAAAAAAATTCAATAGCGATTTTATAAAATGTACCAATGTAAATACGAATAGCGAATGGTTGAGAATTGATAAAATACGTTTGTAATAAAGTTCCACCATTCCCTGCCACTTCGTTAATGATCTAAAATCATAAAGTAAGCATATTTCGTATGGGAGAAAATTCTAAAAAGTAAATAAAACTTTCGAGCGGAAATTCCAGTATTGACGAATTTGCTCTGATTTATGATACGATACTGAGGCTAAAGAAGATCCTCCCATCATATCTCATCTCTAAAGTAACTTACATTTGGAGACATTGTTGCATGGAGTTAGGTTAATTGTCTGCCAACCGTTTCTAATACTTATCCGTTACTGTTCGTTTTGATCACGCAAGACTTAAAGTTTCAACATTGCAACATTCAAACATAGCCTCATTGGACTATAGATCTCAGGGCACCTGGCAAACTCCACAACTCTACAATAGGTTTGTAACGGAGGTCATCTTAGCGGATGCTTGATATCCGCGGAAGCGGATGCGAATGTGGAAAAATAAATTTATAATTATTAATGTTTTATCAAAAATAAACTTAAAATCAAAATAAGTATATTTTTATCACAGTTTCTTCATTTTATATAAACAAAGTCTATTTCCATTTAATACTGTCATATTACAGTATTTTCTGCCTCATCTTTCAACAGCAAAAAACGTTGGATGATTTAACGAGTGAATTAAATTATTTACATAACCACGTACGCGTCAACAAAACAATCTTTGTCATATGAACTTTGTGGAGATCGCGGCTCGATTGATTGTAGCGTGCCCGCCACCCACCTTTTCACAGCTCTAGGCACCCATTCTAGGTCCTACGATAATCCGATTTTCGAATGTAGTACTCTTGTTGGACCATGAAAGTGGTTGCAGGACGTGATGGATATGGTTGGACTCCCAAACAAACAACATGGCCCCCTGCCGTCCAACAACTTATGGCGTTGGATCTTGATTAGAGGAAACACCCTACGAGTGTGCAATAAGGACACTGCTGCGGCGCCAAAAAGTATGAGTGGAAAGTATTACTTGGACTCCTTATAGTAGCCTGAATGGGTGACCGCATCCTACGGTAGTCCTACTAGGCCGTTTTGCTTAACATATAAATTCAAACTTGTAAATTTGTGCTTTGGTAATAACACCGTTCAGTTCATTGTTCCCATTATTACAGTATTGTAATAAAGGAAACAACCACGTTCTTATTAGCTAATCGACGAAAGGTGATTCGTGTACAAAGAGAAACGATTAAGATACATACATTGCAATTTAAACAAAACATCCGCTATACTTCTATATTAAAGGTTGCGGATGCGAAAGCGGAGGTAGAATTTCATGTGGAAATATCGCACTTGTGGATGCGGACATCCACTACATCCCTATTCTCTACAACCAATAAAAGAAAATAGATCAATAATGGCTGTCATGTCTCTCTTGGAATTTTCAGTCATATCAGTAATTGGCACTAGAGGTTCATGGGGTATGCGACTTTGTAAAAATGAAAATCCTTGATATTTGATATTGAAATACAAGTAGAGGACAAAAAATTGAAGTCTTTCCAACCACATAGCTGTGCAGTCTGAGTATTACAACGCCAACTGAGAGCGGTTACTCTTTCTACTGTAGTATATTGAGATATTTTAACTATAATATGTTCTAACTTTCGTTCGGGATAATTTTTCTCAAGCTGCAGCTATGTAATATAATTCCACCCAACGAAGCAGAGCTCAAGGTTGAGCAAAGTCACTTCCCGTGGGAAACAGTCCCCCTACCAAGGTAACCGAGAAAGCCCTTAGCCAGGGATTTTAGACGAATAGGATTAAGTCACCTGACTTCTCCCCACCACGTTTCTACTCTGGAGAGGGCAGTCTAGAACGGCCTCCGGAGCAGTCGTTTCGCCGATTCAAAGGATGGACCACGTCGCCATACGGCATGCAGATTTTATTAGGTAATGGCTGATGCAGTTTACACCCTCTGGCTGGCTGAGAAAGAATATCCCGAGTGGCAGGATTTTATTAGTAGCATATGCCTGTTATGAGAGCTAGTTTATGCAGTATTTTTCATTTATTTCAAGTGTATGTCTATGTGTCCATTTTTACTGAAGTATTAAAGTCACTCAATTCTTTCAACTACATGTTTTCATTTGTATCGCTGATTCCTGCTCATTACTAGCTTTAAGTGTGGGCAGAACGTAGTCACTCTGATCCTAGGGCCACATATCTTCGGAAACTAATCGGAGAGTGGTTGATCAGAGGCGAATCCAAACTTTGGCCGTGATGACTAGCCGCTCAGTTACTACAGCCGCATAAAATGGTGTCAGATTCTGGGGTAGATTACGTAAAATCAGTGATCGATGATAGCAGAAATATTGGGAAAGTATTTTCCTATTAGTACGGCAAAGGGACAAATATTCTCTTTCGCTGTAAAAACCATTTCTTATGTGTAGCAGCCGCAGAGGGTAAGATGCAAAGCCAGAAACAGTACGAAGAAGTCAGTATTGCAAAGTAATTTTCGACGCTGCAAGGAGCGCGAGTTGGAACCGAAACCGGATACTGCAAGCTGATAAGAAGAAGCTACAAGGAGTTCGCGATCCGCCGGAGAGAGGGCAGCACGGACCGAGTCCCAGCAGCCAGCGCGAGAGCAGCGGAGGGGGTGACATCGCCAGCAGCCAATAGGACGACGACGCCACCACAACACGCGCGGTCGGCGCCAGAATTCAAGTCTCGCAGTCTCAACCCAGCAGAACAGTGAGTAATACGCAGTGCGCAGTGTTTCACGATGAATACCGCAACGAGTGAAGTAGGTGTTGAAGAGAGCAGTGCGGGAAAGCTCTCAGTATCAGAAGCATTAAGTTGATTCCAAATTCGTTTAGCGGAGATAAAGAAGAACTGCAACCTTTCATTGAAAATGTTTCAACTGCATTTAATTTAATTGCTAAGCAAGATCATGATGTTCTCCTTCATTTTGTAAAGTCAAAGATCACTGGCCAGGCCAGGGGGAAATTGCTCGTCCGAGCTTTTT
>JARYHS010013630.1:54164354-54387182 GCA_031002005.1 Vandiemenella viatica | reverse complement strand
CAACTCCAAGATGAAATTGAAGAACAAGACTGTTTGCATCATCATATTTTGCATATGTAAACATTGTAGCTGTCTAAGGAATTGTTTTAAGTATTTTTGGCGTAATACTGCAGGTGAATGCTGTAATCAGATTTTGTGAAAACAACTATTGTAAACCACTCTAGTGGTACTGAATTATCTCGTATAAGAGGAAGAAGACCTATTCACGTTAACCGAGACATTAACAATGAACTCGATGATGAGATATTGTAGTATTTGAGAGACCTCATTCTGCTATTGGACACAGACGATCTTTTGATCCAGATCATGATGAAGTATCTGTTATCTCTCGCCATGATCGGAGATAAAAGAAATTTTGATAAGTTTATATATGTATTATTCCAATTATGTTTATTTTGAAAAAAAAAAAAAAGATTTATATGTATAATGTGCTTAAGTAGAATTAATGTTGAATGCAATGTAGTAGTTAGAAAATGATAAAGATCATAACAAGTAGAATTAGAAATGTACAAACAATTGATTAAATCCATCAGTGTAGTCAATTCAAGACAAATTATGTAATCTACAATTCATGTAGTAGTTTTAGAAAATGTTATCCTAGAAGCAGAATATAATAACAAATAGAAGATAGTGTTAAGTCAGATATATATCATTTCAAGGCACTTTTATTTAATCAACATTTATTGTGTATTTTTGTTTAAGCATTTGAGTCCAGATTTTGCAGACTACCAGGTAAGAGTCTCTCCTAGGCTAAAGCCCTGGGTTCGACTCTTCCCAAGGGGGAAGTGTAGTATATTGAGATATTTTAACTATAATATGTTCTAACTTTCGTTCGGGATAATTTTCTCAAGCTGCAGCTATGTAATATAATTCCACCCAACGAAGCAGAGCTCAAGGTTGAGCAAAGTCACTTCCCGTGGGAACAGTCCCCCTACCAAGGTAACCGAGAAAGCCCTTCCAGGGATTTTAGACGAATAGATTAAGTCACCTGACTTCTCCCCACCACGTTTCTACCTGGAGAGGGCAGTCTAGAACGGCCTCCGGAGCAGTCGTTTCGCCGATTCAAAGGATGGACCACGTCGCCATACGGCATGCAGATTTTATTAGGTAATGGCTGATGCAGTTTACACCCTCTGGCTGGCTGAGAAAGAATATCCCGAGTGGCAGGATTTTATTAGTAGCATATGCCTGTTATGAGAGCTAGTTATGCAGTATTTTTCATTTATTTCAAGTGTATGTCTATGTGTCCATTTTTACTGAAGTATTAAAGTCACTCAATTCTTTCAACTACATGTTTTCATTTGTATCGCTGATTCCTGCTCATTACTAGCTTTAAGTGTGGGCAGAACGTAGTCACTCTGATCCTAGGGCCACATATCTTCGGAAACTAATCGGAGAGTGGTTGATCAGAGGCGAATCCAAACTTTGGCCGTGATGACTAGCCGCTCAGTTACTACACTACGAACCGAAATTCACATGTTTGCTCTTAACCTATCTTCGAAGTTGCAACTGCTGTACAAACCTAAATAATTTTACTTTTAAAATTTTGAGTTGAATATTGCCGATGACCAATAATAAATATGATAGATTTCAAAATTTGGTGTTATAAAAATCAGTACACTTAATCGCCCTGATTATTTGACAAGGGAGGCTTAATAATTTTTAGACTGTGCCAGAATGATAGTAGAACAGAGAAGAAATCAAATTGGTGAACTTAAAGTAATATAAAGGCAGTAAGAAATAAGAAACAAGCTCGGTAAAAATGATTTAATTGATTCATGGAAACATAAATAATATACAACCAAAAAAAAGATATCGTGCGAAGATCATAGAAGAGGAAAATCTTGAGTAATATTTACAAGAAAGCTATGTTAGAATGCAGATGAAAATAAAACCAAGTAATGTAGTACGATAGATGTTAATAAACGTCCGACTAAAGTAAATATGACACTTGAAGCCAGGGGATGATTGCGGAAAACCGCGAAGACTTTAGTGTTGCAGGATTATTTCGAAAAATTATTTTAAAAAATTACTTTATGCAAGTAACAAGCGAAGAGACGAATGATGTAAATCAGTTATTCATATGATCGAAGCTGGACTGACATGGAGGAAAAGATGAGAAGTATCAATGCCTGAAAAACTCTTATAAAGTTATTAAATGTTTGATATGGAAGAAAAATGTGTTTAGGAAAGTAAGAATGATAAGGTGTAAATTGTGTTACATTTTACAGCAACAAAAGGAACCGGAGACATGAACAATAGCAAAATAAGGACTGGAATGGATGTAAAGATGAGCACATGTCAAGATGGTGGCACAAACCATGATTCGAAGACAATGGAGGAGATAAACGTAGAAGACAACGAGAGATATAGCAAAAGTAATAACAGGTATGAGAAAGTAAGATTTTGCGTGGGGAGAGAAAGATAGAGAAATTTGTTTAGCAAACAGGCTTACGATCGCCAGATTCGAATGTAGAAATCTGGGCCTATTGCGACATGGCTTCTAATTAGCAGCAAAACTTTCCATTTCCGGTCTGCACGAGGCTCATCCGTACGATCTCTCCCTATAAATATTCATATACTTTCCGTTTCAGATGTTCAAATGCATAACGGAATTAACTGGGATATTTTGAAAACTCCCAGCGGGACACAACATGCAGGCAATAATCTGACGAACAAACAATGAGATTCGTCATTTCTGAATATTCCAAAAGCTTAAATAAAAACAGAAGTGAGAGGAATATTTTCCTACCACCCTTGCAGGTTGTTCCTGCCTGAGACTGATCGTGGAAGTCACAACAGGAGTGATGCTATAATGAATACGGTAGGGGCATGCCTAGAGAATATCAAGTGTGCGCTCTTGGTATTGGTGGAAGTCTGGGTCTCTCCCCTGCTTTTGTTTGTGGTTTGAGTCTGAAATTTATTTGGTGTATTGAAGGAATCCGAAAGATCTAACAACTACTGTTGCCGCCCATATTAACTTGGATGATTAAATAGCTGATTCGAGTTCCATAGTCCAGAGACAAATATTCAGATGTGACGGTCAATGTTTGCAGATGATATAATTGGCTAATACGAGGAAAAAAATAATAATACTAGGGTACTGGAGATAATAGCAGTTGTCAAGTGAAATCATAGAATCATGTGGTGGCTTGCTCGGAACCGAAAGAAGAAGGTCTGAAGTTTATGATATGACCGCTGAATCTGAGGACCTCTGTAAATGTTAGAGCGTGATATGCGGTATTATTACTGTTTTATAGGCTGCACCAGTCACTGCTGCGACTTTCTAATATTCATCTGACGCCATAGGCTGTATAGATATAAGTATTGCAGTGTACCGCATGTGAGCAGACACCATCTATTGCAAAATTAAACACATTTGCGAGAAGTTGGGCGCTGTAGCCCGCACAGGCCAGCCGATGCGGTGACTGGCGGCATCTTGAGCAGTGACCTTGGGGGCCAGCAAAGGCTCACAAGCGAGATGTGCTGTCAGCGCGCGCGGTATCATGTGATGTCAAGCTGAGTCGGTGATTCGTCCGTGAGTCACCCTAGAGCAGGGGTGGCCAACTTGATTAGGCCAAAGATCTACTGTTTACTGACGAAACCCTAAGCGATCTACCTATTACATACGTCTTGAAATCTTAAATGAAACAGTATAGTTCAGTACACAATTATGTAGTATTTTTCATTTTATTAAATGGGAATACCTAATATCTAAAATTATTCGTAGTAACTACTTACTAATATTAGTGTGAGCATTGCGTCTGAGCATCTTCCGCCAGATTAGCAAAATCAGGTTTATATTTGGAAATTGCCAACCTTAATGAATCCAGTGTATGAGGGTCTGTCAAGCGAGAACGGTGTTTATTTTTTATTTATTTTAAGTATGAAAATGCTGATTCACATAAATATGTTGAACCAAAACACGAATGCAATTGTTCAACACATTTCTGGAAACCAATGCCCAGAAATCTAGACCTGAGGATGACCTTGCTTTTAGAAATATGTCGCAGCGCAGAGTAATAATTTCGTTTTGAAATATCATGTGGTCCATTTGAAATGTATCTGGAAATTTTTTAACCATTTCATGGATATCACTGTGATAAATAGAATTATTAAACGGATAACTGATGAATTCCATCAACTTCTCAAATTTTTTTTGAAATCACTAAAGGGAATTTTGATGTCTGATACCACTGCCTTAATTTCTGCCAAGTACTCGTCTGGAATGAAATTGTAGGTAGGATGTTTTTCCAAATAATCCTTGATGTTTATTTTCGATGTCAACTATTAAATACGCTGTTTGAATTTTGGAATGCTGCAACAGAACTCATCATTTCTGTTAATGTTTTATTCTTGCCTTGTAATTTCTGATTTAAAGTACTCAGTTTTACAGTAAAATCTGCTGAAAATGCTAAATCACATTGCCAGTCTAAATCAAGCAGTTGCCCTTTCTTCAAGAAATTTTATTATTTCGTCCAATAGATCTCGAGATTTTTGCAAAAATTTGCTTCGACTCAACCACCTTACGTCAGTGTGCAATGCCAAATCTAATTCCTTCTCATCTAATTGCTGTTTAAAAAGTCGCCTTTGGAGAGATTTTCCTTTTATAGAATTTACTATCTTGAAAGAAATATCCATTACTTGTTTTGAGTTTAGTCTCTGACTAGCCCGTACTTGATGAATTATTCAGTGGTAACTAATGAAGTCTGGAAAGTCTTCATCTTTGTGACAAAGAGCAATAAAACCATTATGAATACCTGTCATTGCAGGAGCCCCATCAGTTGTCACTGACACGAGTTTATACAAAGGCAGCTTAATCTTGCTAATATATGCTTTGAATCCGTTAATATATCAAGGCCACGAGTTCTTCCTTTCAACGAAATCATACTTAGCAGTTCTTCTTTCGTCGAGAAATCTTCAGAGACCATCCGGATAAAAATAACTAATTGTGCAGTATGAGTAATATCTGTTGACTCATCAAGTTGTAGCGAAAAAGCAACGCAGCGGACGATATCTCTTTGTAGTTGTTCGTTTGTTTTCACTCATCGTTTCTATACGGCGCATCACAGTATTTCGAGACAGCTGTAAACCATGAATAGCTTCTTTAATTTCATTTTTATTTTTCAAATTCGCGAACAGCGAAACTGACACTGCTTCGAAAATTTCCTTGATGTATTCTTCACCGGAAAAAGGTTTGCACTTTTGCGTAATTCTGTCGCTTACTTGGAAAGAAGCTTCAGTTGCAGCCTTGCTTTGCTCAATAGGCTTAGAAAACATGTTTCCTTGCACTGTTAATGGCGATTTCAGTGCTTGCGATTTACTCCTTGTTATTTCACTGTTAGTTGGAAAGTCTGATACTTACTATGCATTGTGTTTAAATGTTGCTCTAAATTTCCTTTTTCGGTATGGCCACGGATGTATTGCATATTAAGCAGCAACATTTTTCTTTCACCATAGTAAAGAAGTAATCCAGTTCCCATTCTTGGTGAAAGTGATAAGTTTGTGATTTCTTTGGAGTACATTTTACAAGGATCTACAAAATAAAATTAAAATATTAATAACATAATGCGTATAATAATAAAAGTAGAAATATCCTACCAATGAATGAAAATTAAATATATTTTCGTTAAGATGCCACAAAGTTATAGCTGTGGCCAAATGAATTGGCGGATGTGTGAACGCGCTATTGCCGCACTTGAGAACAATCTCGCGATGCGCGCTCTTTCTATCTCTTGAAAATTGCCTAGTACGAGCGACAACGGTTCGCAACCCACCCCCAAACCTTCCACCTCCATTTCAACAGACAAAAAATGTGTTAACCTGTGAATGGGAATTAGAAAGTGTGTCAGTGTGAGGGTGAGCGTACAAGAGAGAAGATGTTTTGATTTTTAGTGATGTGCGATTTAAATAATTAGTTTTAGGTATTAATTAATTATAGTAAATTAGTGTAGTATGTAATTTTACCGAACAAAAAGTGCAGAAATTTATAATTAGGGTAATGTAGCAAGAGAATCGTGCTACTAAAAGTGGGTACTCGGGAACAGACTTATTCTCCTACTCCAGGTGTTTCGGGACTAACAACTCCAACAAGACGCATGTCATAGACAGCAGAACCACTGCGGCTGAAGAAGACAGAGTTTCGCCGGCAGAATAAATCTATCATTCACAATGTGTATAAGTATTTCAAACTTCTTGTGGACAATGATGGTGAAAATTTGGTCATCTATATGTACGCTGGTGAGAAAAGACTTGAGAAGTATGGACGTACTTGATAGTGATGAAATCAAAAACAGTAGTGATTAGTTACCGCAAAAAAAGACCACATTGCGAAAAAAATTAGGGAATGTACAGACTGTTTGCGCTGCACCTTGTGTCGGTTTGAGAACTGTCCAGCGCGTGTATCGTGAGGGAAAATAACCTACTTTGTTTCTCCAGAGAAAAATATGAAACAATACAGCACTCTAACAAAACTTAGCGACCTTGACAGGGACATTGTCAGGAGCACAGTACACGAATTATATGACCGTGATGAGTAAACTACGTCAGAAAGAATTAAAAGAGAAGATAAATTTTACAGGATCTGAACGATCTGGAAGACAATATAGGTTTTGAATACAGACGCCAAAATGATGGTCGGTGATTTTTGCTTGAGAGAAACTACATAGTGGCACACGACCTATTTTTTACTTGGATCAAACTTGAGTAACTCAGAACCATTCTTTAAAAAATATCTGGCAGATTTCAAGCCAATGAGGGGGCCTAAAGATACCTGTCGGAAAAGGGGCAATGCTGATTGTTTTGCATGTGGGGTCAGCAAAGACTGGCATTCTCCAGTAAAGCAAGTTGGTCCACAGATGCAGTAAAACCAACATATCTGAATATTATCACTTATAACTGAATACAACGACGTTTAAAGATTGGTTTCTCAACAGGTTTTAGAATGTTTTTGGAGGAAAGTTCTATACTCATCTTGGACAACGCCAAATATCAATCGGCTGTGATAAATCGAGCTCCAACAATCAAAACACCGAACGCTGATGTAGCTGTTTGGCTAACAGAAAAGAAAATTTCCTATTTGCCTACGGAGACGAGAGCTGAGGTGCCAAAGAAGTTCCGCATGAATAAAGAAGAACCGGTGTATGATTTGGATCTAATTGCAAATGAAAGAGGGCATGAAGTAGTCCGCTAACACCCTTATCATTGCCAGTAGAATCCTATAGAGTTCATTTTGGCCCAAGTCAAGAGAGAAGTGGCGCAGAAAAACAACACTTTTAAAATGACCGATGTCGAAAGTGTGTTGCATAAAGCCTTGGAGAACGTCACGGTCGAACAGTGGCAGAAATGTGTTTATCACACCAAAAAACTGCAAAAAGAAGATCTCGAGAAGGAAGTGTTCCGAAACAATGTAATGGAGCCTCTCATAATCAACCTCAACGAAGATTCAACGATAGAAGACGAGAGCAGCGAAGAAGTGGAAGATGATGAGGAACAAGGTATTGACAGAGTTGAATGATGACAAGTAAGATATTGAAGAACATTTAACATATTATGCATTAAACTTATAATCAATTGTTGTGCAACTTTAATATCTTGTACTTAAAAGTTTAATAAACTAAACATTTGTTATGTTAATGTTATTTAAAACACCAAACTCATATTTAATATGTTTTATTGTTGGTAGTAAGTTACTGTATTACTCTGATATTATTAATTTTTCTTAAAAACATTTGACTTTCTAATAATATTCATGAGTAAGATATAATATTTTTAATTATTTATATAATGGTTGATTTTTATAAACTGAAAATAGCAATGACCATACCTTTTTCTATATATAAAATTTTGGTTTTCGTCAATTTTAAATCTATAGTCAAAATATATCAAAAATAAATTTGTCGTTAATTATGCAAGTTTTCAGTGCAGAGGATAACAAAATATAATTTTGATTTTAGTTCTAAATATACAAACTGAAAATAAAATTTAACACCTGCTTGTGGATTTTTAGTCACAAATAAAATAAAAGTATTTCAATAAGTTTCCTTAGTCTATCGAGAAAATATTTATTTTTTTTTAAATAATTTTTCAATTATGTTTCTTTTTCTGCGCAGGTAATAGAATAATAAATAACAGGTCTTTTAAAACCTCCAATTATTTTAAATGCATCTGCACTAACATAACTTTCTTAACGAAATGATATACATCAATATTTTATCACAAAATAGCGATTAAAAATATTTAAAACACAGTACAAACTTCAAGTAAAGAGGTAAATACAACTATTAAGCGCACGGTTTGGTAACGGCGCGCCGGCAACAGGTGTGGCCACAGCTATTGAGGGGTTTGTTTGCCATTGTAGCAATACGGAAAATATTATCTTACTTTATTTGATGAACCCAAAGATGCATTTCTTTCTCATTTGATGTTCCGTCAGCATTTCACTTCAACCACTTATCCATTGCGTATAAGGCGCGATGCAGAGTTTAATTAGTAATTTATATTTAAGTTGACGTCGTAACTCCACTAGCCCCTGTCGTCAACTGACGGAATGACAGCGTCCCACACGCTTCCCGCCTGTTGTCCATCGCGCGCTGAAAACAAAAGTGAGCTACCTTGCCACGATCGACTTGACTAATAGCCGCGATCGACCGGTCGATCGCGATCGACCGGTTGGCCACCCCTGCCCTAGAGGAACAAAGTGTGAGCGGCGGCCAAATCTTGGGTGGTTTAATTTTGTAAATGAATCCGTCAAAAACAACTGGTTTGGTGAATTTTGTTTTTTATTTGATTCCCCAGACGAGTTTCGCCCTTGTGGTGTAGGGCAACCAAAACAATTTTTTTTTAACTGCTTTACGTCTCTCAACAGCGAGGTCTTTAGAGACGGGAAAGGATGGGGGCAAGGAATGGGAAGGAATTCGGCCATGGCCTTTTGAAGGAAGCATCCCGGCATTTGCCTGGAGTAATTTGGGAAACTATGGAAAACCCAAATCTGGATGCCCGGGCGGAGGATTCGAACCGCCGTCCTCCCGAATGCGAGGCCAGAACGCTATCCGTTACACCACCACGCTCGGTCATCCCAAACAAATCATGTGTAACACACATGTGCATATCAATAGAAAATATTCACAATAAGAACAAGTGCAGCATGAAAAACAAATAGTGAAACAATAGTCTAAAGAAAACTGCAATGAACGGTGATGTGAAAGCGTGTGAAGTGCTGTTCCAGACCGACATGTAAAGGAATACCACTATATCTCGACTGAGGTTGCGCTACACCACAAGGGCGAAACGCGTCTGGGGAATCAAATAAAAAACAAAATTCACCAAACCAGTTGTTTTTGACGGATTCATTTACAAAATTATTGTTCAACAACGGCGAGAAGATGGCCTATCACCATATTAATACTTGGGTGGTTTGGTTTGACTTTTGGAAGCGGAGTAGACGTGTTGGAGCGCTGGTTTCCGTCGGGCAGTTGATCGCACAACCTCGTGTGAAAAGCTTAGCTACAAGTTACATAAAGTACGTTTTTAAATGACGACATCACATCGGCCGACTCCAACCAGTACGACGGACGCCGTCTCTTCAAAATGGTAACCACGTCGGTTGTGATCGCCGCAAATGACATTCGTATTGACTAAACCAAGTGCCGCTCTCGGGAAATCTCATTGCCCTCGCTGAGAACAGTCAATGTGTATAAGAAACCTGAAAAAATTTAAAGAGAACCCACTATCTGAGTTTCTAAGAGGATTTTTTAATTGGTTTGTATACCATTGTTAAAAGTAAATTTGACTCATTTTGATACTGAAATAAATGTACCTCTATGTCAAATCGTAGGTTCAACGGTGTTTATGATTTATAAAGCAACATCCTGATCCCTTCCATCATTAATTCACATAAATTATACATTTATTTATGTTTATTTATGCTCTCACATCATAAACTAGGGATGAATGGTATTTTGTGGATGGTATAGGATATTATATTATAAGATATAGGTTAGAAAAGGAGAAAATTTATGAATTTTGTTTGTTTGTTGCAAATTAAAATATTACTCTTTTAACACAGTTTCATGTGAATAGTAAGTGAAATTAGAAGATTCATATCACTATACACAGACTAAACACATTAAACACGCGATGAGTCCTGCAATTCAAATGCTTACAATTTGTTATGAATCAATTATCACCAGACGCTGTATCATACCATCATAGGAAGTTTATTAACAGCAATTCTGATAAAAACTTCGCACATGTACATATCGAGAACTTTCACCATCGGTAATAGCACGAATTGCGTAAATGAGGTACGCACAGTTCCGTATATTCTACATACGTCTGGACACATTGCTTCTGGTCTGTAATTGTTTAATATACATCCGTAGTTCCCAAAATTAGAGTTCTATTTATTGTAAGATATTTGAAGCAGAAACTGGAGAGCCCCAGTATCTCAAGTGGAGCGTAGTGGCATGGAGGAGAATGAGTAGAGGGCGACAGTTAATGCTGCACACCTTCGCGGGGCCAAAGTCTGTGACGATATTCAATTAGAGAGCTGGCGGGCGAGCCTATCACAGGCAATTTGGTGCGCGTGGAATGCTCGCTGGGGACGCTACAAACATAAACTTGGGATGAGCTTAATAGCTTCTGGCGCGCACAACAAAAACTAACAACTACTGCTGCCGCCCATCTCAACTTGGATCGTTCCGAGCGGCGCGACTTGCCTTATCTGTTCGGATGCAGCTACTGAACACGCAGTAATAACCGAACGCAACGGGGGATCGAGTGACACGCGGAAAGCTCTCAAGCAATTTAGAAACACGTTGTTCGCTTCAGCTCCTTTACAATACCAGAACACGACACTTCACATTCTAAGAGTTAATAACAGATTATTTAGCGCGGCGTAATCTGCACTATATGCATTGTAACACTTCGAACCGAGCCCATCAAGTGTGTGGTAACGCTCGGTCTGGCAATCAGGTGGACGCGAGTTCAAATCCCCATCCGGCTATCAAGATTACCGTTTTCCATGGTTTTCCGAAGTAACTCTAGGAGAATATCGGGAAAGTTCCTTAAAAGACCATCGCCGAATTCCGTTCCGTTCTTTTCTACAGTTCCATCCTCTCCCGCCTTTAAAGACCTCTATGTAGACCAGGCGTAAAGCCAGAAGCAAATAATAATTAAAAAAATAAAAAATCATTTTTAACTCTGGTGTTCTGTCTCGGTAAGAGTGATAAAATTAAATGCTGAAAAAACATTACGTACAGGACTTCAAATCTCAGATGAACCTTTTGAGCCCTTTACAAGAAAAATTTAGAGCGTTGGTAAGTCGGATAAATCAGAAGTCATTAGGAACCTAACCTCTTAATGTGTGAGTGGAGACTTTCCCGGCGTAATGACGCAATGAAATCCTCTCAGGTGTGTTTATACAAGACCATCCGGCTGGACAACCGAGAGATTTCATTGTAACCTGTTAATATTTGCCTGGCAGTATTCACAGCCCGTGTCCAATACTAAAATGGACAGAATATGTAGGTTATGTACGGCAGTTTTTCGTATCCAGTAGTCTACTCAGACAATAACTTTTTCTTTTGTTACAATCTATGAAGACTTTTATTTACTCAGGCATGATGCAGAATTGTTTCCCAAAAATAGTCCTATTATGGCTGTGATTAATTACGTTATGTAATTTAGGCAGCTTAAAAGCTTCAGATTAACATCACTTTTGAAGAATCGCGGCTTAAATATGCGGAACATATAAACATAGTAACACTATACAGTGTGATTGTCAACGAATGATGGGATATAATCATTGCTGTTGATTAAAAATTACGCTACATTAATTAGTATAATTGGCTCCATGGTACTCAGAATTTTGTTCCATGATTTCCGCATGAGTTGACTGTTTACTCACAAAGGGAAAACCAATTTCCCGCATCTAAAATATACACTTGTTAAGCGGGTCTATTATGCAGGGTTTGTAGGGAGAGTAATGTAATTAAGTTCATAAAAAATTATTCACGATATCGTAAAAAGCTTTTAAAATTCTTAAAAATACTTCCCTGGGTAACCACACATTTTAGCCAACGTCTTTTCTATGCATGGTACGCTTCCTGAACGGCGTTGACAGGAACACCATTTAGAATCTTTGTCACGGCCGTTTGGATCACTTCATCGGTTTAAAAATAGGCTTCTTTCGGGGTATTCTTGATCCTCGGGAACAAAAAGAAGTCTAACGGAGCCAGACCAGAACTGCTGCAAGGCTGGGGCAACGTTTCCCAGCCGTGAATGACCAGGAACTCCGGGACGCACGAAGCCGAGTGGATGGAGCGTTGTCGGGGGGGAGATCTTTCCAGAGCGGACGACCTCTTTCTTTACCTATCGAGCGTTCCCACACTGTAGGTAGCTTCAGTGTCTTCCCTTAACATCACGCGACACACATTATCGTCACGTTTGCTGATTGGTGCACCTTTTCCCGACCATTTTTTTTTTTTTTTTTTTTTTTTTTTTTTTTTTTTTTTTTTTTTTTTTTTTTTTTTTTTAACTTCAGTAACTTGGAAACTTGAGAATAGCAAGCAAAGACCCCGTTGGCTTCCCAAATCATTTGATGGAAGTGTGCAAGTCTTTTATTCAGCTTAGCACACGTACCGACAAAATTATGAAAGATCTCTTTCTTGACGTCGATGTAATAACACAACTGCTTGGGAATGTAAAAACCAATAAGGCTCTCGGACCAGAAGATATTCCTACTAGAGTCTACACTAGCTACGCAAAGGAAATTAAATCACAATTGATGAAATTATATACCACCTCCTTGGTTCAAGGAAACATACCCACTGAGTGGAAGACCGCCATCGTAAGTCCAGTATTCAAAAGTAGGAATGTTAATGATATTAAAAATTATAGACCGATCTCGATAACTTCAATATTTTGCAGGATTTTAGAACATTTATTCAATTGTCAAGCGGTTTTTGGATGAAGAACACCTTTTAAACTCAAGCCAACATGAATTCAGAAAAGGCCGATGCTGCGAGACACATCTTGCACTTTTAATTCACGACTTGTGCCGGGTTATAGATAAGCAATCCCAGGGTGACTTAGTTCTGTTAGATTTTAAAAAAGCCTTCGACGCTGTGTCTCACACAAGATTACTCACGACACCTCGTAGTTATGGTATATCTAGACAAATATGTGACTGGGTTGCCAACTTTATGAAGGGTAGACACAGTGTGTATTTCTCAACGGTATAATAATTGTAATTCCGTGTGGTCCTAATAACCTAGAGGCAGGGTTTTTATTGGCTGCGCATTCCACCCCTACCGTAGCCGCCTTAACCTAACTCGACAATCCTGCTGGGTACAGGGGACCTATAGTTTAACGTGGAATCAGAACCACGGAAGCGTTCTGGAGTACTTCACATTACACACCAGGCTATGCCAGAGGTGAAGGTCGGGTTAAGCGCGTTTGAAAATCCCCGCCGAGACAGAGATTCGACCCGGGGACCTTTCGATCTCCAGTCAGACGCCTTAACCACTGAGCCACCAGACCGCTCCATTTCTAGACGGTGTACGTTCATCACTGAACGAAGTGAGGTCCGGGGTTGTCCAGGGAAGCGTGATAGGGCCTCTATTGTTTCTCATATACATTAATGATTTATGCGACGTAATGAGGGGGAAAGACTATTTGCCGATGATGTTATTATTTATCGTGAAATAAAAACCCAGGACGACTGCGCTTTGTTACAAGCGGATTTTATGAAAATAATCACTTGGTGCAAGGACTGGTAGCTGCAGTTAAACGCTTAAAAATGCCAAGTCATGTATATAAGTAAAAAAGTGATACCATTTAGCTCCGAATATAAAATTAATGGCACTGTCCTTAACACGACACGTGCTACTCAGGTGCACTGGCACTATTCTTGAGTTAACTGTTAAATACGTTTGCAGCGGTGCCTAGTTAACAGCCACCAACATGTAAATTCAATATGAGCATCTTTCAACCCGAACATGACAGAATTATTGCGATTCATCGAAACATGTTCACCAGGAAATTTCTATATCCGTATCAATATCAAACCCCTTCTACCCAGTAAAGTCCACCTGATAGTTTGCTGTTGTGCATCTTGCTGGTGACCATGGATACGCACCGAGACAGCGTCCAGTGGCTCCTGCTTCAACTCCCAACTATTTCAATCCAATGATTTTCAGATACTGAGATATAGCTGGAAGATAGCTCGAATAACCCCCACTCTGTTTTAGACGACAGTAGATGGGCAAGGTCCTATCATCAAGGTGCTGGATGCGGTCATAGTGGCAGCTTCCACTCTTTCTTGCGCTTGGTGATTAGGGATTGCTGACAAGTGTCCTCCTTCTGTTCTTATCATAGCCTCCTATCATTGGTTAACTATCCACGCTCTCCTTTTCTCAATCCCAACATCAAGAAATGAATATTTTTCGCAGTATGATACCTTTGGTTCACCACACCAATGCGACTTTAGACAGGAATAGTTTTGGCTAATTGGTATGAACATGACGTCCGGCATGGTGACCCAGCTTTATTTATGGCTGAGCAGAAATACTTCGGCTACCAATGTATTTGAGCCGCAATGTGAGAGCTATCCTCTCTTTTCGATGAGGGCGTGTTATTTAGAGGAGATCGGCCTGTAGTAGATTTTAATAGTTTGGTAGTTAGATGCAGTATTTTAGTTTGGTACAAGCCAGCCTCCTTGAGCAGCCGTCCTCATTTATGGACACAAAGACAGCAGTTTATCGTGGAGGCACAGTCCATAAAGTTCTGGAACCTTCTGGAAAAGCCGTCTCCAACTAACCAATCAGAGCCATAAATGCCCCCACGTGATAAGAACTAGACAATAGAAAACAGTCACCCCCCACTACGGAGCGACAGAGCAGATAGCAGTTTTATATCAGCTCTCGTCGCATTGCTTTCCTGAAAACCATACAATTAACTTGCCACTCCTTAGGCCAATGATTTTGGCAGTTGTTACAGAATGTTACATTTTCACAAGTTTCCCATATCTTTCACAAGCTATGTTTGCTTGTGTACAGCGCGTGAACTGGCTGCATACAACCGTCTCCGACCGGCCCGCGCCCAGCCAGCCTTACATGCCGACGCCAAATCAACAATCACTGCCGCACATATGTGCTGCCTACGGTCAAAGATTGTTAATAACAATACCACTCTACCCTGATTACTAAACAAACTAGACTGTAAAATCCCAATAATATTACAAATCAAGTTACAAACATTAATACAGCTATTCAGGATGCTTATAATTAATAAATTGTGCGTAATTCAATATTAATAATACTAAATTAATAATCAAAATTATTGGTGGCTACGCATTCATTAGCGAATTCGTGAAGAAGAACGCACCGCATAACGGAGGATAACCACTGAGTTTCCATTCCTCTCTCTACATAAATGACATGTGGATGAGGGCAACATATTTTCAGAATCCAAAGCTCCAACACGATAAGAAATTGTAACGATCTTCAAAACTTCAGTTGAAATTCGATTGCCGTATCCATATATTAACGTTATCGATAAGGTTGCCTAAGGACTCAATGTTGTATATTCCAAGGCAGCATTACGTGTAAATCGAAGAATCTAACAAGTGGTATGGATACGCCCAAGATCAAGCTGCTGCCGAAGACTCTAGCATCGTCTTCTTTCCTGCACGCAGCTCACATAAATCACAATAAGTAACAGTTAAGGGAGAGTGTGACTCGATTGCTGTTAATTGGCCATTAATTACCCATCAATTTGTAAATCAGTCCACGGAGGGACCTTGCCTTCTGCAGACCACGGAGGATAGCTGTCACGTCTAAACGTATCTGAAATCTGAAACAAACCAACAAACAAACAAAAATAATGACTTGGAACGGTTAACCTCGCTCATTTACCAATTTTAAAGTATACTTCTTCCGGTGTTTGATAGTAGCATATATTTAAAAATTATTATTGGTAAAGATCTCAATCCTGCACTTCAACGCATTTTCCAAATATTACTCTTTCTTCAACTAATAAATCCTATCCGGAACAGTCACTTACTGAAGACACTCTGTACTTTGGTGATAAATACTAAAAGATAATACTTCTGAAGTCGGTTCCACTTGTCCATCACTCGCTCATTGCTGCTGTCTGCAAGGACCACGATATTACAATAACTCAGTGTATTAAGCTACTCCACTCATCAAGAATAACGGCATATTATATTTATATTAATTCGGAAACTTTCTGATTGTAATAAAAAATGAAAAGAATCTGAACAGTTAATATACATAAATACCAATATCACAATGCACCTTGAAATAGAAAGATGCATATTTCCACGTACTCCATATAAATAACACTGCGCGATGAAAGAACTCCAGCTCTTCTGTTGTGTTTTTCAGAACAAACAAGTTTTACTGCTGACATCCATAACTCGGCGCAGCTGTCCCCCGTCCTGCAGGCACCACCTATTCACTCGTGGATTGACCCAGAAATTTACGACTCTCATACGGCGACAAAATCCACTGGCTGTTTTTTTGTCAGTGCGCGCTCTCTGTGTGACTCTGTCATCTTCCACTTTTGCTAAACTTTCGCCCTGCTCTCATTCGCAAGCGAGATGTCTATATTTCGTTAATTCGTCGTCAGGTGACACCTTTCTATTAAAATTCTTAACTGCCCGTAGTGTGGTCAATTATAATGTGCCAAACATTACAATTGTTGGGTAGTTTTATGTTTCTGCATACACTATCGAATGACGAACATTCTCAGACCAAACTCCCAGAGATTGGAAACAAAGGTTTGTCAACAGCGTTGCAGGTACCTTCCTTCGCCGACCCCTTATTGCAATTCTCCATCCCTAAATGTATGAGGAGCGTAAGCTTGCGTTAAAATAATAACAGTAATAAAAAAAAAGATCAATCTGGTAATAAGAAAACCTTCTTATCCTAAAGTACAAATGCTAATCTGCCTGTTTAATGCTTATTCGGAATGGGTAACTATATATTTACACGCTTAAATTAGCTTGACCTGTATGTATGTATGTATGGAATGGAATATTTCAATTCAGTTTTCACTTCCAGACGGCCGAATTACTTCAAATTTTGCACACGTATTAAGAAACGATGATAATACAATTATTTCACAGCTATGTCATGCTATTCTCATTACTTTGAACATTAAAAAAAAAAAGGAATTCCAGTACATCAAGAAGTCACCTGTGTGCTTATGCAATCAAAAGGACGCCACTGTGAAGTTAGTTGTAAGCATAAAGGCGTCCGGTTCAGTACGTTCTTCAGGAAGCAACTCTTCACTGAATGGAAACATGAAATTCAAAATAATTTCCTGTGTTGGACAAAGTTTGTTTACAATTACTCTCTGTTACCGGGCAGGCTTATTTATGTAGCTATCAGGCGCGTAAAGTCACTGTATGTTCTCCAAATAGAAGAATTTGATTGCTTCAAGCTAACAGGTAAAGTTCCATGTAATGTTAACTCGTTAGATGGAATGGCTAGGTTACGTGAGCGAAATAGTTTTAAGTTCGTTGCCATACATGAAATGCTAAGATTTGAGTGACCTCATTAGTTATCTTCAATTCTGTTTTGAGATAAAATCCTAGTTTAAAAAACTTAAAAAACACACGTTTTTGTAATAATGTGAACTAAAAAGTTAAAAATGAAATTATGGTTTTAAAAAACTTAAAAAAAAAACGCTTTCAGTAATGTGAAATAAAAAGTTAAAAATAAACTTTAAATATCAATATTTTGTTAAAAAGTGATAGAATGTCCCACAGTTTAGTATAACTAAATCTTGTGGGTAAGCTTAAAATAAGAACAAAGTCACTGACCAAAAAATTAACTTTATTTTTATAAATTCTTGCTCTCTACATACTTTTCATAATTAGTCTACCTTTACAAATAGCTAGTGATAAAAAAAAATTATGGCCACTCATACTTAGCACCCCATGCTTTTTTTACATTAAAGTTAATTTTGTATTCGTTACCACTTCCTTTTCAAATTTGGTTTATCCGGAAAGTGTTTTTAACATGTCTTTGCCTAATCTTTAGCATCACGGTTTGACTTAGGCGAATGCTGATGACGTTACAACTCTCCGTCCCCAAGACTGCACATTAAACAAACAGAACAGAGGCTGCACGTTTAGTACATGTACACAAACTTGTTTCTGCTTTGAAAGATATTAGGGCTAACACAACACGCTAACCATTAAAATGTATCCACATTTCTAACACTATATGGATGTAAATCAAAGAAAGTAGAAAGAAATAGTGATTAAAATGGCTAAAATATATCTTAGTACGCGTTGCAACTTTTGAACAAAAGTATGCAGCGTCGAATTAAGTTTCATCGAAATTGTCTCAGCCTTTGGAAGAAAACTGCATATGATTTAGATTTATTTTGGTAGAAATGATTTTTAATGTTACAGAACACAAAAAGGCACATGTCAAAAAAAATCAAATTGAGTTGGAAGTGAACCAGTGAAGTTTGCATTTAATATACAGATACAAAGACTAATCTAACACGACCATTTTGGCACTGTTAATGACTCAACTTTTATACTGGTATTCACTTAGCATTTAATTTTTAAAAAATAAACTTTGAAATACATATTATGACCCGCACATTACGACCGTAATTACGGTGTGATACCTGAAATATCATACTATTTCACATCCGCAAATGAAGAAACCTCCTTATGAAATTAGCGAAAGTACAAATTTAAAAAAAAAAATAAGGTTAAGAACAGATTTATATTTTTTGCTCTGGAACTATTAGTTTATCAAGTGCATCGGTTTTAGCGCTTTTAAATGGAACACACCAATACAAATGTCAGAACGTTCTTGCTTTGATCGCCGAAAAACAGTGTATAAGGTATACGTAAAATTCATAAATCTGGATGTGAAATGGGAGTTTTTTTGGTGTTGCCGAAATACAAATTGATAATGACAATGTCCATAGGAACTATTTGTTTTTATGGGATAAAAATGATCGCATGTTATTATCCAGACTATAACTCCGTGCCAAATTTCATTTAAATCTCTTGGGAAATTAGGTCGTGATTGAAGCAAGTAATCCAAACTTTCTCATTTGTAATATTATTGAGATATTAAGATATTTTTTCGCTTTTGGTCACAATTGAGTATACTGGTGGAAACTGCGAGTAGCATACAGCTTACTCAGGGTAGCTGTCAGTCGGGGATCGCAGATACGTAAGTAGTTACCATGTGACTTGAAAAAGTATTGATGCGTCTCTAGCAAAATAACGTCACTTGCGTTGTTTCGTCTCAACAGTATCAAATCTCGATTAGTTTTACTAAGCTCTGTGACATAGAGTTATTATTCCGCCATTTACTTAGTGCTTGTAATAGTGATTGCAGGAAATAATAATCGAATTAAAATTTTTATTAAGACCTTCAGAAGAATGGTTCAATAGCATACTAACAACGATATCTTGGTTGGAATTCTTTCATGTATAAAAAGAACAGAAAATTAAAGACTTGGTCACTGCCAGAGTTTTCTGCGTACTACAGGAGTTAGTTATTTCTTCATGGTCAAGGAATTATGGTTCCATAGATAGACGCAAGAACGCTCCATAGCTGTGTCGGGTAGAGGAGTCAACAGCTATTGAAATGGTCAATTAAAAAAAAAAAAAAATGCTGCTGGTGGATTAATTATTCATAATTAAATATTAATTTTTCTTTGACGGGATAACTTTCACTTTTACATTAAAAGGAGTATAATTTCTTATCTAACAATTTAATATCTATTTAACCGCTTCATATGAAAATTACAAATCAAAATAATATATACAAAATATTTTAAATTCTAATCATAAAAAATTACACAAAACTTGCAAATAATAAAAAAGTAAGGCGCCACTCAGCCAAACTCAGAGCCACTGAGAATAGTTCTTATCTGCGCAGGGTTACCTTCCAAGACGTGTTCAGTTCGATTGAAACTGAGGCAATGCAGTCGAAATATAATACGAAATGTATAAAAGTGTCGTGCAGTGGAGCGGCTTTCATATGTTCTTTTGTGAGTCGTGAGAAAGGAATCCTGACGTGATTATGGCTGCACGACATGATTTGACATCCTTTGATCGCGGAATGGTTTCAGTTTCTCAAATCGTTTGTGAATTCAACGTTCTTCGATCCACAGTACCAAGATTGTGCCGTGAATATGAGGTTTCCGGCATTGCCTCCCGCCACGGACAACGCTTTGGCCGAGCCCGTCTCTTTAATGACGGAGACCAGCGACGTCTGCGTCGGGTGTCATTCTCGACATCAGACAACACTGCGCCAAATAACAGTAACACTCAGTGTGGGACGTGCGGCAAACGCGTCCGTGAGGACAGTGCCGTGAAATTGGGCATTCATGGGATATGACAGCAGAAGACTGACCGAGTGCCACTACTAAAAAACGCGATCGACTGCAGCGCCTCTCCTGGGCTGACCGGTAAAAGCTTGTGTGGTCAGATGAACCACGATTTCAGTTGCTAAGAGCTAATGGTAGGGTTCGAGTGTGGCGCAGACCCTACCAGGCCATGGAACCAAGTTGTCAGAAAGAAACTGGTATAAGCTGTGTTAATTAGCGTATCTAGGAATTTTCCATGCTTACAGTACGACATGTTTCCGGGCAAAAATCGTACACTGTTGGTTTGACGAACAGTCTGGATAATTACAGCGCCAGCGTCTGATTTCGAATCCCAGATGGCAATACATGATTTCAGTCGAACATTTTTGGAGCATGATCGAAAGATCAGATAGTGAACAACTTCTTGCTCTGGCAACACTTTTGCATTTATGGATGGCTGTACAGGAAGCATGGCTGAATAATTCTTCAGGGGAATTCGGACGACTTGTTGAGATGCCGCGAGGTATTAATTACATATAATAAATAACTAGTCTACGATCCAGTTACAATTTTTAACTTGTTTTATTGCTAGTAAGACGTCGGACTTCAAGATACAGTTCAAATATAAATACAAAACTCCAACGATTACATTAGACACTTCTTCCAAAGACAATACTACCAAAACTGTGCGTTCAACGTCCTTGACCGACGTAAACTATTTCTAAAATACTGTCTCTGTAAAACTGTCTCTGAGTATCTGAGTATCTAGTCGCTTTATGTAAGTTCCATCGAAAGTTCTAGAACGCTACAAAGTCTTCCGACAGATATTTCTCGAACATTAACAATACTTAAATAATAGTAAACATATTAAAAACAACCAGAATTAATACATAATCATTTACAATCATTACAAAATCCTTAGAAATGAAAATTAAAGGTACTTAAACACAAAATTATCCACATAAATCGTTTTTAACTGCAGCAAATCATCCTTTAAACATCGTAGCTCCCCTTAATACTTACAATTACAAACATTTAAGTAATTCTCTTGCATAGTTCTGTCATTAAACATATTAAATGGTATTTACATAATGTCTTTTCATCAGACAAAGTCCATTTACACCGATTTACAGTAAATTAGAAGACAATCATACAAAAAATCATTTTCAATCACATTCTAGCTTGCTACAAATGCTTCATAAAATACAATTCCAGTTAAAGTTTAGGTTTGAGGGCTGTTACACTATGCCACCTCGGGATGTTACACTTTGTCGGAAAAAAGGGGTCTCACGCGATATCAGGAGGTTTAGCATGAATTGCAATTCAATAAAGATAGGTAACAAACATACAATGAAAGTCGTAGATTTAAGAAATGTTAAAATTAGTATTGTAACTATTATCTCTTAATTATTACGAACTCATTGATTACACATTCTTAAAACTAATAGTTTAAAACATATTCCGTTTACAGTAATTTCCTAAAACCTAAATAATACCTTTATGACATCTACATGTTGTAATGAGATAGCTTAATGAGGCGGTGATATTATTTGTGTTATTATTTTTGGCAGTTTGCGTCAAATATGCGAAGGTAGGAGGATGCAAATAACAGAGGATAACAGATATTCCTTCCAACAGAGACAGAACTGAATTCATTTACTACATCTGAACATTACTCTGTTATAACTTTGTTACAATTTTTGAGATTCATCTTTTAGTTTTAGTAGTAGATACCTTTAATAAATTCTAGAATTTACAGATCCTTCATCGGGTTTATGCGACTTTATACGATGTATCGAAGAACAATGTGATTCGAATACTGCAATACCGTTCTCATAGTAATCATTTTCTATATCTGTATTTGATGGATAGTTCGTCTAGTATTAATTAACACATGCTTTGAACTGGAAAGTTGATCCATAGACACTTATTCTATCGCAGCTGTCGGTTATGTTGCTCAGAAAGTAGGCCTACTCAAAACAATCTCGGCAACATGGTGTGTATAAATACAATAAATAAATTAATATTACATCAAACATAACAAATAATACAAGGACTTGGTGTTGATAATTCATTGAAAGCTATTCTACCATGAATTGTAATCGCGTTTTCTAGTACACTGATCTTATATCTTGAAACAAATCGTCGAACCATCTCACCATATGTTTCATAGTCAAATGTAAGGCAAACTCTAAAATACTAAATTTCTCTTTATTGATTACGTAACTGCCGATTTCAGTTTTTAAATTTTAAATATAACCTTTACGTTTCACATTAACTCTTATAATCTTCGCTGATTTAATTAATATTTTGCTTCCAAACCATTCACATCGTTTCAAGAATTTCAATTAAGTAATACCTTTGAAAAAAAAATCATTTGTATGCTGTCCCCCATTATAAACAATAATGACTCTTTCTTCTGTTGTTGTTATCTATTCCATATCCAAGTGGCTAATTTTCTACATACAGTTGATATAACAATATTTAAAAAAAAGAAAAAGAAAAAAAAGTAGCCAGTGGTCGGAATTTCCTAAGAAATTTCAACATGCCAGCGAATCCAGTGTAGGCGCAAAAAATAATTTAAAACAAAAAAAGCGTTATTAGTTGCATTTACTCAACAGATTTTGTAACCGCGGGTCTAAAGGCATCGAAGTTTCTTTAAACTAGGGAGCTGTTTGTTTATTGACTCACAATGCCACAATTCCCTTTACATATTCATTTCTGAATTTGTGGTTATTGAAGGGAATTTTTTCATCTCTTATACAAAAACGATAAAATATTTTTAGAATTGCTTGGTAAAAATAAATTAATGTTTTGTTTCCATTTGTTTTTTAAGGAAAAGGTGTGGAATAAGGGAAATCACTTTACTTGTATTTCGCAGTGTATTAGTTGCGTAAATCTTCAAGTTATGTTGAGCTTGGAACTGGAGAAGCCTGAACGCCGTTTTATGGTAAAAGACCTCAAACTTTAAACACGAGCACGCTGCTGAAGTAATTTTCACAGTTCCTTCCCAGTTGAAACGAAGGCCCTTATGGAGGGGGAGAGAGATTCATTGCCCGTCTGCAAGCGTGGAGCCCAACATCACAGTCAATTAGAGGTCCCCTGTAGGACCTGATTAAACACACGGACCAAGTTTTAGGTCTACTCCAGACCTCCATCTCGTTTGCAAGCTGACGGATGTTTTCACGTTTCCGGCTCAGTGCAACAAGGATTCAATATCCTATGAGACAACTAAACGTTGCTTTCTGTGAAAAGGTAGCGTCGAATATCATTTTAGAATCAATGCTTAAATAAACCATCTGAGTACAAATTTCGTTCCTTTTTTTCAAAAAAAAGAACGAACAGAATAATACGTACTGCAACTTCTATGCAAAAAGAATGTTCCTAAAGTACAGTCAAATGTAATTTTCATCCCATATCTAGGGAGTATAATGTCAGAAATTAGACACACAGTACAAATTTCCAACATAAATTAAATACAGAAGCCGAGAGATTATCAAGTATGAAACGTAGACTTAACTGTGAAAGTTGTTACACAAAAATTCTGCAACCGATATAAGAAGCTGGGGACATTTCTATACAGGAAGCGATTAAATAGAGTGGTATGATGAGTGTTTGAAGATATATGTTGGTGAAGAAGCCCGAATTACTTTTGGACGAAGAATTAAGTGCTGTACATGGAATTGGATAGAGGATAATGGCCATAAATTAACACTGTGTTTGGTACATAATGAAATCTAAAATGAGCAAGGGAGTCACAAAATGGAAAAATTTTTGACTCTTCAAAATAAATTTTTAACTACAGAATGCTGCTAAAATACTAAGAATATACTAAAATATACTATGCAAAAATTACCACATTACAGAAAGAAACTTAATATCCACCACACAGCTTCTATATTTCTACATAAAATCTCGCTCAAATCATTTTGCTGTAATATTCGTGAATACTCAGCACTGTTTCAATCTATTTCTCTAAAATTAAAGACGCGAAGTGTAATATTGTAACATAGTATAGGCATTTTTAGATGTGAGATATGCAGGATACACACAGACAGAAGGTTAGAGTGGCAGTCGGTAATTATACACTGATGAGCATGACTTAATAGCTTGTCTGTCCACCTTTGCAACACAATACAGCAGTGATTCGGCGTGGCATTGATTTAAAAAGTTCTTGGTATGTTTCCGGAGGTTTCTGGCACCAGATATCTATGCACAAGTCATGCAATTCCCCTAAATTACGGGCAGGTAGTTTGTGGGTGCATAGCTAGTGGCCGATAACATTTCTTGTTCTATCAGGTTGAGATCAGGCGAGTTTGGTGGCCAAAATATTAATGTGCAATATTCTGGCCTCATGACACGGACTGTTATCTTGCTTGAAAATACCATCGCCGTCGTTGAAGACATGAAGCATGAAAAATTTTAACGTAGACCACAGGTGTCATGGTGCTTTCGGTCACTACCATAGGTCTCATAGCATAATTTTGCCCCCACTGCTGCGTCCGTGGCATGGTGCATGTTTTCAGCAGCCGTTCGCGTGGAAGATGGCGTATCCAGACACGACCGTCCACTAGGTAACAAGAAGCGTGACTAAACCGACCAGGTGAAACGTTTCCATTGACCCATGATTCTATCTCCATGATCTCGCTCTCACTGCAATCGTAATTGACGATGTTATTGGTTCAGCACGGAAACACATAGGGGCCGTCTGCTGCGAAATCCCCTGTTAAACAAACTACGTTGAACGGTGTGTTCCGAAACAGTTTTTCGTGCTCCAGCATTGAACTGTGCCGTCATATCTCTCACAGATCCCTCCTTATCATGCTTTACAGAGCGGGTTAGCCTCCGACCTATATTATGCATCAGCTCGTCGCCTACTCGTGATTTCACTGTATTTCAACCACTTACCATAGATGCTCACTTCAGTAGCACGCGACCATCCACGCTGCTTCCGAGCTGCTCGTTCCAGGACGCCCAGCCATAACTTTGTTCAACTCACTCATGTGAATGGGTTTCCCCACTTGCCATATGTATCGTTGCTACAATGGCTGCTCATGCGTGTCTGCTCCGCTTATATACTCTCGTTAACGTAGTGATGTACCCGCAACGTTACCAGAAAGCATTCAATCTCGAGGTGGTCAGCGGTCATAATGCTGTTTTTTTTTTTTATGGCTTTATGCCTCGCCGACTTCGAGGAACTGGAAAGAACATACGTCTGGGAGTGATTTCGGGAAAGCATGAAAAACCTAAATCTGGATGGCTGGACGTGAATTCGAACCCGAATGCGAGGCGAGATCGTTACCACTTACCCATTACCTTCAGTGTATTGTGATGTTTAGGTTCGTAATTGCATTTCGAATCTCACAAGCTGAAATAATTATAGACATGTCTTCCTGCAGAGAAATCTTCACTCGCGCGAACAGAGGAAACGGCAGTTGGCTGAAATCCGAGAGGTTGTCAGACAGCAGGTTGCGAGTTAGGGCCTTATTACACTAGGCGACTTGGCGGCGCAACCAGCCGCACCACTGGTGTCTCTGTTGGCGACGCAACCAGGATTCTGTTGGCGCAGCCAGTCAGCAACTCGCACAACCGAGCAGTCTCTTTGCTGTTATCCTCGCATTGTACGCGAATTGTGTAGCTGAATATGTCCAGTGAACTACAGAATGTCACTGTGGAAATGAGGGGAAGTGAAAGTGTGGAGAAGACAAAGGGGTAAAGTAAGAAGAATTTCTCATTTTCGTATCATTCCCGGTAATATCAACCTTTACTAAGTACAATGATTAAAAGAAAGATGATTTAGACATTCTTAAGTAACTAAAAAACTTTTTGTCGTCTGAATACAGTTCATCAAAAAGAGTATAGATTCCATTAGCAATAGAATATGATGTACATACATCTTTCTCTCCCTTCTCCTTCCCTTTTTCATTTTAATTATTTTTAATTAATTATTAATTTAATTCTGATGGTGCTAACACTCCGGTAGCAATTTGCCTAGTCATCTAATTTCCCCTTTATGTATATATTTAAATTTTCTTTTATAGCTGGAATGTTAAATTCCTCTCCCATTTACTTTTCCGATTTATAAATTTTAAAATCCTTAAGCTTTTTTTTTTTTGTAAATTACACTGTTCCACAAAAAAAAACTTTTTTTCTATTTCTGAAAAAAATACCTTTTGTTCCTAGTAGTACTTTGAGCACTGAATTCAAACCTGTTTTTAGTTTCTTTGTGTCAGGGATAGTTTACGAGTAATCGCAAGTTTATTTTTTTGTTTTTGTTTCTGATATAGTGCAGAACACTTTAGTTGAAATTCAAGAATCAAATCAGATTTTTATGATGTTATTACGTTAGTCACATTTAGGGAGGTGGTGATCTAACATATAACAAAGTATACTTAGTGTATTCGCTTTGTAGCATTTATTTTGCATGAGTAATTACAGAAAATTGACAAAAAATGAGTCACCATATAGTAATTCTTGTCACTTTTTTCTCTTGTATTGACAATCTTCTTTCTCTCTAATGATATTCTAGCAATAATCTACTAACATTGATGGTACCCATTTCCCTTCATAAAGCCTCTCTATTGTAGATACGTCTCTATAGAATCTTTCACCATGTTCATCCGATACGTCACTACAACTCTCTGTGATGTAGCACAGATGAGAGTCCATCATATGTACCTTCAGAGACATATTGCACCTAAGATCTTGATATGCTCTGATCATGTCATTCACATTTTCTTTGTATCTGGCAGCTCCACTTCTTCCGAGAAAGTTTTCTGACATCTTCTTGAAACACTCCCTTGTTCTCTTTTCTTTGGCTGTCAAGTGTGCTTCAAAATTTGTATCTTTCTGCAGCTGCTTGATTTGAGGGTCCAAAAATACACCTTCCTTTATTTTGAAACCTGAAAGCTGGGGAAATCTGTCAGCTAGATATGCAAATCCACTGCCTGTTTGATCCATGGCCTTTACAAACTGCTTCATTAGATTAAGTTGAAGTGGTGTAAGTAGTATGTCTTCAGGAGCTATCAGACTTGCACGTTGTACATTTTTTCACACACTTTCCTCTTCCACTTAGGCCATTTCTTCTTCACATAGTGAGAATTTATGTCACGACTATTCCACTCGCAAAGAAAACATGCGTACTTTGTGTAGCCTTGTTGCATTACTTCGAAATCTCCACATATTTTCCATTTGTGTTCATTGTATTTTAAAGAATTTAGCAACGTCCTTAAGAATTCGTAATTCTTTTTAGTTAAGCTGGTGTAAGCAAGTGGAACAGAGGGAATTTTATTTCCATTGTGGAGCAAAGCACCCTTGAGATATGTCCTGCACATTTCCAGCACTCTCTTCACCCTCTTCCTTTCCTCCAATGAGTCCCAAACCAGCTCCTGTATCATATCAGTTACTGACTGGGTCCTGCGATAATTTCCACAAACAAATCTAGCTGCTCTTCTTTGCACACGTTCCAACTTCTGTATTTTATCTCCAAAATGTGGTCCCAAACTACACCACCATATTCAACAAATGATCTGACCAAAGTTTTGTAACCAATCTCCCTAACTTCTGTGTTACATCCTCTCATCACCCTCTCCAGCAAATGAAGGATTTTGTAACCTTTTTCTACCACCAGCCAAATTGAGGTTATCAAACGTTATGCAAAGAATTTACACTTCATCAAGCAAATCTGACCCCTCTCTGTAATCATAATTAACCTTTAGATCTATTTATCTGTGTCTCTTATAAGCCGACTCTTCTTGGCATTTATCTTCATTCCATTCTGACCTACCCATATAGATATTATATCCAGATCATCCTGCAACTGTTCAGTCTTCACCTGTTTTTGATCCTATTGTATACCATTGTATCATTTGCAAAATACCTAGATTCTGACCATAACACAGTCATTCAATAGAATAATGAACAGCAAATCCCATATTTACTTCCACTTTTTTTGATAATGTATTTCCTATTCTAACCTTTTGCTTTCTGACTTTTAAGAATTCCTGTGCCCAGCAAGTAACTTTTTATTTAGTTTAGTTTATTTAAAACCATTTTATGTCTCACTCTGTCAAATGCCTTAAAAAGATCTAGTGCCACACTATCAACTTGGCCTCCCATTTCAAATTCATTTGAAATATCTTGCATATAGCCCACTATCTGAGATTCAAATGAATATCCTTGCCTAAAGCCATGTTGTCGATCTTAAAACTAGTTTCTTTCTTCATAGACATTTCTAATATAGTTGCATATCAATCTCTCCATCATTCTACCTATCACTGATGACAAACTAATTGGCCAGGAATCTTCACCATATTTTTAACCCTTCCTTTATGAACTGGTACTACTATCGGTCTTTCCAATCCTCTGGTAAGCAGCAAGTCTCCAAACTTATTTTAAACAAAATTTTAAGGTAAGGTACAATATCGTTTCTCGTACACTGGTATTCACAAAAATACAGTACATATTGTAGCACATTATGTTGATTGTCACTGCAAGTAGAAGTACAAATAGGGCAAAGGGTAACACGGAACCAAAACGTGATTGTTACAGCGTAAATATCATCATCATTATTATTATTATTGAATTATGAAATGATATTACCTCTTTGAGGTGAGTCCACATACTTGTAGACCTTGCACATTCATATCCAGGTAGAACGGCCTTGGCTGATTCTCTGCCTGCTATAGCCCTAACGAAACTACGGAAAACCTTCCGTATGCTATGCTCATCAACGTCTAGGTCATTAGAACTGGAGAAATCGGTCTTAACCATTACGAAGGAACTACCCCAACATTCTCCTAGTGTTACTGGAGTAATGTTCGGAAAACATGGAAAATAGAAAACTGGATAACCGTACCGTAGATCAAACCACGTTATCCTGAATGCCCGAAAGAACGTTACTCTTACACAGCAGGCTGGGTCGTTTGAGAAATAAAGCCATTCATTGGAGAGCCGTGGAGTGAAGGGAACGAGGCCGATAGAAGGACACATGTTTTCATTGCAATGTGACGCGTATTAGCACAATGATAAGCGCTGCCAATGGTGTGACATTGTCTTGCTCAATTACACAGGTTGTTCGCAACCCTTTCCTACTGATTCCCTTCACCTAAACAATAAATGCTTAAGCTTTAAGCTTTGGTTTTAATGAGATTCTAATTCGGATGCCTGTCACTACAATTTGCGGTGGTTATGAATTAGAACGTATCCCTGTGAGCGCTTTCTTCCAACATGAGTTCTAGAGCCGATTAGAGATGCCCAGGTACAATAGATACCGCTTCGCCCTTAAATTTTAGTTAGCTAAGCATTCCACCGCAATTCCACTTGTGCAACTATGTCAGGGACCTGGTCTCTGGCCACCTGTTACCTAAAAATTTCCTGTATTTAACATAGTCAGGCAAACAGCACCAGGTCTTTCTTTGTTTCAGAGAGGCGGCTTTTAATCTCTTTACAAGATAACGCCTTTTACTGTTTCAAAAATGTAATCCTTGAAGTGTATATAAAAATAGTGGAAATCAGAATTTCATGTACGCTTCAATATTTACATACCACAAATGAAACTGATTTTCCGAACTATTATCACTATTTTTCTATTGTCATCACAAACGAGAAAATGGGGAGTTATTTTATGCATCGTCACGTAGCATAATAAGAGGACAGACAATTATGAGAAATACGCGTTGCTACTTAAAGAGTTCTTATCGCAATCTATTTACACAAAGCCAGACCGAGCGTGGTGGGTGAACGGTTAGCGTTCCGGTCTCGCATTCGGGAGGAAGTGGGTTCGAATCCCCGTCCGGGCGGGCATCCAGATTTGGATTTTCCATGGTTTCCCCAAATCACTCCAGGCGAATGCCGGGATGCTTCCTGCAAAAGGCCATGGCCGAATTCCTTCCCGTTCGTAGTCCCCAGCCCTATCCCGCCTCTAATGACCCCGACGTCGACGAGGCGTAAAGCCCTAAGTAAAAAAAAAAGCCATTGGAGCGTAATGAGCTCATGCAACGCTTTCTTTTTAAGATCTCGACGTATTGGATCTGTCTGTGGTAGGAGCGCTTTTAAAGCATTCAGTACTTTTCAAACAGTGCACAGTGAACGATAAATCATTATAGCCTTTGGTGTTTTACTGAAAAAAAAGTGTATTTGTGTCCCATAAATCTCTATTGTTACGCTAGGGCTGTTGGTCACTGTTAAAAGCGGACAGTGCCTTCCAAAGCATATGTGTAATTTATTTCTTGTCAATCTTCGTCCTATTTCGCGATGCGTAACAAAATTTATATGCTTAGCTTAGGTTTTATAGATATTTACACCAAGATAAGTATCAGTTTCGACTACAAGCGATATGTATTTTCAATTTGCATTTTTTTAAACGTATGTTTTACTAAAATATATATAAATAACGGCTTCCCGAAAGTGATCTTATTCTGTCAGTCTGATTGTAGCATAGTTTACACTTTCTACTTGCCTCTACAAAATTTGGTAACTATTTTCTTATTTACTGATTTATGAAACACACAAATGAAATATAACAATTGTTTAAAAACGTACACTTCTGGTTATCTAGACATGTTCCGTTTCCTATATCAAGAGTCAGGTAACACATTTTATAAACTAGTTCGATAGGTTAGGAGATTTGCACGAAATCTTGTATTCAGTATGAATCATATGAATTTGACTTATTATTTAGTGTTATTAGATCTGCATTCTAATTACATCCTACTTGTTCTACATCTTTCTTAATTTTTATGCATTAGTTTTGTGATGTGATTATCAAATTATTCACAAGTTTAAAAATCAGAAATGTTATTGCTCGTTCCCGTTTCTTCTTTTCAACATGAATATACCTATCAGCTCTGTAACCCCCTTGCCATAGGGAGAGTCCATAAACTACGTGGCTCAGTATGGGGGGGGAGGGTTTGGTTGGAAGGCTACGCTGCGCTACGTGGGGGGAGGAGGGGTTCCGAGCCAGGCCACGTAGCTTTCCATTCATATTATTTTTCACAGTTAAAATGAGGTACAGAACACTTAACGGCATGTGAATAATTATTTCATTCATTTAATTATCTCCGTATGTAATTTACAATAGTCTGACAAGAGAAAAAATGTACAAAATGTCTTCTGTAATCAAAAGGGAAAAAAGCTGCGTGCTACGTGGGAGAGGGAGGATGGGGAGTTCACAGGAGGCCAACATGGAGCTACTTGGTTAATGGATGCTCCGATATCTACCAGAATGACGTACTTCTAACTGTGAGAATCGTTACGAAATGACGAAGAAAATTATTGTTGAAATAACGGTTCCAGATTTATGTTTAGACTTCTATTGGACTTGGATATATTACACTTCATCATGAGGTAACAATTTTTCAGGAGCACTTAAAAATGGTATGCTGAAGCAGAAACAGTGTTCAGGGGTGATACCAGAATGCCAAGTTTACCTCCTTCCTCAAACGTTAGGTTTTGTTAATTCAGTGTCGTTTTCCTTTCTCTCCTTTCTTTCCTTTTTTTTTATAAGGAAAGTTCTAAGTCGTATATTCACCCTACTCATCTGTCTTATGAATTTTTTATGATTTCGTCAAAAGAAATACGTTGATCAATCACCGGGGCATTCTCAGTCGAATCTAGCATTTGATCGAGCTTCTTTAAACTTGGGAGTCGTCCAAAACCATACCCGTTCTAGGTTACCTAGAGGAAAATATGAGCTATGGATTCTTTAAATCCTCTATTGTGGAATGGAGATATAAACTCAGTTTGGAGAGCCGATCAAAATAAATTCTAGTAAAAGAAGATTCACAACAAACATATCTGTTCCATTGTTTACATAAAAGTAAATGGTGTTTGTCGTTATGTATAGACAATGACACTGCAACTTACCACAGCAGGAGTCGCTACAGATCAGAAAAGTAGAAAAATGCGCTCTAAAAAATGAAAAATTATATTATTCAGCAAGCAGAGAGTGTTTGCATGAATAAATAAATGCGCTTGCTGAAAATTCTCTTGAAATACAGAAAGGGTTTGGATGGTGAGAACTAAAAATCAGTTAAGCTTTGATTATCGTATTATTTAACCGATTTGTTAGAACGTTTGTTTTTATACGTACATATATTAGTAATGTTACGTTTGTAATTTGTGCACCAACTGATGGAATATAGTTCTTGGTTTCAGGCGTATAGGAAGATAAATGACCCTAGACATAAAAAACGCAGTTTAGAAATACTGATATTTTTGCCCTTTAAGGGTTCAACCCAGAAAAAATCCATTCTTAAAATATGATGTGCCCACAGTGGAGACCTTAATCTTTAGAATGATACCTCATTTATCTATTTTGGTTAGATATTAATGGAAATAAATGGCTCGTGACACAAAAATGCGTTGAGGAACCACTGATACTTTTTCCCTTTAAGGGTTGAATTCCAAATAATTTCTGTCTTAATATATGATGTCACCAAAGCGGATATCTTAATCTTTAAAAAGATTTCACTAAACGATTTCAATAAGTATCCAGGGAGATAAATGGCCCGAGATACAAAAACGCATTTTAGAAACATTTTTTCCCTTTAGGGATCGAATTACGAAAAATTCCTTTCTTAAAATATAATGTGACCACGGCGGAGACCTTAATCTTTAAAATGATACCTCATTTATTTATGTCGGTTAGATATGAAGGGAGATAAATGGCTCGTGACACAAAAACGCGTTGCAGAAATATTGATACTTTTACCCTTTAAGCTTTAAAAGGATACCTCAATCATTGATTTCGGTTAAGCATGAATTGAGATAATGGCTTGTGACAAAAAAACACCTTATGTAAATAAAATATATCATTAGTCACATGAACCCCAAACAGTAGAGAACACTTAGCTACATTTTTATCTCATACGCCAGCAGAGATGAATAGAAGAAAATATTCGTAATCACTTGTAAAGTTTTGTTACAGAGTGGTAGCAAGAAAGCAAGGGTCAATATATTAACTATAAAACGGCTTAAGAAAAACACTATCGTGATACGCACAATGCAAATGGGAAAACCTATGATACCGATAATAACAAAAAATCCTTAATAATACTGTAGGAATTTCGTTTGCTCCTGTTCGATTTCAAACTATTTTTCAAATTATGCTTATCCGTATTGTTGTGACGAAGACACTGAAACAGATGCATTGAAACTGCGGCCAACTTCCAAGTGTGGAAAGGTAAATAAACAGACGTTTCCCCTGCTTCATTAAGGGACTCGCGGTGTCTCCAGGAACCGACCGTTGGTCTTGCGGTCCAGGGTCTCATTTAGGCTTTGTGGGCCACTATAGGCTATACATGTGGTGCGGGCCCTCCTGTCGGACAGTTGGTCCCTCCAACCGGTCATCAGGAGCTTCTTTTTCTTTTATTTTTTAGCTCTACTATTGGCGGGGGCCCGGGGATATGGTGTCGGCCCCCTCTTTGTGGTACGGGCCCCCTTTGTCGTGCGGGCCCCTAGGCTACTGCCTAGGTAGCCTATGCTTAAATGCGGCTCTGTTGCTGTCATTATGTTCATACTGGACGTCAGACAGATTGGGACACGTCGCTATGCACTTAGTGGCAATGGCTCTTTGAAGCGTATTAAGCCAGAGCAATAGGGACTGGTGAATGCATGGCGTAGTGCATAGGCACTTCAGCGATAATTGTCGCCTTGATGTAATGGTAGGGGTTGGACTTGATGCTAACAGTAAGGCATTTACAATTCAGAAACTACGAATTTCAGAAAGAACTAGTCGTGACTTTTTTATTATTGTGAAGTACTGTGACCTCATCTACATAGAGGTTGTATGGAAAGCATTGAAATCAAAATGATTTAGCTGATAGAGGGAATCAGGAATATATAGAACTGTGTCAAATTGGATGTTTAAAGGGCAGCAGGATTCAGATTAGACAATAGAATCAGGCAGGGAAATCTTCGATCCGCACTGCTACTAATTGTTGTTATAGATGAAATAATAAAAAAAGTTGGCCAGTAGTATTGGGGAGAAACCCACGGTATTTGCAGATAATGTGATGATATGGAAAACGTGATAGTGTGATAGAAGATGAAAAGAGAATAGGAAGAAATTAGGTGAAAGATGCAGAACAGCACAGGAATTGTACTGCACTGCAAGCGACGAGATCCAAGACTGCTGAATTTTCTTCAAATTTAATTTCTTACAAAAAAAAAACCTCCCTCACAGTTTTATCTTCTGAATAAAATTTAGGACCGGTTAGTATCTTCCTTTCAAAACACTGTTGCTTCGAAAACGACAAATATTGCACAAGGTATTCTCTTCGTGCTATCTCGTATGATCTGAAAGTTCTTCCCATCGACACAAACCATGATTTATTCTGCCTCGCCAAATTTTTACCTAAAGGTGGGGATCCACCAAGCGCGCAAAACGTTTGAAACGTTTGCGAACTCAGAATTTGTCCGGTGGATACGAGAACAGCACGCACGAACAAAGATTTGCATGTGTTTGCAGGTGTTCCGGCCGATGTCGGTACATCAAATGAATTAAGTGCGCGTTCAGTGGAGATAGGTTCAACAACATGGGTGCATTTTCCGAACAGTTTCAGTTTTAAGTGCATTTTGAAATCTAGAAATAATATAAATGTGGATTTGGATAGTGAAAAGTGATTACTGTTAATTGGATCATACAAATCAGAGCCGTACATATGGTAGAGCAGTCACAAATATTACCATAACAAAATCAAAAAGCATGATACCTGGAGCGAAATTGCAACAGATATAGGAACCACTATTAATGTTGTTTAGGGGAAAGTAAATTCTTTGCTCTCATCATTCAGGAGAGAAAAAGTTAAACAACAGAACTCGATGGTGACAGGAAAAGGTGTGTTATTTTATAAATTATTTTGATTAATGTTTTCTATTATTATTTCAAAGAAAGAAAGGAAATAGTATTATATATCTTAACAAACCACTCCTATCATCTGCTTTTGAGTCATACAGCAGTTGCATGGAATTTCCTGTTTTAAAAATGCTGTATCCAAAATTTAGAAAGCTTTCGTCTCGGAGCCATTTTGACACTCTATGTAGCAGTTGGAATGATGACAAATGTTCGCACGCAAACTGTTGTTTGCGAATATTTGATTGGTGGAGACAAAAAGCCAAATCACTCGACTGCAAACACACAAACGTTTGCAAACTATGCGCGCTTGATGGATCCCAGGCTTAACAAGTTATGAATTTTTCACAGTATTTTATGAATGGATCTTAGGTTCCTTGGCCGTAAAACTTTACTAAGATAATTGATGGTCGGTTGGTAATTGACATTAGGCTCGATTCTAGTGTTCTTTTTAAAATTCCTCCCTCGGATTTCATTTAATGGATGATTGACATTTTGCGTCTTGCTGTACTTCCTGATACCTCTTCGAGGTTCCCTACTCGTGAAATGTATGTTTGTAAAATTGCAGTATATTCTCCCATAATTGGGGGATGTCATCATTCAATTCTTTAACGATGCTATCCTTATGATTTAAGTTACTGTTAAGGTCCTTATTTGATCATCAAATTTACTCAGTTTATCTTCAACCATAGAAATATTGTCAGCTGCTTGGTACTTAAACACAGACGTATTTGTATCTTCAATTACACAAACTTGATTGGCCAACTGATTTTGAAACATCGGCAATATATAATCAAACAAAGCAAATATGTAACAAAACAAAAGATGAACCACCTAAGTGTTCAAATTGTTTGGGTCAGCATCCCGCGAGCTACCGCGGGTGCCCCCAATACAAGAAAATTGTGCAGGCTAGAAATGCCAGGCTCCTAAAACAAAAGCAAGACGAGGAGAAGGAGAAGGCAGGAACCAACGAGACTCCCAACGTCTCAGACAGGCAGCAGTTTCCCTCCCTCCCGCCAAAGACAAACGCTTGGGACAAGCAGACCGACAACAATGAAAAAGACAAAAATGACAAAAACAGACCGCAAACAGGACAAAGACAAGACTGAAAATCAAGACAAAGCTGGAGGATTCGGTTCCGACCTTGCCGAGTTGGTCTCTTTTCTTAAAGAATTCGATTTCAGGAAGATGGTAGACACGATGAAAACCGTGCTTACCAAATTCCGAACAGCCGACAATATCTTGGAAAAGGGATTAATTCTGGCACAGGCCGTCAGTGAATACTTCTGCAATGGCGAGACAAAATAAGACGACACTGAACATACTAGCTTGGAATGCAAATGGCATAGCCAACAAAAGACTAGAACTACTAAATCACCTCGACGAAAATGACATTGACATAGCCCTCTTAGGGGAAACCCACCTGAATCCGGGTAACGACTTCAGGATGAGGAACTATGTTGTGACTCGTACTGACCGACAGACGCAGGGGGGCGGCACTGCTGTCCTGATCAAAAACAGGCTGGTCCACAGAGACCTGCCTGACGCACAAACAGGTGACCTAGAGCATACGGCCGTCGAACTCTTTGTAAATGGGAAACGTTTGCATCTAGTCGCAGTCTACAACCCACCACGCAAGGAATTGAAGGAAGAGAACGTGCAAGCACTGTTAGATAGGAATGAAACAGTAATACTAGGTGGTGACTTGAATGCCAAGAGCCAGATCTGGCATAGTAGACTTACCAATCGGAATGGAAGGGGTCTGCTTAGGGTGCTGCACGCCAACAGAAATGTTGAAGTACTAGCGCCCGACGCACCGACTTACTTCCCGACTACGGCAAGATATCAACCAGATGTCTTGGATGTATTCGTTGTGAAAGGACTAGGCTGGCGGAGGGAATTATCAACCCAATGCGAACTTAGCTCCGATCACAATCCGATTCTTCTGTCAGTCAAACTACTGGAACAACAACGCCAGAAGACATATAACACCTTTCAGACAAACTGGGAGTATTTTAAAGAGGATGTCTCGCTGCACCTCAAGAACCTACCTATTCTAGACTCCAGAAATAAAATAGATGAAGCTGTCACAAAGCTTAACGTGGTGATGCAAGAATGCACAAAGCAAGCAACAATAAAAATCACCACAACATATGACAGATCAACAATTCCAGACCACATCAAAAATCTAATTCTTCTAAAAAACAGGATCAGGAAGAGGTGGCAGCGATGGCGTGATCCGGCTGACAGAGGGATGGTCAACCACCTAGTAGATGAAATCAGAGAGAATCTGAAAGTACATAGACATCAAGACTGGCAAAGGAAATTATCACAAGTACAGAACAACAATAAAAAGATATGGGCACTTGCGAAATCAGTCAGCAAAACATCACAACCTATTCGGCCTCTTCGTGGCCCGCAAGGGCTTGTGTACGACCCTGCTGGGAAGGCTCAGCTCCTTGCGGACACGCTAGAAACTCATTTTAGACCGAATGAAATAGCTGACGATGTAAGCGAATCTCACAAAGACCATGTTCTGAGTGTAGTAAACCGCTTGATCCACATCGGACCGCAGAATTATGTGCAAAAAACAAATGACGAGGAGGTGGAGTCTATCGTACACAGTCTGAAACCCAAAAAGGCTGCTGGGTATGACAAGATTTCCGCTCTCCAAGTCAAAAATCTGCCTCCACAAGCCATTAGATATATAACTACGATATATAATGCATGCCTGGCACTGAGTTACTTTCCAAGGGCTTGGAAAATAGCCAAAGTAGTGGCTATTCCCAAAGCAGGAAAGAGCAGGCTCATACCGGGAAACTACAGGCCAATTTCACTGCTTACAATTCTTGGAAAAGTCTTTGAGAGAGTAATTCAAACTCGTCTCAACAAAATTTTAGAAACAAACAACATAATAATAGCACAACAGTTTGGCTTCAGAAAAGAACATAGTACTGTTCAACAATGTACAAGGCTTGTGGAGCACATCTGCAAAGAAAAGCAGGCAGGCAGTGGTACAGCTGCAATTTTCATTGATATTGAGAAAGCTTTTGACAGAGTATGGCATGAAGGCCTACTCTACAGACTGCATGAATACAATATGCCAGATAACTTAATACATCTACTGCATTCCTATCTAACCGACAGAAATTTTTTTGTGTCTCATGAAAATGGCAATAGCACCTACAAGAACATCGAAGCAGGAGTCCCGCAGGGGAGCATACTTGGTCCTCTGCTGTTCAATATATACGTAAACAACATCCCACAGTCCACAGAGAGTTATGTTTCTCTTTATGCAGACGACACGACAATTTACGCCAGCAACAGAAATTTGAGCTACGCCATACGAAAGACGCAAAAACATCTAGAAAAACTGACACAATGGTGTAACTTATGGCGGATAAAAATTAATGAAACTAAGTGTCAGGCAATAATTTTTTCAAACAGAATTAAAATTCCAGAAATGAAGCTACATATCAAGGATGTTGAACTAAATTGGGTTGACCAGGTGAAGTACCTGGGACTGCGGCTAGATAAAAGACTCACGTGGAGTAGTCACATAACTGACACAAAAAACTTATCTAGAGCAAAGCTAGCCGGCCTCTACCCTCTCCTGAGAGGCGACGGCCTATCCACGGCGACTAAACTCCTCCTGTACCGTGCGATTATCCAGCCCACCTTCCTGTATGGGTCGGAAATATGGAGCATGGCGGCCGACTGTCACGTTAAAAAAATGCAAGCACTGGAGAACAGAGCGCTGCGCATCATCTTGGACGCACCCAGATACGTAAACAATGTAACAGTTAGAAAAGCACTCTGCTTTCCCACTTTGGCAGAAACCATCAAACATAAGTCAGAAATTTTCTTTCAAAGATGCTCAATTTCTAAATATGACTTAATCTCTGAACATCGAGGTTGGCCCCCAAGGCATCTAATATATCGATGCGTAGTTGTGGTGACGTCCACCAGTTGTTAACTAGTTATCTTCAGAAAAAATGGCAAAGGGAAAAAAGACATTGGTGAAGTCTTGTTGTCTATAGCTGTTTACGTGTCTCCAGCGATATCAGCTGTCAATGTTAACACGAAAGCCGTTGAATTGTGATGTTCTGCTTCGTCAGGTGCAGGGGCCTCCCGTGCAAACTTCTCACAATTGTATTACATCAAATATACGTGATCATTACGCTGTATTTCACACCCTCCATTAAGTAGAGGATGACAATGTTTGAATTATTAACTACGTAAAATTAGGTAAAACATACCAATTGTGTCCGTAGTAACCGTTCACGTCAAGGATCAGCATTATAAAGATTCTGGTGTATTCTGTTGGAAAGTAATATGACACACTCTTTAGTGGGATATAACTTAATCTCATCACTTTTTCTATTAGATAACCCGAGCTATTTTGGTTGTTTTCGCAGCCGAAGAAGATAGTTAAATGTTCCAACACTCACCTCGTCGCGTTCACATAAGGCGTTTGGCATTTTGTTTAGACGTGCGTGAAAACAACCGTAGTTGAACTTCAGCCAAGCAAGGCTAAAACTGATTTATAGAAGATCTTTAGTTTGTGATGCAAGTGTAACCTTGGGCTGCAACCAGGCTTCTAAGATAGCTGGTATATAAATTACAATTTATGCTTTAGAAATTCTTTGAACGAACAGACCGCGCATTCCAATGCAGAACATTTGGATCATTTCTGCCCATCATTACAGGGAGTAAAATATTAGCAAGAGCATCCTTAAAAATTAACAGAGAAATCAGAATTAGCTGTTTGTACAAGTGAGAGAAAACAGAGTAAACATCATATTATCCATTTCTTCATTTTCCTTTTATTGATTGAAACTAATTGGCACAGCTGGAGCTAGTGAGCATCATAATACCTGTCGGATAGGATGAAGGCTGCTGATAGTCTCTTACTGTGCGGCGCTGGCTGCGTGGAAGGCTGACTAGCAGCCGCGAATTCGTCGAATGGTGGATGGCTTTTGCCGGCCATTAGCTACAGGCGTCACGATGAGCTTGTAAAATGCTGCTGATAGCGATCGGTGAGAGCCACGCCATTATCAAGTCCCTTTAATGATGAATGTTGTTTTTCTGGAGGTGACGAAGAGTTCATATGGAGCGACGTGCTGTTCATACGTCTTTCTTGTGCGTTGGCTCCTTCCAAAAATTAAAACTTATTACAAGTTTCCATTTCTGTCACGTCCTGGCAGGTGTGGAAAGGAGTTTTAATTATTCAGTGGGAAAGCCGGTACTTTACGATTTGCATGCGGTGGTGAAGTGGCTTCGGAATAAGGAAGCGCACTTGCTAGTCTGGTCTCCGAGATACTCTCACATTTTTACTGTTGACGTTAATAGTAATTTTCCGACCTTGACAGATTACACGCATATCCCACAACATCTTTGCTTCCTCTCATCCTGTCTATGTACGCAGATAGCCTCCAGCACATGTCTCCCTCCCATTTGACGTCTTTTGATGCCTCGAGGTGGTAAAAATATTCTCGGCTGTCGGTAATATTTCTCCTCTCACATTCCATTGTGGCCGCCGTATCATTGTAGTAAAATAGTGGTGATGGATTGGTTGAGGGATTATTAATGTAATATTAGTTATTATTGAAATTTAACCTAAATCTTGTCAAGTACTTAATATTTTTGTAGTTATTTATTTATTTATCGTATAATAGTTTACAATATACAATGAAGGTGAGGACAAATGTGAGGACAAACGTGCATATCACAAGCTTGTACAGTTTTATATCCCTAGATCTAATGGTTTTATCCAATCAACTGCACTGATCGACGCATTACACATTGTGTATTTCCACTATTGTTCCCTTGTAGACTCTGAGAGGACATGAGTACAGATGTTTGGTTCACCGACCACGTTGAGGAGATATACGGTAACTGGGACGAACCCTCAAGCCACCACCCCGACCGCACCATGTACCATACTACTTCACAACGCCCCAGCCGCGGAATTAGACTCTTCAGGATTAACCGCCATTACAGCAGGGATGGTGAAGCAGGGCGCATTTCTCCACCCAGTAATGGTGCCCACGGGGAGGTGCGCGGAACCAGGGCCCGCCACGAACCAGGCCGAAGACCCTTCCGCAACCTGGCCGGATAGCATAAGCCTCTCCGTGTTTCCTACGCGAACACCCGGCCCCACTAGGTCGCGCTCCTATTTCCCATTCCCCCGCACCCGCCCGACACATGTGTCATGTGCGAGCATGGATTCCTACACACTCTTCCAAGCTCCACAACACCGTCATAGCGGACGATCCCTCTGCAGAGGCTCGAAGGTCCTCACAGCTCTCTCAGGGCGATGCTGACCCACCCTGGGTAAAACCCGTACACTACCAGTCCACACTTATATAGAGGACCTACTATGGCAGCAAAGTGGCTAAGCAACCACCAGCAGGGATGCTACCCCTGAACCCCAAGCGCCACGCGCAGAGCGGCAAGTCACTCCGACGCAGTGGCCAGTGCCGTGGTACTGACCCCTCCATTCGACTCCAGGGATTATATTACGCTGGCAGCAGAGGTGCACTAAGCCTCTGGGGTGCTTCGATCACCAGGACACCCCCAACACTGGAGGAGCAGTCAGGGCAAGCTTGCTTACCGACTTGAGCTACGCCGAGAAGCAGCTTGACTACCCAAAAGTCTTCCGTCCAGCAGGTACGCGAACTTCACTTAACTCCCAGCCCGAAGACCGGAAGTGACGGGGCTGTGGACGCCGAGCCTAAGTCTCGGGAGCGGATGAGGAGGTAAAGATACGCCCCCTGTACAGGGACCCAATTCCGACGCCCACCAATATCACCTCTCTTGGTAGACGCAATAAGCATAAAATCGACACCAGCAGGTTTCAGAGTTTTTCCAATCATCATTAGTCAGAAGAGGCATTATAACAAACACCTCCAGCTCAATCAATCTACCACATCCATCCAGAGGGAGAAAAATTTTCCCCAACGCTTTAACCTGCACCTAAACAGATACAAGAAAAGCATCGGGAGTCTTGGGATCCCCAGGTGCACCGAACCCGTACCCAGGACTTCCCAGACCCCTGGGGGGCTCGGAGAGGACAGTCACAAACGATGTGGATTGTCTGTACGGTGGCTCCTCAGACAAAATTTACAGAAATGACCCAACCCCATTTGTGTAATAAGTAGCTGCATCTACCTTACACTGTTCGAATCCTACTGATGATTCTCCATTGCCATTTGGGGAGACTGAACCCTTGTAATTGTATTGATGGATCCTCAACTAGATGTTTATTTCACCGATGATTGCTCCCATTGAGTTATCCATAACTTCTTACTGTTGAAAGAGGACTCTGTATAGTTGATTGCTGTGCGCCACGGCGATTTCCTTGATTTCAAGCGTTGTTGTTTTGCCTGAGTAATGTCTTGATATATAGGCAGCAGAGGGTTTTTCGGAATGTTTTTCCAGACCTTTAGGAGAGCTTTCGATCATCTTAGTGTTGGAGGTGAAATGTTACATAACATTGGAAACCATACGGTGTTCGTACTCCGAATGCATCCCGTAATTATCCGCATTGCCTGATTGGGTTGCAGATCTATCTTCTTCGTGTGGGCACTATTGATCCACGTCGGGCAGCAGTATTCAGCAACAGAGTATGACAGAGCTATGGCTGTAGATCTTAGAACATGACTAATGGCTCCACATGAAGTACCAGTAAGCTTTTGAAGAATATTATTTCTCGTTTTGACTTTAGCATCCATGTTTGAGAGACGCAGCTTGAAAGTTTGAATTCTATACAATGTTATATGCAGATATTTTGGAGTGCTGCAATATGACAAGAGTCGGCCTCTGAATTTGACTTCTGGTTTATAGTGCTCTTGTCTGTTGCGGAAATGGAATGCCGATATAACTGTTTTCTAAGGATTTAGATTGAGGCACTATTTCTTGAACTACACATCTAATGTTTCCAGATCAGTAGATAAAGTTGTTTCTGCATCAGAAAAGATGGGGTTCTGGTTCACCAAACAGATGTGTGAATAAAGTTTCTTGAAGATGTTTACAGTAAATCGCAAGTGTACAAATTGTATAGGAGGGGAGCCAAAACAGATCCTTGAGGTAAGCCATCATGTAGTTTAAACATTCTGCTTCTGTCGTTATCAGATATATCTGAAAGTATCTATTGCTCAACATGTTTTAAAGTAGGTCCGTAAGTTTTCGACATGGGATAATACTCAAGCATTTCAGAAGAAGTCCTTCTCACTAAACAGTGTCATAGACATCTCATATATCCAATAAGGCAGCACTCTTAGTGATTTATTCTCTATGCCAATAGCCATGATTCCAACAACCTCAACGACTGTTTCACTGTGAGAGCAGTCAGAGTTTTCCCTGACAGCACCACTTCAGCAGAACTCCGGAGATGGGAACTAGCGTACCAGAATATCCTGGATACAAGACACCCACCTGGACTTAATCACCGTTAAATTCCAATTAACCCATCACTACCTTTTTTTTTTTTTTTTTTTTCTGCTATGTTTATACCGTACCTTTACTAATTTGCTCACTTTACCATCGCCTGCCAAAATATTAAATATATTATCTCAGACATTGTATACCGATATCGATAGTCTACTCCTTATCCGCCCCCCCCCCCCCCCCACCACAACACGGTTAGTCATTAGGTAATGTTCGGTGTGCACACACGTTCCGACCCTAATGGCCCGTTTTTTCTATTTGTGAGCAAGGCATATGCCGAAATATTGTGTTGTTTGTTTGTCAGCATTAGTGTTCTCTCATCGTATCCGTCCACTTTGGTATGTGGTGGGTTAATTTCCCTTTCTTTTCTTATTTATATCGCCTAGAAGCCGCTTCCATTTTCCTTAGTTGCATCATTCTAACCCATACTCAATATGAGATGTGAGAGTGAATATCTGGTAATTACAACTCCTCACACGTCTAAATTCTGCTTGTTCTGTAGGAATGTGGTTACTGATTTCTTCAAAAATTCTATTGTAGATCAGACGCTCAAGAATTTGTATGTGGCACTTAGAAGCGCTATTGGTTGATAGTTTTTAACTTGTGTAGGGTCTTTATTTGGTTTCAATGTGGCAAATACTTTTATTTCCTTAATCAGCACTGGGACGTTTCCAGTTTGTAAGTTATTTGAGAAGAAATTGGTAAGCCATCCTTCCGTAGCTGGTCCACAATGGGCCAAATGTTCATGGTATACATCATCAAATCCTCCTGCTTTTCCAAGTTTCATGTATTTGATTGAATCTTTGGTTTCCTCTTCTCGGAATGGAGAATTCAGAAAATTGTTGTGTAATTTTAATCTGGTATTCCTTTTGGTTTGTTTGTCTTTTGTATTCTTAGAAATCGACACTATATGTTTGGCAAAATCATTCAGATTGATGTCAGTTTTTGGTATTTTGATCACAGGGCTTGATGACTCTAATTTTCTAATCACATATCAGGCTTTTCTGCTGAAGTAGGTATAATACAGGGATTCTACTGTACGATGCCAAATATTTCTATGATCTTGACCTTGATCTTGAGACCTGTTGCATTGTCAAAAGTTGGATATTCCTCATATTTCATTAGTACTTTCTCACTTTCTACGCTCCAACCAAGTATGTCCTCTTTCCGATATCCCCTAGGAATACATCGTCTAGCTTAACCTTTACTGACTCTACCAAATCTACTGTAATTATTGTACGTTGGCTTAATCCATCTGATAATGGACTGTGTTTGCTTTGCAAATTCAATCCAATTAATTTTCGTGAAGTTCCATCTTGGTGTAGGGTGAGATCGCATAATTGGTATAGAGGTTCCTACCCCTAGGATAACAGGTCTGTGTTGACTGTGGAGAAAATCCTTAACCACTGATCATTGTGCTTGGCTGAGTGAACTCTGGAGCTGGGTTGTAAAACATATGTATGGAGTGTACTTTCGGGACCATCAAGCTGAACGAAAAGTAGGCAGGTCTTTAGCATCGTAAATGAATTTCAAGTTTTCATTTTCCATCCAACTTTAAAGTACTTCACCATTTACATCATTCTTGCTATAGCCCCAGAGGTAAGGTTTACTGATAAAGTCACCCAGGACGACACATGGTGCTAAGAAAGCAACAGTGATAAGATGAGACCGAACTGTCTGAATAGACCTCTCAGTCAAAGGATACATAAAAAGAAGCCAGAAGATCCTTTTCACAACCCACAAGCTCGTAGAATTGTACCATCTCTACACGTTTGTTAAGTTAATATGAAGGAATAAGTGGGGCAAAATTTGAATATCTTTCCAGAATTGTGCAGAAATATGCAGTCGATGTCATCGTGCCCCAGGAAACTCACACAGCAGACGAACAACAGATACGACGCAGAGGGAGAATGTCGGGTTTTATTCGAACCCGCGTCCTCCCGAATGCGAGGGCAGAACGTTAGGAGAGACCCGATCCAGTTAATACACTTTTTACTTTCTGAATTTTAAATTGTTTTTCTGCAATTATTTTGAAACAAATCGAATGTAATTCATAACTACAACAATTTGACCATAACTTAAGATACTTCCATTATTTATACAATAAATAACAAATGAAACATGAACAAGATTTATTGTTACCACAAATAATACAAAAATATTTTTAAGAACAATGTTAAAAAACAACCGTATTTTTGAAGACCCTAAAAATCAACTTAAATGGTTTATAGGAATAATATCTTGAGCATATGGGCTACAAAAGCTTTTGCTTAACGAACTATATTTAAAATATGCAAAATTTTATAAGTTTCTAAAATATTGGATTGAGAACAATTACATTACTCCGACTCTGAAGAGAAACATGGGTCTGGCTGGCAGTTAATGCAAGTGTAAAGGGGGTTGACTTCTGCACAGATGATGTGTGCCCACTTCTTGCAAGAAATGCAATGAATCCATTCCTGGCCAGGTGTGGATGAGGAATATGTTTTAAAACACACCAAATAATAATACTCTCAGTCTTCATCAGAGTCCGACTCTTCTTTGGGATTTCTTAGTTTCTGGCGTTTTTTATCTTTGTCTTCTTTTCTTGGTTTGTGTATATCTTTGCTTAGCTTACCATCAAATGATTTAAATAATTTTAACTTGTGCTTTTCTGTCTTGATAGATTTCTTTCTTTCTCTCTCTATCGCGTCTTGTTCAATTTTGTTTTTTATTGGAGTATCTGTAAGAATACAAGACTTGAAGCGCTGTCTGCCTTTTTTACTTCTATTACGTTCTCCTGCTTTTGGTAGAGGATGAATTTCTTCTGGCAAAACCATTGGCAAAGTAGCTCCAAGGCTTGTAGTAGAGACATGTGTTGATCCATTTTCAGTGACACCAAGCATTCTTCATGTACAAGGTTCATGTACTCTTCCCGAAGATGTAGAAGGCTGCTTGACTTCTGCTGATGTAGAAGGCTGACGATCAGTTACAAAGCTTGACAAAAAATCTTCATCTGTAAAGATGTCTGGATTATATGGCATTATTCCTGTAGCTTTAAATCCTGCTATAATATTATTTGGTGTCATAGCATTTGAAAAGGCAATACTCACAAGGCTGGGGATGTTATAGATTTTTACAATTTTCCCAGGATTGCTGACTAGCCAATTGTCCACAGCTGAAAAGTAGAACTTTTTGAATGGTCCATGAACTGACCTGTCCAAGGACTGGAGGCGGTCGGACGTATGGGGAGGGAAAGACAGCAAAACAATCCCATTGTCCTTACAAAAGTTTAACACATTGATTGACTAGTGGGAGTCATGATTATCAAGCAGCAAAAGACAAGGTTGATTGGCTCTTGACTTGACATAGCTGTGAAAGTGTTTTATACAAATTAAAAATGTTGGTCCTGTCATCCAACCAGATGGGTGTGCCGTGCCAATGCACCCTGGTGGTCCCCCCTTGATGAAGTGTTCTTTGAAGAATACTCTAAGGAAAATAAAAAGGGGAGGGACAGTATTAACAATAGCATTTACTGCCGTTGCGATTGTGACTGTTTGCCCTCGCTCGGCGGAAGTAGCTATTGCCACCTGACGAACCCCCTTCTGAGCTAATATTTTGCAAGGACAGTCTGCACTCCAGTCTCGTCCGTATTCTACACATCTTTGCTCTGAAGCTTATATTTCTCGAAACCCTTTTTTAGGTTTTCGAAAAATGCTGCAACGTTATGTCTATTGAAATTTTTAGCTCGACTTAGGCTAGTCGCCTCTGGTTCTCTCAAAGAAAGATTGTGTTTCCTTTTTAAAAATTTATAAAACCATTTTGTAGCTGCCATTTTGTCATTTAACCAGGTATCTGACACTTTTACTTTATTTTCTAGTGCCAATTCATATGCCAGTTCGCGAACATTTTTAGGAGTTAGACCATAGTAAATTTTAGAGCTATATAAAATGTATTTACTAAGCTCCTCCTCTAATTCATCAGTTAATATTTGTCGATGTTTAGCATATCCCATTCATACACCTTTCTCAAGAGCTTCTGGTGTTTCAAGATTTTTTCTTTTTTCACCTTGTACCGATGAATGGTCATTTTGTCTATATTAAAGGTTTTGGCCGCTTCTCTAATAGACATCCTGCCATTTTTAATTTCTTCATATGCTCTTTCAAAAATATCGATGGGTATTTCGCCCCTTGTAGTTTTTTTCATTGTAGTTTCTAGGCATCTGAAAATAAATACAACAAATGATTATACCTGTGGGTCAAGTTGATACACCCCTAAGAAACGTATCAACTTGACCCAAACGTCGCCATTACACTAAACTCTAAATCACGTAAACCAGTAACATTTAAAACTATGTTCAATAGGTGAAATTCTTACCTTTATAGCAAATAACAATGTGATGACATCAATAGCAGAGTTCACTAAGAAATAAACTTGCAATACTATTTGAAAATGTGTAGTGAAAATTTACTTTTGGTGATCAAAAACAGTTTTTAGTTCACAACTCACAACATAAACCAACTTTCTCCTCGAGCACAGGTGTGGTTACTGAGTATCATTTTGTTGTCTGCGTCTGCGTATTAGCAAGTTATTGTCCTGTATCAACTAGACCCCGTCTCCCCAAACCGTTCACCCACCACGCTCGCTAAATTCTGGTTGTAAATACAGCCTATTTTCGTTACTAGATGTTATGCTACAGAAAGTTGTAAATAAAAAAAAATAACGTTCACTTGTACTTTTAAGACTTGTATTGCTCCGTCCCGTTGGTTTCCTAGCTGCCCTTAACTCACCTCTCCCTCTAATGGAGCATTTTACATTGTTTTATTATTGGCTAAACGTGTTCATATTGTACTAGGGTCGCCAACTGAAGCGTGATTCCTGCTACGATTAATTATTTCTATCGAAAAATTATTATCATCAATCTTTCGTTAATGTTAATCTATCGACTTCCTTCCAAAGATCGACAACGTTCATTGGATCTTAAGTGAGTCAGGTGCAAAATACTGATCAAATAGTTATTTCCATTAACATATACTTATTTAATATTCTAGTCGTAACGTTAGTAGACCAAAACAAAAATGTTATTTAGAATATTTATTGTACACCGCCATTATACGGTTAATTACTTCTTTATCATCAAGTAATTTTTATACTTTACTACCTACGCACTTAAAAAACTATTCAACCATGTTCATAGTGGTTGAGTAGAAACAAGGTCTGTGGCAATTTCACGGTGAAGTGGTGTGCTCCGTGTTCAAGAACTGCAGTAATATAATAGTGTAGGTAGCGACGGCGTTGGCTAGCACGCACAGTAGTCGGCCGTCGAGAAGGAACAGTCCACGTGCGTCGAAGACGACCCGACAGCAGCTGAGGTAACGCGCAAAACTCCTCAGGTGGATGTTGCTGTTGGTCAGCAGCAGGCGCTGAACTAGGCGCGGTGTTCTGGCAGATTCTCGCGTGCACAGTTGACAACTGGCGCACAGCAAGCAAAGCTTGGACGCACACCGAACCGTTACCAACAAGTAAGTCGCCACCATCTCGGCATTCGCATTCGCGTTGCTCGCGAAATAAAATATAGACGTCACCACAGCCGTGGTGATCTCCGCAACTTGCATTGCATTTGAGAAACCATAAGCGCTGTTGAGGTACTTGGACACCTCGATCAACGAGGAGTAGGTTTGGTGGAGTATAGCCACATTATAAGACAAGAGCCGGAAATGTGGAATAGATAATGATTCTGATGAATCCAGAGCCATCCAGGGGGAAAACTTCTGAAAGCGATCAAGAAACACATTCTCCTCGCTTTCGTTATATTCTGACTTTCGTGTCATGGGAACATTATGAAATGAGTGCCACTCCAGAACCTCATTTATTTTCATGAAGGCCAATTTTAATAAGAATACCCAGTACACGAAATGCAACGTTGCAATGTAGTTCGCGATAACAGCGAAATGGAAGAGGCCGGTTTTGAAATCTTGAGTGCTAAAAAGATTAAGTAGTAGTTCGGCAAGGTTGTAAGTCAACAAGCATAGAACTGAGCCGGCAGGTAGCCACGGAAGGCCGTCAGAGTGTCACTGCCTCGAAGGTGGAGGTCAGCCCAGAAGCGACGCTCGTGGCTGGCCGTGATGCGGGTCCTGGCGATGAGGCCGACCAATCCCGCGCAGGTAGAGGCGAACGTAAACAAGGAGCAGGGCACCTTGATGGTGAGAGGCGCCCGATCTGACGCCAACGAGCGCCACGACAGCACGGCCACGATCACATGTGAGGCCGCCACCAGAAACGAGTAGCAGAGCCCGAGTCTGCTTGGCCAGCCAGACCAGTGAGGCCAAAGGCCTGTGGGTAGCGACACAAGCAGCAGTGGTCTCAGCGCCTCAGCCACTTCTTCTTCTGCTGCTTCTGACATTCTTTGCCTTCCAGGAATGGCCTCCGGCAAATAGCACTGAAACAAGATCTAACGTCGGATGTTGCCTTTCTAGTAAGCATAGGGAAATAAATAATACCATACAATTTCAAGCATCCCAACAACAGATAAACTTATTCTACAAGCAGTTTTTCTCGAATATAGTAACTACATGCCAAAAGAGAATTAAAAGCGTACTAAAAAATGAATATACATTTGGAATGAAACCACAAATCAATTCTAACGCATGTGACATTAGCGTATGCTATTTTATTTACTAACCGGAACAATTACTCTTTGTTACAGCTAACTCAGGAATCCTGAAGTAATGAGTTTGGTATGTTAACCACTCTGGAAAACGCTAAAAATTGTTTTCTTTATTTCATATTGGTATCCCTTCTTCCTACCACTTGGTTACGTAAGTAATGAATCAGTCCATTGGCTCAGTGCCTATGGGCCTGAGTACTGGGGAGGAAGGGTGCTGGTTCCAATCGTGGTCATTATGTAAATTCTTCCTTTTTAGGTGAGCTTTGGTTATGACACAGCTTTGCTTTCTTCACATTTACTTACGTTTTCTTGTATTTCGTTGCATTTCATCTATTGTGCCGAGTAGCCCTCAGACACATTTGGATGAGCTACGGCTAGTGACGCCAATATTGTTCATGTTTAAGAGATGCGAAATCAAGGAAGAACTACTCATGCTTAAAAAGCAGACTTCCACATCCTGCATTAGTAGCGCCGAAGATTTCACGCATATGTCGGTTTTAATTGGGAGCAATGGGTGATAATCTCACGACTTACGTCACTAATGCATAAGTCTTGGATTTTCCATGCCGAGATAAAGATGAGTGACAGCGGAGAACTTCCGTCTTCACCGGGACATCGCAGCCAAGATCACGAGACATTACTTGTGGGGCGATCGTCACTCTATGCCGACGTGCTCCTGCTAGCCACAGACCACGCGGCCGCACCTGGAACGTGACCTCCACTCTGTTAGTGCGTGAAAGTTTTACACCGCCCATTCGGGCTGTTGTGTTTAAGTACTGAGAAGCTGCGATTTCCACGTACCCCCACGCTGCTGCACTCGGTCAATCCAGGACGCTTCGTCTTGGTAATGTAAATTTTTTGATAAAGCGACCGCTGTTATTCATGTGCTCCCACCCAGAAAACGCCCTGAACCTATTAACATAAGCAATTGCAAACGGCCTCCACATCATCTTCTTCCTTGTTGCGCCAGATTGCAAGAGATCTTTTGGGATTCATTGGAAGACTGGAGAAGGCTGAAGAGGGTCATGGGAATGTACACAGCGTATATTGGTTATGAGATATGGAAAGATATTGGTGTAAGAATTAAAAGTAATGCATGGAAGGGAAAAGATGACCATGACCACAAGCTGGCATTCGATTTCAGGCACAAGGGTGTAGGAAGATTCTCTTTTTTAGGTAAGGGTATCAGGGATTGGAATAAGTTACCAAGAAAAATGAATAATTTACAAAATATGTTGAAAGAATTTAAAGTTAAAATCTGTAGAAGGTAAATGTAGGTGGGTGCAGCAAAGGGAGAAGATGGGTGTGTAGGAAATTGCCACCGGAGCGTGCGCTCCATTACAATTTAATTAAATATTATTATGCTCTCGCCGACAGTTCGTGTTAGCTGGTCGTGGCATATCTGTGACTGAAATAACGTTAACTCAATAACTGCATGTCACATCATTACCTTTTGTACCAGCTATAAACATGTGTTTGTTTGCTTGTATTAGAAGTACTAGTTGTGGTATCCTTGATGTTGTTGTAATTATCGGAATCCTTTGTGTAGAAATTAAATTTTGCAAAGTGTAGTTTTGTGTAATTATTTGACTAAGGATAAGAACCCCGCTATATCTTTCGTACAAATGTCAACTTTGTACATTTCTGGTCCATCTTTATCGCTCCTAGCGGCAAAATTGGTTGTTTTTGCATTGAAACTACACTATGGACCGATGACTTCGAAACGAGAGTGGCTGTCTGTTGTTAGATATAATGTGCATGTGAACAAGTATTATTATATCACATCACAGGTGCGAGGAGGCATATGTATGCAGATTTATCCTGATTTTTTTCATGTTATTGTTTTCTATGTTGTTCCTGAGAATTGTGTTCGAGAGGTGGTGTTGGATTACGGCGTTGATTTATCATATCTTTCATGAAAGCATAGCTCATAAGAAATTGTGAGATATATTGTGATCGAATAGCATTTAAGTATATGCATTTGCGATCAGAGAACCGGAACAAATCGATACGTTGGAATTCAATCAAAATCAAGTGAGTGAAAGACTTGAAGCAAAATTATCAGATTTTCGTAACGAATTTAATGTAGAAATTAGATGTTAAAACTGGGGTACAAAATGTGCGGCAAAAATACGAGCAGGTGGCCGAAAAAATACAAGGAGTTGCATGACGTTCAATCGAGGACGGCAAACTAGTAAAAACAAATGAAGAATGCACGCAAAGACACTGCGGATAACAATGCTTTTGAGGAGCCCGTAACCAAGACGAAAATTCTGAAGGTATGTAGGAAAGTGGTCAGGGTGAGGTACAGCAAAATTGAAGGAATAATTGCTGCAATACAAAAATGTAATGATATCCGATATGAGCCAGAAGTAACTTTTGAAAGCTCTGCAAGCGCGAAAATTGAACTCTCGGTTCCGAATTTCGGAGTAAAACGTGGAACGTATCATAGGGCATTCGTTGACGACCTGGACGAATATTTTAAGGTCTATCGTTATTCGTTGGGAGTGTTATAAGACGAATTCAAATGGGCATTTTTGCAAAGATACTCATCGCTCACAGCTCAGATGCGGCTGAGGTTAAAAATATGGGAAGGGAAATATAATCCCGGCGATGGAGATAAACTGAGTATTAGCCATTCAATCTCGGTATCTAGACTAACAAAAAGTAGAAACAGAATTAATTTCTGCCATGACGACGCATTTTACGTCGCAGGTGCGGTGTCACTCAAATCCAACATAAGGCCTGTTTACTCAGCTGGACTAGTCAGTTACTGCAGTACAGCTACTCGCACCGTGTGACCGCATCGTACGAGTTACTGGCACGTGCGAGTCGGTCAGTAGCTCGCATCCGAGTTACTACGCCCGAGGCCGAGGTTACACAGTGCGAGCTAGCATGCGAGCTGGCCTAGTCAGTTACTGCAGTGCAGCTACTCGCACCGCGTGACCGCACCGTACGAGTTACTGTCACGTGCGAGTCGGTCAGTAGCTCGCATGCGAGTTACTACAACATTTTTTGATTTTACTCTCCACTCGCCTTCTAAAAAGTATCGACGATATTCCAGAAGAAAGGTATACTAGGGTTATCTCCAACTTCACTCTTGCAAGTATAGCATCCCTCATGTGGGTTTCTGGACGTTGAATTTTTGGACCAATTAAATTTAAGAGTATTTCCACTTGTGTGGGTGTCACTCTCATAACTGCTTTATATTCTCGTGGATCTTCATTATATAGTTCTTCAATTATTGTCTGCGTTGTCTCTTTCTTTGACATCCAATCCCTGACTCATATTGTTCTGTTTTTCTTCTTTTTTTTGCACAACACTTTCAGCTCGAAGTATTTCACCACAAAGTATTTTTGTAACAACTTTTATTACGGTATCAACTGCGATTAGTCGTGTATTTTGCGACGACATTTTATGAGACCTACGAATAGCTACTGAAAAGATGCGACTACACACACTGCAGTAGCTGTCTATTTTGACACCAGCAACTCGCACTTGTGTATCCGTGCGAGACGAGACGAGCTACTGTCATGCGAGTACACACGTGCAGTAGCTGTCCACTGTCAGGTCAGCAACTTGTACTGTGTAACCTCGGTCATAGATACGAATGTGGCAGCGACTTGTGGATATTTTTGAGTATTTAGACCAGTTTAATGGATGCTGTGGGAACCGTCATATCGGTCAATATTTACGGTTGTGACGGGATAATATTTTAGTATCGAAATTGTGTAAGTTTTCTAAGTTTCACTCCAGCCAGACGTCGAATAAGCACGTCCTGTTGTTCGACTTTCTGCCGATTGACAGTTCAGGTAGCAAGCTACACGAGCAGTGCTGAGCATGCAACCTAATACTTTTCCAGCAAGCTAGAATACATTATTTACTCTCACTTCTTCACTAACGAGCAACAAGTTAACATTTAGGCCTCGGAGATAGATATTCGCTACACCAACCTTACCACCCTCTGTTAGTTGTAAACTGTAGGGCTAAGTTTCATCTCTAGTATCAGTATCACGGGTTACGGAATACCTCCCGATCTTGTACAACATCGACTGTAGATGATTTACGGTTCAGTGCAGATTAAATGAGGTTTCCAGAAACGTTGTTTCATTTCAAGTAACTCATAGCTGTCCGCTCCCTCTCCTAAGTTACCCTCGATGCTCATGTTTATTTACTAGCACAAGAGAAGAAGAGGATAGGTTCAAGAAACAAGGATTCAAGAGCCGAAGATACATGAAGAAAGTTGGCGTAAGACATAGGGCATCGTAGGTTAACCTCCTTAGTACCCACGTGTCAATCATCCTGGTATACCCAATCAATATTATAACACGATCCTACAGTTAGGGTCAACGACACGGTGAATGAATCAAAATGTTAATTTTCAGAGGCATGAACGGGATGCAGCAAAGGTTCAAGTACGGCATCTGAAAGGGAACAGTAGACCGTGATATTAAAAAAAAAGGGAGCCAAGAGGAAGTAGAAATACGCAAGGACAAAGATAACTTTCATTAACTCGACACTAAAGTCCATGGTTCCCTAGCAACACAAAGGTGTCCACTCGAAACCGTCTGGTAACAGGAAGCGATTGATTTTGATCAGAAAATTCTAGAATCGCGAGGACAATTTGAAAGGGATGTCACAGAGGCGAATGAACGAAATATGGTAAAGGAATTGAAATACTGGAAAGACAATGGTTTGGAAGGGTTATCATATGATGATGGTAGAGAAATTAAAGAACATACGCTTATGGTATGTATGTAGCTCAATGCAAACATTTTTACTATTGACTTTACGTCCTTTATCGATTCTGTATCGCAAATTACGGAGATTTCTGAGACATTTTTGCGCGGATTGCAAGGGGCTGGAAGGAAAATTGAAATAATTCCCTCCTGCACTCGTATTTGGCGCATGCGAGAAATTGTTCAGCCAAAAAATTATAATTCCCGTTACCAAATCGGAATACAATATCTCTAATCTCGCTCTTATAGTCAACGGATTGCCGATGAATTTGCTGCTAGAGGCCAACTTACTGGGGCAATCCAAGGCCGTTCTAGATTGGTAGACCCGCACGATAAACAATCTTGTGTCCTTTCCCGTAACATGAACTAGGTGCGGGAGAGCATTTACTAAGTGGCATCCAAGGATTGACTGGTGAAGAACAAATGGAAGAAAGTCCTGCCCTACGTTACCGCTGGTGAACACCATGGTTGACGAGCGGAAGGACATTGGCAAGAAATCTTGTCAGACTCGCAGAAGAACCAATTAAAATTGTTAGTAGGAGCAATCTAGCTTTTTTTATTTAGGCCGAGGAAGATCAAAGGTATGGTGCACAAATTTAAAGTCACGGATACGTGGCCGCTGAGGGAACAAAGAGTGCCACGGGGTAGTGTATTGGAACCATTGATATTCGTTATTCTAATGAATGATTGTGATGATGGTTTACTGTAAGAAGTCAGGTTGTTTGCAGATGACATAATGTTATATAATAGGATCAAAGTGGTAGATGATTGTGAAGAGCTGCAAAGCGATCTGGACAGAATATCCAGCTTGGTAGGTAAACATAGGTTGAAGACAATAACAAAGAAGAGTCAGTTTTTACAGATAAAGTAAAGGCTGACTATGATTATAAAGTGAGGAAGGAATTGTTTGTTGAAGACTTTAAATGCAAATACCTCCGAAAAACATTTGATAAAAAGAAAAACTCAACTGGACGGGTCACAGTTGACAGGTGGTAGGAAAAGAATTCAAAATCATTCACTTTTTGAAGAGAGTGATGAGGGGATATACGAGAGAATTAAGGGAATTAGGTTACAAAACTTTTTTCAGACCATTGCTTGAATATGGTGGTGTTATATGAGATACACATTTTGTGTCTCAAATAGAGGAGTCGGGTGGGGTGCAAATAAGGGCTGCCTCATTTGTCTCTGAAAATTACCGCAGAACACAATTAGTAACTGATATGATAAATGAGCTGGAGACAGGAGGAGAGTTGAAGACAGTCATGGGAGTGTACAGGGAGTATGCTGGTGATGAGGCGTGGAAAGATATCGGTACAAGAATTAAGAGAGATACAGGGAAGAACAAAAAAAAAAAAAGATGACCATGACCACAACCTGGCACTCGAGTTGATGCATAAGGGCGTGGGGGAATTTTCTTTCGTAGGTAGGAGGGTCAAGGATTCATACAAATTACCAAGAGAAATGAATAATTTACCGAAAACGCTCAAATAATTTAAAGTTGAATTTCATAGAGGGCAAAAGTAGATGGGTTACAAGAAACTGGAAAAAATGGGTGTGTAGGGAAATTTCCATCGAAGGGTGCACTCTATCGCAACTAAATTAAACATAACCGAATCTGTCCTCAGGAGGAATCAAGTGAATTCCTCTTATCTAATGATCGTTCGAATAATTTATTATTTTACGAAAGCAGAATATCTGCAACAAATTTACCTTCATTTAAATTAAATTTCACAGGCAGCATGTCGCTGCGGATCTGTAGTAGAGGACAGATCGAAGTTATTACTAAAAAGTTGAAATTATGGCAGGAGAGAATATCGAGATAGAATTTTTGGAATACTGTTAAATAGCTTCAGAGTAATCTTCGATTTATACAAACGCAAGTTCCCTGTTTCTTCATTCATCTAAATTTTGCCCGGAAGCATAGACGCGTATTCTGATAGGATCATCGTATTTTGTGAAAAAATGCTGTCTGTTCTTTGTTCTCTTAAAAATAAACTCTGGAACGTTTAGGAATACGCAAGTTCAAAATTACAAGTACCTTTTTCAAGGTCAAAACACATTACTGCTAGCCTTTTAAGTAAGATTCAACACCTTATCCTAACAAATAATCTTTCAACGTTATATTTAAAATGTGTTCCCTTTTATTCCACTACCTTAAAGATATTTGATGAGCAGTTTGAAGTTTTGATAACTCTTCAGTCCGTAGAGTTCGGCAGCATCAAAATGTATATCTACGTAGAACTGTTACTCTAGCTGTAGTCACCCGACGTTACAGTATATGTCAGGAATTAACTTATACATATAAATTGCATTGTTTTTGGTAACTGTACGTCTCAATTACTCACCAATAAAATATTGACAGCTGGAGAGAATGACCCTGTCACGAACTACAAATTTTCTGACCGTTGTGTAACCGAAGGTAAGCTGTACAAATGTGAGAACGTAACTTGAATTTCGGCCTAACGCAGCATTCAATTCAATAAATGCAAAATCGATGTAGATATCTATCTTATGACAGCTTTAATGTAAATACACGTTTCTTTCACGGGTACCAATCTAAATATAATCAGGAAACGCAGATAAAACAGATTTCGATTTGTCAAAAGATTTTGCTTGCCTCTACATCGAATACCTCAAAAACATGTAAGAAGTTGGTGAGTTAAAGGAATGACAGGTAAACAAGTTTAAAAAACAAAAATAGCTGTAGGCTCTGTCCGAGCAAATGCACTAGTTTTTAAGTAAATACATTTGAAAGGGTAGCAATAAATAAATTAGTATCTCAGATGAACATATTTAGTGTTGCCTGCTTAAAATGGGTCTATATAGTACAGACCTATGGTAAGAGACCTTGGGTTAAATGTAATCGTAGACTTGGGTTCCTGTAGCTAAGTCTGCACAGAAGCCTTAGATTTGTGCTCGTATTTGTATGGGCGGAGCTCTTACTGTCAAACCTGAATTGCGATCTCATAAATTTTATAGAAAGATAGAAGAGTAACCAGAAGTATTAGTGTTGTTTGGAGATGCGAAAACGCTTGTGGATCGTTCTGCGTGCTATCTACGTTCCGCAGTCCTAAAACATTAATTCATCCATTCATTTTATTTCATCCCATATATCATTTACATACAATAAATTGTATAATGACTTAGGACAAGTCAATGATACTTCGGTTTCTAAATCACTAAGTAGATTCCCTCTTGTTTAACAATTTAATGTCTTAAGTTAAATATAAAACTATTCATTCTCAACACATACATGTTTAATTTGTCAGTCACAAACTTTTCACATATTCGTACTATATTTTTTTTAGCAGATTATACATATCACAGACAAATATGTGCTAAGATATCATATATAATTAAACATTGTCAATTCAAACCATTATTTTCAGGCAATTCTTTCCCTTATTCCATCATTTCAATTCTCTTTGATTGAGTAGTAGGCATTATCATATAAATATTCTTTAAGCTTATGCTTGAATAGTACTCTCTGAATACTGATTAATCTTGAACCTGTAGGAAGCTTACTGAACAATTGAACTCAAGAATAAGAAGGTATTTTTTCAGATTTTTTTTGTGCTATGTACTTGGAAACTAAAATCAGTTTTATTACGTGTTTCATACTATGTACTTGTTCATTCCTTTTAACAACATTCTTAGTGAGTGGTCTTCGCTAGCTAGTTGTGGCTCCAAAGTGAAATACAGGGACACCACGTATTTGGTTAAAATAAGAAAATGTCCTCGATCGACCACTCTCAACCACCTTATCTCCCACATCCCCACAGCTACCGACATAAACCACCAAAGTGCACGATGGGAGACTCGAGGCTACTACCACACACAAACCCTAGTGGTCTGCACTTGGTAGTTGTGGCTGCAAAGTGAAATATAAAGACACACACGTCTTTGGATGAAATAAGAAAATGCCCTGGGCTGACCAATTTCAACAACCATATTTCCCACAACCCACACAGCTACAATATGCAGTCACCATAGTGCACGATGGGATACTCGAGGCTACAGCAACACACAAACAGCAGGGATCTGCGCTTGGTTGTAGTGGCTGCAAAGTGAAATATAAAGACACACATGTCTTTGGTTGAAATAAGAAAATGCCCTTGGTCGACCACTTTCAACCACCATATCTCCCACATCCCCATAGATACCGAGATATAACCACCATAGTGCACTATGGGAGACTCAAGGTTTCTATCACACTCAAACACTAGTGGTCTCCACTTGGTAATTATGACTGCAGAGTAAAATATAAAGGCACAAGTCTATTTAAACATATACGTATGTAAGACTACTTCAACAAATACAACCAAAAATCACGCCGTCCAGCGTGCTTGTGTGCTGTCCTCAACGAGAACAAATCAGATCTCACGCTCACTTATCTGCCGGTCTAATTCTAAGACCACGTTTCAATGACTGCAGTAATAAGTAATCTCCAAGTGCAGACACAAAACAAACAAAAAGAAATGAACATTCAATGGTGTTAGAAGACTTTCAATCAATCTTTTATGACGTTCATACAGAATGAGTTCTATTCATTAAAAGAAATGTAAGGGGCCGAATGGTTTTACTGCTGATTGGCTATGTTTGTGGGCGTTTAGTTGACTGACCTCAAGGATTTCTCATCTATTATCTCGTCTTCTCTCTTCTGCGATGATCAGATTTTACCTATCATCTCGATGCATCTTCATTCTTCTTGTCTTGAAGTCTATCTAAAGTTAATACTAAGTCAGGCTGACACCATCCGTATTTCCAGTACGGAGCCCTTGATTAATAGTTTGCAAGATAATAGCAGGTGCAAATGGAACGGGACCTAATTGTAGCAATGGAACGAAGACATTTAACTGGTAAAACCATGTTTGATAGATGACTAACAATTGCATACAGGCAATACGTGATTGCTACAAGGACGAGTTCCGAGCTAGCGTCGATTATGGCTAAGTTAACATAATGAACAGTTGGTTAAAATCTATCAGTCTCTGGCTGGTAAAGACATACTGGCAGGCTAAGCTAACTGGTGAGAACGGCTAAAGATGTTATTTAACCCATGACTGTCGCTATCCTGAGAGCGAGTACTGCTCGTGAAACTCTGAGGAAAACTTGTGTTTACGTCAGTGATCGGTATTTAGTACTAAGCATATCAGTGGCGCTTTGATGAACAAACAACCTCTCCCGACACTGTAACACTTGCCTATCAAGTTGTCCCGATGTATAACTTACTGTCTTCTGGTCTGAATATTCACCCAAAATTCCAATATTTCCACTAATAATAATAGAGTCGATTCCGACATTGACAGAAATACCGCTGAAGAGGTGTGAAGTGGATTTAAATATACACATAAAACTGAGGAAGATAATGGTATACAAGGGATGTTTAAAAATTGCTCAAAAAGCATGGGAGGATTTAATTTAATTTAACTTAATTGCACGGGAGCGCACGTTCCGGTAGTGTTTTCCCTACACCCCAATTTTCCCCTTTGCTGTACCCACTTATTTCGCGCTCTACAAATTTTATTTTTAAATTCTTTCAGTGTTTTGGATAATTTATTCATCGTTTCACTTGGCAACTTATTCCTATCCCTGACCCCCTAACCTACGAAAGAAAATCTTCGCATACTTTTGTGCCACAAAAGCAGTGCCAGCTTGTGAAAATGTTCACCTTTTCCCTTACAAGCACTATTCCTAATTTTTACGGCAATATCTTTCCACGCCTCATATACGTCTTGTGCATTGCCGCGACTCCCTTCACTCCCTCATTTCTTCCAATTAATCCATTCCAGCTCATTTTGTCATATCAGTTACTGATTGTGTTCTGCAGTAATTTTCAGAGACAAAACTAGCAGCCTTCATTGTACCCTCTCCAACTCCTGTATGTGATACCCATATGTGGGTCCCATACTGCACAACCGTATTCAAGCAATGGTAACCTAATTCCCTTAGTTCTCTGGTACATTCTTTCATCACTCTCTCCAACAAGTGAATGATTTGAAACCTTTTCCTACTACCTCTCCAACTTGTCCCGCCCAGTTGAGTTTTTATCAAATGTTACAAGTTTTCAACAAGCAATTTTTCCCCCATCTTTTAATCACAATCGTTTAGGTTTTTTTTATCTGTGTGACTAATAATCGGACTCTTCTCAGCATTTATCTTCATCTCATGTTGACCTACCCAGCTAGATATCCTATCCAAATCACCCTGCAGCTGCTTACAGCCCTCTACCATTTTGATTCTATTATATTGCATTATGTCATCTGCAAACAACCTAACTTCTGACAGTAAACTGTCAATACAATCGTTTATTATAATAACGAATAGCAGTGGTCCAAATACAATACCCTATGGCACTCCCATTTTCACTTCCACTTCTTTTGGTACTACATTTCCTTCCCCGACTTTTTGCTTTCTACCTTTTAAGAATTCTTTTTCATCCACTCCAATGGTTTTATCATTCTATGGCTCACTCTAGTGTCCCTCCTGTTCATTTCATCCCAAATATCTTGTATATAGCCTATTAACTGAGATTCACATGAATGTACTTGTCGAAAACCATAATGCCGGCTTGATAACCACTTACAAGATATTTCTCATATACATTTCTAATGTGGTTGCATATCCTAACATGCCACCACATGTGACAATTGTATATTGGTAATTTTAAATTGTTTATTGATAGCATTAGTGTAATAAGGTCTACATTTACTGATAATTTGAACATTTTAAGGTAGGAATATTTAATATTAAGGAAGAGAGAGAAAGAGAAAAAGAGAGAGAGAGAGAGAGAGAGAGAGAGAGAGAGAGAGAGAGAGAGAGAGCGAGAGGATATGAGTAGGCAAAATCTTGCTGGATTCGCGGGACAGATGCTTGAGGCGTCTGTGATGTCAGCCAACTGTCGACAGCAAAAAATAGGGCAGGTAGCCGGTAAACCTTAAGTTTATCGTTGAACTATTCACAGAAACTTCCGTAGGGCATAGATACTGTTGGTAAAACTCCCAGGACAAAATGCTAAGGTTGGTACCATGAGAGGCATCTGAAGCTAAGATCCTGTTAGTTTTAAAGTTATAAATGGTTCTCGAGAACAAAGAGGGCATCTTTCTGTTTGCTGCTGTTGAAGTGATTGTGTCTGTACGTTAGTGCGACGCTTGCAGCACTCTGTGGCGATCAGAAGACAATACAGCATAATGTAACTAGTGAGTTGAACAATTTTATTTCTATCTATCTATCTATCTATCTCTGATACTGATTGCAAGTGTATATGGCTTTGTTAGCTGTGTTGTGCAGAATTGAGAAACAGTATCTTGAATGATGTTTAATTGTGCTATTGTACAAGATAAATTATTTGTAATAGAATACTATCTCGTGAAACCTGCTACTGATTTTATTGATACGGTCTGTCTCCCCATTAAATGCAGACGATCGTTTATAACGGGTCCGATAAACATTTAATTAACAGACATAACTATTAAAAAGTTGACAGAAAACAGGTTAAGAGAGTTAACGATGAGAGAAGGAGGGTAAACTATTGCAAATTTATTCACTAGCCATTTGGTTTGGTTGTCCACAGTTGGCTGACATCACAGATAATTGGCGCCAACTGTTTGAGCCACGTGTCCCGTCTAGGGATTGCAATCCAGCAAAGCGGGATCCCGCAATACCGCATCTTTAGACAGTCTGGCGGATCCCGCACAAAATTAAGCGGATCCGCAATCCGCAAAATTCGGCGGAAACGCTTGTCAGTCTGCGTGACTCCCTGACCCACTCGGTCTCTATCTGATGTATTGCACTGTTTTCCTGTACCCTTCCAGTTGGCATTTGACTCAAGTGAACATGTGTTTGTTTTTGTCAACCTTCGTCATTCGTAAGTAAATAAATACACTTTTGCGTATTCATTAAAACTTACGTTTGTTTGGAGTACACATTTCTGTAATATGAGTTATGGTGCGTATTTAGTACGATTTTCTAACTATATAATTATTTTTTAAGTGTCGCACGATTACAGCTTTTTATTCAGGGTTTCATTATTCCCATTTTCTGTATTTGCGGATAAAGTAATTGTGACAATTTCCTAATTTGCGGCTGAAAATTTGATTATTCGTTGATATGAAACTAATGTTATCGTAATTTAACGATCGCGTACCTATTTATTTAACAGCTATCAAAAGGAAATTGTAGGACTATATCCTTTGACTTATTGTTGTTTTGGACGCTGCCTCAATGCGTTTCTTTGACGAAAGCCACCTTCTTACATGTGCCATCCAGGCTTTCGATTAATCCCTCTTCTCCATGTTATTATTTCGACTAAAGGTAAAAAAAAGTTATTATGAAATTTTCACGGGTGTATCGACGAATTGTGTTGTAGGAACATCATACTTCGACGGCTGTCTCCGCCGTCTTCCTCACGTGTGTAATTTCGTGGTACAACCTATGAGGACTTCACTGCAATCATTCGCCGAGAAAGTCTCCTTTCTTACTAAAAAAAAATAATAATTTCCACTCTAAAAACGTCGTTACGCCACATAAGTAAATCTGAAATACTTGACAGTTTAGGTGTTGGTGAGTAGTTTCTTTTAATAACATTGAATAAACTGTAATATCAATCAAGGAATCGGGAGATATAATAATGAATCACGCAAAAAAAAGGGCCAAGTCTCGTGCATGTGCAGTGACAAAAAGTTATGAGGTCTTTTTCTGAGCCAAGTCTACACTCTACAGAGTATATTCACTTAACTTTGTGAAATGAAACCCTTTTTTCGATGTTATGGAACGTTTATTTAGGTTTTTTTTTAAAAAAAAACTCTTGTAACTTGACCATTAAGCAAACCATGTTTTTAAACTTATGTGATGTATTGTAAGGCACATAATATGACCTAAGACTCAATATTTTCCATTTTTATTATTTATTTAAAAATTGGTTTAGGTTAAAAAACAAAAATGTAAAATCTCCAAATACACTTAAGACACGGTAAAAAGTTTTAATGTCATTTTGCCAATCAAAATATTGTTAACTGTTAATTTTTATCATTTAACATTAAAAATTATTTATTAGTTTAATTATTATTTAATTTATTAACGTTTTAAGTAACTATGTTTTAAATATATGCGTTGAAAAACTGTTTGTACCAATCCCGCACGGATCCCGCGGGATTGGCGCAAATCCCGCGCGGATCCCGCGGGATTGAAAACACTGCGGGATTGCAATCCTTAGTCCCGTCAAACCAGAAATTCGTCTTCCTACTCATATCTTGTCTCTCATCTTCCATAATATTAAATATTCCTACGTTAAAATCACCAAATTATTTGTGAATTAAACGATATTACACTAAAATTCCTAATATACAATTTAAAATTTTATATATATATATATATATACAATTGTCCCATGCAGTGGCATGACATAATATCAATCCCTCTATTAATTTACATACAATTGGACTATAATCTTTTACCCTATTCGTCACTCCTCCTTTATGTACCGGTAATACTATCGCACTTTTCTAGTCCTCTGATAAGCTTCCGGAATCAGCTTAAATAGCGTCTCAAGAGAAGTTACAGTGTCAAATCCTGTTATCTTTAGGACATAAATAGTAATATTATATACACCAGCCCTATTACGCTTTTTCATTTTTTTCAGTTCCTTCATCATATCGCCAGGACGAATTTCATATTTTAGTTTGCTCATTTCCAATTGTATGGGTAAGCTCGTTCTCCGATTTATATGGTCTCATTTCTGAATCATCCTCCCTAATGGTCTCACTAAACCAGTTACTTAAAATCTCTACTTTTTTTTAAATCCTCAGTAGCATCCTTATCTGTTATTGTCTCAACACCCTCCCTTCCCCTAAGTTTTCTAACATAACCATAGAAATTCCCCTCTCTCCCCTATACAAATAATATTCTTTATAAACACATCTCTATCCATCTTCTTTACTATTATCAATTCCTTGTTTGGTTGTTTCAATTATTCCCTAATGCCTTGCTGTCCCTTAACTTTGTTAGAATCTCTTCTGACCTACATCTTTAATCACCTGACCTCCCCATTATATTACTTAGGTTCTGTACTTCTCTTTATTTTCTGTTTTAAAATATACATTTCTTCATCTTTTTTTTATTATATTCATGAAGTCTTCCCACTTCGACTCCACTGTAATTGTTCCACCCTTCCATTTGTTATAGCCAAGCCACGTTCTAAGACTAGAATTAATACCAAGCATGGTCATGAGCCAGTAACCGTACTTTATACGGTCATCGGCGCTCGATCAGATCGAGGGCGCGCGCGAAATCATTTTAGGTTAAGCGACGGCCGCGACGATCTTTTTAGGTAACGCTTGAAGCACGTTACCAAATAGAATCATACCCAGACGTGCTCGAGAGGTATTTAAGGCCGACCAAGCCGTCGGGGAGTCGAGCAGTGAATCGGTTAGTCATTAAGACAGTCAGTCAGTGTTCTTTCATTTCGAGTTCAGTTGACGATTCAGGATTCATCTCGACCCGGCCCAGCGGGCTGGGGTCGAGCCCAGGGACCAGCCAGTCTCTGCGCCCTCTGTCGCCGCGAAATGTAAGCATACCATCCAGTTGTTAAGGGCCGTATTGTGTGGATCTATCAAGTAACCTTCCTAGTTATGCATAATTGCTCTCTATGAGAGTATCTGTAAATATACTTCCGTAAGCCAAATCCTGTGTCATCAGCAGTTCGAGAATAAGAAGCGCGAAATCCCTCTCGGGGTGCTACCGCTCTCGAATAACCATCCTCACAGCAAGCCAATCTGATCTATTCACCCATCATCCTACTATAGTCGCTCAGGATCTTGGGCCTATGGTACCCTGCTAGCTTCTGGCATCAGTAAGTTAGCAATGTGAGTCTTTCGGGGTGAGATCGTTATGGTTACCATACTGCTAGCGAGGCAATCCCGATGGCTATAATGTGTAAAGGTAGCTAGAGATCCTATGATGGATCAGGACCACAACACATTTGTTGAAGTTTTCCCTGAAATGTCTCTTTAATTTCGAAATCTGTGCCTTTTTATAACATTCTGCAATAAATTGCAAGGTCACAAAATATAGGCGTTCTTTATGTATTTTGACCTGGATTTGAAATTATACTCAGAACATCCTATCACCAACAGTTTTTACTGACATCGCATACATTTGCAATTAGTGATAATGCAATATAATGATATTATAACATACAGGAAAATACCATATGAAGCTTACGCCACTAGCGGCAAACAGCGAACTGTCACGTTGAATATAAATGGCACTGCTCGGTCCGTTACTGGGTTGTGTTTATGGAAAAAATACGTATTAGTGTACAATGACTACCCGATGCTGTGTAAACTCTCCTAATAGTTTTTGTTACGTCTGTGATGAAAAAAAAAACACCAAAGAAACATTATTGCTTTCGTGAAAAAGGTTTACCATGCCAATTTCGGAGAGAAACTAGGTGACATCAATTAAGCACGGACTCTACAGGTCGTGTGTGTAGAAGATATACGACGGTGGTCATTACCAAGTCATTACGATTTGGTATCCCTATGGTCTGGTGGGAGCAAATGAAGCATACCGGGGACTGCTACTTCTGCTATTGTAAGATAACTGGTTTCACCAAGAATTCGTCCTGTTCTACATGGCCAGGATATACCTATACCATAGCCTCCAAACACATTAGATACAGATGACAGCAATGACATAGACCATGAAGGAGACGTATGATACTGACCTTGAAGCAGACACAGATGAGGGCCCTCTTCTGTTCACTCAGCCAGATCCTAATGATTTAGTGTGTGATCTGGGACTGACGAGGATAAGGCAGAGCTCCTGGGGTCAAGACTGCATGAAGACATTTGTGAGCACCGGGTACCTCCCATACTACAGTGAAGTCCAATGTTGATGGGTCAGTTCAACATTCTGTATGTGCCCAATGACTGCAAGCTTCGAGATGTGGCGAAGGCGTTGGAAGAAGCTGGCGGCGTTGGTCGATTCAGAGAAGGGGTCCCTGCTGCCCTCGTTGGCAACATTTGCCCCTAGTGGTGGTGGTATGGGAGTTGTGTTGTGCTTCGTTAGTTGTCACTACTAGTCGCTTTTACTGAGTTTTGAGTTGCCGTTTTTCATGGTTAGGATAAATTTAGACATTTTATGGAGTAGTCCTTCTACTTCACACTGACCAAGGTTGAGTACGAGGGTGGTTTGAAAAGTTCTCGGAATGTATTAGAATTAATTATCTTACCTCGGTGGAACTGCTTTTATTTTTTAACATAGTCTCCCTGTAGACTAATGCATTTGGACCAGCGATGTTCCAATGCCTTGATCCCATCTCGAAAATGAGATTCCTCCAGGCCTGCAAAATACCTCTCCAATTCGGCTGTCAGTTCTTCCCTTGTAGAAAATCTCCGTCCACCGAGGAAATTTGTCAGCTTGGGAAATAGATGAAAGTCTGATGGTGCCAAATCAGGTGAATAAGGTGGATGTGGCAACAATTCGTACCTCAGTTCATGAAGTTTTGCCATGGCAATAACACTTTTGTGTGGCGGAGCGTTGTCCTGATGAAAGATGACGTTTTTCTTTGCCAAACCAGGCCTTGTTTCGCGTATCTTTTCCTGTAATTGGTCTAGGAGGTTTGCATAGTATTATCCCGTGATTGTTTGGCCAGTAGGAAGATAATCTATCTGCAGAATGCCTTTTGCATCCCAGAAAACTGAGGCCATGACCTCTCCGGCCGAACGCACTGCCTTTGCTTATTTTGGTGGTGGTGAATCAGCATGTTTCCACTGCTTTGACTGCTGTTTTGTCTCTGGGGTACAGTAGTGGACCCAAGTTTCATCTGTAGTCACAAACCGGCGCAAAAAATCTTGTTGGTTGCTCTGAAAACGGGCCAGACTTTGTTCGGACGTTTCCAATCTGGTGCGTTTATCGTCCAGTGTCAAGAGCCGCGGCACCCATCTTGCGGATAATTTTTTCATACCCAATTCTTCGGTTAAAATATAATATACCCGTTCAGAAGACATCCCTACAGCTTCAGCAATCTCCCGCACTTTCAGTCGGCGATCTTCCATGACCATTTTATGCACTTTTGCGATAAATTCTGGGGTTGTAACACTTTTTGGCCGTCCACTACGTGGATCATCATCCAAGTTCTCCAGACCAAATTTAAACTCGCTGGTCCACTTGGCAACAGTTGAAAATGAAGGAGCAGAGTCCCCTAGTGTGTTCTGAAAGTCGGCATGAATGTCCTTTGCTTTCATACCTTTCTTTACAAAGTATTTAATCTCTGCTCGAATTTCAGATTTTTCCATTGTCACTAATCACTACGCTGGAACAACAACAAAGAGTCGTCACTACCACACTCCTGCAGCTAGATCACTGACGCGCCACGTGTTCACTCACAAAGGATGTGTAATTATTGCGCGGGAACCTCGTTACTCTAGCATTGATATCTAGCGGTGATTCCGAGAACTTTTCAAACCACCCTCGTATTATTCCGTTGTGTTTCGTAGTGGTTTTGATTCAAAATTTTTGAGCTATTGTTTTGAATCTGTTTGTCAGCTTAGGAGTGCCTGATAGTGTGCGCAATTCTTCAGTTGGAAAGTCGTATGGTAAATGAAGTGCTCTTTTCAGAGCTCTGTTTACAGTTTGGAGCCTTTTGCGATAAGTGTCGGCAAGAAACCCCACGCTGCACAGGCGTATTCCATAATAGGACAGATGAGTGCCTAATAAATCTGTATCTTCCATAATATGACGGATGAGTGCTGATAAATATGTATCTGACAACGCGAAGGTAGAGCGGAATATGTTGAGAACTGAAAATAACCTTCCCATTCTACATTCTGCGTGTTGCCTCCAGGCAAGCCTTTGGACCATGCTGACTCTGAGGTAACGTATAGAGTTGTTGAAGGGAATTGTAACACTAAACAGGCTCAGGAGCAGTGATCTCGAGGTTCCTCTTCTGTGAAACACTATCGCCCGAGGCTTGTCAGCGTTTATTTTTATTCTCCATTTTCTGGCCCATTATTCAAGTAGGTCCAATGCTGTTTGGAGGCGTCTTGCGATTAGTTGTGAAGGTGTAAAGTACGCTGTATCGTCTGCATACAAAGCAGAGTGAATTGAGATTGGCCTTGAGATATCAGACGAGAATATTGTATACAACACTGGGCCCAACACTATATTTTCCGGTACTCCAGGTCTTCTGGTTGATTAGACCTCATCACCCTGACTGAGAATGATATTCAGCTCAGGTACCTTTTTATGAGTTCAATATATGGTCCGGGAAAGCCTGCAATGGCAATTTTTAATAAAGACCTTCATGCCATACAGAATCGGCAGCTTTGGCAACATCAAGCAGTACCATTCCGCAATATCTGTGCAGATTTAAAGCGTCACTTATTTATTTATTTATCAATCTTGTTCCATGGATCCCTGCTGAGGAAGTACCTCTGGGATGTGAAACATGTCATTGTTGATACATATACACATAATATGAGTCATATCATAGTAAATATATATATATATAAGTATTTTACAAATACAAGAAATAATAATAAACATACATTTTTGCAACTGAGTTTTGCAAACGTCATAATGAGTACAATTAATTATTTTCTTCAAATTCTTGAATGGAGTAGAAGGAGTTGCCAATAAGATAATCTCTAAGTTTTTGTTTGAATACATCTTTATTATCTGAAAGCTGTTTTATACGATTAGGTAGTTTATTAAACAGATGTATCCCAGAATAATTAACTCCTCTTTGTACTAATGACAGAGATGTTTGTGTTTTATGCAAGTTATTTTTGTTTCTTGTATTGAAACTGTGTACCTGTGAATTAGGTGTAAACAGGTTAAAATTTTCTATGACAAAGCTCATGAGAGAATATATATACTGAGAATACATTGTAAGAATATTGAGTTTCTTAAAGAGTTGTCTGCAAGAAGTTCTTGGTTTTACCCTACACAGAAACCTAATAGCTCTTTTCTGTGCTATGAAAACTTTTTTACTTTGCGAAGAGTTTCCCCAAAAAATTATGCCATATGACATTACTGAATGAAAATATGAGGAGTACACCTGTTTCATTAATTCTAGATCTGCTGTTAGAGAAAGTGTTCGTATTGCGAAGGTGGCACTACTTAACTTTGTCAGTAGTGTAGTGATATGATCATGCCAACAGAGTTTCTGATCTATTTTAATACCAAGAAATTTTATACTCTCTGTTTCTAAGATTGTGTTGTTTTTATAGTTTATACATATATCTGGCTGTGCATAGTTTTTTGTTTTAAACCTAATATAATGTGTTTTTTCAAAATTTAATTTTAATGAATTTGCCTTAAACCAATTTGCTACTACTCTAAGTACTTCATTTACATTAAATTCTATAGTACTGTTTGGTGTTTTACGCACAGTCAGGTTAGTGTCATCTGCAAATAAAACACTCTTAACTTTGTCGGATAAATTTCCAGGAAGGTCATTGATGTATAACAGAAAGAGGAGGGGACCTAAGACAGAGCCTTGTGGAATTCCATGTTTTATTTTCTCCCAGTCTGATGAAGCATCTTTACTTATTTTAGAATAAAAAATTGAAACTTTTTGCATTCGGCTTTCAATGTATGATTTAAACCATTTACCTGCGGTCCCAAAAATACCATAGTATTCCATTTTTTTCAAAAGTAATTCATGATTTACACAGTCAAATGCTTTTGCAAGATCACAAAATATTCCTACAGGATTCATTTTATTATTCAGTTCCTCAAATGTGTTATTTAAAAATGAATATATAGCCATTTCTATGGATGATCCTTTTTTGAACCCAAATTGTGAATTAGTTAGGATATTATAGTGTGTAACATGTTTTATTACTCTACTATACATGACTTTTTCAAAAACCTTTGAGAATGTTGAAAGTAATGAAATGGGACGATAGTTGTCTACACATGTTACCTTCTCCTTTTTTAAATAATGGTTTTACAACAGCATATTTTAGTCTATCGGGAAAAACACCTTGTATTAAGGATTCATTACAAATGTGAGCAAGTACATGACTGATACAGTCTGAACATCTTTTCAGTAATTTACTTGAAATATTGTCATAGCTGGAAGAATTTTTAGGTTTTAATTGTTTAATGAGTTTATTTATTTCTGAGACTGTTACTGGTGGCAATTTCATCTCCACAAAGCTATTTGGGAAAGCAGTCTCAAGAAGCCTTAGAGCACTATGTGGGGATTGCTTTTCTATGCCTAATTTATCTACTACTGACGTAAAATGTTTGTTAAATATTTCACAAACTTCCCCTACTTCGCTATACACATAGTCCATTTTGTTCTATTTTTATGTCTTTAGAGTGATTTACAGTTTTTCCTGTTTCAGTCTTTATTATATTCCATATTGTTCTCATTTTATTGTCTGAATTTTCTATTTTCGCCGATATGTACTTGTTCTTGGCCTTCCTTATTACATTTCTTAGTATTTTAGAATAAAGTTTATAGTGAACTTTCAGCGCATAGTTATCTGATTCTCTCATTTTAAATAAAGGTCCCTCTTTGTTTTACTAGAGATTCTAATACCCTTTGTTATCCATCCCATGCCCAGTTCATTGTTTGGAGTGTTGAGAATTTTCCTTTTTTTGAAACTACCTTCAAAAAGTGTTAGAAATATATTCAGAAAGGAATCAAATTTCGCATTAACACCCTGCGCATTATATACTTCTAACCAGTTTTCATTGTTTAAGGTATCTATGAAGTGTTTTATATTATTTTCACTAATATTTCTTCTATAAACCCAGCTTTTCTTTATCTGTTTAACAGTGTTCCTGGACTCGATACATAATAGCTGGGCATCATGATCTGAGATACCATTTATTACTGGATGTATGCTGTAATTACTGCACTGAGAAATATCCATAAAAAAATTATCAATTGCAGTCCTGCTATTATTTTGTATTCTCGTAGGAAAATTTACAAGTGCTGTTAAGTTAAAAGACAACATCAAGGCTTCCATATCTAATCTATCATTGCTGTGATTCAGAAAGTCAACATTGAAATCTCCACATAATACTATTTGTTTGCTATTTGTAAAACTTAGTAGCAAAGACTCTAAATGAGATAAAAACAGTCTGAAATTACCTGAGGGGGCCCTGTAAATTGCTATCACTATCAGCTCTTCCTTATCATATTCTAGTTTAGTAACACAACATTCAAAGTGTTGTTCTATACAATACTTACTTACAACTACACTACTGCATTCAATATTATTTTTAACAAAAATGGCAACTCCCCCTTTCTCCATTTTACATCTGCAGAAATGAGAGCTTAATTTATAATTTGGGATGGACAGCTGAGATATTCCTGTATCAGACAAATGATGCTCAGATATACACAAAACGTCTACATTAAAATTTCTGGAATTTTGAATCTCTTCTAGGCTTAAGGTAATGTCATCAGTTTTACTAAATATTCCTCTTATATTTTGGTGGAAAATACTGGTCTGAACACTTTGACGCAATGACTTTGAATTGTTTATTTTATTATTACATACTGGTATATCAGTTGGAATTTTTAATTTCAACAAATTATGATCATCAGAGACATTAATTTCCTTAAGACATCTTAATAAATCTATTTTATTTACCCTAAAAAAGGCCGCGACTTAACACCATTTATCACAGGAATACCTCTTTCACTCACCTGGCATCCTCTGACCTCATCAGCAATAAGAAGCGAAAGCTTCCTCTTACCTCTGACATTCAGATGGAGTCCATGGCGAGTATAACTGTCCCTACCAATGCAGGCCACATCAATCAAACCAATGTGTGAATTAGCCGGCTGCCAGAGAACCCTTTCCAAGGATGCATTTGTACGCCTGATGTTATGCCACATCCAGGGTTTATCGTAACGCTCAAGCAAACCAACAAATCTCACACTTGTCTGACGTGTGTTCTTGGAAATGTGGGCAATGTCTCCCTCAATTGAATAATTGAGGTCTTTATCAAGGCTATTTCCTGGTCCCCCAACAATTACAACACAATCCTCATCTGAAAAATCTTTAACTAGGTCTTTCACATTTGCTACCACACTTCCAAGATCTGCATTTGGTTTGAAAATACTGCAGACTTCATAATCTGGCCCCAAGTCAGACTGAACCATCTCACTGATTCCCCTCCCGTGACTGCTCCCAAGTAACAGTACCTTCCTGCGTTTACTTTTAGATACACCCTGAAAACTTTTCCCTTTTACTTTGCAAGAACCCAGATCGTTCAGTCCAACCTGACGGTCCTCAGAGTCACCATCTAGATCCTCCAATGGCCGAAACACATTGGATGTCTCCAGCTGGAAACCATCAGACAGACAGCGTCTCCTACCTCTCCTGCCAGAGCTGACTTCCTTCCATTCACTGTTCCGCCTATGCCTAAGAACAGAGTTTTCTGCCTTCAGGGCCTTTAAATCCCTCTCTGCAGATGCCAAATCTGACTGGAGTTTCAGAATCCGCTGCTCCTGATCACTAATTCTGCAGGAGTGACAGTTCCAGGAAATACTGACACAAGAGTCACTGTTAGATACATCGCTGCACCCCCAGTGAAACCAGCGCCCGCAGTCCCGGCATGTCACTCCTTCTTTTACTATCCTTCGGCAGTTTCCACACTTTGTATCCATTGTGATACTTTCAAAACAACTTAAGAATTTACAAGCAAAGGAACTTTAAAAACTTTTACTTTTTAATAAACTACTTGTGTGTCAAATGCCAAAGAAATGCAAAAGTAGCCTTCTACAAAAAATGTTAAAAACCTATGTATATCACTCGAAACTTTTCCTAAAAGTGAATTACAACACCTGTCAACTACAAGATTTACAATAAAACTGCACAAATGCAAACAAAAGAACTTTTTAAACAATTACTATGAAATTTGATACCCTAGAACTCTGAATCACAACTAACCTCAAATGTAAACAAGTAAAAAAAAAATGCGTTTACACTGTACTGATTATGTATTAAATAAAACGGTTCACTATCACTTGAGAACTTGCCAATCTACTTTGAAACAAAACTAATGCTATTAAATCTTACTTACAATGAACTGCTGCTACGCTATAACAATAATATTAATACTAAACGTTTATACCGGATGTAAACAAAGCACGAAACACTGAATTTACAATTGACGGATTTATACTGAATAAAACGTTCCACTAACACTCACACTACTAGAAAATGATATTATTCAACGAATTAACTACCTTACGAGACAAAATTTAACTTTTTAACTACAAAAACACAAATTATTAGCACTCGACACGCACTAAAGCGCGCGGCAGACGAATTCCAAAGATGACTTGCTTCCTCGACGACTCGAACTAGTTGGTTTGTGTCTCTTTATGAAAACGAACTGCTCAGCTGAGATGAAATTTAGGCGTTAAACATGTATCATAAACTGGCTCAGTAATAATCTTTCAAAAATTTTGGATACAGCAGGGAGTAGCGATACAGGTCTGCAATTTGAGGGAATCTAGTAATCTTCCAGCGCTTTGGGATGGCCACAATCTCGACTTCTTTCCATACTGACAGATATGCACTTTCACTGACGATTTCGTTGAAAATTTGGGATAGCCATTGTATGGCAGCACTTGGAAGTTGGCTCAGATTCATGCTATTGATTTCATTCCAACCTGGCGCCTTCCTTGGGGGTGATCTTTTAAGCAGGTTGATAATTTCTGTTATATCGATTTCCTTTATTTCATGTTTTTCCCACTCGTTAATTACAAGTAATTGGCGCAGCTGTCGTTGAACATTTGCAATGTGATCATAAGGGTCCGCTACTGAGCGAAAGTTTTCGTAGCAAAGGGCATTGGCTTTATCTGTGAACTCTAACCCTTGCTGCCCGTATAAGGCTGGTGTAAATGGCTTTGATCTGATAAACATGCTCGTCTTCAATTCGGTGGTGTGCAATACAGTCATCCCATTGATACCTTTTGAGGGCTTGTAACCTGACTTTTACTCTTTTCACTCTTTTCTGTATGCTAGCACTCCACAAATACTTCCTTACCCATTTTATCTGATTCATGCCCACTATATTAGATTCACATGAGTATCATTGCTTAAAGCAAATTTGCAGATGCGAAATCCAGTTTCTTTCGTTATAGACATTTTGATATGATTACATATCAATCTTTTCATCAATTTACCTTCCACTGATGTCAAATTAATTGTCTGTCATTTTTTCAAGCCTGTCTGCCAGCCCTCCAAATGGACAAGAACCGACTTGAAAAATATTTGTGATATTATTGAAAAAGCCGTTCCAACTCGTCAACATTACATATTTTAAAAACGAAAATCAAAATTTTAGTTTCCACACCTAGAGAGCATGGAACCAGCTTGATTTGTTGTAATTGAATAAAAAAAATAAGTTATAGACGATTGAAAAGCATAAATTTTTCCTATAAAACACGTTAACGGCATAAATGGATAAACGTCCATAACTCTGGTATCTGGAAAGGTATAAAATCGAGGAAGCTAGTATCTGTTTTGTGTTGGTTTCGTGAGATTATTGTGATTAATTGTGATAAAGTATAGCAATACCTCACGTAAGTTATTCCATTCAAAATTCATAGGCTCAAAAACCAATCAGTGGTAAAATCCGTTCACTGAAACAAGACAGACATTAAAAATTCATTCACCGACGACGAGATGGGAAACATTCTCTTTTGCACATCCTCTTGTATTCATTTTGTACCAATATAATGGTTAACAGCATCAGTGATAGCTCACGAGTTTCAACTATATTCCGTGTATTTTAAAGGATGTATTAAATTAGTTGCAATGAAACAGAGCGAGAACACAACCACTTTTTAAACTCAAAGGGGCATTTAAGGGGTTTACTGCTGTATGTAAGTATAACCTCGATGAATTAAGAGCTACTAAACTAAAGCAAAAATACCAATTTGAAATCCAGTTTCTTTCCCTAAAGACATTTCTGATGTGATTGCATACCAATATCTCCATCAATATACCTTCCACTGATGTCAGACCAATCAGCCTGTAATTTTTTCAAGCCTATTTGTCAACACTCCAGAATCAGTCACTTGAAAATATTTTTGATATGATAAACAAAGCCTTTCCCAGATCAGCTCCAAGGCTGTAAAAATCAAAGTTTCCAATTTGACCATTGTTAAACTCATCGATTGGAACAAGGGGAGAAAGAATTCGTATAAGCATCAGTATGACACCTTGTTTCTGTAATCCTGTCTCTCCTATCACCGCACTCGTATTTTTTTCAAGAAGTTCAAACCTACGTCATCTGTCTACATAAGCACAATCTATGTAACAGTTCTGCTTTGTTCTAATCGATATCGAGATTTCACCTTCAGTGGCCACGGCCACCTATGTGTTGGTGGTACATGTAAGTATTTGGGCGTGATGAGCACTGAGGACTGTGGGAAAAACATGTCACACTTCGCACATCCTGTAACTATTCAGTCTGGACGTAGGCTATTCAATCCCTTTCCTCCAGTTATGTGCATGTGTGTGGTGATGTATGATGTATGGAACTGTGTGTATGCATGGACATGTGAGTGTGTGTGTCTTCTTATGTGGTTGTGTGTCTAATACGATAGGGTTCTACTCAGCTGTGAGATTTCCCAATACTGGCTGGCTACCTATGAGTTGATGATACACGTAATCAATTGGGTGTGAAGAATAATCCTTCGCCTCCGTGTATGGCGAAAACACGTCATCCTTTGCACACACTCTAACACATCTGTCTGATAATTTTTTGGCCAGTCATGTGGGTTCTGTTCCACGTTTTCGTTGCGTTGATTGCGCTAGTTGTGTCGCGCTCACTGTAGACATGGAAATGTGTGTGCGTGTGTGTGCACGTTTCTCTCTGTGTATGTATGCGTAAATATGGTGATACCTTCCTTTAATTCGTCTGTCAGGATGTATTTTGTGCTGATCCTACACTTATGTTTGTGTGTGGTGACGTATGGATTTGTGGGCGAGAGCTATTATGGATATGGGAGTTATGATATCTGTCTGATGACCAAGTGTCTACTGCTACTCATGATACCTGGGGCACACATTAGTGAATGGCAGAAAAGACTCATGGTGGTGCTGATGTGGACAGTTCTGTACCTAGGGCACACGATACTGAATGGCAGAGAGGTCTGTAGTATGAGATAAATGAGACGATATTGATGTGAAAAGTTTGGTACGTTGAACACATGTTACTGATGATTGTTTCGTCAGTCATGACCCATGGCTGTTCTGCCCTTCTTTTTCGTTCCCATGATTGGGCTGGTTGTTGTGTCTTGCTCGCTGTAGGCATGGAAATGTGCGCTTGTGTGCGTCTCTCTGTGTCTATATGCGTAAAAATGGTGATACCTTCCTCTAACTCATCTGTCAGGATGTATAATTTACTGTTCCTCCACCTATGTTTCTGTATTCTTGTGTGTGGTGACGTTTGGATTTGTGGGTGAGACCTAGTCTGAATATGGGAGTTATGATATCTTTCTGATAGCCAAGTGTCTATTGCAACTCATGGAACCCGGGGCACCTGTTACTGAATGGCAAAAAGGGTTGTGGTGTGGGAGAGATGTGGCGGTGATCTATATGTTGATGGTACATGTATTCAATTAGATGTGATAAACAATATGTATCCGCTAAACACTGAGGTGTATGGTGAAAATTTGCCATCTCTTGCTCACCCTATATCTCGTCTGTCTGATGATATGCAAGGAGAGTTCTGTTTTTCAGCCAGTCATGAGGCAAGAGAGTACCGCCGCACTTTTTCGTTTCCATGATTGGTGGCGGTAGTTGAGCTCAACTCGCCGTAAGGGAGCATGAAAAAACTACGTGGCTCGGTCCAAGGGGGGGAATGGTTGGCTGGAAGGCTACGCTGGGCTACGTCGGGGGAGGGAGGGGGGGGTTTCCAAGCTTGTCTGTGTGTGTGTGTGTGTATGCGTAAATATGGTGATACCTTCCTATAACTCGTGTCTCTCGATGTAGGATGTGCAGTTAATTTCAACCTCTAATGTGTGTGTGTGCGTGTGCGTGCGCCTTTTAGCTTGTAACCATTGTTTTTTGCTGCCGTTTGTGTTTGAATATGAACCGTATTTTTTCATGTTTTTCACTACATGCCCTTCTGGATAAAAATGATTTTATGGAGAGGGTGATGAGGGGATGTACCAGAGAAGCGAAGGACTTGGGTACAAACCCACAGTCAGACCATTGCTTGTATATAGAGGTGTACTATGGAGTCCACATTTTTTGTACATCAAATGCAGAGTGCAAGGGAAGCAGATAGATTGGTCAGTGGAACACATTCAACAGCTAACACAATAAAGGAGCTGGGCTCGATGCCCTGGTAGATAGGAAGGTTGATGTGGCTGTGCATCGCGTATAATGAGTTTAGAATAGATATTGGTGGAAGAATTCTGAGTGGAAGGGAAAAGTTGGCCGTGATAACAACCTGGCACTTGACATTAGGTGATGAGGAATGGGTGGATAAAATATTCAAACACCCACTTTCATATAGGAATGACCAAGCAATTTACGACAGTTCAAGTGTCGGCGCTATCCTCGGCTTAATGGAAAGTGACTGCACCTACGGTGACGTTTCGGATACTTGTCGATGCATGGAGATCTATGAAAATGCGAGTTATGATGTCTGTTTAATGACCATGAAACTATCAGTTAGCTAAGAGCAGTACGGTAACTTTATCGTGTGCGCTAGTTAGTTGAACAAAGAACGCAGCGGTTGATGTAAAGAGTAGAATACCTAAGACACATGTTACTGAATTGCAGACAAGAGACGAGGCTGGTGTTAACAGTATGGTACCTGGGGTACATGTATCTGAATTACAGAAGGGAATTGGGTTACAAATTTTGGGTAGACTATTGGTTACATATATATGATGTTATTGTTTGAAGCACACATTTGGGTACCAAATACAGGAGTTGTAGGGCGTGCAAAAGTGGGCAATTAGATTTGTTTGTTAGCCCTCAGTTGGATTGGGAATGATTGGAAAACAGGAGGAGGTTTGGAGAGAGGAGTAAATTGTCTATATCTCCACCTTGGCCACAGTTGTAGCTAGTCGACATGTTCTGTGGAGTGCACTGTCTTGGACGTATACTCTTAAGCAGATCAATTCCTCAAGGGTGGAATTAGTAAGATTAATTAACAGACGGTGTTTTATTCCTGTGACATAAGAAGTACTCACGCTGTGCTGTTAAATAAAGTTAAAAGGTGTGTAAGTAAATACCACACAATATATCTCTCTGTTTCTAGTGAATCACTGATGAAAACTTTATACTTACTGACAGGTTTAATGACCTTTAGGACTCTAGGCTAGGAGTCCTCGCCCCTATTAGTAGGGAATGAAAGGGTGGTAATATCGTGACTGAGGTGCTGAATGTCAAACCACATCAACCACATAATTTAAATCAGTTTTCTTTCCTAGCAGATTTTGTAATGTGATTTTGCATAAATTTCTCCACTCATGTGCCAACCACAGATCAGTCTGGAATTTTTACATTTCTTACTTGTGACCCGGTACTACAGTGGGCCCCGACGGCCCAGAATTAGCATCTACAGGGGGGGCGGGGGGGAGGGAGGAAATATCTGCAGAGATCACTGATAGTGTTACAAAGTAGTGGTAAATACATGCTTTCCGACATTGATATTTAGCCTTTACTCCTGTTTGTTGTACGTCATTACTCTCATCAAAGTAGAGACACAGAATATTTGCCACCCATATAAAAACATTTCCCATTTCATGACCATTAGCAACGTTTAAAGGCATATGTGTGGTGGCATGGAATTTCATAAAGTTCAAGGCAATAAATGGTTTGATAAAAGGCAAGAGAGGCATAATAACAAAGGAGACAGCGTAAAAAACTCACATCAATGTTGATTGCTGTTGTGTTGTGTCGCAAGGGATTGACTGAAATTTTAGACAAAGTACAGTTAGGGACCCTCAATTTGTGATTGCTTGCCACAGTTCTTATGACAGAATAACAGAACTGATACATAGCTTGTGCTTGTGTAGACAGATGACGTAGGTTTGAACTTCTTGAAAAAATTACGAGTGCGGTGAAATATTTCATACCAATGATAGGAGAGACAGGATTACAGAAATAAGGTGTCAAACTGATGATTATACGAATTCTTACTCCCCATGTTCCAATCGACGAGTTTTTCCATGGTCAAATTGGAAACTTTGATTTTTACAGCCTTGCAGCTAGTGTGGGAAAGGCTTTGTTTATCATATCACAAATATTTTCAAGTGGGCTCTTGTCCAAAGACTGATTCTGGAGGGTTGACATATAGGCTTGAAAACATTACAGGCTGATGGGTCTGACATCAGTGGAAGATATATTGGTGGAGATATTGACATGTAATCACATCAGAAACGTCTGTAGGGAAAAAAACTAGTTTTCAAATTGGTAACTTTGCTTTGGTTTAGAAGCTCTTAATTCAACAAGGTTATACTTACATTCCCAAGTAAACCCTTACAATGCCCCTTAATTTTTAATGTCTGTCTGTTTCAGTGAACGGATTTTACACACTGATTTTTTTTTTGTTGAGGCTATGAATTTTGAAAGGAATAACGTATGTGAGGTATTGCTATACTTCATCGCAAGTAATCACAATAATCTCATTAAATCAACACAAAACAGGTACTAGCTTCCTCGATTATATACCTTTCCAGATACCAGAGTTATTGACGTTTTCGATTTACTGCCGTTAATGTATTTTATAGGAAAAATTTATGCTTTCCAATCATCTATAACTTATTTTTTTTTTATTCAATTACAACAAATCAAGCTGGTTCCATACTATCTAGGCGTGGAAATTAAAATTTTGATCCTCGTTTTGAAAATACGTAATGTTGACGAGTTGGAACGGCTTTTTCAATAATATCACAAATGTTTTTCACGTCGGTTCTTGTCCACCTGGAGGGCTGGCAGACAGGCTTGAAAAAATGACAGACAATTAATTCGATATCAGTGGAAGGAAAATTAATGAAAAGATTGATATGTAATCATATCAAAATGTCTATAACGAAAGAAACTGGATTTCACATCTGCAAATTTGCTTTAGGCAATGATACTCATGTGAATCTAATATAGTGGACATAAATCAGATAAAATGGGCAGGGAAGTATTGCTGGAATGCTAGCATACAGACACCGAAACATTTCTACACGCTTTCGACACTGATAATGGGATCTGCTTATCGCTAGGCAAACGGAAATACCTGAAATATTTCTCCACTCTTAAAACCTTGGTGAATACCTGTCCATTGAGAAAGTGCAAATGCTAGGAAATATTTCTTAAAATCGTGGCAAAAATCTCTCGCATTTCGCAACCGTGAACCTGACGCATGTTGGGACACGCCGCCATCTACCGACAGCCGGGTACTACGCGCTGAAGTTTGCTGCCACATGGCGACAGTTGTGCAAGTTACAGCGGCAGGCGAGCGCGCGTGTCGTAATAGATGCCACGGCTGCTGAGCAAGTAGCTACATGTCCACACCTGTGCAAACACGCCCGGGGTGGTGGAATTCCCCGTGTTCGCTTCGCGGACCGGTCTTAAGATCTTTTTTGTCTTAGTTGGTGTCCCCCCACTACTCTTTTGCCACCTCTGAACCTCAAACTGGACATAATGAAATAGGTATTATCTAATGTTTTGCAACTGTTTCAAATATCAATGTAAGAAGTTCCCCCACATGTCAGATGCTAAATTGAAAGGGTGCATGTTCACTAGTCCCGATATTCAGAAACTAATAGGAGATAAAGATTTCCTTCATTCAATGAACGTTGTGGAACATAGAGCGAGCACTGCCTGTAAGTGCGTGGTTCAAAACTTCCTGGGAAACAATCCTAGCCCAGAGTATATGGACATAGTGGAGATCATGCTGGCGAAACTAAAAATGCTGGGATGCTCAATGAGTTTGAATTTACATTTTTTACATTTCCACCTCGACTTTGCTCCAAACCTGGTTGCTGTAAGTGAGAAACAGGGTAAAGATTCAATCAGGATATGAAGTACATGGAACGCCGGTACCAGGGAAGTTGGGAAGTTCGAATGATGGACACTACTGCTGGATGCTCACCGCGACCACGTGGAAAAGCAGGGCCCATACGATGACAACTTAGAAAGAACGGAATGAAGGATGTTAATGCACATTTTGTACCCCATTCTCTGTATGCATCTCCTCACTGTGTGCATATTTTAATGGCGTTGTTTTAAATTTGAATTATACCTCAGAATGATGTGTGTGTCATATGTATGTACTACTTCAATATGTGATAACTAGGGTTCGGAACTTTATGACTAAAAAATAGAGAAATATGCATGCAACTATGACCTCAACAAGACTTAAATATGAACTAAAAAGACAAAATATGACCAAAGATATAAATTTACTACACATCAAAACTCGCACATTGGTACATCATTTATTTTATTTAGTAGTGTCTTCTTCATGTAAACAGCATAATTTGCTCCCGTGCACTCACTACAAAATTGAGAAAATACATTTTATATCGCTTTGTTGAAGTCTCTTTGATTTGACATAATTTACAGAAAATAACTGTTTCATCTGTACTAAAATACTCCTCTAAATTCCTTTAGATAACTCCGGAACATCGCACTTTTATCTTTTTTTTTCCAGCATGGCGGTACTCACTGCTTCACTGTAGATTAAACACTGACTGACGTTTATTTTCAAAAGTATTGGCGACAATAAGGGAGCGTCCACAAACCACGTAGCTCCATTTTGGCCTCCTGTGTAACTCCCCCTCCTACCACGTGGCTTTTGTCTCTACTTCCCCCCCTCCCCCCACACGTAGCTTTTTCCCCTATTGATTTCAGAAGACATTTTGTACTGTTTTCTCTTGTCTTTTTTTTTTTTTTTTTTTTTGTAACTGCTTTACGTCTCTCAACAGCGAGGTCTTTAAGAGACGGGAAAGGAGGGGGGCAAGGTATGGGAAGGAATTCGGCCATGGCCTTTTTAAGGAAGCATCCCAGCATTTGCCTGGAGTGATTTGGGAAACCATGGAAAACCCAAATCTGGATGCCCGGACGGGGATTCGAACCGCCGTCCTCCCGAAGGCCAGAACGCTATCCGTTACACCACCACGCTCAGTTTTTTCTCTTGTCAGACTATCATAAATTACATATGGAGATAGTTAAATGACCGAAATAAATATTCACATGCTGTTGTACCTCATTTTAAACTGTGAGAAATAATATGATTGGAAAGCTACGTGGCCTGGCTCGGAAGTCTCCCCCCTCCCCATATAGCCTTCCAGCTAACACCTTTCCCCATAGACCGAGTCACGTAGTTTATGGACGTTCCCTAAGACATTGATTGCCGCGGAACGACACAGACATGATCCTGCTGCATTGTCGAGATTAAAAGGGGGGCGGGACTTTAAGGTTTATAGTGGGACTATAATGTATAACTTTAATTCTTGACGGGTGTATTCTGTCTAATTCAGCGATAACTGGTTTTGCGAAATAGGAGTACAGTTCCGCAAATAATTATCTTATTTTCTTCTCATCTATAATTTCTAGTGAATTCGCGTTATTAAATTACCATATTTTTCCTCAAAATATGATCCTATGACCATAAATATTATCGTAATATGACCAAAGCTAAGAAAATGGCCTGAATATGCATTTATATGCTATATAAAATACATTAAAATACAGTCAAAAACGTTCAATCATGTTTAATTCATCATCACAGCTCAGAAAGAAGGCAGGAAAAAAATATGACCTGTCCTAAACATCTGAACCCTATTGATAGCAAACTATACGATTTGTGCCAAAACTGTGGGTGATATAGTGTTTTCAGTATCATTTTCGAATTCAGGAGGCAGAAATACGTGGAGAACAACTATTTCTGCTAAAATAAAAAAAATCACTGCTGCATAGTGCAATTGTACCGATTTAAGCCGGCCACACACGGGGCAGGGCGGGGCGGGGCGCGACGAATCGCCTGACTTGCCCTGTCGTGCTGCTGTCACACACAGAACGAGGCGGGGCACGACAAGTCAAACATTTAGCAAATCACCTGTCAGTGAACTTAGTGGGAGCATACTGGTGTGTAGTGTATCATTTTGAACTGGATGAAGATGAGGAGACCGTTTTGTTAATTTGGAACTATTTGCAGCTCTTGGACCACAATGTTAACAACAGAGAGATGTGGGTACACCCTATATACCTGAAAAGGAATATAGGAAGTTCTATTTCTGAGCTTCGAGCCGACCCAGACAAGTTTTTTGATTATTGTCGCATGCCAATTTCGACATTCGACTTTGTACTTGAGAGCATTTGGAGCAGAATAGAAAAGCAAAATACCAACTGGAGAACAGCCATACCCCCAGAGGAGCGGCTTTTGATAACCTTAATGTATGTATATTGGTCCTCTTTTTCCTCAGCATTAGTTATTCAACCATATAATAACACTGTATAGTCATAAAAATTTTAAATCTTACAGTCATACATGGCACACATACAAATCAGTCGAATATTCGAAACACAACACAACCAGACCGCTAGATAGTGGAGCCCGGGGAGGGAGGGTGGGTCCCGTGACAGCGCATGCGCAGAACGTTCTGCCCGGCAGTGACTTGCCCCGGGGCATAATTTGTTTCAGCTTCGCATTTGCCCCGGGGCGTCTTTTCGACGTGCCCTGCCCCGCCCGGTCCTGCGTGTGGTGCTCCATAGGCGCCCGTGCGTTTCCCGTCGCACAAGACGCCCCGAGGCAAAATGCCCTGCCCCGCCCGGTTCTGTGTGTGGCCGGCCTTAACCTTCAATTTTGCCTACCAGTTTACGGAATCCTCCAATTTCAATCAGAACTGCTTCACGATCACAACATATTCCTTCAGTTACATGGCACCACACAAGGTTATCATCGGGCATTATTAGAAAGATATCCATGTTTCGGCCACTTGTGTACTGCTCTACCACTTGCATAAAGCCTCCTTTCTTTATTAAGGATACGCTCACACACTACAAGAAGTTGGGGCTAATTCAATTAAGAATAAAGTTTAATCGATGCCTACGAAATTATATTTATAAACGTCATAGAAAACTGAATTGTAACAACAACTGTATGTAAATATTAAAAATATCTTCATACTTATTTTGCAATTCACATAAAACTCTACATGGGAGAAGGTGATCTGTACAAAAACTAATCTCTATTCTGTGTATTCAAATATCAGTACGCCAAATTATTAACCTCGACATAGCTATCCTGTTAATGCGACCCTAGTACGTTGATAGGATAAATATTTCACTGCATTCCATAATTAAAGAAGTTGATCGCAAGTTAGTCAATAAATTATTGCGGAAACAAAGTCATTTGTCTACAAGGGAATCCTACCCTATTCTCTGCGACAGTTCCATAAGAACATTACAAACGGTTGCAAACCGCGGAACTCTTCTATAATTCACGACACTATTAATCACTTCCTTCCGACACAGTTCGGATTCAGCGCGACAACACTCTAGGATCTAAAGGAGTTTTATACGCTACTTACATTAAAGATACTTTACATTCTTCCAGAATTTTATCTATGAATGCAGTCTACTATTGAGACCAATCTTTACACCGATCCCATTTCAAGTTGCTTTGTACTTTCACTCCTAAGGAATCAACGTTGCCAAGAAATGAACAGATTATTTTGTACTCTTCGCAAGTGGTTTCCGTTATTCGCTATGGGTAATTATCTGGCACTTACTGACAATGTTGCCACCTTAGCAATTTTGTCGCTTGATTCAGTGACTTTCGAAGTTCTATAGCGATATTCTTAAATATGTTATCGCTAATAAAATATTTGGTGATTTTTAGTGATATTCAACCTTGCAGAGTTTCGGAAAATGTACTGGCCACACTGCAGTCATAACTAGTATAAAGCATTGTCAGGGATCACAGAGCATGGAGGAAGGAAATATATGGAGGAGAAGTGACGTTAAATCTGTGAAGCAGGCTCTAAACTCTCGCGCATGCGCAGTGGCGGCAGCGGCGATATTGCGCTTCCAAACAAATGCGATGTTCACATGCTGTTAGATGCTGTGATTATTTCATTTTGTAATGTGTATAAGTGTTTTATAATGCCTTCTTGTGTTGCATACGGTTGCACAAATTGGCAAGAGAGGAAAGAACCTGGAATATCATTTCATAAGTAAGTTGAATTCTAATTATCGTTGTTAAAGTGGGCGGTAGGAATTGCAAACTTCGCTGCCTGTCTATAAATATTTAGTCACGGCTCTCAATGGGATGACTTTGCTCTCAATTTTTTGTTGGTGTAGTGTAGAAAAGCAGCATTCCTTGCAATTTTCCACATAATAGACTAGCATTACTTTTTAACGAGTGTTTAAAATGAGATTTAAAGGGGTGTGTTTTACATCGCGGTTCAGTTAATTTAGTATTGCGCTTTCTTTCGTCACGTTGCAGTTTATACTGACAATGTATCATGAAATTAAATGTGTTAAATTATGCTATGCAATCTAGGAATCTTGATGAAGCAAACGATGTTGTTACCGCAAATACAGTTTGCGATTCAAATACGCGTGTGTGGGTATGTCTACATAGTTTGATTCTGTAGCGGCAATTTAATGGAGATTGTGGTTAGGTCTAAATGCAGTCTGTACCAGAATGGTTTTGTTGTTCCATAAGAGACAAAGAATTTATCTATTACTGATAGTATTTTCATGAGAACCAAGTTAGTGACAAAACGTGTATTGCGATGGAAACTACTTACACTTCCAGCTATACCCAATTAAGCTTACGATGTATGGTAACAAAATAACTACTTTTATTCTGGTCTAGGCCTCATTTCAACCTAACCACAAGTGGTAGTAAAAACAACTGAAATATCCATTCTGCATGTCCACCACATAATTCATTGTGGCTTTGGCAGAAATAATTTTTAGTCCAGGCCGCATATCAACCCAATCCCAGTATATCCCGAAAACTAAGGAAGATATCGAAAAATTATATTCTTTATTTTCGATTTGTCTCGTCGTGTTACATAAGAATTGATCGTTAAATTTGACTTTTGCGAAATTTTTCTTCTGCATTTCAACTCAAGACACCTCACTTTTGATACAGTATATCTCGAGAACTAGGCGAGATATCGAATTTTTTTATTTTTTATCTGTCTCGTCTTTTTAAATAAGAATCCGTCATCAAATTTGACTTTGACCATTTGTTTCTTCTGAATTTCAACCAAAAACATTTCACGTTTGAGACAGAATATCTCGAAAACTAAACAGGATATCAAAAAAATTTATTCTTCATTTTTTGTCTCATCCATCACCAGATTGCGGCGTCACGTTTATCCTAGAGTCCCCTTGAGGTTTTTATACATATTCCCCGTGTCTGTATGGAAGCGGCCATGGCCCCCCTCCCCCCACTCCTCCTCCGCCCGGCTTCACTTCAATGCGTGGTGAAGGTCTCTTGCGTTGTCTCCAGAGCAGACAATTACAGAAAAAAATCTTTGACCACAGACACAACACTATAATCTATACGTCTTTAGCTGTGAATGCCTTCTGTTAGTTAAGTTTAAAGCAGGCCATACACGTTACGACACAAAGACTGTCAGTCGAACCGTCGCACAGTGGGGCGAAATCTCAAAAAGCTGGCCAAAAGTCGAAAAAAAAAAAAGTATTTATTCATGGAATTTTAAGAATACAGTTGGGTAGACTGACTCCCAAAGTATCTAACTTCATGATTAGAAAAGGTCCGAGGCTTGACGCAGACGCTGTACATAATTTGAAAAGTAAACGTTGAGCGAATACTATTGCGAGATACAGAGGAAGTAAATCAACCGTTACTTTGAACTGGTGTTAAAGTTTTCAGTTTTGAGCAATTTTCATCATTCAAAATGAAAGGAGATCGTGATGGTGAGTACAATGTTTACATGTATTACAAATACATAAAAAATATTTTAAAGTTAATTATTTAATAAATAATTTTTAAACAAATTTACAGAGTTAATTTGTATTTTTCTTTTTCAAAATTGAAAACAGCTATAAGTTCCACGGAGTTCCACAACGAACCTTATTTTAACTTCATTCTCTACTATTTATCTATTGAAGTCTCAAAAAAAATAAAAAAAATGCTGCTATAAACTGCTATTCCACAATTCATGCAGCTTAATTTATCTGCAGTTTACCTGTATTTGTTATTGGTCTTTTTCAATTTTAAGTGTAAATTATAAGTTATTGTCGTAGTTATTAAAAATATTTAAAGTATAATCAATTTTTTTTTGGGTAGTATTATAAAACTATCGTCTGAAATAACACATCATTTCAAAATCTAGCAGTTTAAAACATTGTTCTTCCAAATCTCGCATAGCTAAGTCCACTAGTATTGGATACACCTATAGGTGTGCCAAATTTTTTGTTATAACTTAGTCTGTTATCGGCGAAATTAACTTAATTAATACGATATACTGAAGAACATCATACGAAATTAACTTCTTCTTTTTAAATAAAAAAGTTTCCTCGATAGCTTTGAGTTTCATTTTGTAATAAATCGTCATGTTTCAGTCCCCCACCCCACTTACTGAAAACTAATATAAGTTGCCCCCCCCCCCCAGTTCAAATCTTGCCCCCCTCTAGTTCTGATCCTGGATACGGCCTTGTTTGTATGGTATAATCTAATTGTTGATAAACTGATTTAGATTTTATAAATTTGAGATTATGTAACTATTTTTAGCAAATATTTCAGATACTTACAGTATTATATTACAACTCACTAGCTATTGCTTCGATGGTTTTCATTTTGCTTTACAGATCGTGATTTATAAGCTTCTGTAATTGTGCAAAACTTCAAGTTAATTTAACATTTCACTCCTGAGAAAAAGGTATCTAACATAGAAATTTTCGAGTTTTGAAAAAAAAGATCAAGTAGGTGTGGCGTCTGAGTGTAGGATTAATGAAAACCGTCAGTAACACCGCGAAGAAATGTATTATACCCAACAAACTGTATATAATTCTAATCAGGAAAGTTTGTAATTATTTTTCACTAAAAAAATGCAAATTTTTTACATTTTACACTACCTGGTTCTGATAGCTTGGTCGCATGGACCGTCTCAAACATCAACACTCACGACCAATGCGATCGTATACGACCGGAACGTATCGTGTCGAAATGTTCGATGACAATTTCAACGGACCCCTCGACAGGCCATACCGTCGTAACGTGTATGGCCTGTTTAAGTTTTAGTTAGCTTCGAAGCGTTCCAGAAAGTTATACAAATAAAGTTCTGCTGTTTCAGTGGTGTCTGAAGTGGTATCTATCGCTCACTATGGAAGTGCGACTGAAAAGGAAGACTGTGTATACACAAAAGTATCGAAAACTAAAGAAGAGTTTAAAATGTGGTTACAGCCTGTGATAAACAATCCTACAAGAGCTTTTTGTACCTTTTGTCATTGTGAAATATTCGCAAGAATTAACGATATAAAGAAACACTGTGAAACAAAAAAACACAAAGGCAAATGTGATGCAATTTCCAAAAACAGATGGACTGAATTTTTGCCGGCATCTAAAGATAATATGTACTCCGTTAAAGTTGAAGGTACTTTGTCCCTGCTTATTGCAAAACACGCAATTGAACACTTGTCTGAAAAAATGTATTACTGATTCAAAGTCTGTAATGAATGTTAAAATGCACAGAACGAAATTCACGGAGGTAATTAAAAATGATTTCAAACAGATGCTTTTGGATGATATTGATTCTCAAAAGTATAGTGCACTTTTAGATGAATCTACTGACCTCAGTGTATCAAATTATTGGGCATAGTCATTAGATATTTTATCTGCACGCAAAATACAGTTATATCTGCATTTCCAGTATTAGGACCATTGAAGAGTGCTGATGCTCGTGGAATTGCTACTGCCTTGGTAAACTGTAAACTTCAAGGCAGACTTCAAGACTTGCAACTGCACCTGAAGATGGCGACGGAGAATAAAGTCGCCGAAATATTGTGCATTAACAACAACATCACTCGGTTTGTTTCCCGAGAAACGTTTATAAATAAACAACGCCGAGAAAGATTACATTCATTTATATGTTTACATATGGTTTTTTATTGAAGAACTTGATTGTAATTGGGGTAAATAATTTCTCTGCAATGAATGGGATAAATAATGGCGTACATAATATATTGAAAACATTACCAGAATACGGTTTACCCAATTTATTTCTTGTTAGATGTGTTTGCCACCCTCTGCAATTAGCAGTGTCACATGCTTCTGAGCAAATATTGCCATCAAATATAGAATTTCTCATCAGAAAAACCTATAAATGGTTCTCACATTCATCACCTAAACGGTGTGATGAGTACAGAGGAATATTTGAGGCGATAAATTGTGGTGAAAAACTGTTGAAAATATTGAAGTCATGTGACACTCGTTGGCTGTCGATTGAAGAAACAGTGACCAGGATTTTATCACAATGGGAAGAATTAAAATTTGATTTTCTAATCAATAGAGATAATTGCTATACAGCCGATTTACTTCATTTCATACACGCCGATGAGACAAATGGCCCTAATGTTTGCTTTTTAAGGAGCATCCTGAATGATGTACAAATTGGAGTGAAGAGCTTTGAAAGTGAAGATTCAAATCCTGTTGCCTTGCTGAACACCTTGAACATGTTTCGTTCTATTTGTAATAGGGTACTTATGCCTTCAGCGGCAACAACTGATAAAGATTATTTGTCCATTAAAATAGAAAACCACTTGAATCCGGTACCCTATTTAGGATATCTTTTTGAATCTCAAGTGCAAAAGACCTCATTACCCACCGATGTCATAAATAAAGTCAGAAAACGTTGTATTGACTTCACTATCAAATTAGCAAAAGAGATTCAGCAAAGACTACCTTCCACTACATTATTTTGGGAAAAAAATATGTCTTTTGAGTATGGAAAATACTCTTTGCCAGGTCAAAGACAAAAAAAGGTCCAGAACTCGAATTTGATGACGAAAAAATTGACGAACTCCTTCAGCAATTGCATGGTATTAATTATGTTCAATGAAACGCTACAAAAAAAGTCATTGAATTCTGGGCTGAATTTCGAAAATACGAGAATACTGCTGGAATAAATACCTTTCTGGAGTTATCTGATTTAGCCATATAAGCTTTATCATTTTCTCATTCGAATGCCGAAGTAGAAAGATTTTCAGTACTATGAACATTGTTAAAAACAAATTGAGAAATAGAATGGCTGTAAATACTCTTAATAGCATTATTTTTACAAGGAATCAGTTAAAATTGTGAAAAAAACTGCTGCAGTTACTAGCTTCCTGCTGATATGATTGTTGCAATTGGTAAAGATGATGAATACTATTTTAAATCTAAGATTGACTATTCATCTCATCCTACCACATCTGCAAGTTCTGTAACTCCAACGATAGACCAAGATGATGATGAAATACCGATTAAAGAATCTGATGTGATTTTTAATAAATATTATGTCGAAATTAATGAAAATACTAATTGTTTAAAATATTTTTACATTACTAAGCTTAAAATTTTACTTTACTTTATTTAATTTAGCAATTTCTAGCGACTCTTTTAGTTCTAATCATCCCGTAATCTAGTGAGTTTTGAGACCAGGTCTAGCGACTTTTGTTTTTGTAAGATGGCAACACTGCTTACTGACATGTTTCAACCATGGAGGAAGGAAATGTATGGAGACGACGCAAGAGACCTTCACCACGCATTGAAGTGAAGCAGGGCGGAGGAGGAGTGGGGGGGCATGGCCGGAGTGGAGGGGGCATGGACGCTTCCATACAGACACGGGGAATATGTACAAAAACCTCAAGGGGACTCTAGGATAAAGGTGACGCCGATATCTGGTGATGGATTATTATGTAACTCGATATAACAAATAAAAAATGAAGAATAAAATTCAGGGATGGCCAACCCGCGGCCCGCGGGCCGCTTGTGGCCCGCGGTAGGTCATTTTGTGGCCCGCGGGGCTGTATCATCATATACGTAAGCTTTGATTTTCAATGGCAATATCTACACTAAGTTAAGCTGATATTCAACCAAGATCATCGCTCGATTGATCTTGCAGGGATGGACAGTGCGGGTGTACAACCGAGCATTATCAGTGCTTATGTTCCTTTCAGTGCGTTAGTGGTTCGCCTGTCATTCTTGGATCGCTTGCGTCGGTTATTGCAGTTAATGTTTCCACCCATAGATGGAAGTACACTATTTGCTTTGACTGTTGTATTTGTTTCGAAATGCATTGTCTATATTCCATGTATCTGCTGTACTGTAGTATTTGTGGTGTGTTGTCGTGATCAACTTTTAAGAACTAGTTTCTGTTTTATATAAGTCGTGTGTATGTAAGTATTACTATTGTTAAAAATACGTTATATATGTGTTGTTGCATCTTTACCGATTATGTTCCAGTTATTATTATTATTAAGCGTTGCGGTTTTAGTAGTTTCTACAAAATAAAAGCACGTGACTTTTATTCATTTCTCTTTCTAGTTCAATGAAGTAATGGCGTCAACTAGTAAAGACGTTGGTTCAAAGAAACGAAAAGCTGCAGATGAATTGAGAAATTTTCAGGATAAGTGGACTACTAGCTATTTTTTGTAGAATTTAAAACAAAACCCATATGTTTAATATGCAAAGAATCTGTTTGTGTATTGAAAAACTATAACATGAAACGGCGTTGTGAAACTAAACATCTACATAAGTTTCATGAGTACCAAGGACAATGTCGATTAGACCAGGTAAAGACGAGTGGTAGGGAAATTTCCACCGGAGCGTGTGCTCAATTGCAATTTAATTAAATATTATTATCATTAAAAAGGAAACTTTCTGCACAGCAACAGATATTCACTAGCACTGCTGCAGAGTCAACATGCCACGTAAAATCGAGCTATGCAGTAGCTTCGATATTAGCCAAGAAATCGAAGCCGTATCCAGATGGTGAAATTGTGAAGGGATGTTTGGAGAGCATCGTTGAAATTATGTGTCCAGAAAAGAAAAAGGAATTTTCAAAAATAAGCCTCTCTCGTCAAACTATTACCAGACATGTGGAAGACATTGGGAAACGTGTTGAAGAGAATTTGAAAAGCAGAGTACCTGATTTCGTACATTATTCTCTTGCATTGGATGTAAGTACAGATCTAACAGATACTGCCAAGTAGCGATTTTCGTAAGAGGTGTTGATACAGTTAAACAAAACAGAAGAATTAGCGGCTCTATATCCACTTAAGAACACTACAACTGCACGCGATTTGTTAGTCAGTTACAGCAACATTAAATCGTTTTTCGTTAAAACTTCACAACTTATCTGGCGTGACGACAGATGGAGCTGCAGCAATGGTTGGAAAACATGAAGGTTTAGTAAAACTGATTGAAAATGAAGCCAGCAAACTTGATTATACCTCATTATTAAATTTTCATTGCATTATTCAAGAGAATTTGTGTGCCAAGTCTTTAAAAATGGATCATGTCATGAGCATGGTTATCAAAACTTCATTAGATCGAAGGGCTTAAACCACCGTCAATTCCATGAATTCTTCAAGCATTTGGATTCTGACTATAATGACCTTACATTTTATACTGAAGTAAGATGGTTGTCCCGTGCATAAATGTTTAAAAAAAAATTGTTTGATTTGAAGGAAGAGATACAATCATTCTATGCCAGAAATTTGAAAAGTATCCAAGAGTTTGAAGACGTGGCTTGGGTTTGTGACTTCGCGTTTCTATTCGACGTAACTAACCATTTATATAACCTGAACATTCGTCTGTAATGCAAAGACCAATTGGCTAGTAATATGTTTGATGTTGTTGCCGCGTTTAAAATTAAACTTGGGCTATGGGAACAATAGTTGAAAAATAAAAATTTCACTAATTTTTCAAAGCTATCATTGCAAGCAAACGTGACACAGACGTTGGCGATGAAGTACAGATCATTAACATCAAACTTGAACCTTTAGATTGAAAACCGATATCAAGATTTCAAAAATCATCATATTCTTTTATCCGCATTTTCAACGCCATTCTCCGTTGATATAAGTTCACTGCCAGGAAATTTGAAAATGGAATATTGTAAATTGTAGTGTGACGCACAGCTTAAGGAGAAAGTCCACCAGGTTGGTTTGGAAGAATTTTACAGAAAACATCTGGACAAGGAGAAATATCCTGCATTTTACAAACATGCTTTGCGGATGATTTCGCTATATCGAAACACTTATGTGTGTGAACAGCTTTTCAGCCGGATGAACAGTATCGAGTCACAACACAGAACACGAATCATTGATGTTCATTTGGAGAACTTTATGCGTGTAGCCACAAGTTTTTTCGATATCAATATTGATACCCTTAGTTCTGCCAAACAATGTCAAAAGTCGCATTAAGATAATTGTATATTAAATACTTCATTAAATACCCATATTCCATTTTAAGTGTTTTTTTCCTTCATAAAAATATTAAAGTATTTTTTTCCAAGAAAGTAACGCATGCTGCCCGGTAGAGAGTTGTTGTTCCGAAATTTGGCCCGGCTGCTGAAAAGGTTGGCCCCCTATGATAAAATTTTTTGATAGTTCTGCTTAGTTTTCGAGATATTCTGTCCCAAATGTGAAATGGTTTTGGTTGAAATTCAGAAGAAAAAATTGGTTAAAGTCAAATTTGATTATGGATTCTTATTTAAAAAGACGAGACAAATGAAAAATAAAGAATAAAAATTTTCTATATCTCACCTAGTTCTAGAGATATACTGTATCAAAAGTGAGGTTTCTTGAGTTGAAATGGAGAAGAAAAATTTCGCAAAAGTCAAATTTAATGATCGATTCTTATGTAACACGACGAGACAAATCGAAAATAAAGAATAAAATTTTTCGATATCTTGCTTAGTTTTCGGGATATACTGGGAACATCGCAATGTTTGGAAGCGCAATACCACTGCTGCCGCCATGCGGGAGAGTTTAGAGCCTGCTTCACCGATTTAACGTCACTTCTCCTCCATATATTTCCTTCCTCCATGGTTTCAACCTCCATTTAAATAACATCGATATAGACAAGAATTTAATTAATTGCGATGGAGCACGCCATCCTGTGGCATTTTCCCCCTTTCTTGCATCTGCCTACTATCACCCTTCATGAATTTTGTTTTAAATTCTTTCAGCATTTTTGGTAAGTTATTAATCACGTCCCTTGGTAATTTATTCCAATCTCCGACTCCTTTACTTACTAAAGAAAATTCTCCTGTTCCCTTATATCTGAAATCGAGTGCCAGTTTTTGGTCATTGTCATCTTTTCCTTCCATGCATTACTCTCAGTTCTTCATCCAATATCTTTCTAGCCTCATTATCAATATACACCTCCTACACTCTCAGCAAACTCTTTCCCCTCCTCCTGTGTGAATCCCAATCCAGCTCCTAAATGATATTAGTTACAGTTTCTGTTCTGCGAAAATTTTCATAGCCAGCAGAAACCTTTCCTTTCAAACAGGTAACCGAAAAATCAGAAAACAATCTTAAATGGACGTTAAAATTGTATCCAGAATTATTTATAAAAATCTGGATTAGAAATGATCATATTAAGTTTTAGTGTGACGCATCTAATTTAACGTCTAGGCCAGTAGACTACGTATTGCAACCGTCCAATTAAGAAATCATGTACCTGTTTACAAATTGCAAGCTTTCTGGGCACTCAGAAAAGTAGCATAAACATGCTATCCTGCATTAGGGGAGACCAGGCGCATGACGATACCTTGAGTCATTTTCCATTTTGTACATGGGCGCCGGAGGATTACTTTAAGGGAGGTGCATCTGTATCTTTTTTTATACATTATGCATCATACATAACACTTATTACTTATTAACTAAGGATACTGAATTTATTGACTGTTGAACAAATTTGGGCAACAACCTAGGCGCCTTAAGTTATTACTCAAACGGTGAATTTAATAATAAATTTTTTTTCTTAATCTTTTTCTGTTCATTTTCTCTCATAGCAGCGGGGTGCAAGTGCACCCCCTTACAGCCCCCTCCCGGTGCCCATGATTTTGTATTTTTTACGTTAACTTCTTTTAAATTCATGATAGGATATAAAAACACCTTGAACCTTTTCCCATTGATTGCCTAATGTACTTTTAATTAAAATATAAGTGAAAAATTAAAAAAAAAATATGTGAATGCTACCAACTCTCAATATTTCCCCAGGTACCAGAGAAATACCAACATGCCTACTGGGTAACATCCACTTGGTTTGATTATTGGGAAGTTGAATCGCGAAGAAATTTGAATTTTTTTTACTCATATCAAATTATTCAGACAATTACACAATGTTTAGATATAATAGAAAGGACAATTCATCAATGTAGACATAGGTTTATTCAAAGTAAATTTTGAGCTTAGTATGTTTTCTTTTTACTTTCAAGGAAATATTTTTAAACAGATCGTAAAACAAATGAAGTTTAAAATCCTAAACACTAAGCCAACTTTTAACCATACGTAATCAGATCAATATGAATATAAAAAAATTAGTTAGGAATATGTAAAAAGCATTTAAAAAAAAAAAAAAAAAAAAAAAAAAAAAAAAAAAAAAAGTCAAGTAACTTAGTCCCTAGGCATTAAAATTTATCTATTTCATCATGCAAAAATCACAAGTATAATTTTCAGCTGTATCACTACGACTGCAATCAGCATGAGCCCATTTGCCACAAAACACACATCTAGAGCTCAGAATTACAAAATTCACCACATACTAAACATGTCTCTGTGTCTTCTGTAAAGATATCAATGGTGTCATCACAATCATCACCTCATAACACTAACTCATCTATGTCCTCTTCTGAAGAAGTTTCCTCAAAAGATATTTGCCTGCAGTATGTTTTCTTTATTTTTGCTGATTTTGTGGTTGTCTTACTTTTTCCATCCTTTTTGCATCTTTCTTTCGTTCCGCTTTTCATCAAAATTTTGGTTATGTCTCCCGTTTGATTATATGACAGTTTTTCCAATTTAATCTTAGCGTTCACCTCCTTTTCCTTTTCCTTAACTTCCAAAAGTGCAGCTTTCATTGGAGTTCCGGTCAGAATTCTAGAGTGCTTCTTTTTTTCGTCATCTGGCGTTGATCCAGTTTGACTGCGATGCAAATGCAGGGGAGAAATTAATTTAAGTTTTCCCTTAAACTCAACTGTGTTTTCCCTAGGATTTTTCTCTGAAGCTGGTTTTCTTTTCTGGGGTTTAGATTTCGATACACCTCTAGCAGTGAACCCAGATCCTCCAGGAACTGGATCTTCATACACACCAGTCAAATTCAATTTGGGATGGGAGTCAGTTTTTTTTTCTGTACTGTTCTTCACAGGCTCTTCATTGACAGCTTTATGATCATTTTGTTGATCCATTTCCCCAGTTGTTAATTCATTAACATTGTCTTGGTCTTGAATTACTGTAGTTTGAATATCTGCTTCGGGGATGAAGTCAATTTCGGTGAATTTTTAGGATTGAACAGTAGAATTTTTAACTGCTTTACGTCTCTTAACAGCGAGGTCTTTAGAGACGGGAAAGGATGGGGGGGGGGCAAGGAATGGGAAGGAATTCGGCCATAGCCTTTTGAAGAAAGCATCCCGGCATTTGCCTGGAGTGATTTGGGAAACCATGGAAAACCCAAATCTGGATGCCTGGACGGGGATTCGAACCGCCGTCCTCCCGAATGCGAGGCCAGAACCAGTAGAATTCCTGCTACTCTGAAACCTGAAACTCCTTTGGCCATTGTTGCTACCTTCAGGTAAGCTACATAAAAAAAAATAGAAGCTACCGGTATATCATAAACTGTTATCATCTGCAATCGATTGACCCTTAAGAATCTGTCACACTTGGTGTTAAATGCCTTATTAAGTGGACCATAAACAGTCAGATCCAGAGGCTGTAAACTTGTGTGATGTATGTGGGGATATGGATACAACTTTAATAAGACTGGCCCTGCAGAATTTGAAGCTCTCTAAAGTGACGTGGCTATCATGATTATTCAAGATCAACAGCAATGGATCCTCCTTACTAAGTTTGGTACTATCTTTGAAATGTTGGAGCCAATCTTTGAACAATTCTTCATTCGACCAGCCGTTATGAGAGTTTCTGTAAATGGCACCTGCTGGTCCCTCTTTTTATAAGAGAGGAGACATCCGCTTGCGTGGAAATATAAACATCGGAGGCACATATGTTCCGGAAGTGCTGACAGCACAGACTACTGTAATATTTCTGCCTCTTTCCCAACTTGTCACAGAGCCCACCTTTTTTTGACCCTTTGGTGCTAATATTTTTGCGGGTTTCTGTACAGTAGAAATTCCAGTTTCATCTATGTTATATACTCTGGTAGCAAGGAAATTCTGTTTTTTTTTTTTTTTTAGACCGCATCCAAGTTAGAAAAAAATTAATTACCTTCACACTTGTTGAAGGCAAGAATCCGGTTAAGACTTGTTGGGGGGGGGGGGGGAGGTTTCTCAAACTTATGCTTGGGTTTCTTTTCTTGACTCTTGATACCCAGTCCTCTCCAGCCATTTTCTTGTCTTTGTTAAAATTATGTTTGATTTTAAATTTTTCTGCTAATTTGTTGGCAAGTCATTGCAGTTCAGTTAAAGTAATTCCTAATTGTTTAATATGGTTTGTTAAAACTGTTTCTTGATCAGGTGTAAAAATTGATTTTCTACCCAAGATTGGTTTATCAGTAGAATTTGACTTTAAATGGTCAAGTAATGTAATTCTTGGAATATTTAATTTCGCAGCTACGTTCTTAATTGATCTACCACTTTGAACTAGCTCAAAAGCTTGTTTTAGCGTTTTTTCGGTCCAGTTACCTCTCTCTGTAGTTTGTTTTCTGGATCTTGCCATCTAAAATCCAAAAATAACCAACAGTTAGGGGACTAAAAACACCATTTCAAATATACAGAGATAGGGAAATATTGACACCATGTCGGTATTTCCCCAGAAAGAGATGTTTACTTTACCCCAGAAGAACAATACTAAATACAAAATGTATGCAAGGCTAACCTGTTCACTAATAGCCAACAAATAATACACTAAAACATTTGCTAAGTTGTATTCTTTCTAAAAACTTTGCCAGTTAAAATAATAGAATAACTGTTAAGAGACTTAACTTTAATTGCTTATAGGTCAGAATTTAGATAAAAATTCGACAACAACTAGCATACTGGGCACTAGTTGTCTTGACTTCCACTACACGATGACACCAACCAATAGCACTTTTGAGTGTAACACGATGCCAAAATTCACGAAGTAGGTATTGCCCGGGGTATCGATTTTCCCCCAGTCACCTTTTTCATTTCCACCATTTTAGATACTTCATTTCCTACCCTAATTTATGCTTTTAACCTTTAAGAGTTCCTCTTCCCAGCAAGTCAAATGCATGAGAGAGATCCAGTGCTACACTATTAATCTGGCCTTCATTGTCCATTATATCCAAAATATCTTTCATGCAGTCTGCTAAATGAGATTAATATGAATATCCTCTGCAAACTCATGTTGCCATTTCACAAACCAATTGCTTTCCTCCCAGACATCTCTGACGTAGTTGCACATCAATCTCTTCATCAATTTACCTACCACTGATGTCAAAATTATAGTTTTCACCTATATTTCTCTCCACTTCTATATAGATCAATATTGCTATGCCACTAATTCAGTCCTCTGGTAAACAGCTAATCTCCACACTGAAATAAAATATTACAAGATATGGTACAATGGTAAATCATCCTATCTACTATACGAGGTTTGTTTAAAAAGTAAGGTGACTTTTTATTTTTATCAAAAAAAAATTATTTATTCATGAATATTTATGTTGTCCCCTTCAAAGTAATCTCCCTCAGATATAATACACTTGTGCCAACATCTTTTCCAATCCTCAAAGCACTCTCATAAGCACTTTTAAGTATAGCCTTGAGCTCTCTCAGTGATGTAGTTTTTATCACCTCAATCGTTGCAAATCTTCGTCCTTTCATTGGCCTCTTCAGTTTTGGAAACAAGAAAACATTGCAGGGGGTCAAATCCGGTGAATATGGTGGCTAAGGTATGATTGTGGTGTCGTTTTTGGTCAAAAGATCACTCACAAGCAACGATGAGTGAGCAGGTGCATTGTCGTGCTGCAAAAGCCGTGAATTATTTTCCCACAAATTCGCACACTTTTTTCATATTGCTTCTCGCAAATGGCGCATAACTCCAAGGTAATACTCCTTACTGACCGAAACATTGTGGTAAAATCTCCTCATGAACTATGCCATGGAAATCGAAGAAAACAGTGAGAAAAACCTTGACATTGGATCAAACTTGGCGTGCTTATTTTGGTCTTGGTTCTTCTGGGCTCTTGCATTGGGACAATTGGATCTTGGTTTCAACATCATAACCCTATACCCATGATACGTCACTAGTTATTACCCTTTTGAGCAAATTAAGATTATCTGTGATGTTATTCAACAGCTCCTGAGCGCTGCTCATGCGACGGTTCTTCTGGTCAAAATTCAGCAGTTTCGGAACAAACTTTGCTGACACCCATCTCATGCCCAAAACGTCCAAAAAAATTGCATGGCATGAGCCAACCAAGATGCCGACTTCATCAGCAACTTCTATAATGGTAATTCAACGATTCTCCAAAACCATTTTCTCCACTTCTTCAATGTTTTCATCAGTTATTTGGGGAATCCAGAGTGAGGCTCATTACTGACATCTTCTCGGCCATCTTATAAACATTTTTTTTACTCAAAGTAGATTCACCGTATGCCACTGTCAACATTTCAAGTGTTTTGGAGCACATAATTCCATTCTTTACACAAAATTTGATGCAATCTCCATAATCCATTTTTTTTTTCAACAGCAGAAAACTGCCAAGCACTCAAAACACATAACAATCATGCATATCACAAACAATGCAAAGAATGCTATATAGTTGAAACTGTGAAGATATGTGTTGGACGAGTGTACCAAAATTAGAAGGAAAAAAAACGAAAATCTGGCGAAATTCAAAAAGTCACCTTACTTTTTAAACAAACCTCGTATAATTTCCTAAGCTCGCTCACTCACTCACTCACTCACTATGATATTGGCTGGAGAATAGTGATGTCACTTGCCATCCTTCACTTGCCATCCTTCACTTGCAAACTAATAGTAACCATAGTCATTGCTAATTAGAAGCTAGGTACAACCATAACTAACCATCTGCTATAAAATCAATCACCATAATACAGTCATTAATTTTGCTTTTCATAGTTAAAAAATCAATAAACTTTACTGTTAAAAAGACGTGGAATTACTTTTCAGTAACATGTCAACTTTAAGAAACTTAATTACTCATGGTCTCCATTGTAACAGTGAAAGCCAATTGTAATTCAGGCCTAAGTTAATTTTTATTACCAAAATTTATACATGTGTTACCTATTAAACATTCTTTCAGCTTACCTTTTTGTATAGATTTAAATTATCAAGGATATGAATATATAAAAGCAATGTGAAACTCATTAATTTTTTCATTGATTTTCATTGATTTTTCCTTTAGCTGCAGCATTTAGTATTTACAACACGTAAATAAAATATTTTATTGTCCTTCTCATTTCAAAAAAATACAGCACTTACTTTATTTAATAAATTAAAAACAGCTTCTTATTTATGAATCATAATTCATTGACGATAGTCTTGCTGCAAATTAATAGTGATCAGAGATATCAGAGGTCAGTATCAGTTTAGTATCTAAGCAACTGTTTTTAAAATAATCCCATAATACAGTCATTAATTCTACTTCTCATAGTATTTCATAGTTGAAAAAATATCGATAACCTTTAGTGTTAAAACAACGTGGAAGTACTTTTCAGTAACACGTCGACAATAAGAAACTTAAATTACTCATGGTCTTTGCTGTAACAGCGAGTGCCAATTGTCATCACAGCCTAGGCTAAATTTGAATTTAATTAAAACTTTCATTAATGTTGCTGTCTGACCAAAGTTTATACATTACAGTTTATTTGCTTTTTAGGTATTTTTACCGATCACTTTTGTTAATGGTTTTTGTACAAGTTCGGTGTATGTGAGTTATTAGGTTATTTAAAGTCAATATCAGACCAAATATGTTACCGAATCGAGCATTCAGGCAATAAATTTCTACAGTTTTGCTTAGCTATTTAGAAATCTGTATTAAAGGCTCTGGCCATTATGGACACTATGACTAAAGATTACATTATAAATATTGGCCCAGCATCAATCAAAAACAATGTGAAGCTTTCAAAGCAATTGCGCACTCCCTTTAAACAGAAAACCTTCAAATTTTGTAGAGTGACCTTTTAAGGTCAAATAAAAGTTTGTATTTCAGCAAGTTCGAGTCTAGCAACCATGACCTTATTACAATTATATGATAACGTGATCCTCTCAGTCCATGTTTTATAGGTCTATTAATTCTTATAAGTTCTTCAAGTTCAAGATATTTTATTCAACCCAAGGTTGAATTACAGGTCAAGTTCATTATCTGGTCAGATCAGGTCAAACCTGTCACAATCTTTGACCATAAAAACTGAAACTATTCTAGACCCGTGATGATACGCAAAAAAATGGTCACAGGCTTACACTAGTCTTTAATACTTCTGCAGTAATATGATCACATTTTTTTTAGTTCTCTCGAATCACCTTCAGGATTCATTTCTAATTTTTTAGTTCGCTCATTTATATTATAGGAAGAAGCTCTTCTCCATTCTTAATCACAACTGTCTGAATACCAACTGTTTCCCTCAATTTTCCAATATAGCTACAGATATTTCTAGAAGTACCACTCAGTGAACCCAGAGCACCCTTACTAGTCTTAATAAAACCATCTTCTCTTTTTGTTTAGTCGATTAAAGTGATTCCAATTGTCTTGCTGTCTCTTAACTCTGTTGTCTTTAGTCTTTGCACCTTCTATTATTGTATGCTTGTTCCAAACTTCCCTTTATTTCTGTTTATAAATAAATATTTGCATTGTCATTCTTACTATCCCCTTGAACAATTTCTAACTCCTCAGCAATGTATTCTCGAGTCTCCTTCCAAATTATTATTATTATCATTAATTCAATTGCTATGGAGCACATGATGTGGTTACCTTACTCACCTAATTACCCCTTTTTTACTGTCTTATATAATTTGAGTGTAAAATTCCTCCTCCATCTACTTTTGTGATTTACACAGATTTTAATTTTAAATTTGTTTAACGATTTTTGTAAATTATTCATCACTTCACTCGGTAATGTGTTCCAATCCCAGACACCCTTACCTAGAAAAGAAAATTTTCCCACTCCCTTATGCATGAAATCAAGTAACAGCTTGTTGTCATGGTCATCTTTCCCATTCCCGGCACTATTCCTAAATCTTCGACCAATATCCCTCCTACACTCATCACCAACATATGCCTTGTACATTCCCAGGACTCACTTCACCCACCTCCTGTCCTCAAATGACTCTCAATTCAGCTCCTTTATCACACAAGATACTGACTGGGTCCTGCGATAATTCCCACAAACAAATCTACCTGCACTTCTTTGCAGACCTCCTACTTCTATATTTGATACCCAAAATGTGGGTCTCAAACTGCACCACCATATTCAAGCAATGGTCTAAGCAAATTTTTGTAATCCAATTCCCTGACATCTTTGCTGTATCCTCTCATCACCCTCTCTAGTAAATGTGGGATTTTGTAACATTTTCCTACCACTTGCCCAATGTGCTCTACCATGTTGAGTATATTTTCAAACATTATGCCAAGATATTTACACTTCAAGCCTTCAGCAAACAATTCCGGCCCCACACTATAATCATAAACAATCTTTAATTTTTTATCTGTGTACCTAATAAGCTGACTCTTCTTGGCATTTATCTTCATTCCATGCTGATCTACCCATTTACATATTCTATCCAGGTTATCCTGGAGCTGTTCACAGTCTTCTAATTCTATTATATACCATTATGTCATCTGCAAACAACCTAAATTCTGACTGTAAACCATCAACACAATCATTCATTAGAATAATGAACAGTAATGGCCCCAATATACTACCCTGTGGTACACCCGTATTTACTTCCACTTCTTATGATAAGGTATTTCCTACTCTAACACTTTGCTTTCTGGCTTTTAAGAATTCCTATACCCAGAAACTAACTTTTTCATCAAATCCTATAGTTCTCAGTTTATTTAAAAACATTTTATGGCTCACTCTCTCAGATTCCTTAGAAAGATCTAGAGCTACATTATCTACTTGACCTCCCTTGTCCAAGTTATCTGAAATATCTTGCATATAGGCCACCATCTGAGATTCACATGAATATCCTAATGTCTATCTGCAAACCAGTTTCTTTCGTCGCAGACATTTCTGATATAGTTGCATACCAATCTCTCAATGATTTTGCCTATCACTGATGTCAAACTAAATGACCTTTAATTTCCAACCCTATTTGTCCCCCCTCCCTTTTGAACTGGTACCTCTATCACATTTTTTCAGTCCTCTTTAAGCAGCAAGATTCCAGATTAATTTTAAATAAAATTTCAAGGTAAGGTACAATATTGTATCCCACAATCCTTAATACATCCATAGTAATATTACCTACACCAGCCCCTTTACATTTTTTTTATATCCTAGCCCCTTCATAATTTCCTGAGAATCTGTTTCAAACTTTGTAGTTTGCTCATTTATACTAATAGGGAGACTCTCCTCCGATTTATTCCCTTCTGTCACAGGATTATAGTTCCTAGTGGTCTCATTAAACCTTCATTTTATAATGCTCAGTGACTTCATCTCCATTCTTATCTACAATTGTCTGAATTCCTACTCTTCCTCTCAGTTTTATAATATAGAAATTTTTAGATGCACCAATAATATTCTTCATAAACCCATCCTTTGATTCTCTCTTTGCTCTTATTAAATGCTTGTTCAGTTGTTTCAAGTATACCCTACTGCCTTCATGTCTCTTAACTCTGTTGTGTTTCCGTACATATATGCTTGAATCCACATTTACTTGAACCGCAATCATGATTCCTGTATGAACAAATGTGTAATACCTTTTCTTGTAGATGTTGCTCAGTTCACATACTATCTTTTGTTTGCCAATTTGTTTACTATTACTACTGCAACAGATAACTGTGGAAATGTTACACATCCAAATAAAAAAAGTCACTGCTTGATAATCACTTTCTATATTCATTGAAAGTTAATCAATTTAATACTGGTATCAAATCAGACATTAGAAAGATCACTGAAGTCAGATGTTCAAGATCAGTCAAAACACTGGATAAAAGGATTCACTCTTGCAAACATACTTAGATTTGCAACTCTAAGTTAGAGTGAGCTTGTTGAACTGTTAAAACATTGCTATCGTAGACTTTTGAACACATTGTAAGAAAAGTTCTTAATTGCGTATTGCTTTCTCCTTTTCTGAAACACATATTAGGGTCCATGAACTTAGTCCAACATGAGAGAATTAAACTTCTAGCTGTTAAATTTTGAAAACTCACACATGCGGCGTGAGACGTATAATCTGATGGTTAGATTGAGACTGCCGGCCAGAAGGAAGAGGGGTTACCCTATTTATAGTCTTGGCTAACCTTCAGCTGGATTGATCTGGTATATCTGTGTATCCCTGTGGGAAAATACTATTCTCTTGTGAATTACAAAAGTCCCATTTTTGTGGTACACTATTTTTAACCACATTCTTCCAAAACTTTTATACTTTTTACAGTGTGATTTATTTAGAGTCTTTTAAGTTATGACAAATTTTCTCATAATTGCTCGTTAATTATCTTGTTAACTTCTAAAAGTCACACACGGCCAGGTTATCAAGTTTCAACAATAGAATTCCATTTTACTCCCTTTAAACCTCAAACCACTGTTAAACCGATATGTTATTATTATTAAATGAATTTTTCTCTCTCATTTAAGCCTAACTCTCATTTATAAAATAAATTCTTTACTAAAAACACATTTAGAATTTATCTACAGACTTTAATTTTAGTTATAATGGGTGTCTTAATGCCAACAATATGCTGCCATAATTAAATTCGAGTTATCTCTTTTCATTATTTGATGATTTTATAGTTAGGACTTTTTCCTTTGTTTGCCCTGTGCACATGGCTAAATACAACTTGAAATTGAAAAATCTCTTTAAAAAAAAAATTCAGGCCATACAAATTATACCTCAAAATAATCATAATTTTACACTTTATTCATGGAAATGAATGTAGCAAAATCCATTGACATTAGAATTTCACCTATCTAAAACTTATTATTATTATTTTTTAAGAAAATGGCTAGAAATCAAGTTGCAAAGTGCTTAATTATCAAGAAAATATTTATCAAAGTTGTTTATTATATAAATGTTATGTGATAGGCCCCCTTCTAAATGGTTTATGTGAGATTATGGATGTATGACACGTACTTGTGCCATCCTTCCATTTGCTCAACCTTCCCCTAAAATAATTATAAAGTCTTTGCCTTTTCCCCTTTCTATTTTGGCCAATGGTTTACTGAATCCCCTAATATCCATCAGTACTGCATTGAGATCACTTATTCATTCAGTTACCTGAAACCCCACAAGATTTTCCTCAGACATTATTAGAAAGATATCCAACATTTTTGGTCACCTCATGTTCTGCTCTATCACTTGTGTAAAACCTCCTTCCCATTTAAAGGAATTTGGAAATCTCTGTTCCCTTGTGGTATTAACCTTATTTCTTACCCAGTTGACACCTGGTAAATTTAAATCCCCTTCAATAATCACCATTCTATGTTCATCTATAAACTGTGAATGTGAAGAGCCAAGAGAATGGCCATTCTTCCACTCTAGTAAGCAACCAACACACTGATTTCTTTTTTATCTAGCCCTAGTAGCTCATGGTCTTGATATGAACACCAGAGAACTGTAGTAATATTTGCTAACAAGTATGAATACCCCTCCACCAATAGCTCCTCTACCTCCGAAGTACACTCTGTAACCATCAGGGAAAACCTCCTTGTATAATACTCCTTCTTTTAAGCAAGCCTCTACCCCTAAAATCACTTGTGTTTCATGTAGCTCTATTAAGTTTGCAAATTCTATTCTTTGTTCATTATACTTCTACAGTTCAACTCTTATTTTTGGCTTTGTAGTATTCTCAGCACTAAACTTTGTCTATCCAGTTGTACCCTCATCCGATATTATTTCAACAGCTTCAGCTATTTCTCTGGCATTTTTTTTTTTTCCCTTCTCATTGTGCATCTACAATCAGTATCCCTTTGATCATTTATTTTTATCCCCTCACCAATGGAAACATATCATCCATTCAGTAATGTGTTTTTTTATGGTGGTGAGAGAAATGGTGGGGGAGCTGCTAAGGATTCGATTATTGATATATCAGCAATGTGTTACTTGGGAACCATCAGACTTGTTAAGAACGGATTTAGATCTCCTTCATATATGTTGAATAGTACATAGCATATATGTGTGTCGTATAGTTGTTTCTCAAATGCACCCTAGTTTTTGAGATATTCGCATACAAATAAACAAAAAATTCTAAATGTCGGGTATATAGTAAATTATTGCATCATTTTTATAAAATGGCAGTGTGGTCTATGTGCTAGGGTGTAAGCTTCATAATTTTTTGACCCCAGTTCAAATCCCCGAAGAATCAAATATTCTTATTTATTTTTATCTTCCGAAATTGTCAAGCTTGACCTTTTTATTTTGTTAGAACTTCATTTACATACTTTTATTGAGTGAAATAATATTTAAAACAAATAATAATACCTACAATTAAGCGTCATTTTTTTTTCCTGAAATTCTTTTTTCCATAACACAAATCGGCCGAACACCCTTGAAAACTTCATTATAATCATACAGTCAGGAAAGTCTCCATTCTTACATTATTTTTTTCATTTTTTCTTAATAAGTTGTTTCGGTGCATTTAGAATTTTTTATTTCATCTTCGTCGTTTCTTTATTTGTATATCATCAAGAGGTATTTTAAATGAAATACGTAGCATTGGGAATATAGTTTTTCTTTCTTTCTTGTACACTCGATTTATTCCTAGAAGGGTTGCATGTAAATGGTTGAAAATAAAATATTAGGCCTATGCTGATGAAAAATGGAGCTCAACAAGAAAATTGGAAGAACAAGTGACAAATGTTTATAAACATTTCAAAATTCTTGTGTCAAATTCCATTTTACTAGCTACTAGCAGATTCGCCTCCTGACTTAATTTCACTGGGTATGGGCGAGTCATATTAGGAAGTCATTGTTGATATAGGGGCCAAAATTATGTTTGGTGTATATGTTATAAGCAATGTGAGTTGTTTAAATTTTATTTCACGCAGTAAAAGTGTGTAAATAAAGTTTTAACAAAATAAATAAGTCAAGCTTGACAATTTTCGAAGATAAAAATAAATAAAAATATTTGGTTCTGGGGGCGATTTAAACTTGGGTCAGAAAATTATAAAGGTAACACTTTAAAAAATTATAAAGGTAACACTTTAACGCATAGACCATGCTGCCATTTGATAATTATGGGCAATAATTTACTACATCCCCGACACTTAGAATTTTTTGTTTATTTGCATGCGAATATCTCAAAAACCAGGGCGCATTTTGAGAAACGACTATGCCACAGACATATATGCTGTGTACCCTTCAACATATATGAAGGAGATCGAAATTTGTTCTTAACCTGTCTGATGGTCTCCAAGTTAGACAATATATTGTAGGTGATGGTAAAATCTTTATATATATAAAAATCTCGTGTCACGATGTTCGTCCGGGATGAACTCCGAAACTACATAACCGATTTAGATGAAATTTGGCTTACTGTGTGTAATTTAGTCCAACTTAAAAAATAGGATAGTTTTTATCTGGATTATAGACCTAAATATTTATTATTTGTGAAATAAATGTTCATTAAATGTTTGTCATAGGACAATGGTTTGTAATTATTTGTAAGCCGCCAAAGATAAGCGATCTGCTGGCTTAGTGGTTAGGGCGTCTGTCTGGAGCTGGAAAGGTCCCCGGTTCGAGTCCCTGTCTCGGCGGGGATTTTTATAGACACTTAACCCGGCATTAACCTCCGGTGCAGCATGCTGAGTGAGGTGAAATACGCCAAGACGGTACTGTTGTTCGATTCGACGTTAAAATGTAGGTCCCCTGTACCAGGCAGGATGGGCGGGCTAGGTAAAGGCGGCTACGACAGTGGCAGAATGCCCAGCCAGTAGAAACAATGTCACCAGGTCATTATGACCACACGGAATTATTATTATAGTTCCATAAGTTTCTAACAGATGGTGATGTGTTAACTTATCGATGTAACACTTGGTTAGCTAGGTTGGGTAATCATCCAGTAGATCAAGTTCTGTTTCAATTTATTTATGCTACAGTTTATTCCTAACAGATGGCGGTGTTTTAATTTATCGAACCATCCAGTAGATGGCGTTGTATTTCGATTTATTGATGCTACAGTCTATTCCACGCCATATGTATGAGTTTCTTCAATTTTAATTGTGCTGTGTATTGTGTTATAATTATACTGTATTGTTGTTCATCGTTTGTGTGTCATTATACCTAACGACAAAGTAACTACACACATGAATATAACATTGAAGAAAACATTACGATAAATTCGAATCGTGTAAGTATTTCTCGATAGCTTATCATTTTCCTTCTTCTTTTTGTTCAGCTAGAGACCACATGTCAATTTCAATTCCTCTCCTGTTGTTTTTTCTTTCTTCCTCCCTAGTACTCCTTCATTATTGCACTCCTCTCTACCTTTGAATCCTGCCATATTCAAAGTCTGTTATCGAAAAAATTTTCTTTCCATACAGTTCACTGGTATCATTTCGTTTAAAATCTTTCTAAACCTCTTGAATCCTGGTGCCATCCATGCTATAAATGTATAGAAAAAAAATATCATTCTTCTTTTTCTGTTATTTTTCAATGTTATTATATATTTCCTCATTATTTCTTAACTTCCATTTTACTGTATTTTTCAATGGACCCAAAAATTCCGGTTTCACCACTGTATTATAGTGTCTTATTTTAAGGCTTTCAGAAAGGCACTTTTTGTTGTAATTCAAATATTTTTCAGTGAAATGTCGCCAAAGAATCTAACCTCAACAATGCATGTAGCAGAGAGGCACGACGCACCACGAGAGAGCACATTAATCAGCAACACAAATCCAGGCAAGTAAGGATGTTCAAAGAATCAGGACAGCTGAACGTCGTATGCAAGAATCCGGTGGCTTCCGACAGACATTACCAGTGATTCCTCGCTCTACTTTTGCCGATGAGATTAACGTATGTTTATGGCGGAATGTCGAACACTTTGATTGACCATGAACATGCGAATACAGCTACAAAATGATCCATCGGCACAAGTATTTTGTAAGCAATTGCTGGATATTGGAAAAGGTGAAATAGAACTGCATCGAAATACACAATACATCAAATTGCCAGACAAATTCTGCACTGTTGTTCACTCAAAAATGAACTAACTCAGCGTATGTTCCTGGATATATCAAATAATTACTTAGATCATAATTGGATCAGTAATCGTGCTATTTTGGCAGCAAAAAATGTTGATGTCAACGAAATTAACTTCCAGATACGACAGTTGTTGCCAGCTGATCTGATGTCTTTTAAATCAATAGATACTATTGTAGATGAAAATGAAGCTGTAAATTTTCCAAATGAGTTTTTAAACTCTTTGGATATAACAGGAATGCTGCCACACAATCTCCGGTTAATGATTGGTTCACCAATTATTCTTCTTCGTAATATGAATCCACCTAGATTATGCAACGGTACACGTTTGGTGATCAATAGGAACACCGGAAATGTTCTTGAAGAAACTATTTTGACTGGAATGTTTAAAGGAGAAATTGTCCTGTTGCCACGTATTCCAATGTTACAGTCAGAATATCCAATACCATTTAAAAGGCTTCAATTTCCGATTCTTTTGGCTTTCACTATGACAATAAATAAGTCACAAGGCCAAACAATGTCCGTTTGCGGCTTGGATTTGTAAAATACGTGTTTCTCCCATGGGCAACTATATGCCGCCTCCTTACGTGTATTTTGTATTAGCAAAAGACAGGCTAACTAAAAATATTGTGCACCAATTAGCGCTTAGATAAATTAAAATAATAAAATTGTAATAATTTAAAATAATGAAAATAATTGTTAAAAATGTTTAAAAATCATCTTCATAGGCCTCATTCTTAAACCTGAAATTTTTATAATCGTTTGTCCTTAATTTCAACTCTCCGTAATTCTTTACCAATTACATCTGAATTTCCAAATCGACAACAATGTTTTTGTCTTTATTAGTGAATATTAATTTGATTACTTTAGGAAGTATAGAATAACATTAATCCAACGTAATATAATTACTAAGTCACAGCAACGCGTGACCGGGTCTGCTAGTGATTATATATAGCAAAGGGTACCTAGAAGTGATGTGAAAAATTATTAATACTTAAAATATGTAAGTAGAAAAGAAATTAATTAAATTAAAAGGTGATGTAATAAGGGGCAGGATTTTATCAGTGGTTAAGGCCAGGGGGTGTCTGGTATCCAGGATATTTTGGTACACTAGTTCCCATCTCCAGAGTTCTGATGCACACACACACACACAGCCCACAAACATAGCCTTCCTTGTCCCAACAGTCAGCGTCAAGGCTCTTTCCCATGCAATAGATTCCGCTGCAATATGTGCAACATACATTATCCTATCACCACTTTCACCAACCCTGTAATTGGGGCAGGCATAGGACACGCCACCTGTGAAACCTCCCATGTAACACATCAGTTAACATGCATCGACTGCCTGGCTTCATATATAAGTGTGACCACAAATCCGTTTTCTGTAAGAATAAATGGCCACCAACAGATGGTATTCACATGGAACCAAAGCACCCACTAGCAGCTGTCCATGCAAACTCCCATGACACAAATAATTTCAACTTTTTTTCTTATTTGTATTTAAATTTTATTTCATTACATCATTTTGCTCTTTCTACACACTAGTTATCGGTTTTGACATTTATCAATGCTCAGGTATTAGCTCTGAATCACTGCCCCTCTACCTGTCCTCAGTTTGAGTTTATCCCAACCATTATCCCGACCAACAGTCTTTCTGTGAGACAGTCTCCCATAACACCCATCTCCCATAATGTTCTCCTGTTGATAAAGGGCTAGATCCAAAAATTACTTTATCATGTGTGTTTTTGTCTTTTCTGTGTGTTCATGTTCCACATCCATCATCTAAAGGTAAGTGACGGCTCATTTCCATATCCTAATTTGTTATATATAATATTTTCTATGCATGATATACTTGTAAGCCAAAGCCCTGGCCTAACACTAATAGCACTGTGTGAGAGAATCTCATGGTTGACACATTTAAAAGGCTTATCTAGATCACAGAAGATTCCTAGAAAATTTACTTTTTTATGCGGGCAAAAAAATTGGTGACTGTCAAAACAATTTGCCTAAAACAAAACTTAAATTTACGGAGTAATTCTTTTTTTGTAGATATTTTAGTAAATTTCTTCTTCAGCTACAATACTGATACCTTACTGTTCTCATTTTCTTTGATAATATAGTTTTGCAAATACCTGCATAGTTTTCCTACATGTTTCATTCTGTTTGATGGCTATGTAAATGAACAACAAAATTACATTTTGGTGACTAATTTCATTATTTTATGGTTAATAATTCAATTTATGTAAGGTTTTTTTTTAAAAAAAATTTATTAAAAATCATATGATATAACTCCTTTCCCTTAATTTTCTAGTGGCCCTGTATAAAATTTTTGCAAACATAATTTCAATTAGTGTTACGTTTCATTTTGATAATAGTAAGAAGTTTTCCATCTTTAATCCCTATGTTTTTTTATTTACTAATTCAAAAGCAAAATGTAGCATGCATGAAAGCAAAACTGACAGCAAGCAATTTCTGATAATGTATAAGATTTGTTTGAAATATGAATAAAAAAAATTTTCATCTTAAGTTTGTTTTGAAATTCATTAGTGTACGTTTTATTCATTGGTTCTTAAGTATTTTTGTTACCTAGTTATTATTTATAAAGCTTCAATCTAATTATACATACAAAAAAAGTTCAACACTTAGTTGAGTTTAGAAATCTACAGGCTTAAGTTAAATTCTTTGGTCCAGTCTGTCGGAAATAAAATTGTTCTTCAATTAATTTTCAAATAAATTAAAACAATTACCTAATATTTATAGAATATTTTCTCATAAATAACTGATTAGTTATTATTCTCATATTAGCTTAAATATTATCGACCTGTGAAATTTAATCTTCAGGTTATTTTGGAAGTTTGCAATGGTAAATTTTATTTTGTTGGCTTTTAAGCAGTTTTCACCTAGTTATTATTTACAGCGAAGCAACTGAAAAGTAAAAACAACAATAAAAAAATAGTTAATTTCTTTTCTTTTATTAGACTATGTATTAAATTTAAGATACATAGAATTTCGTAAATTAATCCTGAAGCCCTTACTGCACGATTTTTTTTATTTTTCTAAAAAAAATTTCACTTGTTAATTCCAATTCCATGATTTCAAGAAAAATACTTTAAAAATTCCAATTCTTATTTGGGGATGATTATTATTGATTTAAGGGTTTGTGCCATATATGGGACAGCATGCAATAATGGCTAACATGTTGTGATACCAGTTTCGAGATGGATGATGCAACATTTGGAAAATATATAAGATATATACAGATACAAGTAGAACTTCGTTTCTTTACGTAAAATAATTACAATTTCTATTCATTAGAGTACACATTTATCGCAAATAATTTCACTTTCCATTTAGTCTATTTGTTATGAAACTTGATGAAGCAGTTTCTCTCCTTGATCAAGCACAATGTTGCACTGTATTTCAGACATGCTATATAGGATTTTCCTTTGCAGTCTGGATAATTGCAACAATTACAGTTTCCCAACCAGACAGGCATGTGATCTATCCCATCCTGATACCGCGGAAGATCTGCCGTAGGCTCTCTTTTCTTCTTACTGTCCAGCTGTTTTTGGATTTCATTTTCTTGTCCTACCCAGTTTCTTGGATAAGGTTACCTTGTTTGCCAGAGGACATCTGCAACTGCTACTCGAAATAAATTAGGAGCATTGTTGTCCGTATCTCTTCTTCTCAATAGGGGCGAGCTTGTTCACACAAGCTAGACTGCATATTGTGCCATATCAGTCACAAACCCTTTTTTCAATATTATATATATTCTAATGGACAAATATATAAACTTACCTCTTTATAATTGTCCACAAATGTCCTTTTCATCCTAGAAATTGTATAAACACTCAAATCAAATGTTTAATGTATCAAATACAACTGTTTGTATGACCGAACTTGGATATAAACTGCTTACAGCGCAAAGCAAAAATTCATACTTCATAATTCCTTATTCTCTCAACAGATCACATTTAATATTTGCTAAGCTCTTCTTTATTGTGTACTATATCTGTCCCAACATGAAGTTTCAAAGTATTTGCTCAAAAATGAGTTCCACAAACAAGAAAATGGTATGTGCCATATATTTTCCAGTATGCAGTAATGGGTTACGGTTCGTTTGAAGGGTATCAGTAAGTATTGTTTTGGGAAAAATCATGCCTGGAAACTGTGGTGCATGTCGCAGACGTTTGGTGAATGGTTTGGATTGCAATGTGGGTAAAAAGTGGTTTCACTGGGAATGTAGGGCAATGTGAAAGAGGGAATTAAATGAGGCTCTTCAGTGATATTGTCTGCTCTGTTTTAAGGATAGGCAACTTTCAGAGCAAGATAGGAAAATTTCAGAGCAGGGCAAAACGATCAGGGAATTGAGTGAAAGGGTCAAGATCCTTGAGGCTCAGCCTGTGGGGGCTCAGCCTGTGAGGCTGTGCTTGTGGAAGCTATGCCTGTGGAGGCTGTGCTAGTGGAGAGTCTGCCTTTGGACGCTGAAAGTAGAAATGTTGGGTTTAGTGAGGAGGGTGAGAAGGATGGATGGGAACTGGTAACAGGTCGTAGGGAAAATATAATTAACAGGATGAAGAAGTTAGAGACCCCAGAAATTGTTGGGAGAAATAGATTTGACCTGTTACCAGAGTTAGTTGGGGAAGAGCCTTGTATAGATGGAGTAGGTAAGGTGCAGCAGGCCTATAGGAATATAGGCGTAGAAGGAAAAAATAGGAAGAAAAAGGTTCTGCTGCTAGGTAGTAGCCATGGGAGAGGTGTAGGTCCTCTTCTGCAGGATCAATTAGGCACAGGCTACCAGGTGCAAGCTTTTTCAAACCCAGCACTACATTAGGTCAAGTAATAGGTTTGGTTTGTAATAATTTCAGTAAGGATGATGGAGTACTGATAGTGGGAGGTGTGGGAAATAGTATTGATAGAAATGTGAGTTATAGTATAGGGACTGACCTGAGGAAGATGGTGAAGGAGGCGCAGCATACCAGGGTGGAACTCTTGCAGGTTCTAAGTCGCCATGATCAGCCACAGTTGTACCGCACTGTGAGGCGGGCAAACTTGGAAACAAAAATGGTACACCAGAGTCCCGATAATCCGACCTAATTGCGACCGAGCCTTGTTCGGATTACCGATTTGTTCGGATTAGCTGGAATTACAGTGACCAGTTTCTCGAATGAAGTATACCAAACATATAAGTAGGTACACCTTGATAACAATTGGGCATAAGAGGGAGGACAATAGCTGATGTGACTCAAGACCAGGTAGAAGTGGACTGTTGTTACGGAAGTGACAATGAGGTGAAATGTGACAGAGGAGAGCTGGTGCCACACAGTAACGCGGCAGAAGTCGTTGGTCTTGCGCTACGCTTCTTGAAGCAACAGGACACTGCAACACCTGCTGATTTAATGTTTATGAGACACTTTGTGCTATATAACAGACTGTCTTTATTACGCCAAAAAACAATGAGTATTTGTCTTCTAAAAAGCAGGAATAAAATGGACACTTGTAAGCATTGTAACTATTATCGTAAGATTGACAGTTTTTCTTTCATTATTACAAACTGTTTAAACTTAATGTTTAATTGCTAATTTTTCTAATATGTGTGTACCGTACTGTGTAAATTAAAATTGTGTGTATGAACAGCAGTTAACCGTGCAATTAAATACAGTATGAACTGTATTTTCATGAACTATGTTTTAATTCTTTTACCATTTTTCATACTTGACTAATTTTTTGCCATGTTCGGATTAAATGAACGTACGGATTAACGGGGTTCGGATTAGCGGGATTCTGGTGTATTTGGAAAAGGCATTAGATCTGTTTTGGGGGTTCTGCCTGTGAGCACCACTGGTAGGTGGGGTTTTACTAGGCATGGCCTACACCTAAATAGAAGGGGGAAGGGAGTACATTCTTAGTTGTTGGCTAAAGCTCTAAGGGAGCCAACTTCCAGTTATGATGGGGTTATGACTGTGCCGTTTTTAGCTTAAGGGCTGCTGGTGAGGGGACAAAAATAAGTGATGAAAGGGATACTGGTTGTAGATTCACTATGGGGAAAAATACAAATTCAAATGAAACAGATGAAGCTATTGAAATAATGACAGAATTGGGTACATCTGGAAAGACTAAGGTTAATGCTGAAAATATCACAAAGCCAAAAATAAGGGTTTTATTGGTGAACTGCAGAAGTATAATAAACAAAATGATAGAATTTGCAAAATTAATAGAGATACATGAACCAAAAGTGATTATAGGGGTAGAGTCTTGGTTAAAAGAAGGAGAACTAGACAATGAGGTATTCCCTGAGGGTTACAGAGTGTACCGCAGAGGCAGAGGAGCAATTAGTGGAGGGGTAGTCGCACTGGTTAGCAAAGATTTCTATAGTTCTCAACTGTTCAAAGATCATGACCATGAGTTACTAGGGGTAGATTTTTGGAGTGATAAAAAAGAAAAAATTAGGGTATTGGCAACTTATTGTAGTGGAGGAATGAATGATGGAAATGAGATTCTTGGAGAGAAACTAAATTCACATTCACAGTTCACAGGTGAGCATAGAATGATTATTATTAGAGTGGATTTAAATTTACCAGACATCAACTGGGTGGGAAATACTGTAAACAACACAAGGGAATAGAGATTTCCAAATACCTTAATAGGGGAAGGAGGTTTTACAAAAATGGCAGAGCAAAATACGAGGGGACAAAACATGTTGGATATCTTTCTAATAAAACCTAGTGAAAATCTTGTAGGATGTCAAGTAACTGAAGGAATAAGTGATCACTGTGCGGTACTGATGGATATTGGGGGATTCAGTAAACCAGTGGCCAAAATCGAAGGGGGGAAAAGGCATAATTACAAAAAGGCAAAGACTTTAGAATTGAAGAGAAATTTCAGGGAAAGGTTCAGCAAATTGAAGCATGGCACAAGTACAGTGGAGGCAAAATGGGAAGAGTTTAAGGCCATAATAAAAAATGGCCATGAAATGTTCATTCGAAACAGAAAACAGAGAAGTACAGAACCTACATACTACAATATGGAGGTGGGAAGGTTAAAAAGGTTAGTGAGATGAGAACACAACAGATTTTAAGAGACAGGAAGGCAGTAGAGTATACTTAAAACAACTAAACATGCAATTAATAAGAGCAAAGAGAGATGCAAAGGATGGTTTTATAATGAATATTATTCGTGCAGGTGGATCACTGTACGATGCATCAAGAAATTTCTATGACTATATTAGAAAACTTAGGAGAAAATAAGGTATTCAGACTAATGTAGATAAGAATGGAGTTGAAGTCACTGAGGATTGTAAAATTGCATAGACATTGAGCGACTGGTTTAGTGAGACAACTAGGGACAATTATCCTGTGATTGGAGGTAATGAGTCAGAGGAAAGTCTTCCTAAAAGTATAAATGAGGGAACTATAAACTTTGAAATAAATTCTCAGGGAATTTTGAAGGAATTCAGAAAGCTAAAAAGAGTAAAAGGGTGGGTGTCGGTAATATTACTACAGATTTATTAAAGATCGTGGGTTACGATATTGTGCCTTATCTTGAAATTTTATTTAATATGAGTTTGGAGTCTTGCTGCTAACCAGAGGATTGGAAAAGTGTGATAGTAGTACTGGTTCATAAAGGAGGGGATACAAATAGGGTTGAAAATTACAGGCCAATTAGTTTGAAATCAGTGACAGGCAAAAGGGTGGAGAGAGTGATATGCAATTATATAGGAAATGTCTGTGAAACAAGAAACTGGTTTTCAGATTTACAACATGGTTTTAGGCAAGGAAATTCATGTGAATCTCAGATGGTGGGCTATATGCAAGATATTTCAGGTGAATTGGACAAGGGAGGCCAAGTTGATAGTGTGGCATTAGATCTTTCTAAGACATTTGACAGAGTGAGCCATAAAATGGTTTTAAATAAACTGAAATCTATTGGATTGGATGAAAAGGTTATTTGCTGGGTCGAGGAATTCTTAAAAGCAAGAAACCAAAGTATTAGAGTAGGAAATACATTATCAAAAGAGGTGGAAGTAAATATGGGAGTGCCACAGGGTAGTGTATTTGGACTGTTGCTGTTCGTTATTCTAATGAATGACTGTATTGATGGGTTGCGGTCAAAATCTAGGTATTTTTCAGATGTCATAATGGCATACAATAGGATCAAACCAGGTAAAGATTGAACAGCTGCAGGGTGACCTGGATAGAATATCTAAACAGGTCAGTCAGCATGGAATTAAGATAATGCCAAGAAGAGTGAGCTTATAAGGTACACAGATAAAAAAACTAAAGGTTAATTATGATTATGGGGTGGGGGTCAGAATTGCTTGTTGAAAGCTTGAAGTGTAAATATCATGGCATAATGTTTGAAAACAAACTCAACTGGGCAGGGCACATTGGGGAGGTGGCAGGAAAAGGTTACAAAATCTTTAATTTACTGGAGAGGATGATGAGAGGATGTATCAGAGAAGTTAAGGAGCTGGGTTACAAAACTTTGGTAAGACCATTGGTTGAATATGATGGTGTAGTTTGGGATCCACATTTTGGCTATCAAATACAGGAGTTGGAAGGTGTTCAAGAACAGCTAGATTTGTTTGTGTAAATTATTGCAGGACCCAGTCAGTAACTGATATGATAAGTGAACTGGATTGGGACTCATTGGAGGAAAGGAGGAAGATGAAGCGAGTGTTGGTCATATGTTGGTGATGGGGCTTGGAGGGATATTGGTCAAAGAATTAGGAATAGTGCATGGAAGGGGAAAGGCAACCATGACCACAAGCTTGTGCTCGATTTCATGCATAAGGGAGTGGGAAAATTTTCTTTTGTTGGTAAGTGTGTCAGGAATTGGAACAAATTACCAAGTGTAATGATGAATAATTTTCCAAAAACACTTACGGAGTTTAAAATTAAAATTTGTGAATCAGAATAATAAATGGGTATCAAATTTAACATTCTAATTATAAAATAAAATTTATATAGATATAAGGGGTAATTAGATCACAAGGGAAACTGCCACCTGGAGTGTTGGCTCCATTGCAAATAATAATAATAATAATAATAATAGTATTGAAATTATGACCTATTAAAGTCAATATAAACAGTTCTGGAACAGAACATTAACACAAGCTTAAGGAATCTTTTATGAAGTGTTCTGAATAAAGGAAATCTTTTGTGTTTGTGAACTATATTTTTTGTTGCTGCTGTCTTCTCTCCTTCAACTTTGGTAAGTGTTGGGTATAATTTATGTTTCCATATAACTCTTCTGATTAGTTTTATAAAGGACATCACTGGTATCAACTGGTGCACAATCTCAAAAATATATGTTAAGTACAAACCATAGTAGATTAGGTTATTGTGCCATGTTGAACAATTAATTTTTCCCCCTAGGTGATCTGAGTAGCCCAAGAGAACAGCCAAGTGCCATCAGCTGAGACAGAAATCAGTTTTATTTCTCTCATCACTATAAGTCATGTGGATGGTAAAGAATAGTATAATTCTTTAAGAAAGCAAGTTCTGTTACATAGGGATAGTGTAGAAAAATTATAGACAATATTACTGTTACAAAAATAATTTTAAAAAATTGTTGTAACGTAACCTTCCTTGACACTTTGGTACAACAGATTTAAAAAAAATAATAATAATAAAAAAAAGGGTCAGGAATTACCTGTATTCCCTGTATATGTCACGAATGCCTATGTATAATTGCTGCTAATATATTTGTGAGATAGCTTGCAGCTTCAAATCTCCCAAATATATCAGATGGTTCTGCACATTCTGCCAATGCAGCAGAAAAATTAGGATACATCTGCAGTACAAAAGGAGGGACATTATGTAGAAGCCCTCCTGGCATGAAACCAGGAATTGCATTTGGAGACAAAATGTGCTAGAAATAGAAAAAAAGCATACCATTAGAGAGAGAGAAAATCAGATCTACAAAAATACAAAACAATAAGCACATACAAACACCTCTCAAGTTATTAGGACTACTATATAAAAAAAAAAAATAATATGAGTATTTTTTTTTTAAGTGATGAATGTGATATAAACACATCTAATTTCTTTGCCATGTATCTCACCTTCTCACATAATTCAGGTTACTACCAAAATACTGTAATTTAACATGTTAGTCTTTTTTTTGTGTGTGTTCATCATTACCATCCAGCATTCATCTATGGTAAGTGTTGAGTTTTAATACATTTATCTTTATATAACAACTAGCTTCGAGCCCGTCAAAAATGACGGTTTGAACGCAATATTCTGGCAGTTCACTTTTTTGCAGTTGGTTAATTATACGGAATTGTTATTACTTAATTCTAATGCCCTTGATCTTTTAAGGTTCTACATATTTCATTTGCAGTTCACATAGCAATACAGTAGTAACTTGTACTGAATTAATGACGACGGAAGTATAGAACCTATAAAATTAAAAAAAAATTAGGAATCCCACAAAACCTTTTGCTATCCATGTAATATTAGTTTTATTCCTGGTCCAGGCACAGTTCAGCACGATAAATATGGAACTTCTTTCACCTGCATTAGTTAATACTTCCAGTAACATGGCGCTTATGAAAGCAGTTTAAATGATTTGTAAAACTGATTTCAGAGCGAATTATGCTGTAACAAAATGTGTCAGTGGGGATCCTCGTCAACTTAGCCACAACCTCCACTAACCTTGCATTCGAAAATCATAGCTTTTATTACCCTCAAATAAATAATGACAGGTAGCACCCATGGTGGTAGTCTGAATTTATTTTGGAAAAGCTTGTATAGAAAAGCGAATATCAACCATTTTTAATGTTATCTTCGCGATATGAGTACCGTACTGTGGTTAGATTATCGGAGTATTTGACTATGATTTATTTTGATAAATGAATTTTACTTTAATGATGGAAAGTATATCAAAAACGGATAACGGTCATTTATCTGGGTGATACAGTTCGTGATTCGTAAATTTGGTGTAAACTTTCTCTGAGTTTTTAATTAACTGCATTGTTTCTTATCTGCTGCCAAAAACATTCTTAGGTTATGTTTTAATCTAGTTATTATAATTGATACAGATAATATAACGCAAACATGGAATACTCTTTTCCTTGTATGAATTTCTGCATCTAGTTGTTGTAAATAAACAAAAAGCAACATGTAAATTTAAACGAACGTACCAATTGTAACTTTGTAACATATGATTGCCTCGTATTAATTTTCTAATATCTCTGCTCGCCGCTATTTGGCTGCAAGAATATCGTTGTTGAATTGCGAGTTATAAATAGAAATCATTTTTAATTATATCTTTCGTTATATGAGTACCTTACTTTGGTTAGATTATCAGAGTATTTGGTTAGGATTTTATTTAAATAACTATAATTTCGAAAACAGATAACTGTTATTTATTTAACTGATACATTGCGCGATTACGTATGTTTCTCTGAGTTTTTAATAAACTTCATTGTCTCTTACCGTCTGCCAAAAAAAATTCTTAGGTTATGGTTTAACCTAGTCCTTATAATTGATACACTTAAAATAGCATAAATATTGAATTCCCTTCTCCTTACATGAATTTCTGCATCTAACTGATACAGATAACATAGTGCAAATATTGAATCTCCTTCTCCTTACATGAATTTCTGTGTCTAGCTGTCAATGAATGAAAAGCAAGATGATGGTACAAATGTAATATGGTGGTTGTTGATTGGCGAGTGAAGGATGGCACGTGACCATTCTCTAGCCAATAGCTGTAGTAGCTATAGACGACACATCCAGACTCCAGATTAGCGTTTTATATAATAGGATGAAAAAAGTAGGGAAATAAAACACAATGTTGAAGGAAGGTTGGGTGCAACAAACACATAAACGCCAACTCATTTTACAATATTTTGAAATAAAACCTTAATTTTAAGATGAGATACATGGCATGATGACCAGGTGTGTATACACTGAAGCCATGGATGAATGCAATAAGGTGAGGGTCACAGTGCTGGAGGGAGGAGGGAGGGGAGACAGAGGAGAAGTAGACAGTCGATAATAAAGCAAAAAGCAGTACAAATCAATAAAGACTAAGCATTGTGGGCGAGCTCTGGCCTTGCATTTTGGAGGAGATGGTGTCACGGAAAAGCTTCATGCCGGGATAGTAGGGCTACACAATAGCTTAGTACTGAACCTAAGGTTAGATTGTCAATCCATCGCCATCCAAGCTGATAACCTCAACTGGAGAAGGTAGGGTTGAGATAATGTTCACAGTAGACTACCAAATAAATTTCAAAACTATATACTCTTCAAAATAATTACGTCACTCGATGACAAATCTACGACATCGAAGCTTCGTATCCAAATTAAATTGATTGCAGGTTTGAATAGTGAACTAATCGCAGTCAACTTCCAAAAAACACCTAACTGATGAAACGTCAGCTACACTGGGAGCAAATCTGCATCTGCACTGTATATGATTGTCAGATCGAGTCTGGATACTTGCTGCTTACCACAGGACTGGAAAAGTGCAATAGTAGTACTGGTAGATAAAGGAGGGGTGAGAAATAGAGTTGAGAATTACAGGCCAATCAGTTTGACATCAGTGGTAGGTAAATTAATGGAAAGATTGATATGCAACCACATCAGAAATATATGTGAGGAACGTAAGTGGTTTTCAAGCAGGCAACATGGGTTCAGGCAAGGATATTCATGCGAATCTCAGTTGGTGGGATATATGCAAGATATTTCAGATGAAATGGACAAGGGAGGCCAAATTGATAGTGTAGCACTAGATCTGTCAAAGGCATTTGACAGAGTAAGCCATAAAATGGTAGTAAATAAGGTAAAAACCATTGGAGTGGATGAGAATGTGATTTGCTGGGTAGAAGAATTTTTGAAAGGTAGAAAACAGAAAGTTAGGGTAGGAAATGTAGTATCAAAAGAAGTGGAAGTAAAAAATGGGTGTGCCACAGGGTAGCGTATTGGGACCATTTCTATTCATTATTCTAATGAATAATTGTGTTGATTGTTTACTATCTGAAATTAGATTGTTTGCAGATGACATAATGCTGTATAAAAGAATCAAAACGATAGAGGATTCTAAACAGTTGCAGGGTGATCTGGACAGGATATCTACTTGGATTGGTAAACATGGAATGAAGATAAATGCAAAGAAGAGTCAGCTTATTAGATACACAAATAAAAAACAAAAGGTTAATTATGAATATAAGGTGGGGAAAGAATTGCTTGCTGAAGAGTTGAAATGTAAATATCTTGGCATTACTTTTGATAACAAGCTTAACTGGGCAGGACACATTGGACAGGTGGTTGAAAAAGGTTTCAAAGTTCTGCACTTGTTGGAGAGAATGATGAGGGGATGTACGAGAGAAGTAAAGGAATTGGGTTACAAAACTTTGGTCAGACCACTGCTCGAATATGGTAGTGTAGTATGGGACCCTCATTTTACGTATCAAATACAGGAGTTGGAGAGGGTGCAAAAAAGGGCTGCTAGATTTGTTTCTGGAAATTATCGCAAAATGCAATCAGTGACGGATATGATAAAGGAGCTGGAATTGGATTCATTGCAAGACAGGAGGAGGATGAGGAGTGTCATGGGAGTGTACAGGGCATATACTGGCGATGAGGCATGGAAAGATATTGCAATAGGTATGAAAAGTAGTGCATGGAAGGGAAAAGATGACCATGACCACAAGCTGGCACTCGATTTCAGGCACAAGGGTGTGGGAAGATTCTCTTTTTTAGGTATGGGTGTCAGGGATTGGAATGAGTTACCAAGAGAAATGATTAATAATTTACCAAAAACTTTGAAAGAATTTAAAGATAAAATTTGTAGAGGGCAAATGTACGTGGGTGGAGGATAGGGGGAAGATGGGTGTGTAGGGAAATTGCCACCGGAGCCTGTGCTTCATTGCAATTAAATAATAATAATAATAATAATGGCCAACTAGTTAGCTCCGAGTCTACATCAACTTCCTGTTCTTGTCCACTTCTTGCTCCAAATCGCCAGCACAACTCGCGTGACCTTCCCCTACAGGTGCTTGCCACCAACTGTCCCGCACCCCAGCTTCTGGAGCTCCTTAAATAGAGAATGTCACATCTTGAGCAAGCTTCCCAGATATTGCAAAATATCCAAAACTATCCAAATTACTTTTTCCTCCAATTGACTTGAAATTTTGATGAAAGGTAGTCTGCAGCTTAAATGTCAAAACTGATCCTAATAAAAAAAATTCTATCTAATAATTTTGTCGTAAAAAATTGTTAAAGTGGTGCTACCTAAGATTCACTCTCCCATTCAAAGTATTTGAGCTACTGCATTGAAATAATCTACTAAATTTTTCCCTATCTTTTGGTATATAAATCAGCTTGTTTACTATTGTTTAACTAGATGTAATTCATAACCAAAAACATCAAAAATCTATATCTCCGAAAGTATTAATATTTGTTTTAAATGTTTCTATGTTCAATTTCCTATCTGATAGTGATGCTATCCAATTGCTATAATTATTCTTTAATTGCCTACAAATGATTCATAAATTTCCTTCTACACTCTTGTAAACTTGCCTCGGCAGTTTTTGCGACTGCCAGAATCCATCTTAATGAATTTGTCATTTATTTACTTTTTTCAACTCTGGCCAAAGTACTGCATGGATTTTTATGAAAATTAGTGTGTTGTTCTCAGGAAAAATTCCGTTTTCTTTTAAACATAGTGTTACTAACAACATGTAACGTAGGTTGCTTCATTTTCCTTTTGGGGGCATCCATTAATTATGTGAAGTGTTTTTCCAGAATTCCCCCCTCCCCCTCTGGTGAGACTTCATGAGATCTGGTCGGGCCCCCACTCCTTTAAAATTCTACTCTCTGACTAGTAGATTGTTTCTATCCATTCTGATGACTCCTGTCAGATTTATGAAGTGTTTATTTTATTTGAGTGTTTGTTTATTAGAAGATTCATTTAAATATCGTGATCCCCTGGGAACACTTCTTTATATATTGTTTCAAAATTACAAAAGAAAGCAAAGTTTCTTCAATATTTGAACAGCAAAACAATTTTAACATTGTTCTTTGTACCAACACCACTACAGAATCAAACTTGTCATAAGATGCAAGTTCTCCTTAGAACACTAATTTAGAAGTAATTAATAGGTATGCTGCATTCAAACTTCCCTATGAACATTTATGTTAACTTTCATGTATCCATAGAATGGATCCCTTAATTATTTAAGCAACTGCTCTTAAAACCAATAAATTTACTACAACATTAAACAACTTGCTTGTTACTATAGCAGCTCCAGTAAACATTCTCCAAGAATAAACAACCTGGTCTTTCAGTTTAAATTAAACTCTCTCTATATCAGAGAAAACTAATAATAAGAATTAATAATAAATAACGATATGGTCGGAAGCAACAATTATACAAGACCATCTTAACCAATTACTCACCAAATTCAAAGGAAGGTATTCAGAATGTGTTGGTGGATCAATTCCCAGCTCCGGAGGATGGAGACATGGTTTTTATATACACTTAAACATGAAAACGATAAAGTAGACTCACTCATCAAGATTGAAGGAGGTGAGGAGCTGGGGGGGGGGGGGGGGCAGCAATGACAAAAAAGTATTACATCAATGCAACATTTTGGACTTGTGAAAATAGAAACAAATGTGTAAATATATATGAAAAATAATACATTTAAAATTAAAATAACAGAAACTTTTTTTTTTACTTATGGCTTTGAGCCTCGTTGACATCGAGGTCATTAGAGGCCGGATGGGACTGGGGGACAAGGAATGGGAAGGAATTCGGCCATGGCCTTCAGAAGGAAGCATCCCAGCATTTGCCTGGAATAATTTGGGGAAACCATGGAAAACCCAAATCTGGGATTCGAACCAGCGCAACCCGATCGCAATAAGAGAAAGGTTTACTGGTGACATCAAGGGGATGTTTGGTGTCAAGGATTTGTTGTTGATTTCTGTAGTTCAGAAGGAGTTGAAATAGTAAGAAAAACTCTGACAGTCCTCGCTGCATTACAGATGTTAGAGTTGTGGGATCTGGCATGGTATGCCACTATTTGGTTTAGGTTGCCCACATGAATTGCTTGCCTCTGGCCATTCATTCTGATAAACAGTTGGTTCATATTAAGGGACAAATAAGAACTTGTACATTAAAGGCAGATAAGTTGGTAAATGAAGTGAGTAATTGTGCCAGAGGTAATATCCAATAATTGGAAACGTTTACTATGTAGGACTGGAGTAAATAATAGTAAGCAGATGAATGCTGCAAGTTTTTCTGAGAGTTTATTACATGAGGAAGAAAGAATTTAGGAATAGTCAGAAGCAAGTATTTGTGTACCAAGATGTTCCTGTAATTGGGTGGTATAGGTCAGTTTTTTGATGTGTGAAACAGAAGTTGTAAAAATGGAGGGTGTCACGTCAAGACATTTGTTTTTGTAAATGGTCAGGGGAATAAGTTAAGGCAGGATTTGGCATGCCTGCAAAATTATTCATAATCAACACAAATGTGTTTGCCATGGTGTGGTGGACTGGTGAAGCTTTTTCCTTTCGCACTGCCACTTCCCGAGAGGTACATAAATATGTGGGTAAACCACCAAGTTGTGTGAGCAGTAGAATACATAAATTATACTCCAGCACTGCCTGTACAACATTCAAATTTATTTACAAAGTTACGTAACTGTCTGTATTACTCCAAATGAATTCTTCAATCCCTTCTACATTATCAAGTCCATCATCTATTGCAACTATTGTCAGAGCACATTATTCTGTTAACTGCCATAATACTCAAATCCAATTCTACATTGCCAACATAATTATCTCCCACCTGTTGCTGGTATTGTCGTCTTGATGATTAAACTGCCATCTCTCTCCGCCTGGCTGTCTCCAACTGCACTCGACCCCTTGATCCAGAGCCGCTCTGAAGATTCTAAGCTAGATCCACCATCTGATCGACCGTAGACCGACCTCCTTCTCGCCTCTGCATTCTGGTTTTGTTCACCAAACTGCCACTTTCTCCTGAAGGTGTGAAGGCTTTTTGACCAATAACCATCTCCCAAGTCTTCCCATCCTTTTGCCAAATGACGTCATTGCTCTGCTTAAAGCGCTGACTGTCTGACCTACTCAAGCTTGTGTTGCATCCTACTTGCCACATTGCTTTGACAGATTTTGTTTATTTTTTTCTGTTGCAATTGACCTGCTTCAAGCTCGCGTTCTGTGAAATCACAACTGCCTTAATATTTTACTAAAAACCTGGTGGACCCCACCACACCTCCATACCTTATGACAAATCTGTTCCACTCAGACTTATGTCTATCGCACTCTCTCTCCCCTACTGTACTTTGTGTGTGTGTGTTTGTTTGCCCCCCTACAATTAAGTACTTGAAGTTACATGTATTTGTGTACAATATTTATTGTGTGGTTTCTATTGGCATCTTCTTTTGTGATCTTATTCTCCCTATTTCTCCGATGTCGCTGTCTTGGCTCTCACGCCACGTGCCTGTGCTCCGATATGTGTATCAGCTGTCTGCTGCACTCGCCATAGTTGTCACGCCCCCTCTCCTTTGCTGTCGCTCATGACGTACAACATGCTTGCCCTTCTGTGGCTTGTTTTCTGCTGTCACAAAAATCTTGGCTCGCACAACGTCGCCGCCTGCCAGTTACACTGCTAGCTGCCTTGTTTCCTTGCCTCATTCATCCTGTGCAAGTAATAAAGACTGTGATCACATCCTGATCTCTCACAACTTATAACACATTATCGTTTGACATGCTGAATTACACATCACTTTTGTACCGCCTTCCTTCTTCTGTTCCTTCATCTATGCCCTTGCTTCACGGCATACTTCGATTTCCTGCAACATTTTCCAAAAGGTCTCAATTGCCCACACGTTCCCTCTAAGTCATTACATCTAGTTGACACAAATTTTTTTTCCACACTGTCTCTCCTTTTTTTCAAACATACACACACTTCTAACTTAGTTTCTCTTTTATTTTTCTTACGACTATTTAGACATGACAATTTTCTACACAATACATTACTCACTATTTAACACTTTCCTCCTACCTATAACTGTTTCTTATTTAATTAACACTTAAACATTTCTTCTAGTTCCGTCCACGATATATACATCTCCATAACTCCTATTATGCTAACGACTAGTCAACTTGGTCGTTGTATAATGAGTATTTTCTCCATCCTCTGGTTCTGCGGCGGGGTTGTCGGCCCCCACTCTCGCTCGTGTCCGCCTCTTCCATACCAAACATTTCTTCCCGTCCTTGATACCATGCTCTCAGTACTGCCAGTAAACATACTGATTGCACACAATATGCCGTAAATGGTCACCTCTGTTTTGCCTTGTGGCACCGTTGACCGTTGTCTCTGTTATGTCGCAATTCGCTGTAGTTACTGAAGCTTTGTTCCAGCTTCTCATAACTCACTGAGATGCTTCATTGTTTTTTCCTCCTGCCCACTGAATTTGATTTCAGAGAAGTTGAATCTCAGCTCGTACACAAACAGCGTGGGACGAGTGAGATTTACTTGCTGAGCAATGTCCCATCCTCACACTGTGCTTTTCACATTTTTCTGTTTGCAAGAACACTCGCAATTCGCCATGTGGTACTGGTTAATCTTATCCGGGCCTTTCCCTGGCGTAGTGTTGAACACATGGCCATTGTAGTTTAATTCCTGCACAGCGCTCACTGCGAGCAGCACGAGGCACGTCCACTGCACCATCTGCATCGAAGAAGACTCAGTGTCAGCAGTCTGACCTAGGCCAACCTTGACACAATGGCTGCCCGCTCCCCAAGCGCTTTGCAACTCACACCCAGGTGGAATGTATGCTAATACTTCTGTTTTTCTTGACAACAACGCTTCACTGCTCATGAATCGCTCCTGCAATGTTTCATAGCTTTTTCTTTTTGTTCTCATTTTCTTGTGTACTAGTTTCTCGCCTGCTGTCTTTTGTTTCTCCCATGGTTCCTGTATAATAATTTCCATCAGTTTTTTCCACTTAGTTCTGATACCTCATACTATTTCGTAGCCTAATCTTCTTTCTTCGAATTCTCTATTAACACTGGTGAACTCTGCTTGGTTCCCACTTCCTGAAGTATTTCTTTCTGAAGTAGACCTTTAGTCTCTTTATTCAAATGCTTTATTAACAATGACATATTCTCCCTGCCACTGATTTCTTTTATCATTTCTATTTGCGATGATTATTCTACGTCTCCTTGCAAATTTCTTATTACCGATGACAAATTTATCGTGCCGCAGATTTCTTCTTTTATTGGCGCTGCCTTTTACGACTTCCCTATGTCATTCTGCAGGTTATTTACTTGTTTTTCAGGTATGCTATCCTTCTTTTCTTCATTTTTCCTTGCATCTCCAGCTTCCATCTGACTTTCCTGTTCCACTGCTCTATGCTTCCACATATCTTTTCCAATTAAAGACATTTTGATACATTGCACATAAGCCAATCGCTTTTTGTCTTTCCTTTATTCTCGTGCGCTCCACTGCTTTCTTCCGATCCAGTTTCTGCATCTTGGGTATGCTATGTGGGCACTCATTAATTTTTCCCACTGTTTCTGACTTTTGCCGTATTTCCTGCCTTACTACATCTGTGTATGGCAGTGTATCTTTCTCCGAATGGAAGCCATTGTGATACACTGAACACAACACCTTTGCAGTTTGCTTATTCGGATCCGCCAACTGCTCTAAATGTAACCCTTCCACAATTCATTTAATTCTCTCTCGTGTCTGCATGTTCCGCTTTTCTGCTACGATGCTCACTCTCCCGGCCTCTTGCGCCACCACATATTTCTCTGTCTTAACTTTCGGATTAGTCACTGTGACCACCTCCTCTGTGACAGTTCATACTGTCAAAATATATTTTCTTCTTCGCACACTTAGAGTGCTTCTGGAACCAATACGCCTGCTGCCAATTACTGCTTTGGTACAACAGCTTCTGTATCTTCGTGGATCTCCTCCACTTCTAACTCAACTATCTTTTCTTGTCACGCCCCTACACGAATGTATATCATCTTTCCGCGCACCACTGCCTTCCTTTCGCTGCTTAGCATCTACTTCTGCCTCACTCTTCGTCTTAATGGTGTGTCCTTGTATCCTCACCACCGATTTTCCATAATCTATTATGGCCTGATATTTGTTCAACCAGTCTCGGCCCATAATTCCATTGTGAAGCGTGCCTACCCTGGCAGGAACAATTTGCATCTGATGACACATTCTCAGCTCCCATCCTCCTTTCAGAGTAACCAGTATCACTCCTTCAGTGAATACAGGTTTGCTGTGATCCCTTTAATCTGCACACCATTTGTTATCTCTTTTCACTTAGCATCTGTCACACATTCTGATCTGAGATGAGATAACTCAGTTCCCGTGTCCAAAAGTAGCTTAATTTGACTGTATTTGCTTTCCTCACATTCTGATTCGATGTAGTCATTTTGGTTTCTATTACTGCAGTTCCTTTTTTTCAAATCTCGTCTCTGGACGCCTCCCGACTGCACAGTTTCACCCCAAGCTAGTTTTCTGACTCTTTTGACCTTCTCTGCTCTCATTGCGTCTGCTCCAGACATGCATTGCAATCTTGTGGATGATGACCCCATCCTCGACACTTTTCACACATCATTGCTCTGTATACTTGACATGGGCCTAAATGGCTTGATAAATTGCATCTTCCACAAAATAATGGATTCTTCACATTTTGATCTCCTTTGCAGTTTCCCCTATGCTCATTTTCATCAACTCTGCTATTGCTTCTCTCCACTCCTGTTCACACCACCTGTTTGTTTACTTGTTCGAACCGTGAACTCCCTCATGCTTACGCTGATATGGCATTTCTTCGCCTGGTGTCCTTCTCGCTGACACAGCTGACAATGCAACCGCACCTACTGTGTTACTTCCTTTATGACAGGCTTCTTCACACCCTGCCAGGCACCGTGACCATTTCATCCGCATAACTGACAGAATTCTGTCATCCTTTTAGCATTCCAAACGTTACTTCTTGCTCTGTTTACCTCTGGATACTGTCTTCGAACACTGCCTTGGTGTTTCTGCTTCTCTTTAGCTGACAAAATTACCATTTCTTCCGCCATTGCAATCTCGATGATCACTACCAACTGTAAATCCATTCCTCACACTCTTAACACCACGACAATCTTCTCCTCTATCAAACCTTGAGTGAACACAGAGCGACTCAGATTGTGTATTAATTTCAAAGCTCCTGTCAACTTGAGATCTCTCTTTATTGTTTCCCGAAACTCGTGCACAATTCCATCCAGTCTACTAGCCCAATCCACCACTGTTTCTCCAGCCCGCTGTTGACTTGAAAACATACTAATAGCATAATGATCTGTCATCCACTTAGGCCGATAATTTTCCACCAATACAGCGCAGGAATCCTTATACTCTTTCACCTTCTCACGTGCGAGAATCCGTTGTCTGGCTTTCCCTCCAATATGTGATTTGACAAACTTCAATTAAATATCGTGTTCTCCATCATCAATCAGGCTGAATGCCATATCGCAAATATCCCAGAATTCTCCTTTTTCGTCACAAAAGGTGTTTGGAATTAATTTTAAGGCTTCCGCCAAAACTCAGTTTTCATTTCTCCATTTTTACGTCACTTTTCACGGAGTCAATGCCTCCTGCACTGTTAGACATTGCTGTAAGCTTGCTTACTCACTCGTTTCTGCTCAGCTGACGACGTGTCAACCCTGCTTCTGTAACTGCTGCACCTGTGTTGTGCTGAATCCACTCCTTCAACACTGCAATAGCAGCAACTGCTTTGCCGATTCTGTAACACTGTTATAAAGAGAGCTATTTTCGGCCGTACAAATTCTCCCTTATCTTATTCTCCCTTAATCTCATTAGTTGCAACTTACTGAAGTACCCTCACACCCAACACTTTTTATCATGTTGACTGATGCCACACTATGCCACACTATGATACTGTGGTGGACTGCAGTGGACTGCCACTTCCCGAGAGGTACATAAATATGTGGGTAAACCACCAAGTCATGTGAGCAGTAAAATACATAAATGATACTCTAGCACAGTCTGTACAAAGTTCACATTTATTTACAAAGATACATAATTGTCTGTATTACTCCAAATGACTCCTTCAATCCCTTCTACATTATCAAGTCCATCGTCTATTGCAACTAATGTCGGAGCCCGTTATTCTGTTAACTGCCACAATACTCAAATCCCATTCTGCATTGCCAACATAATTATCTCCCACCTGTTGCTGGTATTGTCGTCTTGATGATTAAACTGCCATCTCTCTCCACCTGGCTGTCTCCAACTGCACTCAACCCCTTGAGTCCAGATCCACTCCGAAGATTCTAAGCTAGATTGACCATCTGATCGACCGTAGACCGACCTCATTCTTGCCTCTGCACTCTGGTTTTATTCACCAAACTCCCACTTTCTTCCAAAGGTGGGGAGTCTTTTCGACCAATAACCATCTCCTGAGTTCTTCCATCCTTTTGCCAAATGATGTAATTGCTCTGCTTAAAGCGCTGACTGTCTGACATACTCAAGCTTGTGTTGCATCCTACTCGCCACATTCCTTTGACTGAGTTTGTTTCTTTTTTTCTGTTGCAATTGACCTGCTTCAAGCTCGCGTTGTGTGAAATCACAGCTGCCTTAATTTTTTTTCTAAAAACCCTGTGGACTACCACAATGGATAGTAAAGCTATATGGAATTGAACATTTGATGTGGAAGAGATGGCAATTGTCAAGGTATAGCTACGTAAATTTGAGGGCTTGATGTGCATTGAAGTTGTAGACAATTTAGATGCTTGTTTGGGGTTGACAAGTAATAAGTTGTACAAATGGACCAAAAATCCGTAAATAAATAAATACCTAAACAACATTAGACTGTATATGTTTCATCTTGATGCCACATTCCAAATGATACTTGGGCTATCACACTGTCATTACAAGCAGACATAACACACGCGTCAGAGAATAAATATGGTTTGTTGATATCACACTTGAACCTTGAGTTTGAAAATTATTTCAAAACATACTGTGTTCTTTTACCTGCATTTACCACATCTTTTTACATAGCGTAAAATTGCCAGGAAATCTGAAGTTGGACAATAGCGAAATTTAGTGTGACACACAGATTATGAAGAAATTTCACCATATTGCTTTTGAAGAATTCTGCAAAAAAATATTTGTACAAGGTGATATAGCTTGTGTTCTACAAACACGCTTTGCAGATGATTCTGCTATTTTGAAACACTTATGTATGTGTTCAACATATCAGTCGGATGAAGAATGTTGTCGTAACATTGAGCAAGAACTACTGACGTTCAGTTGGAAAACTTGTTGTGAGTAGCCACCATTCCTTTTGACATCAACTTTGATGCACTTGGTTCTGCCAAAGAAATTCATTTTTTTTTTTTTTTTTTTGTAACAGTTTAACGTCCCTTTTTAACAACGTGGTCTTTAGAGACGGGAAAGGATGGGGGCAAGGAATGGGAAGGAATTCGGCCATGGCCTTTTGAAGGAAGCATCCCGGCATTCACCTGGAGTGATTTGGGGAAACCATGGAAAACCCAAATCTGGATGCCCGGACGGGGATTCGAACCGCCGTCCTCCCGAATGCGAGGCCAGAACGCTATCCGTTACACCACCACGCTCGGTAAAGAAATTCAAAAGCTGTATCAAAATAATAATGTTTTTAATACTTCATTAAATATTTGAGTTTCATTTTTAGCATTTTCTTCCTTCATACAAACATTTAAGTATTTTTTTGCATGAAACTAGAAAATGCAGACCGACAGAATATTCTATTTCTAAATTTTGGCATGGTTTCTCAAAGTTAAAATGATTATTAGACCCTCTCCACATGTAGCAACGAATATGATGGTTGTAATTTGAAATAAATAGATTTTTATACACAGGATTAATATTGTATCTTTTGAAACTTATTTCTTTTTGTCTGTTCTGCCTAAAATCCTCTCACACCAACAACCTTTGACCGTGTCTATAATAATCTTGAATTAATTTTGTTCTGAAAGGTTTGCAGGTTCTTTTCTATTCAAGATCTATTAAATTTGCACTCTGCAAATTATGTTCGAACTTCTCATTATGCAACTATTATTATTTCCAAACTTAATCTTCCGTTGCTCGTTCACCTTTTCTACCAACAATTCCCTTAACTTTTATTTTTTCCAGAGATCCTACATTTTCAACCGTATCAGAGCAAACAATCTTTATTAAACCTGCAATTCTTTTTATTAATTCTTTAAACTTTTATTTTGCCAATATTACTCCCTTTATCAGTCTAAACATATAATTTTATTTATTTTAATGAACTATGTTACACACAGTTATTATAATGTTGTATTATCCAAACTTTGTTTATTTACACCTGTTTACATTTCATAACCTGCATTTCTTTACAATGCAATACCACTATAAGCTATTCCAAAGGGCTAGGAAACTGTCCCAGTACAAGGTGTGGAAAGCACAGTCATGGGAAATGTCCATATCGAGGAAGGTGATTGTAAAGGAATAACCATTTACTGTTATTGAAATTCATCAATTTATATAATTACTCCATGCTGGTAAATTTAGCTGAAGAGCAACAACCCCAAAACCTAATGCTATTTTAAGGATAAAGGAGATTGGCTGGGCAAGAAAAGGGAAAGCATAATATTTGTCAACTTGCCTGATTCAAAGAAAAATAATCACATTTGGGGCTCAGAAAATCCACGAATGATTCATGAGAAATAAATGCATCCCCTACATGTCACTGTTTGGTGTAAATTGTGAATTGAAGGAATCATTGGACTATTATTCTTTGAATTAGGCAGGTGATGCATTAACAGTAAATGGAAAATCTTATTGTAACAAAATAACCCAGTTCTTCTTGCCTCAATGGGAATATATTGCTCTTGAAGACGTGGTTTCAATAGGAAGGTACCAGTTAGCATACTGACCCTGCAACATTGATGGTCTTGCACAAGTCTTCTCTAGGTCATCATCTCCTGCCTCCTGCCTCTGCCACACCCTTTTAGTGAATTGCGGAGTAATAGTAACCAGAATTTGCCCCCATGACCTTGTGATTTAATGCCTAAAGACATTTTTCGGGGGAGGGGGGTTGAAGTCTCAGGTTTACACCACGAAGCACACAACCACCCAAGCATTACAGCCTAAACTAACATTCATGCAAAACTATTACTGGAAATTTTTCCAGAATATCATGCATCTGTCATCAAAACTATGGTTACCAGATGTGTTATTTGTATTATTTAAAATTAAAATCTTGCACTCTTACTGTAACAACATTTGGCAAAACACAGATGAAGATAAACTTCAGAACCATATATTGGATGTATAAATTTTCATCAAAACAATTAAGTGAAAAATAACCCTAGTTACCATAGCCTAACCTCTAAACTTGCATGTAACTTTGGCTCATGCCTCATGTAAACAAGCAAAAAAGATTTGATGAATCGACTATAGAAGTCTCTCACATAAAAACCAAACCCAACAGGTGAGTAGTAATACTCTGATCTGACATTTAGGATGCAGATTCAAATCCCCTACTCGACATCCAGATCTCAGTTTTCCTTGATTTCCAAAAATCATCCCAGGTGAATGCCAGAGCGCTTCCTTTAGAAGGGCATATCCAAATTCATTCCCAGTCCCTGATCCTTTCCCACCTTGAATGATGTCAACTAGGTGCAAAACCATAAGAAAAACTCTCCACATAATCTCTCTCTAGGTCTGATATGTATACTAATTTGGTTCACTGGCTCAGTCAATCATTTTATATGACTTCCTCTCACAAAATTTAAATTTTAAAAGAACTATTGGTGACCATCTCCAAGTTATGACTCTGTTAAGAATGCTATGAAATTACGAGTGAAACTCAAATACAAATGGATAGCAGATTGTGCTTCTTGGCTGTTGCGTTTCTAGAAATTTGTGCATTTTGTTTTTATTGAATTGTTTCCAACATTAATATGCAAGGTGTTTTAGGATCAATCATTTTGAAGCCCCTTACATTCCACAAAGACATGCAAAAACTTGCAAACACTCGTGCATCATCTCAATGACTAAATTCAGCAGCCACAGCTGCAAAATGTTTTGTCGTAAATATGGCTGTCGATTTGGATTCTACAGTAACTTTGCAGACAACAGCAGTGGCATATCAAAGAAAGAGCAACCTTCCACTGGCATCAAATTTTCCACTATAACGGGAAAGGATAGTAGTGTTCATAAAATAATACAAGAAAAATATACAAGAGTTCTGTAAATAACAGTGATAATAAATATAATTCCTGAAATAAAAGAAACAAAATTCAATTGTGAATTGTTTCTTCTTTGAAACTGCATATCAAAAAGAACAAGGCTCAGAAAATTCCCTTGATCTTAAAAATACAAAACCAAAACCTCATCAAAGGAACTTTTTTTAAAAAAAAAAAATACTACATTTAAAACACTGTCAAAAGATGATAAAAATGCAATCATAAAAACTGCTTTGCACAGCCATAAATCAGGAATTTATTACGATTTTTTATTTTACATAGTACGAGGGGGAATCCCAAAAAAAAAAACCATCATAACGTCTTTATTTCTTAAAATTTTTACACCAAATTTTGAACACCTTCAAAGTATTCTCCACTGACCACAACGCACTACTTGAAATGATCCTTCCATTGTTCAAAACAGTTTTTAAATTTACTTATCAGGATGTTCTTTATAGCTTCCGGCGATTTTTGTTTTACCTCCTCCACAATGGCAAAACGCTTTCCTTTCATGACCCTTTTCAGTCTGGGAACAAAAAGAAACCACAGGGGGCTAGATCCAGTGAGTAGGTGGGGTGGGCAATCGGTGTCATGCCGTGTTTGGTCAAAAACTGCTTTACGGAGAGGGCGGTGTGGGCCAGTGCGTTGTCATGATGGAAGAACCAGTCACCCTCACCTGTGTGCCAAAGATCTGACCTTTTCTTCCAGATATTCTCCCTTAATCTTTTAAAAATATCCAAGTTAAACTCCTGGTTGACAGTTTGACCCGGGGGAACGAACTCCGAGTGCATAACACCTATGCAATCGATGAAACAAATGATCATTGTCTTGATGTTTGGCTTCTCTTGGCGAGTTTTTTTTGGGATGAGGATAGCACATGTCTTTCACTGGCTTGATTGCTGCTTTGTTTCAAGGTCGTATCCATAGCACCACGAGTAATTGCTTTCGAAAAAATTCTTTGAGATGATTTTGAAGCTCAACACACGCATGAAGTCGACACTCCCATTGCTCGTCTGTGAGAAGGCGGTGGACAAATTGAGCTGCAACCTTTCTCATGTGCAAATCTTCGGATAAAATCCTCTGAATTGAACTCCATGATATTCCAGACATCTCTCAGAGTTGATCAGTGGTTCAGTGACGGTCTGCACGAACGAGGGCATTGATTTTGTCGACGTTTTCGTCTCTTCTTGTCGTTGAGGGATGTCCTGAACGCCGTTGATCATCAATTGACATTTCTCCATTTTTAAAATGTTAAAACCACTCATAGACTATGATTTTACTTAGGGCAGCATCCCCGTAAGCAGTCTTCAGCATTTCAATAGTTTCCGTGGCCGATTTCCCCAACTGGAAACAAAATTTCATAGCCACGTGCTGCTCTCGACAATCTGCCATCACGTTTTCGCCGAAATGGAATAAGTTCTTTTACCAAAAAAACTATCATGGGCGAACCGATGCACTCACAGCGACACAACTTCGCACACTGACTCAGATGGCATGACAGTAACAGACACCATGTCGATAATGGGTTCTCCCACTCTCCCTCCCTGCCGCAGCCCAATTCCCGTTCCTTTTGGGTCCCCCCTCGTAAAATATTCAAAATTTCTGCAGTCTGCAGTAAATACTCTGCATTAAAAAAATAAGGACCTACTTCACTGTTAAAAACATATAAAAAGAAAAACTGATATCTTGAGGAAACAACGATATTTAAAGCCAAAGTCTCATAAATTAGGCCGAACCAATTGCCTTAAGTCTTGAAATAGGTGTCAGAGTGCCAAGGGTCACAAATCATATAAACTGTAATGCAGTGGTGGAAACTGCAGAATAGGCTTAGGAGGACAAAATGTTTTGGTTCGGGCAACAGCTATAAAGGAAGATATTTAAACCAAATAGTAAAGGAGCAATGAGTGTGTTAGGGCAGATAATTAAGTAAGTTCTGAGGAATGGTGTGACTGCTGTAATTAAGAATCTTTAATGCGCAAATACTTATAAAAGGACAATAGATGTCACATGAGAGAAAGGGCGATTGTAACTGGCAGGCTTTGAGCGGTAAAACAACTGTTCATCTGTCTCTTCAGTAGTAAGAATATATTCAAGATGTCCAGTTAGGAAAATATCTTGTTCTTCTATCAGTCAGTGTATGTTAGTGGTCAGTGGTGATAAAGGGTAGAATATGTTTTTCTGTGAAGATCAGAAATGATATGACAAAAATTCATGGACTAGCATGCTCAATATTTAGGTATTACAATGTATGACAATGAATGTTGTTGCATAGTGTAAGTGAAGGTATCACCCTGTTCCACCATGTTCTGAACTGAAAACTGTGAACAAAGTCCAATTGGTAAATATGGTTTGGTGCCGGACTCGCAAAATTAACTGGAATAAATCTTAAGGTTCAAAAGAATACACCACAATGTTTGGACTTTCATTTACTAATGTATCTTACATGGAAGAACTGTGTTTGTTAATGTGGTGAAATCAGTTCCCTAAATATAGGGCTGGCGACTAAGCTTCCTTTACTGAAGTTTGAACTGTGTTTAGATATAAAGCATTTGGTAACGGCACACTTATTCCACACAAGGTTAACAATAGGCATATTATCTTAGTACTGAACAGTCAAGAAAACCCTGACTTTGCATAGGTTCCATAAATCCTTCATTTCCAAATGATCTTATAATCTTTCACAGTATAACAAGGAACAATTTCACAACAAAACTTTACGTAAATCCTCCGCCTCACAAGCCTGGTAAGTTTATGGAGGTATCGCTGATTATTCAGAGCATAGGTTCACTAATGATGTCACTAGAACAATGATTTTCTGAAGAGAACTGCTTACGTTTCACCCCAATATAATGATCACAGATTTTTTGAGGAAAAAAAACTTGAAGTTTTTTGTAGATATTAGAATTTAAATGATTTACTCCATAAAACTGAACTTTGGTATAATCTACAGAAATTTTTTAAAAAAAGTTTTTAAAGCTGAAATGAATGAAATAGAACTAGCTGCCCTAGTTATAAAATCACAACTGTTCTTCCGAGTCATAAAACAAGTGCTACTCATTTCACTTTCACAGCCCTGTACAACAAATACAATCAAAAGGTCCTTCATCATCTTGCATAGAGTAAAGAGTTGATTGCAGTCAACAGTGTTGCCCTTAACATACTGAGTGTGCATAGGAAGCAAAAAAGAAATTTGAAAAATAAAATTTGTCAAGGTGTAGCCAGAAACCTCACAGTTTTTGTTTATGTAAAACAATGTTCTAGTTACCTAGCTTTAGCCCTCCATGAAGCAAATCGTGGCTACACCCATGTCTCTAGCTCTAAACTTTTTCTCTCAGATATGCCACAGGATAAACAAAATTAATGACTGTTTATATCACATTTTTATTATCAACATACAATAAAAGAATGAAATGGAGAAGCTATACATGACTGATCTAAAATAAATTACCTATATATATATATATAATAACAATGAGCAGGAAAAAGCTTTAAGGCAATAAAATTAAGGAAGGATAGGGAAATATGACCCAACACTTACCACAGATGAAGGCGGCTGGGACGGCTTTGTTCGTCGTCCCAGCCGCCTTCATCTGTGGTAAGTGTTGGGTCATATTTCCCTATCCTTCCTTAATTATATATATATATATATATATATATATATATATATATATAAAGATGAATGTATGTATGTTTGTTTGTTTGTTTTTCATTCAAATCCACAGTTTTCATCTGATCTCGATTAAACTTTGCACACTTATCCTTTGAAAAAAGGAGAAAAATACTGTCTACATTTGGTTGAAAAATTATCTGTATAAATAATACATGTTGTCTTATAATTTCAAAATACTACTGAACGGCGATAGACAGACGCGTTGAATATGGAGATCTCTCTACTGTTTTTCCATGTAGCGGTCATGTAGCTCAGTGGCTAAAGCGCTGGCTTACTAATGTTTGGGTCGTGGTCTCCGGTTCAAATCTCCGTGGAGGCTAAGATTTTTAAAAATTGTTTTTGATCGTAAGTGTCACGCCTGGGCCGTCGGTTATTCGGATTGAATGTTAAACTGGAGATATTACAAAGTTAGGCGTACAATGCGAGGCAAATCATAGGTAGTCTTGCAATGCTGTAGGTGAACACTTTTTTACTTTATAATGATCCCTCACGGATTGTTCACAGTCAGTGTGTGTGAACCGCAGTAATAATACTATAAATACGGAAGTAAGTCTCTGTCTTTTTGTTACGTTTTGATGACTAAATGGCTATATCGATACTGATGGAATTTGACAAGAAAATCTGTATGATGGGCACAGGATATTTTTTCCAGTATGATTAACAGTTGTAGTCACGAAATTTTGAGACCTTATCGAATGGTGACAGAAATATGTTGGAAATTGATTCTCTTCAAGAGACAGGTTCGACGGTAGAATGATATAGGGATAGCTTTCCTATCATATTATGCCAACTCGGTGTTGTTTGGGACCAATCCTTCGTTACCAACAACTTTCTATATTCAATTCTGGCAAAACAATTCTTAATCCACGTGTACGAAGTCGTGGGTATGAGCTAGTAATTTAATAAAAGGAAAATTATAAAGATTATTTTAAGCAGCAATATGATGTTCCACAGTTCAGTATAACTTAATTTTTTGAACAAGTTTAAGATAAGAAAAAAAGTCATTGACCAAAAAAATAACTTAATGGCAAAAACAGTGTGGGATGCTAGATATCAGTTGTCTTAAATTTTTTATTGCAACCAATTCATAAAGGTAGAGTCAATGTGGAAGTAAGTAAAGAGCACCCCACACTTTTTTTACATTAAAGTTATATTTTTGTCAATGACTTTATGCTTATCTTATTCAAAAAAATAAGTTATACTGAACTGAGGGACATCCTATTGCTGTTGAATATAAGCTTTATATTTAAAGATTATTTTAACTTTATAGTGAAATTACTATAAAAGATTTATTTGTTTTTTAGTTTTTTAAAACTATAGTGTTATTTCCTTAGGCTTGGGAAATCCACAACACAAAACAGAGCTCAAATGGCATTGAAGTTACTTTAAGAAATTGTAATCAGTGAAAACCTTGGTATTTGAGTACAAGTTGTAAGCACCTTAGAATTTGAGTAAATTCTAGTTTGCTTAGCTTAAAGCATAAGGGAGAGAGTAAGCTTTCCAGTAAACATATAATTTTCATTACAAGTATAGGAAGAAAGAAACATTTCATGCAGAAGCTAATACTGCTACCCAATTCAATAAATAAACCAATTTAAGAACAGTAAAGACCCACAATACTTAATATAAGCAATAAATAAACATTTTTAATAGTAAAGATTCTTTAAACTAACCTGGAATAGGGTAATCCATTATTATCCAACTTGTAAACAATAGATTTTGGCTATATGATCATTTCACTAATTCTTTACACTTTTAGAGGCAGTAAAGTAATTTCAAAAATAACAATAATTCTAAAGAAAGCTAAATTCATTCAAATTCGGTAGGTACAGACAGTGTAATTAGGGTAAATAAAACTTTTAAACACCTTATGGAGCACACTGGCACTTTTAACATTTTTATCGTACGTTTTCAGTAATTTCTCGGACTAAAAAGTAGATTTTCTAAAAGAACTAAAACCTAGTATAACATATTAAAATTTCGGAACATTTCATGCAGTAGAACTGATTTTAGATCAATTTGAAAGTTGTTTCATCATCAATCACAATGTGTTAATTTCATAATTAAATTGCGATTAAACCAAGCCACTTCCGTAAATAAAACAACTTCTAAAACACGTAATTAAATTCAAAGAAAAATCAGATAGCTTCACTTTTTTTAAATAAACAATACTTTAATAATAATGAACCAGAAACTGAGTTAACTTCTGAAACATTTCAAACCAGATCTTGTTAGACTCATAACTTTGCTATTACACCACCGATAATAATAATATTTATACCATTTTAATCAGGAATTTTTACAGAACACGATGACATAGATTTTATCATTTGTAATTCAGCAGGGTGACCTAAAAAGTGCCAAAATTAACATACAAATAGGGGAATCACTACTTAACTTTCGGAATCTTTTTACCAATGCACCAGTTAAACTAAATTCATTTACAAGCAAGATAATCATTTGAGAATTCTCACTAAACACTTTTTATGTACCTTGAAGACACGACTACATGCAGTTAAAGTTTGAACCCTTCTATAATCACAATCATTTTTCACTATTTTGGATAAGCATACATGTGGTATGCGGATGGGGGTATATAGGCAGGAGCCTAGGAGAGCGGGTTGTCTTTATTCTTTATGTCTTTACTCCGGGAACGTTGCATATTGTAGACCTGCGCATTAGGGTGTCCCGTCGATGTATGATAAAAAAAAATTAAAGCTACATTATCGCAAGAGGTATCAAAATTTGCGTAATTTAATACAGATTACGAAAAAGGTTAAAAAACTAGAAATGTGTGTCATCTTGAGGGCTCTACCACTCTTTGAAGTTTTGTAAATTTTATGTTTTTACAGACTTAAACCGTATGCATAAAATAATACAAAAATCAAGTTTAAATGGTATTTATATTATTGAAATTAAAGAAACAAAACACAAGAAACCAAAATAAATTAAATAGAGCTCATAATTAATGACAAAAACTTAGAATTTAAACTTATTTTTATGTCAAAAATTTGGCATTTCTGCTTGAGATTGCAACCTGTTTCTAATAAAACCATCTCTTGAAGTAGCATCAGTTATACTTTGTGAGGCCTCTGTCACTAGTTTCATACATCTTTCCACCAATTGTGTGTGACAAGGATACTCAACAGTTTCCAAGCTCTTATCTTTTGCCACGATTTGAAGGTCCTCATTAGAAATATTTCTAAGAACTGGTGGTGCTGTAACCTGACACTCGTGCCACACAATAATTTTGGTGTAATCTTTAGTAGAGAAGTTAATTTTTGGTGGTTTAAATACCCTGCGTTTAGTGATACTTTCAGCTTCTCTCGCTTATATTATTCTTTGCAATGCCAGCTCCCGAATTTGCTCTCTATCATCAAACAACATATTGACAAGTAGGTTTTCTGGGTGGACAAAAAATCATTTATTTTGATCACAGAATCCACAACAGATCTAAGATTTTCGGGTAAAAATCGAGAGTACGTGATCAATTGAAAAAGATGTTTGACTCCGTCTTTAAAAGACATCTTTTGCTTGATTAAGAACCAAATCAGAGCATATACTTTAATCACGTAGTTGAGTAACATTTTCAAATTTCAAATGACTTTTTTGCTATTCTTATTGACTCTTCAATACGTCTCTGCTGCTATTTGATTCATCTAGCCATTTCTTTCTTATCAACACTGCTTACAACCATTTTCCTGTCATTTCTTTGATCCAACAGAAAACTTCTCTCATTGATGGGAACTTTCTTAGGTTTCAAACACGAACAAGATTCAAATGAAGTGCATTTACCAGCAGCCAAGTCGAAAAGTTTCTCAGATGACTCTAAAAAATACTTCAGTTTGTTTTCAAAACTATAATTTCGTTTGCTTTTGGGGTATCTTTTCAAATTTAAGTACTGTTCGAAATAAGATTTCAGTAATTGAATAACTCGTTCCTTAGTTAAGATTGGAGTCGAAGCTTTGGTCCAAATGTGGTGATCTTTTCAGAAACAATCGCATATATACCTGAATTGAATGGATCCTTTTTCCATTATTATTATTATTACTCCGCGATTCACTAAAAGTGTGTGGCGGAGGGTGCATTGCACCTATCGAAAAGGGTTATGGTTTGAAAGGGATATGGCAGGAGGCGCCCATGGGCTATTGTGAGGAACCATCCCCGCATTCACGTGAAGTGATCTCGGAAAACCATGGAAAACCCAGATCAGGAAGGCTGGAGTGCTTTATCGAAAGCTACTCCTGTCAGATTTTAGTTTACTCGCCCGGTAAATCTTTTCTATTCCATTCCCTAATCGCTAGTGGGAAAAATGAGTACAGAAATGAATCGGTTCTGGCCCTGATTTCTCTTATCTTATTTTCGCGGTCATTTCAAGATATGAATGTTGCTAGTAGCAATATTTGCTGGCTGTCATTCCGAAATACATCTGTCGTGACTTTTTCAATTAGCTTCCATCGAGAGCAACGCCTTCAGTGTTCCAGGCTTCAATTTCAGGTCGTTCTTGAGAAATAAAATAAATTTAATGACTTCCCTTATAATTGGTAGCTGCCGATCGTCGCGTTGTTTGTATGGTCCCAATATAGCACAAGTAGTCTCACTTCGCCTCAATCGCATTCTTTAAAAAATCACAAAATCCACTTGTAACACTCTAACGATCACAAATATACGTAAAACTATAAAAAAATGCATTACTTTTAATGCTACAAAACATTAAAATTACTTTGGCTACGAAGAAAACACTCGCGAGTCAAGCCAACAATTTCCTCGATACAAATTGAAACTTGACGGTATTTGAAGGTTGAAACCTAACAAATTCAAAGTCACCGGTAACGTGTCATTGCATGCAAATCGAAACGTCGTGTTTGTATTACACCTAAATAGAACAATAAAGTAAATATTTTTATATATTTAGTCCAGGAGCAGAAATTAAAGATAGCGAAATACCACCATAAAAACATCAATTCTTCAAAATTTTGAAGATTGGTAGAACCCTAAAGACATAGTTTTATTTTATTTTCAAAATTATTTTGGTAATCTACGACCAATTACACAAATTTTAAGAGGTCTTGCGTAACGGAAAACGTAAAAAAATATTTTCGGGACACCCTAATGCGCATATCCTGCCATATCCCTTTCAAACCATAACCCTTTTCGATAGGTGCAATGCACCCTCCGCCACACACTTTTAGTGAATCGCGGAGTAATAATAATAATAATAATAATAATAATGGAAAAAGGATCCATTCAATTCAGGTATATATGCGATTGTTTCTGAAAAGATCACCACATTTGGACCAAAGCTTCGATTCCAATCTTAACTAAGGAACGAGTTATTCAATTACTGAAATCTTATTTCGAACAGTACTTAAATTTGAAAAGATACCCCAAAAGCAAACGAAATTATAGTTTTGAAAACAAACTGAAGTATTTTTTAGAGTCATCTGAGAAACTTTTCGACTTGGCTGCTGGTAAATGCACTTCATTTGAATCTTGTTCGTGTTTGAAACCTAAGAAAGTTCCCATCAATGAGAGAAGTTTTCTGATGGATCAAAGAAATGACAGGAAAATGGTTGTAAGCAGTGTTGATAAGAAAGAAACGGCTAGATGAATCAAATAGCAGCAGAGACGAATTGAAGAGTCAATAAGGATAGCAAAAAAGTCATTTGAAATTTGAAAAGGTTACTCAACTACGTGATTAAAGTATACGCTCTGATTTGGTTCTTAATCAAGCAAAAGATGTCTTTTAAAGACGGAGTCAAACATCTTTTTCAATTGATCATGTACTCTCGATTTTTACCCAAAAATCTTAGATCTGTTGTGGATTCTGTGATCAAAATAAATGATTTTTTGCGCACCCAGAAAACCTACTTGTCAATATGTTGTTTGATGATAGAGAGCAAATTCGGGAGCGGGCATTGCGAAGAATAATATAAGCGAGAGAAGCTGAAAGTATCATTAAACGCAGGGTATTTAAACCACCAAAAATTAACTTCTCTACTAAAGATTACACCAAAATTATTGTGTGGCACGAGTGTCAGGTTACAGCACCACCAGTTCTTAGAAATATTTCTAATGAGGACCTTCAAATCATGGCAAAAGATAAGAGCTTGGAAACTGTTGAGTATCCTTGTCACGCACAATTGGTGGAAAGATGTATGAAACTAGTGACAGAGGCCTCACAAAGTATAACTGACGCTACTTCAAGAGATGGTTTTATTAGAAACAGGTTGCAATCTCAAGCAGAAATGCCAAATTTTTGACATAAAAATAAGTTTAAATTCTAAGTTTTTGTCATTAATTATGAGCTCTATTTAATTTATTTTGGTTTCTTGTGTTTTGTTTCATTAATTTCAATAATAAAATACCATTTAAACTTGATTTTTGTATTATTTTATGCATACGGTTTAAGTCTGTAAAAACATAAAATTTACAAAACTTCAAAGAGTGGTAGAGCCCTCAAGATGACACGCATTTCTAGTTTTTTAACCTTTTTCGTAATCTGTGTTAAATTACGCAAATTTTGATACCTCTTGCGATAATGTAGCTTTAATTTTTTTTTTATCATACATCGACAGGACACCCTACTGCGCAAGTGTGTTGGTTGAACTTTGAGTGACCACATGGCTGACGGGTCACCATGTTGGATTTTCTGACGAATGACTAGTAATGAGTTTGAACTATTAATTTTTCTAAAAGGAGTTTGTCGGTTCTTTTCCTCTCCATAATTTGCAATTTTTTTGAAAATGTTTGTTCGATTGCCTACTCAACTGTAACAGCTATTTTCTGAAATGTGACTTTGAAAATAAACTTCAAATTTTGATTCAAGTGAATTTTTGTGATTTTGTAGTAAACTGAAACCCTTCCTCAGCTTTTGGTTAAAAAAGCTTTGTGGCGGCCGTTAAGCATTTCAGTTGAGTATTCCAGGCAGGCTACATGGTCATTTAAAATTATTGATGCAGATTTAGAGAACATTTCACTTCAAGTAAACATTTAGTGGAGGTAGTAGGCTCTATACTTCACCCCAGTATAGCAGGCTTAGTCCTTACAAAGTTGTCTTCTAAAGAATACATTAAAGACCACTTGAAAGTTAAAAAATTACGATAACAACAGTAAATCAATAGTGTGTATCAAAAAACCAAAACAATTCAATCATAGTATATTAAAAATGTATTATTTTACATCAATCTGTGTAAAGATAATATTAACACTTTGAATTTTTTAAATAAATTAGTATTTCACTGTGATGTACACACTCAGTGAAGCTTGTGCCCCTGGAAAAAACAGCTTATCCAACTTACTAGATCTTACTTCAGGTGCATTCCCAACATTTATGTTACTATCAAAGTTATGAGAATACCACAGGACATAGCTATGAAATTATTGTACAGTAGTTGAATCTTAATACATGTACGAAACTACAAAGAATTTGGATGTCTCGAAATGGGAGAAAACTGAATTCAAAGATTCCATTACATTCACACAATATAAAGCATGTAAAAATTCATATTCAATTTACCTGGCAAACAGCATAGAAGTTATGATCGCTAATGTGATGTCTACATATTTCACTGGGAACATACGTGAAACAGCTTTGGCACTCATAAGCCACACTAACATGTGGATAAGCCCACATGTCTGGTTTGTCTAGAATTGTGGGATAAAATATACATATGTATATTCATATAATCACAGCATTAAGTATTTCATAATGCAATGTTAAATGAAAGGCAAATTATTAGTTAAAAATTCAGAAACTGAATTCAAAAGTTGCTACCCATTTTCTATCCACTTATCTAAACAATGGTCTAGAACAGCGTTTCTCAACCTTTTACAACCCAAGGTCCAGCAAAATGTCAGAAAGACCACTAATTTGTATAGGTGTAATTTTTACATGTGTGTATATTACTAACTAACCCTACTAAATGTTATTGCCTCATAGCGCAGTCTTTTATGACATGTACCTACATTAAGTCCCTCATAAAACATACAAGAACTTAGCTCTCAAATCAATACTGCTTTCTTTAATGCAGACTGGTAAATTATTTAATGAATAAGCTATTGTAGCAACAATGCAGTCTAACAACATATCCTGGAAATATAAGATTTTTGCTGGTTGTTTAGTAAGTTTGGTTTATAGTTTACACTCGTTGATAGCAATATACAGTACAACTATTGTATCCATTTTTTTAACAATCTTACTAAATATTTTTGCTGTATCTTAAATTAAGCAAAAAATAAATTTTTAATATTCTACCTGTGGACCACCTATTCATGGGCCACAGGATGAGAAATGCTGGTCTAGACCATGTCAAACTGCAAAATCCATAGTGCAGTATAAACGAGACAGTTAAATGCTAATTGCAAGTGTGAAATCAATAATAGCTGTGGGTTTTAGGGATTTACGGGGAATTATAGTGACTATTACAGAGTGCTATATAAGCTAGGTCAGTTGCAGCAGATACTGTAAACAGGTGAGCCAAAAAGAATGAACTACTCACAGGACAAACAACCTGTTTAGTAGGTTAGGGAATTCAGTGATTTCACACAACTGACGGCGTATGTAGCCAAAATGACAGCATCAAGACACTCCAGGATTGGATAGCTGTCATCTCCTCCTAGGAAAATGTAGTGGGGAGAGACAAACAAAACCCTGGGACCATCAATGGAATGAGGTCCAACTGGGTGGCCAAGGAATAGCAACGATCGAAATGGGGCTGGCCGGGCCTCAAGCAGCAGCCAGCAGTGGAAGATGGCTGGCGACGGTAGCAGGTTTCACTGACAGCACAGCACGGCGGCAACATAGACATAGGTGTGAGTAATCCTGTTTAGTCACTGTTAGCTAGTTGGGTATGGTACGGCCTAAAGGGATGTAAAGGGATAGTTGTTAGTCTCTGGCATTAATTGCAAGGATAACTGCCTTGGTTGGAATAAGGGAACGGCAGCCCTAATGGGCTGTTAAAATGGTTATTATGTACTTACTTGAATAAATGTTAATATTGTACATAACCAACTAGAATGTTATTGACTTGAACTGTGGCTCATATGACAAAGATTTTACCCACATATAAATGTTCCCCTCGGGGGTGGAAGAGTGGAAGGATTTTTTATTTTCATGAAAACAAAATAAAAAGAGTTGTATTTGGAACACTTGCAAAATATTACACAATACTGGAAATATCAGGCAGCAGCAGATGTCCTAGGCTAAAAGTGATATTGTAATGAAGTAGTTTCCCAGGCATGTGAAAAGGGGTAACAGTATCATGTGGCTGATCAAAGTATGTTAAGAAACATAAAAATGTGTAAATAAACAAAGTTTTGATGATGTGACATTAGTATAGGAATAGAAAGGAATCAATAAAAGCTTAAAACCTCTAAAATAATCTTATGTATGTTATGGTTTTGAAATGTTAAATAACTAAGGATCTATTGCCAAGTTATAAAATTATAAATAAAGCAACTTTATGACTGAAAGATCAAAAAATAAGATAGAAAAGATGAGAACACAAAGAATTAACTTCGTTTTTAACAGAGAACTAAAGAGTTTAAAATACATTAGCAATTTTTATGAGAGACGATTTAGCATAAGTGTAAACAAAACAAAACAAAACACATTTCGATAAATACACCACAGAATAAAATGAGATTACTGTCATATAAAATAGAAAAATTCAGAGAACACACTGATTATTTAGGGCAGTGGCAATAATAAAGAGTTAACTGAAATTTAAATAAGAAAAGTTTAGCATAATAGAATGGAGTTCAGCACATAAAAAATATAAAAATATTTAATTTCAAGAAGATAAAACATAAATTAATAGATTATAAATCAAAATTCCGTCTGGAAACAACAGTTTTTTCCAGACGGAATTTTGATTTATAATCTATTAACCAACAACTGCGGAAGATAGCCTACAACCAGATTTGCAATAAATTAATAGAATTAAACAATTTGATAAACACACTTGGAAATTGATCATTTTTATAATTATGATATCTCAAGAACAGAAGGCTTAATCCATGAAATAAGAAATGGGAATTTGCAAAGCATAAAATAACATTAAAAGTACACACCAAAGTTAATGTTTTTAAAGCAGTAAGGGAGCCCATTTCCAGTTATAAAGGGTTCAGGACTATTTATTATATTTTAGGTTAGGGGTTGCTGGTGAAGGAATTGAAATAGATGATCAAAGGAATACAGACTATAGATCCATAATTGGAAAAATCATAGATGTTAAGATGTTAAGAAATAGATGAAGTTGCTGAAACAATAACTGACTGGTGTAGACCTGGGAAGGAGGAGGTAAATCTTATAAATAAAAACAGATGTGTGTTTCCCTGTATTTCACTTTTCAGCCACCACTACCTAGCACAGATCATTGGTGTTTGTATGTGGCAGTAGCATGGAGTTTCCTATCATGCAAAACGTTGGCCGAATGCCGTTAGCTGTGGGGGTGTGGGAGATATGATGGCTAAAGGTGGTTGATGTAGGGCATTTTCATATTTAGACCACAAACTTGTGTGTCTCTATGCTTCTCTTTCCTGCCACCACTACATAGCGTAGACCATGCATGTATGTGTGTGGTATTAGCATCGAGTCTCTCATTGTGGACAATGGTGGTTGCATGTCAGTAGCTATGGGGAATTGGAGATATGGTGGTTACAAGTGGTCAACCGGGGTACTTTTGTATTTCTACCAAAGACATGTCTGTCCCTATGTATCACTTTTTAGCAAACATTATCCAGCGTAGATCACTGGTGTTTGTGTGTGGTAGTAGAATACATTCACTGATCATGCACAACGTTGGCCAAATTTAGGTAGCTGTGGGGATGTGGGATACATGGTGGTTGAAAATTGTCGATCAAGAACATTTTCGTATTTTGACCAAAGACGTGTATTCGTATATTTCACTTTTCTGCGACAACTCCATAGCACAAATCACTGGTGTTTGCGTGTGGTAGTAGCATCAAGTCACCCATTGTGCATCATGGTGGTTAGATTTCGGTAGCTATGAGAGTGTGGTAGATATGGTGGTTGAAAGTAGTCGACCTGGTCCACTTTTGCATTTCAACCAAAGACGTGTGTGTCCCTACGGATCACTTTTTAGCAAAAAGTATCCAGAGCAGATCACTGGTGTTTGTGTGTGGTAATAGCCTTGAGTCACCCATCTTGCATTATGGTAGTTAGATGTTGGTAGTTATGGGGGTGTGGGTTATATGGTGGTTGTAGGTAATTGACATGGTGCACTTACGCAATTCGACCAAAGATGTGTGTGTCCCCATATTTCAACTTGCAGCCAGAACTACTAAATGCAGACCACTAGCATTTGCGTGTGGTAGTAACCTGGAGTTTTACACCGCGCACTATAGTGATAGCACATCGGTAGTTGTGGGGATGTTGTAGTTATGGTGGTTAAAAGTGGTGGACCTGATATAAAAGAAGACATGCATCCCTATATTTCACTCCATAATCAAAACTACCTAGCGCAGTCCACTGGTGATTGTGTTCCATGCTGGTGTCATGTTGGTAGCAGGAGTGGGGGAGATATGATGGTTGACATTGGTTGACAGAAGGCGTTTTCATATTTCGACCATAGACTTGTGTATCCCTATATTTCACTTTGCAGCCACAAATACCCTGCACAGATCACTGATGTTTGTGTGAGGTATTAGTCTTGAGTCTCCCAAAGTGCACTATGGTAGTTACATGTCGGTAGTTGTCAATAAAAATTCTTTACAAACACAAACGAAGTTGTGGGCACCAGCTAGTGCTGAATATATAAGGCCAGTAATAGAGGTGTTATGGTGAACTGTAGAAATATAATGAACAAGGTAATTGGATTTGCAAACTTAATACAGATACACGAACCACAAGTCATAATAGGGGTAGGGAGTTGTTTAAAAGAAGAAGTACTAGACAATGAGGTTTTTCCCGATAGTTGCAGAGTGTACCACAGAAATAGAGGAGCAATTAGTGGAGGAGTTTTGATACTAGTTAACAAAAACTACTATAACTCACTGGTGTTCATTGATCATGACAATGAGTTACTTGGGATAGATTTCTGGGGTATTAAAAAAAGAAAAAAATCAGGGTATTGGTTGCTTACCGCAGAGGAAGAATGACAGATGAATATGAGGCTCTTGGGGAGAAATTAAATTCATACTTAGATTTCAGAGGTGAGAATAGAATGGTCATTATTGGTGGGGATTTAAATTTATCAGGTGTAATATGAGTAGGAAACAAGATTAATAACCCAAGGGAACAGAGATTTGTAAAAACCTTAAGAAGGGAAAAATGATTTACACAAGTGGTACAGCAGAACATTAGGGGTCAAAATACTTTGGATTTTTTGCTAATAAAGCCCGATGATAACCTTGTGGGGTGTCAAGTATCTGAAGGAATAAGTGATCATGAAGCAGTTCTGATGGGTATTAGAGGATTCAGTGAACCAGCAGTCAAAATTGAAATGGTAAATAGGTACCATTATAAAAAGACACATTTCGAACTTTAAGCAATTTTCAGAGAACGTTTCAGCAAATGGAAGAAAGCCACAAGTACAGTAAAGTCAAGATGGAAAGAAATATTTTTTCCAGAACAGAAAATAAAGGGAAATAGAGAACCTGTGCACTATAATAGGAAGGTGAGGAGTTAAAGAGTTTGGTAAGAAGAGAACATAACACAGTTAAGAGACAGCAGGGTAGTATGGAATATTTATAACAACTAAACAAGGACTTTATAATAACTATGAAGGTGGCTAAAAATGAGTTTACGAAGAGTGCAGGGGGACCATTGACTGATGCATCTAGAAATTTCCATGGGTATGTTAGAAAACTGAGGGGGAAGGAGGGTGTTGAGATGCTTATAGATAAGGATGGAGAAGAAGTTACTGAGGATTTGAAAAAGAGAGAGATTTTAAAATTAACTGGTTTAATGAGAGCATTAGGGACAATGAATTAGATATGGGAGGGTCTAATTTGGAGAACAAGCTTAACAGCATAATTAGAAACGAGCATACCAAAAAATTTGAAATTCATCCTGAGGATATTATGAAGGAACTAAGAAAGCTGAAAAAACATAAAGTTGATGGTGTAGATAATATTACTACAGATGTCTTAAAGATAACAAGATATGACATTGTCTCCATCTTGAAATTTTATAAATTGAATCTGGATACTCGCTGCTTACCAGAGGACTGGAAAAGTGCGATAGTACATGAAGGAGGGGTGAGAAATAGAGTCAAAAATTATAGGCCAATCAGTTTCACGTCAGTCGTAGGTGAATTAATGGAGAGATTGATATGCAACCCCATCAGAAATATATGTGAGGAACGTAAGTGATTTTCAATTAGGCAACATGGTTTTAGGCAAGGATATTCATGTGAATCTAAGTTGGTGGAATATATGCTAGATATTTCTGATGAAATCGACAGGGGAGACAAACTGATAATGTAGCATTAGACCTTACAAAGGCTTTTCACAGAGTGAACCATAAAATGGTAGTAAATGAGGTAAAAACTATTGGAGTGGATGAGAAAGTGATTTGCTGGGCATAAGAAAAGACCTTCCTGTTTCCGATTCATTGTCCCTCATCCTCTCACTAAACTAGTTACTTAAAACCGCTGCCTTTTTTCAAATCCTCAGTAAAGTTTTCTCCATTCTTATCTATAAGTCTCTCAACACCCTCCTTTCCCCTCAGATTTCTAACAAAACCTTAGAAATTTCTCAGTGCATCAGTCAATGGTCCACCCTTCATAACACGTGAGGTAATTTACATGGAAAGGACATATAAAATACACCCAACACTCACCAAAGTTGACGGGACAAGGGCAGCAGTCCTCGAACACAGAAAATACAATATTTTGGGTTAAACCCTTTGTCAAGTTCAAAGAAGTAAGAGGCTGAGCTAGCGCAAGCCTTGCGTTCGACGCAGCCACTCACAGAATGAAATTGACTGTCGGAGGTGGTGGTGGGGGGGGGGGGGACAACAATAATATAACCGCAAGTATAAGTAACATGAAAGATACAAATGGAAAATAATAATAATAATCATTGAAAAAATAATAATAAAATATAATAAATAAATAAAAAATAATCAAACATTTTTGAAATAAGGTGTATTGTGAATCTATTGTGCTGGCCAGTGATGGCTGAGGATGGAAGATATTGTCGGAAATTAAGGCCTGGGGGATGTCTAGTTTGCAGGATGTGCTGATACGCCAATTCCCACCTGCGGAGTTCATATAGGGAGGTAGTATCCGGAAGTACTCTAATGGCTATGACTGTGAAGCAGTTATTAAGGTCACGGGTATTGTGAGTACTGATATGGTGAGCAACAGGGAGGTCCAGGTTTTGGGAGTAAACTGTTTGTCTGCGACCATTCATTCTGATGGATAATGAGTTTGAGGTCAGGCCAATGTAGGAACTCGGATAGTGGAGGCAGGTGAGCTGGTATATGAGATGGGTTGTTGTACAAGTGGCATGACCTATTATGGGGTAGGTTTCACCAGTAGAAAGGTTGCAATAGGTAGTGTTAGGTGGATGCATACTGCACGTTTTGCAACAGGGTCTCATACAAGGGAAGCATCCAAATGGTGGTTTAGGAGCAGAGGGTTGGTACTTATGTACAAGTATATTTTTTAGATTAGGCAGTCTGCTGAAGGTGACATGGGGTGTGGTGGGAAGGATAGTGGGAAGAAGGCAGCACATTTCAGGAAAGGATCAGAGAAAGTCATAGCCCAAATGAAGAATGTGGTTTAGCGACTGCAAGCCAGGGAAAAACTGGGCGAGAAAAACATGGTTCTGGTTGGTTTGTGTCAGCGTGGTGGACAGTTCTCGACTCTTGATAGCTGTTTTTGGACTAATTCTGGAGAATAATTGCGATTTATGAGTGCCAGGGTCAGGTTGTTGGAGTAGAGAGTAAAGGATTCGTGATCAGAGCAGATGCGTTTGTCTCGAATGGCTAGCCTGTATGGGATGGAACATATTGTATGATATGGATGGCAGCTATCAAAATGGAGATATTGTTGTAGGTAAGTGGGCTTTATGTGGACACAGGTGCGTAAGTGACCATTCTGTACAGAGATGTCCACATCCAGAAAAGTGATGTCAGTCAGAGTAGTTTAGGGAGGAGCTGTTATTCAGTGAGTTCAAGAACGAGGTTTTCACCATGTTTCCAGATAATAAATATGTCATCTACATACCTGAATCACACAGTGGGTTGTCGGTAACCTTTTTAAGAAAACATTCCTCTACTCTGCCCATTAAAAGGTTGGCATAAGAAGGTGCCATGCGAGAAGAAATTTTTGGTGAGGATGAACTGAGCCATAGAAGTGAGGCAACTGTCGAGGTAATACTCTACGGCACTGAGGCCCTGGCCACGAGGGATGTTAGTGTAGAGTGATGATACATCAATAGTGACCAGGAAGCAACCTGCTGGTAGGGGTGTAGGGACTGTTGACAGACGCTCTAAAAAGTGGGCGTTGTCTCTGACATAAGATGGAAGACCTGGAGGAAAAGTTGTAGGTGCTGGGTTTTCTCTGACATAAGATGGAAGCATAAAGCCACAAAAAAAGCCACCAGTTGCCTAATAAGCAACTGGTGGCGTTTTCGTGGCTTTATGCTAATATAAAATTTTTACCGTTGCTGACACGCAGCTATGCTCAAGATTATAAGATGGAAGGCCTGGAGGAAAGGTTGTAGGTGCTGGTCAACGAATGCAGAAATGCATTCTGTGGGTAACCCAAAGGCAGCAACTGCAGGGCATCCAGGATTGCCCGCCTTATGTATCTTGGGTAGAAGATGCAGGGTGGGGACCCGGGAGGTCTTAGGGGTCAGAAGGTAAATAGAATGTTGTGAAAGACCCTGTAAGGGACCTTGGGGGCTGAGGAAGGAGCGGATTTCTGTGCAGATCGAATTGGTGGTTATTGTATTTCCGAAGAGATTTTATTTTTCGTTGTGTTTTTATGCTTCTTAATAACTTTGTGGTTTTACTGCGAAGTGAGGTTATTTATTTTGTATTTAGAACATGCAGCTAACCTAAATAAATGAACTGATACTCTTTATACTCAGCACAGTTTTAATAAGCCCCAAATACACCACTTTAATTACATAATCAGACTTAGGTGCTAACCAACCTAGGCCATCTCCTATTTATATCTGTATTTGTTGTTAGTATGGAAACCTTTCAAGAGAGCTCTAAAATTTCAAAGATATAGGAATAACATAAAATATGTATTCTATGATATTTCTGTTATCCTACATGGTGTCAGTGGTATGAGGTAGGTAAATGGAGGTGTCAGAGCTGCCTGAGGGCTTCAGCTATGTAGTCGCTTCGATCCATGACCACAGTGGTTGATCCCTTATCAGTTGGGAGAATTATGATCTTTTCATGTTTTTAAAGTTCACACATTTCAGTATGGGTCAGGTTGTTGGTGTGGGGGATCAAATTTAAGAAGGAAGGCGATGAAAGGGTTGGCATGAAGAATTCCTGGAATATGACTAGAGGATGGTTTTGATGGAGGGGCGGTGGATTTAACTGGGATGGAGGTACAAATTGTTGGAGACTGTGTTCCAGGTTGTCACATCGGCTGTAACCTCTGCCTGTAGTATTGAAATAATACTGCCTGCTGAGAGTGCGGCAGAATGAAAGGGAGTCTTTAATAAGAGTTATCCGATCAAATTTAGGGGTGGGAGAGAAAGTAAGACCCTTTGAAAGAAATGATATTTCAGGTTCAGAGAGGGGAGTGGAAGAAAGATTCACAAAAGGGATTTCTTATTTCTCCAGTGGTGGGGAGTGGGTAGGGGTGATGGGAATGGGTGACAGATGTGCTGGGAGGGGAAAGTCGAGAATATGAGAAATACATGGCATTGTGGCAATAAGTGGTGGAGGGGTAATATGTTGCCTTTTAGGCCCAAAACAAAGTGGCTCTTGCAGAGGGAAGAGTGCTTTGGAAGATGTTATTGCAATTGTTTGGTTAACACATGGTTGCAATGTTTAAGGATGTTATGTAAATAATGACTGCAATCAGGAAATGCAAGAAGGATTTTGTGTAAGGAAATTAGGTGGGATGAGTGTTGTTGGGCTTTCATGATATACTGTTGAAGAACTAGGCGAGTCAGTGCTAAGGACTGTTGGAAGCGGAATGAGTGGAGTGTAGGATGAAGTTGCGGGTGGCATCCAGAAATAGGAAGTTTTATGTTAACCCCATTTGGTGGTATATTAATAGAAAGGCAGGATTGGAGGAATAGGATGTGAGATCTCAGTTTAGCAAGGCGAGTAGCATGGTGCACACACAGGGAAAGGTAACTCTGAAATAGATACATGTTGGGGGGGGGGGGGGGGGGAGGAAAAGGTGACAAAAATGTAAACAAACAGCGGAGTATGGGGGCGATCAAAACGGTGGGAATGTGGGGAGGGACGTACATATAATTAGTGCTTTGAAATATATGGGATAAGAGGGGAACATATATATCACAAGTAGAATAATAAAATAAAAAACAAATGAAGTACCATAGAAGTGTGGTAAAACAGACCAGAAAAATGCAATATTATTGGGCTGAATAACAGCCACAGGTGGACGAAAGAATTACATGCGTCAAGAAAAGAAAAGAAAAACAGAAAAAAGTAAAAGGCAAAGAAGTGAACAACTGGCAACACGAAAAATAGTTTTGGTGCTGACTGCAAGCTGAGTAGTAAAAAACTGCCCAAAGTGAAACGTTATGTTAGGCCGGCTGTGGCTATGGACAACTAGTCAGTTGAAATATAAATGATAAGAGGCGAATAACAATCAACAATATATATCGTAAATGGAACACAGAAAATAAAATAATCAAATATGTAAACAAATAAAATATGAAAGTAGCGTGGTAAATCAGCACAGAAAAATGTACAAATATTGGGCTGAATAATGGTCACAGTCAAACAACAAAATAAATTCTGTCATTAAAACAACAAAGTCAGGCGCAAAGAGGCAGAAATGGCAAACACCGAAAATACTTTTGGTGCTAATAACAAAGCTAAGCAATCAAAATGGCCAGCAGTGAAGGTTAAATTAGGACAGTGGTAGCGGATTATATAAATCAATAAATATATATATATATATATGAGATGGAAAAATAGAAATGAACAACAAGTAACGAAGTTGGAAAAGACGAGGATAAAAGGAAAAGAAATAACATACAGATAGGGACAATTAGGACAAAAACAAAAGGAACCCCAAAAGGCAACAAACAATATTGGTAACAATGGACGGAAAGAACTGTCGCAAGGCAATATTTATATGGAAAGGACAGATAAAATACACCCCACACTCTGTTTAATTGTTTTAAATATTCCCTACTATCCTGCTGTCTCTTAACTCTGTTATGTTGTCTTCCTACCAACCTCTTTAACCTCCTCACCTCCCTATTATAGTACACAGATTCTCTATTTCTCTTATTTTCTGTTTTGGAATAAATATTTCTTCCCTCTTTCTTATTATCTCCTTGAACTCAAAAATCTCTCTTCAAGATAAAAATCTTGTCTCTTTTTTTAATTGTACCTATTTCCCACACCAATGTTGGCTGCTGGTTCACTGAATCCTCTAACATCCATCAGAAGTGCTTCATGAACACTTATTCCTTCAAATATTTGACACCTGGCAAGGTTATCATCGGGCTTTATTAGTAATATATCCAAAATATTTTGTCTCCTAGTGTTCTGTTCTGCCACATGTGTCTTCCCTTATTATGGTTTTGGCAAATCTCTGTTCCATTGTGTTATTAATCTTATTTCCTACCCAGTTTACACCTGGTAAATTTAAATCCCCACCAATAATGAACATTCTATTCTCACCTCTGAAATCTGAGTATGAGTTTAACTTCTCCCCAAGAGCCTCATCTTCATCTGGTATTCCTCCACTGCGGTACGCAGCCAACATCCTGATTTTTTTTCTTTTTGCTACCCCAGAAATCTACCCCTAATAACTCTTGGTCCTGATCTATGAACACCAGTGAACTCTGTAGTTTATGCTAATTAGTATGAAAACTCCTCCACCAATTGCTTTTCTATTTCTGTGGTACACTTTGTAACCATTGGGAAAAAAACTCATTGTCTAGTATCTTTCCTTTCAACGAAGACTCTAATTGTATTGGACTTTTAAAATACAGCATTTGACTAGTAATTTATTGGCAAAGTAATACTATTATTATTATTATTAATTTAACTGCAATGGAATTAACACTCCGGTGGCAATTCCCCCAATCATCCATTCACCCCTTTTTATATACATATATATATTTTTAAAATTTCTTTTATAATTGGAATATTAAAATTCCCCATTTACTATCATGATTTACAAATTTAATTCTAAATTCCGTAAGCGTTTTTGGAAAATTATACATCACTACACTCAGTAATTTGTTCCAATCCCCGACACCCTCACCAACTAAAGAAAATTTTTCCTCTCCCTTATGCATGAATTTGAGCACAAGCTTGTGGTCATGGTAGCCTTTCCCCTTCCATGCAGTATTTCTAATTCTTTGACCAATATCCCTCCTAGCTCCATCACCAACATATGCCCTGTACATTCCCAGCATTCTCTTCACCTTCCTCCTTTCCTTCAATGAGTCCCAATCCAGCTACCTTTTCACATCAGTTACTGACTGGGTCCTGCGATAATTTCCACAAACAAATGTAGCTGCTCTTCTTTGCACACCTTCCAACTTCTGTATTTGATAACCAAAATATGGGTCTCAAACTACACCACCATATTCAACCAATGGTCTGACCAAAGTCTTGTAACCCAACTCCCTAACTTCCCTAGTACATCCTCTGATCACCCTTTCCAGTAAATGAAGGATTTTGTAACCTTTTCCTACCACCTCCCGAATGTACTCTGTTCAATTGAGTTTGATATCAAATGTTATGTAAATATATTTACACTTCAAGCTTTCAACAAGCAATTTTGACTCCACCCTATAAATATAATCAACCTTTTGTTTTCATCTGTGTACCTAATAAGCTGACTTTTCTTGGCATTTATCTTAAATTCCATGCTGACCAACCCATTTAAATATTCTATCCAGATCACTCTGCAGCTGTTCACAGTATTCACCTGTTTTAATCATATTGCGTACCATTATATCATCTGCAAAATACTTACACTGACCATAACCCATCAACACAGTCATTCAATAGAATTATGAATACCAATTGTCCGAAGAACAGGAAATTTGGTTAAAATTTATAACAATGCAAATAGTAGAAACAGTATGAATAGCCCAAGATATGGATCTAACCACAACTTTGAAGAATGTTTAGAAACTCCTAATTGAAAATTATTATCCAAACAATCTCTTGAACACTATGTGACCAAACTTTTTAGAATAGTGAACAGAAGGAGGAAAAAACTACTGTGATTATATCAAATGTTGCAGGAGTTCAATGAAGCAGCAAAGAATGAGATGGACAAGAGTGAATTAGGCATGATGCTTAATCTAATATGCACTTGACGAGTTAAAGTAGATCATTAAAAAATCTGAAAAACAACAGAGCACTGGCAAAAGATGGCATTATTGCAGTTTTGGAAGCTTGGAGACAAAAATCTCACAAAGAAAATTCATAAATTATCACACAAAGTTGGGTCACAGAGAAAATCCCATAAAAATAGAAATGCACAATAATCCATCCCTTACATAAAAAGGATGACAAGACGGATCCCAACAAAACAAACATTTGCAGATGAACTGACAATACTCAGCAACAATAGGCAGGAAGCACAAGATGCATTGGAACAGTTACATCAAATTGACACCAGAACAGGACTACAAATTTTGGAATAAGAAGTCAAGAAATTCAAATATCTAGGGTAATACATACAAATAGGAGGATCTAACAAGCTATTAAATATAGAAAGATCAGAAAAACTTCAGAAGGCATACAGACTCACATATGCATATTATAACAAAAGAAATATTACTCAGATATTACAATACAGTGGTACTGCCAGAAGCATTGTATGCATCAGAAACAACATGATTGGGGAGTCAGGCATCACAGAAGCAGAAAAAGACGAGCGCAAAATCCTCACAATTTTTTTTTTTGAGGAATACATAAAGACTGCATATGAATGAAAATACCAACGAAAGAACTATACGAACATACAGATAGACTGACAGATATGATCAGAAGACGCAGATTGCAATTCTATAGACATTTGCAGAGAATGGGGAACACTAGAATCATAAAGAGGATCTTTGATGTGGTAAATGGCTCACTCAGGTAAACCAATTGGTTTCATGCAATAGAAGAGGACTTAAATCATGCAGTGATAAGCAAGGAAATGACACAGTAAAGGGGACAATTCAGGAAAAAATTATGAACACAATATTTAAAATATAGAAGAAAACAGGAACAAAATGTACAGAACAAAGGAACACAGTGAACATATGAAGAGGTTTTGGGAAGAGAAGAAAAAGAAGACAAATACAAAAAAAACACTAAATATTCATGAATAATTTGAGTTTAAATATTGTCCTCAAGGGCAATAATATATATAGGAATCAAATTAGGATAGGGAAATGAGCCACCACTTACCTTTAGATGATGGATGTGGGGTGCGAACACACAGAAAAGACACAAACACAAATAATAAAGAAATTTTGGGAGAACATTATGAGAGGTGGGCGCAGCTGGAGACTGCCTCACAGAAAGACCGCAGATCGGGAAAATATATATATGTGTGTGTGTGTGTGTGTGTCTAGGGCACTGAAGATGTCTTAAATAAAGATGAAATGCGTTTGCCATAAAAAAAAAAAAGTATTTGTTTTAGTTGCAAGATGGAAGATGGAAGAATAACAAACAAACAAAAACTGTTAACATTAATGAATGCTGTAATCAGGCTGAAATTCAGCCTGGAAAAAATGAAATCTGGCATTTCGTATTACAGCATCCAACTCATCCCATTTTGGATACTGTGTGGGTCAATCGGCACATTTCATGAACAGTTTGATCATTCTAAGTGAGTATATTGGCCTTCTCACTCTGCTAATGGGCCTTGATAACACGAGAAGTTGTACTTCTATAAACCAGGAAATGGCAAGGAGGCAGGTTTATGGTACTCAACAACTTCAAGTTTTAACCTACATATTTCCTCTTCAACCATGGATTTATAGGATGTGATACAATATCAGCATTTTTTGGCTTTGGGAAAGAAAAATTCTGCTGCCTCATTCAGTATGAACCACATCTCAATATAACATTCATGGTAACTTCTCAGAACTCATAACCTCCATAGACTAGCATATAGAGAACACACAGGGAAACAGCTCATCATTGATCGGTACGGACTAATTTCTTGTGGAACATTGGAGGGCTCCAATAAGAAATGTTTAAGAATTCTGCCCAAAAACATTCAAGCTAGCACAGTTGCCACCTTCATCAGATGCAGCAACGTTTCATTCAATACGCCCATACTACCAAGTGCAAGCATGGCTGGTTTGATAAAATTACCCATTGCCATGGGGATGAAGGAAAGGCTCTTCTAACCTTATTACAGTTACAATAATAAAAGACGCTTCACCTAAGTTTACTCCAAAGGTCATATCACGATACTACAAGAAACCTTGTACTCCACCATGCAGTTGTCGCTAATCAGGATTGCAATGTTCAGCTGCTTGCAAAAACTGCTCTGGTCTGTCTTGTGAAAACATTCCTATACCTTAAGTAGATGAAGGAGAGGAAGCATTCTTCGACCTCGAGGAAGCTGCTCCTGATGCAATGGATGAATGAGACACAATTCTAGGTGAGGACATTTTCAGCCAGGACAATGCAAACAGAAAAGAAATTGATTTATGGCCAACTTTTACCTTATTACGAATTTATTATGATTTAATGACTTTGTGCAATAACATTACGTATTAATTTCTGCTCTATCATCAGTAATAGAGCGGTCTGGTAGGCCATTAAACTGACCTTTAGCTCTGCCACAGCTTGCTATGTAATATGAAGCAGGGCAAAACGCTTCTGTGGTTCGGATTCCACATTAAGCTGTAGGTTCCCTATACCAGGTACTATTTACCTGGTTAGGTTAGGTAGCCACAAAGGGAAGGATTGCAGGCGAAGTGAAAACACTATTATCTGGCGGCCAAACCATCCATCGGGACCTCCAAGCCAACAATGTCATATGATTATTGAATTGACCATCCGTAATCATAGTACATTACATATACAGTATATATTATGGCATACAGAAATACATATATATCAATCATATATACAGGGATTCCAGTTCATTTTGAGAGACAAAGTAGATAAAAACCCAACTTTTCGGAAAAGTGTGAAATTTTTCTGATTTTCAAAGAACTGAAGCTCGCTTAGTTTTGAGTTTAGAAAAAAACTTTATAATGCAAAAGTTGTAGGAAATTTTGTACTCTTTCAAATTTGAAATAAAGTATTTCTTGCTAGGACTCATCAGGAAGGAGTTAAAGACGAAAAACTGAAAAAAGTACCAAAATTTTGATGTTTTTTGGCAATTATGTCAAGCGAGTTAGAGGTTGAAAACTTGGTTTCTGCATACTCTCACTAATATATATATATATATACTTGGAAAAAAAAATCTTCTACATGATATAATGTGAGGTAAAACTACTCCGTTACTGAACTACTTGCTGTGTGATGGTTCGTAGTTTTTTGTGTTGATCATTGGGTGTTTGTTTGGTGCATGTTTTTGTTTGTTTACTAATTTTTTGGCTAAGCTTTTTCATTGTGTTCACCACAGCTATCTGTGTGTTATGTTGTTGAGTTCATTGTTATAGTTACTCTTGGTAAGTGGTATTTGATTCATCCTATGTAACATATATCCGAGTGCTGCCTGTTTATAACTTGAGGGGTGATTGGAACTTTTATGGATGATTATGTCAGTGTTGTGTTTCCCATCTATGTTGAAACTGTGCTTGTTGTAAATCTTTTTGACTGTAATGTCTAGGAAATGTAGTTGGTTGTTTGTTTCTTTTTCCCTAGTAAAACTGATATTTTTGTGTATGCTGTTTATGTTCGAGTGAAATTCTTTAATGCCTGATGGTGGTTCATTTAGGAGGCAAATTACATCATCTACATATTTGTGACAATAGATTACATTATATTGTTATATATGAAAATGAAATATTTGAAACCATTCTCCCCAGAAAACAATATAATGTAATCTATGAGCACAAATATGTAGATGTAATTTGTCTCCTTAAATGAACCACCAGCAAGCATAAAAGAATTTCACAAAGACAAACAGCATACACACAAAACTTTGGTCAGACTGTTGCTTGAATATAAAAGTGTAATACAGGAAATGTGGCACTACAGCCACACCACACAGCTAAGTGCTAAGCTACACAGCATATTGCAGCTATGCAACATAACGCTACAATTCTATTTCATCAAGTAAATGTTATATAACTACTGCGAGTGAAAATTTTTGGGGAAGGGCAGGTTCTAACCAATCCCTGAGTACCATCTATCCTTTGCAGACTGGTCCCTTCGCCAATTATACTGGTCCCTAATTCCAGCTGCGTAGATGTTCTTCTAACAGTAATTTACTGACAAAACAAAATTCAGTGTGTGCCATTTTCCAGATTTTTTTTTTTTTTTTTTTTTTTTTTGTTAAAACTGATTTGTGCAATAAGATCGTAACCTATTGTTTTACCGTTTCAGTCTTATAAACTTCACTTAATTGTTAACTACTGCGGTATTATCGCAAACGTCTTGCCTTTTTTGTCTGCGATTAACAATAATTTGTTCAAATAATTTTTTTATTTTATTTATTTTTATCATTATTATTGCAAATGCTTAATATTGCTATGATAACTCCTGTAACTTGTATGCAGTACATTTTGGATATTGTGTACAATATTATCATGAACTAACTGCTTCACTTTCATTATCAGACAGTATACTGTCGGCATAAAAAAAACAGTGAGGGTTTTTTTATTTTTTTTTCTCCTCTGTATTCAGTTTCATACAGGAATTATTCTTGCTAACGTGAAACTAAAATTGTAGTTTGATCAGTCAATAGTACCTCTGTATGCCAGCAACTTCATCAACTATAACTGTTGTGTTACTCTAACAAGATGATCAAAAGTAATTAAGATTGTCCTTTTTGTTTCAGTTTTGTTCTTTTCATTAGACAGAATATTTTATAATCATCAATTTTCACTGTTGAAATAATTTTCAATACTTCCACTCAACTTGTACCATACAATGTCCGAGCTCATACAGCATTTATAATAATGTGTGTTTGTGAATGTTTTGGTTTTCGTAATTTCTTTCAACTTTCATTTTCAGTCTTAATATCTGTATTAATTTTCCTACCAATTTGCATGCAATTGTGACAGATTCCTCTTGTAAATTTTCTAAATCTCTGATTTTGGATTTTGGCAATATGGCCATTAATACCAGTAACAGTACTGAACACCATTTGTCAAGTGAGGCTGAAATGATTCAAGTTAATTTGTCCCAAATTTCAGATAGTTCAAGCATTCATTCTGATAACTCACCAGATAATACTACCAACTGTACAATTCTGAGATAGATACCCTGGACTAACATCAGGTGGTGGCACCATTGGTGTGAATAGATGCTTTTTGCGAGGAGGTCAGGTCAACAACTCTAAATTTCCCATTCCCATTCAGACTGTAGTGTTGAATATGAGGGATTTACACTTAATACTCCTGAGCATCATGGTCTTCCTTGATGTCGAAAAGACCTATGACAGCATACCAAGAGCAAAAATATGGGATTGCCTAGAATGAAGAAAGGTACCAGGGTCCTTAATCAGATAGATTAAAATGCTGTATGAAAGCACAAACACCTGTGTGTAAATAGGTAACGGAGAGAGCAAATGGTTTGAGACAAGAAGAGGAGTACACCATTCAAAACCTATTACATACCCATACTGACTTACGCACTGGAAACATGTACCCTGTCCAGGAGACAATAGTAAACTTCAAGCCTCTGAAATTAAGTTTTTGCGTACCATGCTTCAGAGAACACAAAAGGACAAAACGAGGAATGGTACAAACATCAGTGCGGCAAAATTCTTACAACATTCTCGCCTGAGGTGTGGTGGACGAGCCCAAAAGATGGAGGAAGAAAGAAGAGCAAAGGCCTACTTTAATATGAACATCCAAGGTAAAAGACGTGTGGGAAGGCCCAAAAAGAAATGGATAGACCAAATAAAGAAGGATATAGAAGACTTAGGGCTTGATTGGAAAACTGTTCATAAAAAACTACTATTCATGAACAGGAATAAGAAGAGAGAGCTCGCGACCAGCATCCGGGAGACTGGAGCTGGAGAATTATGACGATTCCTGAGCAAGGACTACTTTTTCATACAGTAACCAATTAGCCTCCGGCTAATCAAACCAAACTTTCAATGCCCTCATGAATCAAATGAAACAAGACAAAGCTGACATGAAAGAAACTATGAACCACAAGGAAGAAATTAAAGCCATTGATCATCAAATTTATACCAAGCTTGATCAATCTGATCATAAAACTGATACCAAACTTGAGCAATTAGAGTATAAACTTAAGACAGATCTTGAAACAAAATTCCAGCAAAATTTTGAAATATTCCACACACATTCATATCAAATTGCAGATCTTACTACCAAAGTTAATACTTGTGTAGAAACAACAATCAAATTAAATCAACAAATGCTAGCTTTAGATCGGAACCTCACTGTCTATAAAGAGGGATGTATTAAAAACCACCCTGAAGTAACAAAAACTATAAATAACATTGCTACACAGATCACAAATCAAGTTGAATCTAATTTTCAGGTCATGAACACACAAGTTGTAAGCCTACAAGGGCAAATGAGAATAACAAGTCAGAGTGCGTAAACGAAAGGGGTTTACTCAGAAAAGATTTAGAGATTGCAAAAACACAAACCAATCAAAATAAACAGCACATTCAAGAATTAACCAATGAAACCAAAGATTGCCTTACACAGGTAGATAATATCCAAAGCAAGAATACTCTAATTGAAAAACAGGTACACACAACACCCAGCACATTGAGGCGATTAATAACGATTTACAAACAGTACAGCAGGAAGTCACAAAGTACAAAGAAAGGGTTGATACAGTCCTAAGAAATTGAATTCCTTGTAGTAGCCCAGTTTTGACTAAGGATGTTTCATTAGCTGCTCCCATTAAGTTTGATGTCAAGCATTTTAGTCCAGATGGAACCGTACATCCAGTGAAATTTCTCATTAGTTTTGAGACATATCAAGCATTCCGACAATACGCTGACCCAGAAAAAATCAGCTGCATGTTCCAACATATGAGGGGTGCCAGCCAAGATTGGGGTGAAGTTAATATTCAGAACTGTGCCACGTATGAGCAGTTCAAAAATGTATTTCTTCAACAATATTGGTCCCCACAAAAACAATATAAGGCTAAATGACAACTTTGTACAGGTCACCGCTACAACCCAAGGGATAGGTTAACACTAGCAGATTTTTTTTTAAGAAGAAGTGGCCAATACATAATATTTCTCTGTACCATTGCCAGAAGAAGAGTTGGTCCGACACATTACTTGTCAAATGCCTTATTTTGTCGAAAGAGAATTGTACGATGTTGTTACTGCGGAACACGCAACGAAAAAATTGGCAGCACTAGATATGCAGATGCATATTGCATGACATATGAGAATAAACATGATAGAAATCAATGTCAGAATAGGAATATTAGTGACAACCAAAGACAATAGCATAACACATATGCAGATCATAACAGCCAGTGACAACATTGCGACACATACACAAATAATTAGAACATACACCACCAAACAGACCAAGAATGAGTCAGTAACACTAACAATTCAACATTTTCAAATGATACAACGAGACTAGATACTGTGCAGGATTTACTTAAAAAGGTCCACATATATGTAGATGATATTCTTATCACCAGTGAAACACTTTAACAGCACTGGGTGACACTGAGGGAAGTCCTCACTGCTCCAAGGAGGTAAGGCATGACACTCAAATTAAAGAAGTAGAGCATTACAACTGGTATTACTCCTGCTGCAGACAAACTGGTGGCAATAATGAATTTCCCATCTTCTGTGAATAAAATACAAGTTAAGAGTTTCCTAGGGCTATGCGGGTATTACTGCAAATTCATACCAGGACAAATCCTGAATAGTTCCCATTTTGCAGCTCTGAGAAAGCAAAATATAACGTGGATATGGACAGAGAAATGCAAACATGATTTTCAGGAAGCAAAGGACACCCGCCTACAGAACATTACAATCTATGCCCCCAATTGGGAATATCTAATAGGTTTATCAACCAATGCATCAGACTACGGGTTACGTGATGAAGTTTTTCAAGAGAGCTCGATAGAAGATGCATTGCCTTTGCTTCTTAAGCCAGCAGAAACCAATAATGGAACTACGAAGAAAGAAGCTTTGTCCATTGTGTGGATGTTTCAGAAATTCAAGTACCTGCTTCTGGGCAGAAAAGTATTGATATATACAGACCACAAAGCTTTGTCATTCATCCATAAGTGCAAACTCGCCCATGGTCAATTGACTAAGTGGGTACTCTTCTTGCAAAAATTACCTATGAGGTTCAATACATTCCACAGGAACAAAATCTCATAGCCGATGCACTGTCCAGATTGCCAGACAGTAGGGACAGCAAAAGTACATACACCAACAACACATCACAATTACTTCAATCTTAAAGGAGTCCAGTATGATAAACACATTAGAAATTATTTCCCAAACATGAGAAGTGAACAACAAAAAGATGCCCGACTAAGCAGATTGCCCAGAAACTAGAATTGGATGATCCCCCAGAGAACTTACAGCAATTTTACTGTTTAAGGAATGGAATTCTATTTAAGAGAGACCATGTCGAAGCTGAACACTGGAAGTTGTGGATACCTGAACACCATGTAAACACCTTAGTCTGGTACCATCACACAAGCTATGGACACTTTGGTGACAATAAATGTCATAAGGTATTGACACTCCTATTTTATTTCAATAATATGTAGAAACAAATTATAAATCTCATAGTGACATGTACAGTCTGCCAATTGAACAAGATAGACAATGCCAGATGGGAAGGAGAGATGCAGAGCATTATACCATCCCAACCTCGTGACCTACTAGCATTTGATATATATGGCCCATTAGTACCGTCTCAAGGAGGAGTAACACATATATGTGTAAGCCTTGACATGTTTTCAAAGTTTGTAAAGTTGTATGCTTTAAAGCGAGCAACTCGCAAAGTGATATGTTCAAAAATTATTAATATATATCACAAATAGTCCAACCTAATGCCATTTTAAACAGATAATGGCACTTAATTTACAGGAAAAGTGTGGGAAACCTGCCCCACACAGCTATACATCAAGATCCTAAGGACATCCTATTACTCACCCCACGGAAACTCTGCTGAATGCGTAATACGCAAACTGGGAAGATGGTTTCGTACCTATTCGGGGGACAACCACAAGAAATGTGTTTGGGAGTTACTAAACATTGAGGATGTCATAAATACCATACCACGTAACTCCACCAACCTAACGCCATACCAATTAATGTTTCAAAAAAAACCTATGACACTAGTGAAGGATTATTTAACATATCCAAAGATAACATATAATTATGCAGAAAAGATCAAGGCTGCTTTAGAGGAGCTACATAGACGAGTCTTGCAGTGAAAAACACTGCATGATGCGAATCTTCTGCCGACTAACTACACAACAGGAGATTTAGTCCTTACAAGAATACGCCACAAGCCATCTGTGGCTAATAATGAGATAAAGTAATTTTTACTGTAATATGAGGGACTATATGAGGTCAAAGAGGTCCATAATACCAATGCTTATGTAGTTGTGAATCCAAAATCACAAGTCATAAAAGGACAATACAATGTAAATGATTTGAAACCATTTAAGAGTGCGAAGGATGTCCACTTAGATGCATTTACATGTATCAGTCAGTTTATAGTTTCTTTTTGTTGTATTTCTGTGTTGATATTTTCTTGTAAATATAGATTGTAATTTTACAAAGGTACTACATTAACAGTGAGTTCACAAACGAGAGACTCGTGCTACCACTAGGAGTAAATTCAAGGAGCAAAGGACCCTCAATCTGGGATCCAACTAGTATTCATTTGTAAATATTTCTAACTTAGTGAGACTTTCGAAGTACAATCCTTCCATGTCTAAACATGCAATAGAAGGCATTGCATTATATGTACAATACTATGTAACATAAATATCAACTAGCCATGACTATGCATTCAGCTGGGGACAGGGTAAGCTTAGTTGCATTTAACCATGATAGGACTTTTATTTTTGCAGAAACATATGATTTTTGTAATTCTGTGATAAAATGTAAATTTTTGTATTTTTCTACTTAGTCTACTTTTGAGGATTGATAGTATGCGATTTTGTACCAATAACTGGTACCAATCGTAAATAGGGGATTGTAATATGAACAGGTTTAGATGACTCTTCTGAAACCAAATGGGGGAAAAAAGTTGTAGGCAGAAAAGAGACAGTTAGAAGGGACATCCCAAAAGAAAAATGCCCCTAGTTTTTTGAAGACCTAGCTCCAAAAACAAGTGACATTTGGGGGGGGGGGGTTGTAGTGTGAGTTTTAAGAGCGCAAACTTGGCCAACTGTTTTGGTAAGGAAATTGAGCCGGCAGAGCATATGCTAGCCGGCAAGACAGGACAGTGAATTTCAGTGTTATGCAAAGAAAAAAAAGTGGACAAGCTCCGCCAAGAAACAATTCCTGGTGTGCTAGGTGATAAAAGAAATACACAATTGGTCGGTTAGACCATGCGACAATCGAAAAGAATTACGATTGGCTGCAAGATGAACAAGGAACAAAGCAAGCCATGTTGTTCAGGACAGTAATTTACAAGTGGCTAAGTTAGAATAACATGCCTATCGTTCGGTGGTTGATCCATGCGGGAACCATGTCGAGTGTTTGCTGGGTCAGGGGCATTTTCCACTATCCAGCAACGCTGTTATGTGAGGAGTAAAGACTGCCTAATTTGTCTGATAGGCCCAATTTGGTGAATGTGTGCAATTTAGGGAATCGTGTTTCTGATTACAAAACCGCTTGCTTCGAGGTGAAGTTCGACGTCTAAAACTTTCAGAACTGGCACCAGCCTGGGAATTTGTGTTTTGAAATAAACTGTTTAAGTGAGAGCTATTGAAATCTGGGAACGTTCTTTCACAGTAACCTTTTAGTGACAGACATTTAAATTAGTAACCCTAACAAATTCTCACGGATCCAAGGTGGTGGCCACATTGATTTTCAAATTTGTAGAAAACCTTACCCAGAACCCATCAGTATTACCAGAACATTCCCTCCACAGTCTAAATTATTCCTACAATCTCTGATATGTGATTACAGGATACTGAATAGTGTTTTCTGAAGGCTATGGTACGGTAGCAAGGACTTGTGTGAGTTAACAACAAATAAATGGCTGGAACCACACCCAGCAACCAAATTATACATCCACCTCCTCCTACATCTCGTTACAAAGTGTTGTAACTGATACCCCAGGGATCATGAACTGAAGACAGATTATATGCAGTTTTCAGAGCATTTTTATTTTCATCTGATAGCTGACAATTTCCTACTAATTTTCTAGTTCCTTGCTTGTGAATATTTCCCTTTCAAAGGGCAGCAGCCAAAATTAAGTGAGTGAATGAATTCTGTAAAGTAAAGCGAACTGATAAACGTGGTATCGGATGCGAAACTAAAACCATGGTCAGAGTTTCAGGTTAAGTCATGCTATAATCAACCCTAACAGCATTGAGCTTTGTTCCTACAATAGTGGAGAACCAGTAAGTTTCAATGATAAGACAGAATGTTTCAGGCCTTTAAAAAAACAGCAACAACAAAAAAATTGGTCTATTGGTTTGGAGCACCTTATGGGCCCCTCCAGTTCAAACCATAATGTTCTAATAAAAACATTATGTTCCATACAACATAATATTTTTATATTAATTTGAGTTTGGCAAGGTTTTAACTTTAAAATCCATTTTGTCAAAAAAAAATCTGATTCCTATATCCTTAAACTATGTGGAAGAAACTGAAGAATTATTGATGGTTTCTTACACATGCAACATTAGAAGTGAGATATTAATCTAATGAACTTAATTGAAAACCTAAAAAATATTTCAATTGTTGCACAATAATAATTTTTCTCCTACCTCTATCTTTCACATTTTTATCTAAAATGATGACATTCTCCAGATCAATAAAATATATATTGCCATTATGATCAACAGCTATGTTGTCAGGAGAAGGGTCTGTCAAATAAAATCTGAATGATGGATGCTTGTAAGTTAACTGATGTGCTGCTCTAAGTAGATTATGAGCCAACTTTGCTCTTACAAACCATGGTGCATTATAATATGAGGTTAACATGTCACCAACATATTCTTCAATGATTACTCTGCCACAAGAACCATAATACCTGGGAACAGGCCAGCCTTCATTTTTGGGTAACACCTGGAAAAAAAGGGGAAAAAAAGGTTATTTTTTATTTATTTATTTATCAATCTTATTTCATGGATCTCTGCTGAGGAAGGACTTCTGGGATGTGAAACATGTCATGGTTAATACGCATACATACAATATGAGTCATATCATAGTAAAAACAATTATATGTTACAAAGACAAATAAAGAGAATAAAAATAAAAATTAATTTTTACAACTGAACTTTGCAAAAGTCATACTGAATACAATTAATTATTTTGTTTAAATTCTTGAATGGAGTAGAAGGAGTTGCCAATAAGATAATCACTCAGTTTTTCTTTAAATATATCTTTATTATTTCCAAACTGTTTTATACTCTTAGGAAGTTTATTAAACAGATGTATACCAGAATAATTAACTCCTCTTTGTACTAATGACAGAGATGTTTGTGTTTTGTGCAAGTTATTTCTGTTTCTTGTATTGAAATTTTGTACCTGTGAATGAGAAGTAAACAGGTTAAAATGATCTTTGACAAAGCACATGAGAAAATATATATAGACCTACTGAGAAGTCTCTGTAAGAATATTGTGTTTTTAAAAAAGTTGTCTGCAAGAAGTTCAACATCACTGCATCTCCAATGAAACCAGTGGCCGCAGTTCCAGCACATCACTCCTCCTCTTACAGCTCTTCTGCAATTTCCACACTTATGATACTTTCAGAAAAAATTAATAAAAACTTTAAAATGTTTACTTTTTCAACTACTTTATAAACTTAAGAACTTAGGAGAAAAACTTTAAAACTTTTACTTTTAATTAACTACTTGTGTTTCAGTTGCTGAAAAAAGGTAAAAGTAGGATTCTAAAAAAAATGCTAAAAAAATACTATGTAAATCACTTGGAACTTTTCCAAAATGTGAATTAAAACACTTCATGAACTACAAGACTTACAACAAAACAAACAAATGATATCAAAAGCACCTTTTAAACAATTACAGTGAAATTTTAAACCCTAGAACTCAGATACTGACCTAATCTCAAATGTAAACAAATAAAACTTGTTAACACTGTACTGATTTTCTATTTAAAAAACGGTTCACTGCCACTTAATAACTTCACAATTTACTGCAAAACAAAACTAATGCAGCCAAAACAAACTTAGAATGAAGATATGCTTCAACGTTTTAACTAACCTACGAGATAAAATTTATCTTTTTTAACTACAAAAACACAATTTATTACCCCACGACACGCACGAAAACAAATTCCAAAGATCATGAGTTTACAGCAAATGCTAATTTATTTTCTTTATTTTTTTTTAATAAAATTAAAATAAACTTACTGAAAGACAACCAAACATACCGGATTTACCCATCAGCGTCCTGCTCCTTAAATTGTTTCACTGTATTATGAAATCTATCTGATTATGACGTGTCACAAAATCAATCTACTAATAATGGATGACAGTACTTAACATTTTGCAGAACTTCCAACATAAAATTGATGTTAACATTAATGGCAGAAGACAACAAACTGTGAAGCTTCTTTTTGGTAGTTCTTTGGCCTTTACTACTGCAAGGTAATGCCAAACACATCACAATAATCTCTTATTCTGTCATTTCAGATTGGCCATTTTCCTAATAATCACACATACAAATCTTTCACACCATGCCACTAACTGATGCAACAGCACACCACAGTCACAAAAAAAAGTACGTATGTACTGTCTAGGCAGTGGCGGCCCTAGGGCGGTGCGACCGCACCGGGCGCCGTCTTATGGGGGGCGCCGAAAATGCAGCGAGAGATCGTTTGTGCAAAACATGAAAAATAAATTCTATAATAACACAGCTTGCTGTTCATAAAGGGTGTTTTTTTAAGCCCGATAGAACTTTAAATTGTAAAAAATAACACACAAAATTAAATTGTAATCAAAATTTTTTTTTTATTCAAAAGATCAATACGTGACATTAACATTTGAAAATGATTTCGGGCATATGGGCACCGCGGCTGTTCTTGACGAAGTGCATTCTGGACGTCCAATTTTGGGCCACTTTTTCGAGCACTGCTGGCCGTATGTCACGAATAACACGAACAATGCTGGCCTCCAAGGCGTCAATTGTTGCTGGTTTATCAGCATAAACCAGTGACTTCACGTAGCCCCACAGGAAATAATCGAGAGGTGTCAAATCGCACGACCTTGGAGGCCAATTGACAGGTCCATTTCTCGAAATCAACTTATCGCCAAATTTTGATTTCAATAAGTCGATGGTTGCGTTCGCCGTATGGCACGTAGCGCCATCCTGTTGAAACCACATCTCCTCCAGATCAATGTCATCCATATTTTCAAACAAAAAATCATTGATCATGGTGCGGTAACGATCTCCATTGACCGTAACGCGAGCTCCGGCCTCATTTTTGAAGAAATAAGGTCCGATGATGCCACCAGCGTGAAAACCGCACCATACGGTGCATTTTTCTGGATGTAATGGAGTCTGTAGGGTCTGTTGTGGATTGGTCTCACTCCATATGCGGCAATTTTGCTTATTAACAAACCCGTTAAGCCAAAAATGCGCCTCATCGCTGAACACAATTTTGCGATAAAACAATGGGTCAGTTTCCAACTGCTCTAGAGCCCAATCGGCGAAAGAACGACGCATATAATGGTCTCGTGGCTTCAATTCCTGCACCAGCTGGATCTTATACGGGTGTAGGCCGAGATCTTTGCGCAAAATTTTCCACGTAGTGGATGGACAGAGCCCCAATTCCTGCGACCGACGACGAATCGATAAATTTGGATCTTCTTCCACACTTTCGTTTACAGCGGCGATATTGTCTTCAGTACGCACATTCCTTCGACGTGCTGGTGTTCTTGCATCCTCTAGAGAGTATGTGGTACGAAATCTATCCACAGTTCGACGAATGGCTTGTTCAGATGGACGATTATGTACGCCATACAAATGACGAAGTCGTCTATAAGTTGCGCGAATCGACGACTGATTTTCAAAGTAAATTTGGATAATTTCGTAGCGTTGTTCCAGCGTGAGTCTATTCATGATGATTTGTCAGAGTATACTGAAACAAATAAAACAAACAGTTTCGTCAAAATTTAATTTTTTGTGTTATTTTTTACAATTTAAAGTTCTATCTAGCTTAAAAAAACACATGGTATATTATTTTAACACACATCATTTAGAAGAGTTTATAAAAGTAAGAGTTTCAGCTTAATGCATAGTCGTACGTCATCATACAATAGAGTCAATTCGAGTTTCTACTCGAGTCAGTTCGAGTTACTCGAATCATGAAAATCACAACTCGTCCGAAGTTAGCACCCTCCCGTGCCGCGTCGCGCCTCCCGCACCTGTTTCCTGCCTTTTCAGCTGTAGTCTTGAAGTTCATGCATGCGGGTACATGTGCATGGGGCGAGAATCAACCTAATTATCTCTTTTACCATATTAGATCCTCGGTGATTACAATTAACGTTGGTATCGTAAATATTTACAAAGCTTATCTGTCTTTACACACAAGACATGTCGCTAAACTAAAAAAAAAAATGTATGGCACACAATACTTAAAAAGAAAACGAAAGCAAGATGAAAGTGAGAAGACTTCAGAAGTGCTAGCAACAGCTGAACCGTCGTCACTAGAACTAGTTCAACACGAGACGGAAGAAAATTTTTAATGGAAGTTATTCAGACGAGGCTCATGATAAAGAGCAGCATGTGCGAGAAGATTTATCTATGGCTGGAACGTCGTCTGCTGTTCAAAAGATAACAAATGGGCATACAAGACATACCCATGGAGGAAGGAAATATATGGAGGAGAAGTGACGTTAAATTGGTGAAGCAGGCTCGCGGATGCGCAGTGGCGGCAGCGGCGATATTGCGCTTCCAAACAATTGCGATGTTCCAGTATATCCCGAAAACTAAGCAAGATATCGAAAAATGTTATTCTTTATTTTCGATTTGTCTCGTCGTGTTACATAATAATCGATCATTAAATTTGACTTTTGCGAAATTTTTGTTCTCCATTTCAACTCAAGACACCTCACTTTTGATACAGTATATCTCTAGAACTAGGTGAGATATCGAAAACTTTAATTCTTTATTTTTCATTTGTCTCGTCTTTTTAAATAAGAATCCATCATCAAATTTGACTTTGACCAATTTTTTCTTCTGAATTTCAACCAAAACCATTTCACATTTGGGACAGAATATCTCGAAAACTAAGCAGGATATCAAATAATTTTATTCTTCATTTTTTATTTGTCATATCGAGTTACATAATAATCCATCACCAGATTTCGGCGTCACCTTTATCCTAGAGTCCCCTTGAGGTTTTTGTACATATTCCCCGTGTCTGTATGGAAGCGGTCATGTCCCCTCCACTCCGGCCATGCCCCCCACTCCTCCTCTGCCCTGCTTCACTTCAATCCGTGGTGAAGGTCTCTTGCGTCGTCTCCATATATTTCCTTCCTCCATGGACATACCACCACTGTCGCCTTTTCAAAGTACAAATTATGACGTTATTTTCAAAATTGTGGCTGATTGACTCTGCTGGCAGAGATGAAACAATTATTCGAGCAACGAAAAAATCCAAGAAAAAAAATCGTGGACGTCATTTTTCAAGTAGGCATTTTCAAAGAGTAACACCAAATGGAGAAACTTATAAAAGTGGTTAGCTTATTTATTCTCAATCTGCTGATAAAGTATATTGTTTATTCGACAGAAGGTCCCATTTTTATTTGGGAAAAGATGGATTCAATGACTGTAGTTACTAATCAGAGCGTCTCAAAATGAATGAAACTTTCTCAAATCACAATCACACCATGCTCAGTTGAATAGAAGCTTTGATTCCATAACTACAATGTACTAGACAAGCACTTGTAAACACAGACTGAAGACGAAAAATCACAGTGGGTTGCTATCCTCTAATGAATGGTGTCTTGTTCAGAGGAAGCTTTGGATCTGAAATACTAAATACATCTGGGTATATTGCAATTGCTAGGAAAATATGATCCTGTGATGATGGAGCATCTCCGCCGTATTGCTAATAACGAGACTAACGTCTTATTATATTGACGAATGTATTCAAAACGAATGAAGTTCGTAATAAAATTTTGACTATGGTTAAGTCATCTAAATATTTTTCCATCATACTGAATTGAACTGATGTAAGTCACTTTGAACAATTATCTTTGACATTGATTTTGTTGACACTAATGAAGATGAAGTCTAAGTGCGTGAGTATTTTGCTGTGCTTACAATCCGGAAACTGACTCTTTGGGACATGGGGGCTGGACTTGCTGCCGTGTTTACGGAGCGTGCATAAACCACGTAGCCTCCTTTGTGGCCTCCTTTGCCCCCCCCCCCCCCCACGTAGCTTTTTTTCCTTTTTTACTCCAGAAGATATTTTGTACTTGTCAGACTATTGTAAATTACATAAGGAGATAATTAACTGAAGTAAATAAATATTCCCATGCTGTTGTGAGTTCTGTTCCTCATTTTATCCGTAAAAAATGTTATGAAAGAAAAGCTACGTGGTCTGGCTCGGAACCCACCCTCCCCCCACGTAGCACAACGTAGCCTTCCAGCCAACCCCTCTCCCCCCCCCCCCCTAGACCGAGCCACGTAATTTGTGCACGCTCCCTTATCATTGATACTTTGCAATGATTCTATTTGGATATGAACGATTGTCGAGGTAAAAGATATGACGATGGATCCAATATGGCAGGAGGAAACAAATGTGTCCAAAGCAAAATTCTGAACCAGTTTTTTTAAGCATTTTTTAATCAATGTAACTGTCATTAAATTTGGTAATAGCAGGTGCCACCAAAACATCAGTTAAATCGGTTTCTTTGTCCGGATTTCTTTGAAGAATATTATTTTTTCTCTCGTTCAACAAAGCGATGGGAAGTGGTATTCAAGCACTCAGGACTACCGCCAAAAAATTTGCGAAACTCTTTTCAAGAATATAGTTTCTAGCATCGATACAGTTCGTTATCACTACTATTCAGTTCGTGATGTCCTTCTGAAACGAATTATTCAGTTGCAGCAACAGATGCCTTGTCACTTAGCCAGATCATGGAACAATTTGAGTTCATAATTATACTGTAGTGGTGACTTGGTATAATACATTGTTTCAAGTAAACATTGTAAGCAAAGGCTATGCAGACTGAAAGTGGATTTATGAAACTCTTCATAGTTGCTGAAAAACAGCTCAGAATTTGAGAAAGAGTACCGGCTCTGATAACAGACAGCCAGAGAAATTGATTCTCAGCCTGGAACATTTCCTATTGTTAATCCAGTCAGATGCCGAAGAAAGTAAAGATTTTTTGAGTATGAGCCGTAAATGAGACAGCAACTGATCCAGAAGAATTGTTTACAATGAAGGAGTTTTTGTGTTGGTCACTCTGTTTGCACAAGTTTCCAAGGACGAAGCCAGCATTAGCTTCAGAGTGGGGCAAAAACAATGAAAAATACTTGTTGAAAATAGCTTTACATGGTAAAAAAATACGTGATTTTAACCTGTTTAAACATTAGTCTGCGAGGATTCTGACAAAATTTTGGTAAAGTTTATTTTTCGGTATTAAAAGTGAGAATTTTTATTTTCATATATTTTCTGTTTTATATATTTTTTAAAAATTATTAAAAAGTGTGAATTTAACGTGTAACTGAAGTGAGCATTGTGTTCGCCACAGTAGCTTAAATAAACCTTTTCAAACATATCATACCGCTGCTATCCTATACTAATCTTTCTGAGGTTTGAGTTATTATCATATATAAAGACTATCTTTTGCCCGCGGCTTTGCTCGAGTGGAATTAATAAAGCATTCATATACACATTCGTATCCAAAACCCACGGGAACTGCTATTTGGGATAAAAATAGATGGCCAATACATTATTCCAAATTTATCCTAAGCAGTTCACTCGTTTAGACGTGAAACTGTAAAAACATCCAAGCAAACAAGCTTTTACATTTATGATATTAGTATGATGTAAAAACTGTATGTTATCTCCAATCTATCTATATGGACACCTTAATCACGAATAAGCGATTGCTCATTTGGGGCGCTACAATGAGATCTCGCACCACCTGAAAAACTTGTTAGGGCCGCCCCTGTGTCTAGGTGAATAAGAACCTAAAAACTTCTTTTTTTTGTCAATGTGTAATTTGCCTTCATAAACTAACTTCCGGAGTACATGTAGCCAGGTTACAGACAGGTAAGCCCCTCAGTTATACAGAAACTAAGTAAATGTAAGTAACTGTTTGGAAAAGTATCCTTACTAGGAGAACAATACAGCTTTGAGCCTCTAGTCAAGTCTACCAGGAACATACTCCTCTTCGGCATCTTCTTTCTTCCACCATTCCATCTATTCTGCCACTGTCAAATTCACTTCTCGAACTAGTTAACCTTTTCTTATTCCCTTAACATTTCTTTCATACTGTGTTTCTCAAGGCCTCTTACCTTCCAATTTCAAGTAATACATTTTGTTTGGCATCCTTTCACCATCCATTTTCTTCATATAATTCATGTAAACCTAAAGGCCCAGTCAAACAGAGCGGGAGCAGCCTGTGTGAACTCTGGGCCTCTCTGGTTGTGCGATTGATTTGCTGTGTGTGGATAGCTGCTCATCATACTGCGATTTTGCATTCATCAGCTAAGTCTTTGTAGACTAAATTATTTTAAAATCTTTAATTATAATCTAAATTATTAGGATTATTGCTAGCTGGAAGTATTATTTAAGATTATACCATAAATAACAGTTTCGCGTCACGGTTGTTAACGTTATTGCTAGTTATTGCACGTTTTACTGAATTAAATTTAGCATAAGCTTGATAGTTAGATTAATTATAATACAATAGCATAGGTAAAAATAGTAGTTTAAGTTATTTTGTAGTGTCAAATTTCTTATATACCGTAAAAAAAGTTCAAATCACTAGATTGATTCGATTGTTTAAGTTTTTGTGTTTTCCTATATTAAGGCTTTATTAGGCTTAAAATAACACAGTTTCTTAATTAATTAGTTCCGGAATAGAAATAAAATCAACTGGAAATAATAAATAATAAACATAAGTATTCATATATAGCATTTAGTTACTAACATTAGGTTAATACAATATCGTTATTTTAAGTTCGACTATCGAAATCAAGTTTAGGAAAACAAAAACGTACATTCTAATAATTAACCTGTTCTGCCTGAAATTTAATTGTGTTTAATTGCCATCTGGTTCTTAAGTAGTTTAGTTACCTAGTCATTATTCATAAAACTTCAATCAAATTAAATATATATAACAATTCAACAGTTAGTCGAGAATAGCGAATATCATATTTAGCAAAAATGTTAAAAAAATATAGCATAAACTTTATAAGACTACTTTATCAAATACATTTAAGGTTTGTTTAGAAGATGGTTGAAGTATTTGGGAAAATCAAGACTGAAAACTGTGGCACCTGTTGTAGGTACGTTGCGAAGGGGATGAGTTGTAGTTGGTGTAAGAAGTGGTTTCACTGGGCATGTGGGGAAGAGGAAACGAGGGAAATAAATCGAGGCTCGCCCATGGTTTTGTTCACTTTGTCTTAGGGATGATATGATGTGAGAGATGGGCGAAACAATTAGGGAGTTGCGTGAAACGATCAGGGTTCTTGAGGCTCGTCCTGTGGAGGTTCAGCCTGTGGGGGCTCAGCCAGTGGAGGCTCAACATGTGGAAGTCCAGCCTGTGGAGGCTCAGACTGCACAGGCAAAGCCTGTGGGGGCTGAGCTTGTCAAGGCTCAAGCTCAAGAGGCAAAAAGTAAAGATAGTGGGTTGGTGAATGTTGAGAAGGATGGGTGGGAGCTGGTAACAGGTCGTAGGAAACACATGGTTAACAGGATGAACAAGCCAGACACTTCAGTAATTGTGGGGAAAAATAGGTTTGACCTGTTGCCAGAGTCAGAAGGAGAAGAGCCTCATGTAGATGTAAGAGTAGGTAAGATGCAGCAGACCTTTGGGTGTGCAGGTCAAGGATAGGAAAAAAAGGGTTCTGCTGCTAGGAAGTAGCCATGGGAGAGGTGTAGGCCCTCTTCTGCAGGATCAGTTAGGTACAGGATACCAGGTCACAGTTTTTTCAAACCTAGGCATTAGTTCTGTGTTGGGGGTTGTGCCTGTGAACACCACTGGTAGGTGGGGTTTCACTAGGCATGGCCTACACCTAAATAGAAGGGGAAAGGAAGTACTTTCTGAGTTGTTAGCTAAAGCAGTGAGGGAGCCCATTTCCAGTGATGATGGGGTCAGGACTGTGCATTTTTTAGGTTAGGGGCTGCCGGTGAAGGGACAAAAATAGATTATCAAATTGATACTGATTGCAGATTCACAATGGGAAAAGTCACACATGTTGAACAAATAGATGAAGTGGCTGAAACAATAACTGACTGGGGTAAAACTGGGAAAGAGGAGATAAATTCTAAAAACGTAAAGCCAGTAGTAAGGGTATTAATGGTAAACTGTAGAAGTATAATGAACAAAGTAATCGAATTTGTAAACTTAATAGAGATATACGAACCACAAGTAATAACTGGGGTAGAGAGTTGGTTAAACGAAGAAGTACTAGACAGTGAGGTTTTTCCTGATGGTTGCAGAGTGTACCACAGAGATAGAGGAGCAATTGGTGGAGGAGTTTTCATACTAGTTAGCAAAAACTATCACAGTTCACTGGTGTTCATAGATCAAGACCATGAGATACTTGGGGTAGATTTCTGGGTTAATAAAAAAGAAAAAATCAGAGTGTTGGCTGTTTACCGCAGTGGAAGAATGACAGAAGAAGATGAGGCTCTTGGGGTGAAATTAAATTCATACTCAGATTTCAGAGGTGAGAATAGAATGATCATAACTCGTGAGGATTTAAATTTACCAGGTGTAAACTGGAAAGGACATAAGATAAATAACACAAGGGAACAAAGATTTGCAGATATTTTAATAAGGGAAGGAGGATTTACACAAACGGTTGAGCAAAACATTAGGGGACAAAACATTTTGGATATATTTCTAATTAAGCCCGATGAAAACCTTGTGGGGTGTCAAGTAACTGAAGGAATAAGTGATAATGATGCAGCTCTGATGGATATTAGAGTATTCAGTAAACCGGCAGCGCAAATTGAAGGGGGAAATAGGTACAATTATAAAAAGGCACAGGTTTCAAATTTGAAGAGATATTTCAGAGAACAATTCAGCAAATGGAAGGAAGGCTCAAGTACAGTAGAGTCAAGGTGGGAAGATTTCAAGGAGATAATAACAATGGGGAAGAAAAATTTATTCCAAGGCAGAAAATAAAGAGAAGTAGAGAACCTATATACTATAGTAGGGAAGTGAGGAGGCTAAAGAGGTTGGCAAGAAGAGAACATAACACAGTTAAGATACAGCAGGGTAGTAGGGAATATTTAAAACAACTAAACAAGGACTTAATAACAGCAAAGAAAGTGGCTAAAGATGGGTTTATGAAGAGTATCGTCAGTGCAGGAGGATCATTGACTGATGCATCTAGAAATTTCTATAGCTATATCAGGAAACTGAGGGGAAGGGAGGGTATAGAGATACTTATAGATAAGGATGGAGAAGAAGTTACTGAGGATTTGAAAAAGGCAGAGATTTTAAGTAACTGGTTTAGTGAAAGCATTAGGGACAATGAATCAGAAACCGGAGGGTCTAATTCGGAGAACGAGCTTAACAACACAATTACAAATGAAGATAGAAAAAAATTTGAAATTTATCCTGAGGAAATAAGGAAGCTGGAAAAACATAAAGGGGCTGGTGTAGATAATATTACTACAGATATCTTAAGGATAGCCAGATGTGACATTGTACATTATCTTGAAATATTATTTAAATTGGGTCTGGATACTTGCTGCTTACCACAGTACTGGAAAAGTGCAATAGTAGTACTGGTACATAAAGGTGGGGTGAGAAATAGAGTTGAGAATTACAGGTCAATCAGTTTGACATCAGTGGTAGGTAAATTACTGGAAAGATTGATATATAACCACATTAGAAATATATGTTAGGAACGTAAGTGATTTTCTAGCAGGCAACATCGGTTCAGGCAAGGATATTCATGTGAATCTCAGTTGGTGGAATATATGCAAGATCTTTCAGATGAAATGGACAAGGGAGGCCAAATTGATAGTGTAGCACTAGATCTGTCAAAGGCGTTTGATGGAGTGAGTCATAAAATGGTAGTAAATAAGGTAAAAACTACTGGAGTGGGTGAGAAAGTGATTTGCTGGGTAGAAGAATTTTTAAAACTGAAAGTTATGGTAGGAAATGTAGTATCAAAAGAAGTGGAAGTAAAAATGGGAGTGCCACAGGGTAGTGTATTGGGACCATTGCTTTTCATTATTCTTATGAATAATTGTGTTGATTGTTTACTATCTGAAATTAGATTGTTTGCAGATGACATAATGCTAAATAAAATAATCAAAACGATAGAGGATTGTAAACAGTTACAGGGTGATTTGGACAGGATTTCTAGTTGGGTTGGTAAACATGGGATGACGATAAATGCAAAGAAGAGTCAGCTTATTAGATACACAAATAAAAAACAAAAAGTTAATTATGAATATAAGGTGGGGAAAGAATTGCTTGCTGAAGACTTGAAATGTAAATATCTTGGCATTACTTTTGATAACAAGCTTAACTGGGCAGGACACATTGGACAGGTGGTTGAAAAAGGTTTCAAAGTTCTGCACTTGTTGGAGAGAATGATGAGGGGATGTACGGGAGAATTAAAGGAATTGGGTTACAAAACTTTGGTCAGACCATTGTTCAAATATGGTAATGTATTATGGGACCAACATTTTGAGTATCAAATGCAGGAGTTAGATAGGGTGCAAAAAAGGGCTGCTAGATTTGTTTCTGGAAATTATCGCAGAATGCAATCAGTGACGGATATGATGGAGCTGAAACGGGATTCATTGCAAGACAGGAGGAGGATGAGGAGGGTCATGGGAGTGTACAGGGCATATACTGGCGATGAGGCATGGAAAGATATTGGAGTAGGTATCAAACGTAGTGCATGGAAGGTAAAAGATGACCATGACCACTGGCACTTGATTTCAGGCACAAGGGTGTGGGAAGATTCTCTTTTTTAGGTAAGGGTGTCAGGAATTGGAATTAGTTGCCAAGAGAAATGATGAATAATTTACCGAAAATGTTGAAAGAATTTAAAGGTAAAATTTGTAGAGGGCAAATGTAGGTGGGTGCAGGATAGGGGGAAGATGGGGGTGTAGGAAAATTGCCACCAGAGTCTGTGCTCCATTGCAATTAAATTAAATTAAATTAAATAGTGTTGCATCATCCTATGTAAGAACCTTAGAATTTTGGCTTTCTAGACTTAGATATTTCGAGAATAGTTTTCAACTTTAAGGAATTTCCCTGTAATCGTTCCTACAGTTACAATTTGCCATAAAAATCATTTTAAAGTGTATCTATCCTATCGAGAAACGTTTATTTTAAGAGATATTTTGGTTTGTTCATGCTTTGAAACACACGATCCGAATAGTAAAATTCTAAGATTTTTAATATCTTTAAATCGAGTAAAGCGACAGCTGAACTTTTATCACCAGCATTGTTCCAGATATTTTGGCAGTAAAATTAAATAATTTGGCAAAGTTTAATTAGCGGTTTTAATTAAGAGAAAAAAATGAACTTTTTAATTAAAAGGAATGTTAATTTGAAATTTATATCAGTAGATAGCTCTAATTAAGACGATTATGAATATATAATGGTTTTAGTAAAAAGTTTTAGCATTTGTCTGGTAATTAAATTTTTGAAGATAGATTGTCGTTGATTGTCGCTGTAAAAATTCAAACGTTTGGGTTGATCCCCTACTTCAGAACGGAAATTAAATAAAACTTTAAAACTAATTACTCTAAATTTCCCACGAAACTGCCATTGATAAGTATAAGTATAGACATTGTCAAAGTTTAAACATTTTTAATAATCTGGGTCATCAAATAAATTACACACACTTTTGGTCTCGCGGAAGTGAAAAGATGTGATACAGCTGCTTACGTCACTGGTTTTGGTAATCGCTATATAAGGACCTCTCCGCCATCATGCTTGGTCTTTTCTTTTCCCGGGGAGTGTTATGTTAAGTTAACCTGCACAAGTCTTGTATCGGAACAGGTAGGAAGACGGTTGAAAGTTGGCGCTACCGAGTCAGCCATGTTGGGACTTTGGTGATATCCTGAGAGTATAATGTTGAGTTAGAACTTGGAAATTCTGAAAAAGGGGTTGGTTCGGTAAATAATTTCTCTCCACAATCTGCAATATTTTGGAAAAGAGTGTTCGATTTGCCTACTCAACTGTTAAATGAATTTTAGTAAATGTGACTTTGAAAATAAAACTTTAAATTTTTCTGAAAGTGAACTTTTGTGATTTTGTAGTTATCTTGGAACCTTTTCTAGATTTGTGGTTTAGAAACAGATCTAGTGGCGACCTTCAAGCATTTAAGTTGAGTTTCTGTTCGGCTACATGGTCAAATTCAAATTATTTTATGAAAATTGCACAGAACTTTCCATCCACGTGATCTGATAGTTAAGTCACTAAGGCAATACTACAACCCCGGTGTCAGCCTTTGGGTCTTTCACCTAGTCAAAAGGAGCGCGGGCAGGTTGTGAATTCCACAGTCTGCGGCGAGCAATGGCAGGCGAGACAGAAAGTCTCATTCAGTGCATATGAGAATATTCATTTTTATATGGCTCTCGGCATTCCGAATACAAAAACATGCCAAGAAACCGGAAATGTGAAGTGAAATAGCTGAAAAGCTCAAGTTTACTATTATTTATTTTATACAGCATGCTTTATTTTCCATAACCCATAGATACAATAATACACTGGTATAATTATTATAAAATTAAAATTTATTTAAGTTGTTGAAGTAATTTAGAAAATGGTTTCGTACCGCATAGGCTGCATCAGTTGATCCCTCTCTATCGACTTGCGGTTGAGAAAGCATTGGTATGTTGATTTGTTATTATTGTATCACCTTATATTTCAATTTCAGTGAACTGTTTTGTGTAACTTCTTACGAAATTGTGAAGGCAACCTGTAGCTTTGACAACAGCCTAAAAAATGTCCGCCACATCTGAGCTAAAATTCAAAGGAATTTTCTACTCCACGTCGTGCCCTATAAAAATATTTATGGATTTTTTTTCGCTTCATAATTTATAATTGAAGTTTTTGAAAAAGGCCGCATTAAATAAGTTTGTTGTTCATCGCCTAAAAATAGTGAGGAATGGACGAGGAAATGGTTTAGGTGACAGGATATTTTTGTGAAGTATATGCTGACTTTTTCACCTTGAACTATTAAAAGCGAGCTGAAGAAGCAATTCTTCTTCGTCAGATGAACTGCTAGACATGTTAATAAGGAGGGGCAGACAAAAATAAAAAAAATAAAAATTACTCCTTCCTTCGTCCACGATTGCTTCCCCACTGGTCCGCCCTTCAGCTGCCCGCACTCTGTTCATTCACTACAACTTCGGCGGACTGCTATCAGAGCACCTCTTTCTGCCCGCGCAGACAGTCCGTGCTCTGTTTGACCGGGCCTTAAGGGAATGACAAAGCAGGAAAAAAAGAGAAAAATTGCAAACATGAAGGTTGGGTCTGCGAGTTTACTCTGCAGTTGTTGTAAAAACAAAAGAAGTTGAAAAACAGTCACCTCAGTCTAGGATGGACAAATCGTGCATTCTGACTAGAAGAGGGAGGAGGGATGGGGAAATTTTAGTAAATGAGTCCTCAAGATATATTTAAATAATAAATGAGATGGAAAGGATGGATGTCACCACAGGCCTTATGCAGAGAGTATTATCAATTTACATAGGGGTCAGAAACTCATGTAACAGAGTTCAACATAGTGTCTCCATTTGACACACATCCCAGTACCGTCTTTGCTGGATCTACACTTTATCACAGGATGTATATAAATGAGATTTCATAACATACTTCATACAAAAAAAAAAAGCAAACTTTGCTAGAGGTGAAGATCAATTCCAACTAAAATTCTTGGCCAATGAAGGATTCAAACCAGGGGACGTCAACTTCTGAAGCAGGAGGCTTAACACTTAATATTTACAGAAAATTTGTTTCAAAAAAACTGCTTGTCAGAAGACAAAATAGTGGAAAAAGTATACATAATCCACTATATGTTGCTCACAAGTTTGTTTAAATGTACTATTAATATAAGGACTAATCCCTTAAATAAATGACTGGAAAATGGTGACAATCAGCGAGTACACATTAAGACCTACCAATTCATATAATTGGTCTTGATATGTAAACATCTTCCCCCGGCCATGTTTCGCCTATTACATGATTATGGTTATGAACAGAAATATTGTAATGTGTGTGTGTGTGTGTGTTTGTTTGGCCATCCTTCCTCCATCTGTGGTAAGAAAGAAATGATTAAGTCAGGACTTAATATTCAAGTTTTGGCCAAATCACAGAAATATGTGCAAAGGAATAGTAAGTTGAGCACATTTTATATTTTTCTGTAAGAGCAGAAGCTAAAATATACTGAATAGTGAACAGTTTATAAAATTCCTTTTGAAGCTAGGAATAAAAAAATTGAAGATATTCAGCAGCCTGCTAATGTGAAAGGAAACAACACACAACTGGCTATGAGAAATTCATTTGGCTTTGAGGTAAACAGCTGTGGTTCACAGTGTGTATCCATATTTGTTGACCGCAGTGAAACAGACACTCACGGGAAACTGCACTCTGTACAAATGTAAATTGTTAGGAATGAGGAGTATATGCTCAACCTGCACAATCATTAATTAGAATTGCTGCTTCAATTAGATTCCTTTGCATGCAAATTACTTTCACTTAGATTCTGATGCACAATTTGGAAATTGCCACTGGAGCGTGTGATCCATTGCAATTAAATTAAATGACACAAAATCAGATCAGCAAGTTAAAATGTGACCAGGTGCACTGGTAGTACTCTTCATAAATGAAATTTTACTGCATAATTATTGGCATTGTTTTGATCATCGACAGTGTTTATTGAAGGATATCAAACACCATTTCCATTAATTTTGAACAAATGATCTTGCAACTGCAGATGTTTACTTTTATTTGCCACTAAACTGGATCATGACACAAGTAACCTTTGTCTCTATGAACAGGGAAAGTCATCTATCCATACTATTCATGACAGTGATTTGATTTTCTTATTTGCAGATGCAATGAACATGTTTCCAGTGAGGAGAAAGCAATGTCTAGTGACATCTATGAATACAAATAGAAAGGAGTGTTAAATTAGTCTTTTGTTTAACAACAGTCTTTACCTACTACTCTGTTGTCAAGAGATCATACCTTTCTAAAATAACTAAGTAGGTTTGGGTTAACAAAGCCACATTTGTATTGTGCATTAAATGTCATTATATCCAATCATTGTAAACAATGTAGCTAAAAGAAGAAACTCGCAACTAGTGCCAAGAATACGAAACAATTAAAATTTGTGAATATTTTTTTTTTTCTTTATTTCTCTGCTTCTAGATATCTCACCAAGATGAAACAGCTTAATTTATTCATGGGAACTATACAATGCTTGAAAACAGATGACAATCTACACAGTAATTTTTGTATTAATTCAGTCAAAGAAACAGAAACAAACACATAAGTTCTTCTCATGAGCTTATTAACTGTGGCCCTAGTTTCTTTAAAAATTTCTCCAAACAACAGACTTAACAAGGTCAATAAATTTAAATATTTGGGTCAAGTAATTCAAATTAATGGCTTGATAATGAAGCAAACAGCTCAAGAGCAAGAAAACTAGAACTAGCATACCAACTGACTAAAGAGAGACACAACAAAGAAGAATATCTCAAGGAAAGCCAAACTCAAACACTTCGACACAATAATCAAACCAAAGTGTCTCTACATGTCAGAATGCATGTTTTCTATGAAAACTGGAGAAATAGAAAAGGAAATCCTGGGAACCACTGAAAACAGAAAAAGTAGAGTTTAGACACCAGAGGAATAAACATTTATACAAGGAAGAAGAAAATAAAAGGATGTCACACGATCAGAAAGAGGAGAATCAGTTTTTTTTTTTTTTTTTTTTTTTTTTTTTTTTTTTTTTTGTCACATAATGAGATTGGATAACAGCAGACTTACAAAAAGAATTTTTAATCATATTTATAAGAGTAAGAAAGGAAACCAGTGCATACAAGGAGTAAAGAAAGATAGGACAGAGATCGGAATAACAGAAGATATGATACAAGACGTTGCAACTTTCAGAAGATTCATACAAAATTTGAAGAGTTTCCAAGAAAAGGAGAAGAGGAAAGGTAATAACATCTGGACCCAAGAAAGGAGGAAACAGCAAAGTGAAAGGATAAAGAACTATTGGAGGTCAACAAAAACATCAAGATGAATACACGAGATTACTTTCCGCGGTCCTTAGAAGTCAAAGTCGAAGAAAAGAAGAACAGAATTTGAAACTTTACTGTTTAATTATATTCATATACAAGAAGTGAAGGAAATATTACCATATGAGAAACAGCGAATGAAATACACTTTGGAATAAAATGAGCATCAGAAAATCTAGACTAATGATTATTAGTTTTTGTGCAACATATAACACAGAAGAGTTTTTTTTCTTTTTTTTGGCAGAGCTTAACAATGAACTGTAAAAAACTCGACACAATAGAATGGAAAATGTTTATGACAAAGGCATACTGAAAAATGTGAGCAAGCGAAGCTATGAAAGCATAACATTTTCTTCCAACATCTAAACATGTATGCATGAATGGGTCATAAGAAAAATTTAAGATCAGTAATAATTTCAGTAATCCCTGGGCAGAAATTAAACAAAAGCAAAAAACATTAGAATAAAAGACTGACTAGTGGAAATGAATATTTTTTAAAGACCAAAATTGTGCTGTTACCAATTACTGGAAGAACAAAATCAGTAAAAGAGAAACATCCTTGGAAATAAATTTGAAAAGCACGATGGATTGGCTGTAAATGCTCAGGCTTGGAATTCTGGAGGATGTTGTATTCAAATAATGGTCTGGCCATCCAGATTTCAGTTATGATTTTCCAAAATCATTCCAAGAGAAGGGCAGTTCCTTCAAAGGGGCCATACCTTAATTCCTTCCCATTTCTTTACTGTCAATGAGACAAAGATCTCAGAAAAAAAAAATCAACAGAAAAGCTGTGTTTTGAGAAACCCAATAAATTTTCTAGATTTGTTTGTGCAAATTATGCAGGACCCAGTCAGTAACTGATATGATAAAGGAGCTGGATCGGGAGTCATTGGAGGAAAGGAGGGTGAAAAGATGCTGGGAATGTACTGCACATGTTGGTGATGGGGATTGAAAGGATATTGGTCAAAGAATTACAATAGTGCATGGAAGGGGAAAGGTAACCATGACAACAAGCGGCCATCTTTTGTTGGTAAGGGTGTCAAGGATTAGAACAAATTACCAATTGAAGTGATGAATAATTTACCAAACACTCTTAAGGAATTTAAAATTGTAAATTGGAAAAGTAAATAGGTGACAAAATAAAACTCAAATTATAAAATAAAATTAAAAAAAAATAAAATAAAAGGAGGTAATTAGCTGACGAGGTGAATTGCCATGTGTGCATTAGCTCCATCATAATTGAAATTAATTAATTAACTTTTAAAAACTGATACAATTAAACCAAATCCTAGAAGTGAAAATATCTAAGGCAAAGGCTTATTGAAACAGGGTGGCCACAAAGTAATGATTAATTAATTAATTTAATTGCAATGGAGAGCATGCTCCAGTAATAATTTCCCTACACACCCATTTTCCCCCTTTCCAGCACCCACCTACATTTGCTCTCTACAAATTTCAACTTAATACTTTCAACATTTTTGGTAAATTTATCATCACTTCTCTTGTCTCTTGGTAACTCATTCCAATCCCTGACCCCATTACTTAAAAAAAGAGAATCTTCCAACACCCTTGTGCCTGAAACAGAGTGCCAGCTTGTGCTCATGACCATCTTTTCCCTTCCACACATTACTTTTAATGTTAACATCAATATATTTCCATGCCTGATCACCAATATACACCTTGTACACTCCCATGACCCTCTTCACCCTCCTCCTGCCTTCCACCTCTTTTATCATACCTGTTACTGATTATGCTCTCCGGTAATGTCCAAAAACAAATTGAACCGCCCTTTTTTGTAACCTCTCAAAATCCCGTATCTGATACTCAAAATGTAGGTTCCATACTACACCATCATATTCAGGCAATGGTCTGACCAAAGTTTTGTAACCCAATTCCTTTACTTCTCTGGTACATCTTTTCATCACTCTCTCCATCAAGTGCAGAATTTTGACACCTTTTCCTACTACCTGTCCAATGTGTCCTGCCCAGTTAAGCTTGTATTTCGCTTATTGGTTTTAGTTGGGTGACGTATTCTATTGAATCTGTGAGTTGTAATTAAGTAAAAATGGGTTTACTAGAGATCACAATTTCCCTACAACATTTCATTCTGCTGGCTAATTAATATGTGGTAGTTAATTACAAGACATCTTACACATTCGAGACACATTAATGTGACCACCACCTACTTTCGACGTCAACGTGAAATAACCAATCACAGAAGGCAGGTGGCAGCACAATAAAGTGGAGTGTATATAAAGGATGTTCTAGGGCATCAGAAAGCATTTCAATCATTGGCGTAATGCAGAAACATAGCGATTTATCCGATGTCCAAAAGGGCATGATTATTGGCTTTCAGGCCAAGGGTGGAAGCATTTCGGAAATGGCTAATTTTGTTAACTGTTCACGTGCTGCCGTGGTGAAAGTATACCGTACATGGCAAAATGGCACTATTCAAAATCAGCGGCGTGGAACATGTGGTGCACCACGGGTTATAGATGACAGAGGCAAACGAAGGCTATGGAGATGCGTTTGGGCAAATAGATGTGCAACTGTTGAGCAACCGACCACCCAGGTGAACCAAGGGGTTATCAAGAGTGTATCCTCAACAACGGTTCAGCGAACATTGCTGCGCATGGGCCTCCGCAGCAGACGCCTGGTTAATGCACCTATGCTGACTGCTGTTCATCGGCGACGAAGGCTGAATTTGCACGCCAGTACCGCAACTGGACATCCAAAGAGTGGCGACAGGTGGCTTTTTCCGATAAATCATGTTTTATGCTCCATCGGACAGATGGACGTTGGCACGGTGTGAAACGTCTGAAAGGAAACACCTTGCAACAATTGCGGGAAGGATCCAGGGTGGAGGAGGGAGCATTATGGTTTGGGGAATGTTTTCCTGGCATTCACTGGGTGAACTCATCATTGTGGAAGGCACGATGGATCAGCACAAGTATGTATCTGTCCTTGCGGACCATGTCCACTCCTACATGTGAATAACTTTTCAGCTTGCAGTGTATGTGCGCAGTTCGAAGAGCACCAGGATAAGTTTACCTACTCCCCTGGCCAGCAAACCCAATCGAGAATCTGTGGGACCACCTCGATCGGTTTGTTTGCGCCATGGATCCTCAACCACGTAATCTAGCGCAGCTGGCCACGGCACTCGAGTCAGCATGGTTCAACATCCCAGTGAACACCTTCAGAAACCTGATTGACTCTCTTCCTGCACGCCTTGCAGCAGTCCGCTCTGTCAAAGGTGGTTATTCTGGTTTTTGAGAGATGGTCACATTGATGTGACTGGACTGTGTATTTTGAAGCAGGAATTAGGTTGATATTTACCCTGGACAATACATCTTGCGGTTGATACAGTATCAAGACTAGTTGTTATAATGAAATTACCATCCCCACTAATGCCAAAATACAGCATTGTTTTATAAAATACTTCAACCCACTAACTGGACAAAAGAAGAAAATTTGAACAGCTACATGTGAACAGATATTTGTTATCCTAATAAACACCCAATATCAATGATGAAAAGGAACATGATACTTTGGTAGTGCTGCAATATCACCAAACCATCACTAAAATCTAATTATAAGAATGGCTAAACTGTCTAATTCTATTGATCCCAATATTACTTTTATGGGATTCAGTGGCAGACCCAAAAAGAGGAGGGGGGGGTATGGGAATTAAGCCCAGCCACCCCTCAAAAAGTATCTAGATCCACTCCCTAATCGTAATTTTGGGGACTTTTTTCGGGTCTAATGGAGATCGCAATTCCGCTACAACAACATTAAATAATATCCTTGTAATACTGCTGTAGTCAGTCAAAAGATGTATTATTTTCAAGCAGTAATTCTGTTGATATACAGACTGGACCATTATTTTCAAACAGAAATTAGGTTGTAATACAGCCTGGACCAGCATGAAACTGTTAAAATGTACTTTGGAAAGAATTTCTAGTGGAGTCTCGCATTTGACTACTGCGGTATTATGATGCCAACTTGAGGAGAAATCCCTTCTTTTTGTTTTTAGGCCTCCTGATCTTTTCCAAGGAGTCTATAAAGACACAGACACCCATGCCCAACTCAAGCCCCCCCCCCCCCCAAACCAAAATCCTGGATCTGCCCCTGACAGGATTACTGGATCACTGTAGTGAGACACAAAAGACCACCAGCAATACTTTCTGAAGCAGTTTTAGTGGTATCCTACTGGCCCAGGGTGTTTAAAAATTTAATTACTGCTTGAAAATAATGGTACAGGACGTATAACAACCTAATTATTGTTTGAACACAATACATCTAAGGATTAACTTCAACAGTATTATAACACCATTAGTTAGTAGGGTGAAGTAACGTTGTAGTGGAATTGCAATGACCAGTAGACCCACTTTTTCTTGAGCTCAAATTCATTAGCAAGCATCACAAAACTAAAAATAATAAGCAAAATATTTGCTAAACAGCACAACAATAAGAAATAAGATTTTTATCTGAATCTGTTAATTTTTAATAGAACAAAACAAAAAATCCCATACTGATGACACCATTTTTTATCAAAAGAAATTATGTCCATTTCAATAGCAGTACCTGAAGTATTACTGGTTCAGGATTTATCAGTAATGTAGCCCAGACATTCCTGTAAAATATTTCCATGCTGCTCTCTTCATTTCGTTCCTTCACATTTTTCAACAGTTTGTTTAAATTCGATGTTGTTGGACACAAATAGAAATTACTTTGACCACAGTCGTCACTAAACGTATAATTTTCGGGATGTAATTCTACCAGTTTCTCAATTTCCAAGAGCAAGTCAGTAACTTGTCTAGACTCCAGCGGACATGATTTCTTATCGAGATTTTTTAATTCAGTGTCAGTTCCTAACTTTTTGATCACTATACTTCGATTCTCATATAAGCCAAACCAGACGTTTTTGGAATTTATTATATTAAAAAAACCAAACTTACTGATTACATCAGCAAACCTAATCTTGCCTTGATCTATTTCTGCACACAATCCAGTTCCAAAACACATAGGGCATTTTTCTAAATCTAGGAAGCTTCTTATATCCGTCCATGACACATATAATAAGATTATTTTCACAATTAGTGCAACAATTATTATGATCATCAGACACATTTTACATTTCTTCTTTGGATATGGCAAATACATTATTTTAAAAAATCTGTATAGAGACTGAACTCCTCTCACTGATACCGAATCCACATTTGACAATAACTGCAGGTAATTTAACGAACAAAGAAGATACAAATAAACAACCAGCACAAATCATATTTCCCACAACACTTGCACAAGATGACAAAAAACACCTGTTGACAATTTATATCGATTACTGATGGTAATCGATTTTCACTCTTACCGAAATATATCATATATTAACATTTTTTTATCTTTACAACTGATATCGTCGGCGCCTGTTCCCCGATGGTAATTATTCTTCACAATTTCGTATGGCTTATGTACATCTTTATACTTCTTCGCTCGCTAAAACATATTCATCATCATTCTAAAATTCTGTCCAGGCATCATCAACAACGAATGTATTCAACATTCTCATCTTTCTCTTCACCAGCCTTCTGTCATTAATTTACCTCTTTCCACACACCAGTTATTTAATGTGTTGTACGGCAATTTCATAAGAAATCTGCGCCCGTTCCAACTCATGTAACTGAAGCGCCCATAACGTGGATCCCAATCAATTTTGTAACAAATAAGAGCCAGACTTGAGTTCCACAACCCAGTTCACATACTGACTTGTACATCTTCTAAGGGAGCATCCATAAACTATGTCCGTACAGTTTGCTCTCATTCAAATCCCTCCCTCCACCCATGTAGGGGCCACTATTGTTTTTAATATATATAAATGATCTACCCTGTGTTTCATCTAAAAACTCAAAATTTGTCCAATTTGCAGATGACACAAACATAGGAATTAAAAAAACTCCAGATTTATCTACAGAATATATTTCAAATTATGTCTTTGAACTGATTAATAAATGGTTTACAGCTAATGGCTTGTCTTTAAACTTTGATAAAACTCAGTATATGCAATTCAGTACATCACACAGATTAACACCTGACATAGACATAAAATTTGCAGGCCAGTCCATTCAAGAGGTAGATAGTGTGAAATTTCTAGGTTTGTATATTGACCATATAATTTAAATTGGAAAGTACATGTTTCTGACTTACTAAAGCGATTGGGAGCAGCCACATTTGCAATTCGTTCAATTTCAGCTTTAGGTGATCTCCGTATGAGGCAGCTAGTTTATTTTGCTTATTTTCACTCCTTATTGTCATATGGAATAATATTCTGGGGCAGTTCTACCCACAGAGACAAAGTGTTCAGAGCCCAAAAGCGTGTAATAAGAATTATGTGTGGGGTTAGCAATAGAACTTCATGTAGAGAGCTGTTCAAGAAGTTAGGGATTTTAACATTAGCATCTGAGTATATATACACATTAATGTCCTTTGTAGTCACAAATTATACTTTTTTTGAAACAAATAGTAAAATACACAATTATGGCACTAGAAGTAAAAATGATCTTCACAAGACTTACAAGTCATTGTCATTTGTTCAAGAAGGTGTCCGATATTCAGGGATACATATCTTCAATATGCTCCCAACACATATTAAATGTCTAGTAGATGATAAGAATAAATTCAGGAAAACATTGAAAGAATTTTTAATTGACAACTCCTTCTACTCTGTCGAAGAATTTATTTCTAAGGTATCTTAAAATAACTGCCAGTATCTTGTGTAAATATAGTTCACATAATTAATTTACCATGCATGGTATGACTGTACATCTCCTGGTGTATGTATTTAGTTTCTTACATAATTGTTTACGGTACCATATATGTTATGACTGTACATCTTGTGGTGTATGTATTAGTTTGTTACGGATTTTTTTTTTTTTATGTACCATATTTGCTATGACTGTACATCTTCTGGTGTGTGTATTATTTTGTAATGGAAGTGTTTAATGTACCATGTATACTATGACTGTACATCTAGTGGTGTACTTATTATTTTGTTATGCAACTGTTTATCTGTAAATTGACAACTTTCCACATCCCACAGAGCCAGTCTCTTATATTGGGATCAATGGAAAATGAATGTATTGTATTGTAGCCTGGCAGTTTATTATTATTATTAATAATCTTGTTCCATTGATCCCTGCTGAGGAAGGACCTCTGAGATTTGAAACATGTTATGGTTCATAATACACATAAAACATGAATAATAGTTATAGTGAAAAAAATATTACAATGCAATGTTGTTACAGGACATGTTTCCGCAGTTGCTTAATTAATTACGAGTTGAAAGATAACGCCAATGCAACTGTTTAATTTATTTATTGTTGCGTCATATTTACAATATTAAATTAAATTAAATTGCAATGGAGCACATGCTCCGGTGACGATTTCCCTAAACACCCATCTTCCCCCTTTTCTGTATCCACCTACATTTACCCTTTACAAATTTTAACTTATTTCTGGCAAATTATTCATCATTTCTCTGGGTAACTTATTCCAATATTGTAAATATGATACAAGCAAAACAAGCTTTGGATAAGAAAACGGAGATGCGCAGCGGCATACCATATTAAAATATGTAAATAGTAAGTAAATATCAGCTATTAAAATGTCTCATGTTCACAATTACGTAATAATAGGATAAATATGTATATAAAAACTGTAACGCAGATTCGTCGCTGAGGATGCCTCGATGAGAGGTGAAACGTACGACGCAACAATAAAGAAATTAAACAGTTGCATTGGCGTCATCTTTCAACTGGTAAAAAATATTACACGTTACAAAGACGAAAAAGCATAAATAAAAGGAAAGGAAATAAAAATAGACATTTTTTTTGCAACTGAATATTGCTGAAGACGTATTACATATAATTAATTCTTTTCTACAAATTCTTGAATGGAACTGAGAAGTTGCCAACAAGATAATCTCAGTTTTTCTTGAAATATATCTTTATTACCTACAAACAATTTTATACTTTTAGAAGTTTATTGAACAGATGTCGCCCAGAATAATTAGCTCCTGGTATAGTAGTATAGTGCGTCAACAAACAGTCAGCAAGGGCATGTGGCAGTAAAACCATAGCTCGAAATTTGACCATGCCAACGATGAGAAAAACTCATAGAAGGAAACTTACCTCAAAATGTTGGGAAGGGGTGGTGAAGAAGAAGAGCATGGTGTGACTGAATCGTATACGCTGGTAATAGGTATTTAAAGTGGTCACACGTTACATGTGTATGAAGAGATTACTTCTTTAGTTGAATCACAAAGTCACTCTATTTGTACGATTCAATCACATCATGCTCTTCTTCTTCACCACCCTTTCCCAACATTTTGAGGTCGGTTTCCTTCGATGAGTTTTACTCATCGCTGGCATGGTCAAATTTCCATCTAACGAGTGTCTGTGGGTAACTAAATTCCGTGCACAAATCTTCCCACTACCCTGCACGCGGAAGAGAGGTCAAATTGACGAGACGTGTATGTGAGAATTAGATGCGCGAAACGTGAATTATTTCACTTTTTTGGAGAATATTGCCAATTCTGTGACGATTGCAATCCCGTCAAAGAGATAGATGAACTTCACAACAAATTAAAATTCATTGAATATGCGTATTCTGTGATAAAGAGCACAAAAGTGAATTACTGTCTAAATTTCGTTATTTCTGTGGTTTAATATAACAAGTTGTTTGATGGAATTATGATAATTACGTTATTATATTTAAGGCACATGGGTTCCTTAGTTGCAATGATATTTGGTAGAATTAATTATATTCTTTCTTCTAACACTATTGTGGATTGTAAAGCAGCGTTGTCATTTGCAGCTGAACATGTGTTATATTATGGAATAGAAAACTGAAATACAGTAAACGTGATATATGTGTGAAGTGTGACGTCACAGAATAAAGTGATCCCACGGTCGTGTGCTGCGAAGGACTCTTTCTGTGGTAGTTTTGTTAGTTGTAGCATTTCGCATATTTTTTATTTGAAACTAATTTCAGAGCGTCACAGTAATTTGCACTTCGGAAAACTCTTATTTTCAGTCCTCTTGAACAGGAGCGGGACATGTAAACACAGTTATTAAAATAAATTCATATGATGGTAGTCTCATGGTACTAACATAATTATTTCCATTCTAGCTTGTTAAATATTAGTGGTAATCTTCTACATCCATATTCTACAATTCAAAAACATTGTGGGTGGCAGAGGCTGTTAAGCACCAATCTTAATTCTGCGCATTCCAATCCCGAATAGCTCGAAGAAGAAAGAATACATAAAAGCATCAGTACGGCATCTTATTTCTCGAATCTTATCCCTCCGGTCATTGCGATCGAAATAGATAGGCGGAAGAAGTATCTCACTGCATTCGTATGCCATAGAATATAGCATATTCTCCAATAAATTCAAACGCAAATGGCGTCGTCTGTCTTCCAGCCCAATCTACGTAACAAATCTGTGACACTTTCATAAGGGCTGTAGCAACCAGTCACGAATCGAGCGGCTCTATACCGTACCCTCTCCACAGAGTCAATCAGGCCCTTGCGATACGGATCCCAAACTCCACAACAGTAATTCCAGATGTGGACGCACTAGTGTTTTATAGGCTATTTCCTATGTACTAGTGATCGCCCAGCGATCGAAATTCGACCGTAATTCATTAAGTTGTTTAGTTTCTTTCATGAAAGAGTAATAGTCTAGTAATTCTCTGCATTACCCATAAAATTAAAACGATACACTCCACGCGTGACTGTATGCTAAATTTTAGCTTCTAATCTAACCATAGCAAATGACCAAATGTATTTATCCATGGTTCATTTGAATTCAAAATATTCATTTTGACTTAACGCCCGAAAACTGCTTTAGCTTTATGAAACATGCTCATTTAAATGAATCTACCAAAATAATTTCGTCATTTCGTGTGTTCGCTATTTAAATTTGGTCTATTATCATTTTGAATTTCACGCAAATAGGTATTCCTTATTTCTTGTCTCTCTCTCTAATGAAATTACTGAAATTAAAAAATCAAAAGACACTTAACCAAAGTTTAACATTTTAAATAATAAAATGACCATATAGTATCTGGCAGAATTACTACGTTCCTTTTCAAAGTATTCCTTTCATAACTTCAAACATTAATCTCTACTTTATCCGGGTCTTTAGTTTTACCAAAGACCACAGAGTGTCCCAATGCGGGGAATTCAGAAGAACGTTGGCTCCGCTCCTATTTCACGCGCACACACACGTTCGCAAATTAATTTTTTATTTTAATAATCTATTTGTAACATGTATTAACTATGCTTATTATATTTTGGGGTGGGGTGGGACATTCTCCACCAGTGAAAAACTGTTACTGACCTGTTGAAATTTGGATTAACTGTTTCCTTATAGTGTCCTCTTCACGTTTAGCACTCTCCTTTTCCGGAAAAGTCGCCACGAATTAAAATAAAAATGCCGAAATATGGGATGCTCCACAACCGCCAAATGTTAGCAGCACTGCACTGCAAAAATGACACAAAAATTATAGGTACAGGGATCATATCAACCTAAATAGGTTCGTTTTGTCATAGTGATCATGGTTAGGTTGAAATTCGGCCTGGACCAAGAGTAAAAATTTTACGGGAAATTCGTACTGCGCAGCCCATGACGCAAACCAGAGACAAACTGCGCGTTTGTTTACAACTGAAACAATTGATTATCTCTGACTGCTTATATCGATTCCAAGGTTTGTAAAATATATTATGTATAATTTTAGCTTTCTGTATTTCTTTAAGTTCATCCGTTCGCCCAATATTCTGGCCGCTAGTTGCGCTATCTACCAGCCCTCGAAATATTGCCTCTTGCTTCTATATAAGTTCATATATTAATTTAGACTATTTTGTTTCACCAAAGAAGACAAAGTTAGGCCGCTAGCTGCGCCATATACCAGCCATCTGAGTGAAATACGTAGGCGAGATAGCGTTTTATTTTACTTAATTTAATGTATTTGTAACGCATATTATATATAGATTTTAGCTTCCTTCACTTCTTCTGCATATAAATCTCACACTTCTCCGTGCGCGCAATATTCTTAAAAATGTAACATAAGTGTTCGCTTAGCGTATTAATATATAGATGAGCATTACAATTCTTCAGAATACGACCTATGAATCGTTATTTGGAATTAGCTTTGCCGACGACGGAAGTTACGTGCAAGTCTCATTTCATGTTTCTTTGTATTACTACCCCGAGATACATCAGGGAATCAACCGTGTCAACAACTGAATTGTTGACTTTGTACTCGTGTGCAAACTGATTCTTTTTGTTACTTCTTCGCATTGCCTTGCACTTTTTGCAATTAAGTGTAAGCTGCCATTTACGGCATTATTCGGATATAGCATCCGAATCACGCTGAATTTCTAAGTAATCCTCAAAGCACCTTATTTCCCTATAGATAACAGCATCTTCGGCAAGCAATCGCAATCAGCATTTAACGTTGTCACCTAGATCGTTTTTAAAATGAAGAGAAGAAGTGGTCCTATTTCACTTCCTTGAGGAACGTCAGAAGTAACATCTATCTTAGAAGAGGCTAACCGTCAACAACGACATACTGTGATTGACTAGTTAGAAAATCACATATCCATTCGCAAATCTGATCCGATATACCGTACTCACGAATCTTCGCTAAAAATCGGTTGTGTGGTACAGAATCAAAAACTTTCTGAAAATCCAAGAATATTGCATCAACTTGTGAACCTGCACCGATAATTTTCATTACGTCCTGGTAAAATAGGGCCAATTGAGTTTCACAAGATCTCTTTGTTCCAAAATCCATGTTGACACGGTTTAAGTAACCGTGAAACTAATTCCAATATGGATTCCCTTTCTCTCTGCTACCACATTACATTCTTTCTCCTACTTATCCTGGCGAGATTGTGAGTTTCTATGTACTTCTCTCTGGTAGCGATTAAGGCTTGGCTGGCTAGCAACTCCTTTACCACATTTCTCATACACAAGCACTTTCTCCCTACTTTCAGTCAGAACTTGATGGATGTCACGTCAGTGTCTTAACAAATTTGGGGTTAAAACATTGTCACAGTATGTACAGATTTGCATACTTTCTACATCTGTGACGGGTTTGTGGTGATATTTGCGCATGGCATCGAGTTACGAGCGTCTCTGGGTACACCCGATGCCGTATACACGTATCATCATAGCGATGTCACTTCCGCCTGCCGGGGAAATGGAGAGATTTGTGCACGGCATCGAGTGTACTCACAAACGCTCACCAAATATTGCGAATAGAAAAGCCTTGTGAACAATACTGAAGTGTACCTGTGGATTATCCAAAACCATAAAATCTTCCGATGGATGGCAGAAACAACTGATGTGCACAAGCCCATTTAAAGTGTTTATAAACAACGGAATTTCAAACTGGATAAGAAAGGGAGAAAGCGGATTTTAACATATCCAAATAACCTAACATCTATCTGTTAACTACCAATACAACAATTAAATCGAATAATAAGCGGCAATTGTTACAACACTCTATACTGTGTTATAAGCCGTTTCGCTAACTCCTCTTATAATTGTACTCTTTTATTTTCTATCGGTATTTTTCAAGAATTCCTTCCGCCAAGCATGTCACTATTTGAGCCATCTCAACACTTTTGATCGTTATTTACTCATCATTTCACAATCCATCAAATGGGGTTACATCCGAGAATGTCTTCATAGAGAAATCCATTTAAGATGCACGTGAATTTCATCTAAAAAAAAAATAGGAAAGTTAAGTGTTAGTTGAAAGTAAAGTGGTGAGATATCAAAATTCAGACTTGCAACACCCCAAAATACATGGGTGTGACGTTCGACAGAACGCTCACATATACGAAACACTGCATGAATTGCAAAATTAAAGTCTCCACAGGATAAAACTTGTTGCTGAAGCTGGTTTTACAACAGTGAGAGAGCCAACCATTAACTATTCATACCTCGACAATGGCCATTTCTTATTCTAAGCAGAAAATGCATTCCCAGATTGGTACTCATCATCTGACACCAGACACGTGGATTTGACCCTCAATAAGATTTGTAGGCTGGTGACAGACTAACTAAAGACTACACCTGTTTACAGGCCTCATCTGATTTCAGGGACTGACCAACCGGCTGCGAACAAAGAGGTGACAAAAGTAGAACAGTAAAGTGAACGTCCACTGTACGGTTATACACTACCAGCTCAGAGATTTAAGTCCACGAAAAGCATTGTGTGAACTTCGCGGGAAATAACGGAGTCACTCGAAGCGGCAAGAGCGTAGTTGTGGGAAATTAAAATCAGTTACTCCTCAGGAACAGCGACAGTTGCGGAACGCCAGCCGACTGGCCATATAAAAACTGTAATGACTGGATATCCTTTAACCGACAGAGGAAGAAGTGACCAGGTCGAAAACAAACCTAGCGAAATGGGATTAAATTGAGACTAACGATTTTAGGTATAAATGCGGTGAAGATCAAACTGCAAAACATATACTCGAATGCCCTATATTCCCATATTTTTTAAAAGTAGATGAATTGTTTCTATCAACTCAGAATGCAGTTGATGTTTCAAAATATAGGTTGAAACAGGTGTAATTTGTGTAAAGTTTATTTGTGTAGCTAATACTTTTTACACGAGATTATTAGTAATAATCCTGGAAATACCAAATTTTTGATATGTCGTTGGAGAAAGATGGTCTAATAACTTACACTTGCTTACAGCTTATCAAAGTATGAGTATGTTATATATTTTACGTGAACAATTGTTGTAACATATTTGAATCGGTTTTTTAATATTCTGCCTACGGACCACCTGTCCCATCTCCGAGGACAACAGATTGAAATGGCTGCCTTAGCGTAATCTCAGATCTGTAATGAGTCTGTGCTACTAATAAACTTGTAATGCGACTGTGTCCATATTATCACACACCACGCAAAAAGAAGTAGGCTGATTTTGATGAGGCATACATGGTTTTATTGTTACAAAATAGAGACAATAAACGAGGAACTTTGTCAATATCCTAACACATTAAAAAATTACAAACTCATCCCTAGAATATCATGAAGGAAATAAGAAAATTGAAAAAGCATAAAGGGTCTAATGTAGATAATGCTACTATGGATATCTTAAAAATATAAAGTTCTGTCACTTTACCATATCCTGAAACGTTATTTACAGTGTACATACTTGCTGCTAACCAGGGGACAGGAAAACTGCGATAGCACTACAGGCACAGAAAGGAGGGATTCAAGTACGTTCGAAAATTATAGGCCTATCAGTTCGGCATCAGTGGTAGGTAAATTAAGAGAGAGATTGGTATACAAGCACATCAGAAATGTATGTGAGTAACGTAAGTGGTTTTCAAGTTGACAACATGGTTTAGGCAAAAATATTCACTTACAAACATCAGTTGGTAGGCTGTACCCAAGATATTTCGGATGAAATGGAAAAGGAGGCCAAAAACAAAATGTATATCACTAGAGCTTTCAAAGGCTTTCGACAGAGTGAGCCATTTATTGTTGGTAAATAAGAATACAACCATTAGTGTGGTGGGTAAAAAAAAGGTAGGAATTGCAGTATCAAAAGAGGTGCAAGTAAAAACGGTTGTGTATAGTTTAATGTATTGTGACAACTGTTATTCTTTATTCTAATAAATTATTGTGTTGACGGTTTACTGTGAGGAGTTAGGTTGTTTGCAGATGACATAATGCCATATAATAGGATTAAAACGATAAAAGACTGTAAACAGCTGCAGGGTTATTTGAACATGTATCAGCAAACACAGAAGGGTATTATGGTAGTTGGGAGCTCTAATGTTAGGCGGTTTGTAGAGCCCCTTAAGGAAGTGGCGGATGACTCGGAGAAGAAATCCAACGTCCATTCGGTGTGTATTCCAGGTGGCCTGATCTGAGATGTTGAACAGGCCATCCCGGATGCCATAGAACGGACGGGGTGTAGCCAACTACACAATTAGGCTCATGTTGGCACCAATGATGCTTGTCGCCTTGGATCAGAGGTTATCCTCTCTTCCTTCCGGCGGCAGGCTGAAAGCGTGAACTCTGTGGCCAGTGGCTACAAGATATCAGCAGAGCTAACCATCTGCAGCATCGTAGACAGAGTTGATTGTGGACCTCTGGTTCAGAGCCGTATTTAGGGACTGAACCAGAGACTATTACATTTCTATGATGATATTGGCCGCAGGTTTCTCGATCGTCGCCATAGGGTTGAGTCATGTATGGTTCCCCTGAATAGGACAGGGGTGCACTACACACGTTAATCGGCTACACGGGTGGCAGGGGCAGTGTGGAATGCACTGGGTGGTTTCTTAGATTGAGGGAAACACGAAATACAATTACGGGCAACCCAATAAGATGTAACACTGGAATGTAGGAGTAACGTAAAAGAATCTCAACAGTTAAAAGTTCTCGTAATTAACTGTAAAGCGTTTGTAACAAACAACCGGAACTTGAAAGCGTTATTTGTAGCACAGAAGCGGATATCGTTATCGGTACAGAAAGTTGGCTAAAACTGGAAATAAGTTCCGCAGAAATTTTAAAGATAGCATGATTCTTTTTCATACAGATAGATTACATTCTCATCGAGGTGGGGTATTTATAGCAGTGAGTAAACCCCTCTAAGGTAATGAGATAGACGTCGATACGACCTGTGAAATCATATGGACTAAACTCAACGTTGCTGGGTCAAAACTCGTCATAGACGCCTTCTACCGTCCACCCGATTCCGAAATAGTTATCACCGAGGAGATAAGAAATAATGTAAATCGTATAGCTAGCCGTTTTTAGGATCATGCTATTATTCTAGGTGCTGACTTCAACCCACCATGTATCGACTGGTGTAATTACGTTCCCACTACTGGTAGCAGAGATAAGGCAGCTTCTGAAGCAATTCTAGATCTGTTCTCTGATAATCATCTAGAGCAGCTAGTTAATGAACCTACGCGGTGTCGTAACGGTAGCGAAAACATTTTAGATCTGCTGGTTACCAACAGGCCAGAATTATTCACCGACATTTCAACGAAAACAGTAATAAGCGATCACAAAGCAGTAATTGCGGCTATCAATTTAATGTCCAAATGAATTGTATTGTATACAGATTCAGTAAGGCCTCAAAGGAGTGTTTTAGAACCTACCTTTGAAATAGTTACCATAACTTCAAGTTAAGAAGGGACACCGTTGAAGAAATGTGGCATCGATTTATACATATATTCAGGGAAGGTATGGAAATATACATACTGAAGCTGACAATAAAGGTGGGAGAATGATCCACCATGGTACACACGCGAAGTCAAAAGATTATTCATAAAACAATGGAGGATACACGCACGCTCAAGGAGAAAGGGGTGTCGTAGCGTTTTAGAAACCTAAGTTGAGTTAACAGGACGTGTCAAGAATGTGATGCGTGAGGCCTTCAACGACTTTCATTCCATCTCTCTCTAAAAGTCTCACAGAAAACCCAAAGAAATTTTGGTCGTATGTATGAAAAGTCAGTTGTACCAACAACAACATTCCATCACTAATTCGTGAAGGTTCTGAGGTTAATGAAAGCCGCGATAAAGCTAACGTACTAAATACTGTATTCAAGAATTCATTTACTGATGAAAATTAGGATAGCATTCCCCTTTTCCCTCGTCGTATCGAGTTGGAGATGCGATAATTACGAATAGATACTGCAGGTATCATAAAGCAATTAGAGCTCATGAAGTGGGGGAAAGCACCGGGCCCGAATGGAATTCCAGTAAGGCTATTTTCAGAGTACGCGGTGGAAGTCGGACCATTTCTGTCTGATATATTCAGTAAATCCTAAGAAAATCGAAAAGTACCTTCCGACTTGAAAATCGCGGATGTAACTCCGATTTTCCAGAAAGGTGATTGAAGTGATCCTAGAAACTACCGTCCCATATCTATAACATCTGTTTGCATTATAAATTTTCTAGAAGAAAATAATTTACTTACAACAAATCAACACGGATTTCGGAAAAAAAAGATCATGTGAAGCACAGCTGGCCCTATTTACACACGACGTAATGAAAGTTATTGATGCAGGTTCACAATTAGATGCAATTTTTTTAGATTTTCAGAAAGCCTTTGACTCTGTGCAACACAACCGTCTTTTAGCGAAGCTTCGAATGTACGGTATATCGGCTAAGCTTTGTGAATGGATAAAGGATTTTATGACTGGTCGGTCGCAGTATGTCGTCGTTGAAGGAGAAAGTTCTTCTAATCTAGATGTTACATAGGGTGTATCTCAAGAAAGCGTAATAGGACCACTTCTTTTCTTAATTTTTATAAACGATCTTGGAGACAAAGTGAAAAGCATTTTTAGATTGTTTGCTGATGATGCGGTTTTTTATAGGGAAGTAAGGAATTTGGCCGATTGCTTAGAAATTAAGCGTGATCTGGATGTTATTTTGGCATGGTGCGCTGAATGGCAACTTACACTAAATTGTAAAAAGTACAAGACAATGAGCATAACTAACAAAAAGAATCCGTTGTTCAAAAACACGAGGTAAACAGTTCAGTTATTGCTATGGCCGATTCTGTGAAATATTTGGGAGTAACAGTACAAAGGAACACGAATTGGGACTTACACATTAATTCGTTAGTAGGTAGAGCTAATTCGAGGCTGCTACACCTAGGTCGAGACTTGAAAAATTGTAACTTACAAATAAAGGAGATAGCGTACAAATCTTTTGTGCGTCCACATTTGGACTACTGTTATGGCATTTGGTATCAGTTTCGTAAGGGGATGATTGACAGTATAGAGAAAGTACGGAGAAGAGCTGCTCGATTCGTGACCGCTTGCTATAGTCCTTATGAAAGCGTCACAGAACTAATTAGTAGACCGGGTTGGGAGTGTCTAGTGGATAGACGATGCACGTTTAGTTTAAACTTATTGAAAAACATGCGTACTCCCACTTTCACTTACGAGTGTAGTGAAATACTTCGTCCACCAACCTATTTGAGTCGAAATGACAGGAAAGATAAGATTAGAGAAATAAGGTGCCGCACTGATTCTTATATGAATTCTTGTTTCCCTCGTACCATTCGGGACTGGAACGCACAGCAGAGAGATTAGCTTTGGTGCTGTGCGCTCTCTGCCCATGGAGGAAAGAAATATATGGAGACGACGCAAGAGACCTTCACCACGCATTGAAGTGACGCTGGGTGGAGGAGGAGAGGGGGGGGGGGCTTGGCCACACCCATATGGACACGGGTGTATGTACAAAAACCTCAAGGGGACTCTAGGATAAACGTGACGCCGCAATCTGGTGATGGATTATTATGTAACTCGATGAGACAAATAAAAAATTAAGAATAAATTTTTTTGAAATCCTGCCTGGTTTCCGAGATATTCTGTCTCAAATGTGAGATGTTTTTGGTTGAAATTCAGAAGAACAAATTGGTCAAAGTCAAATTTGATGATGGATTCTTATGTAACACGACGAGACAAATCGAATATAAAGAATAAAATTTTTCGATATCTTTCTTAGTTTTCGAGATATACTGTCTCCAAATTGAGGGGATCGTGTTGGGATGCGGCCTGGAACAAAAATAAATTCTGTCAAAGCCACAATAAATTACATGGTGGACATGCAGAATGGATATTTCAGTTTTTTTACCACCACTTGTGATGAGGTTGAAATTCGGCCTAGACCAGAATAAAAATAGTTATCTTGTTACCATACATCGTAAGATTCATTGAGAATACCTGGAAGTAGTTTATATCACGATACACGTTTTGTCACTAATTTGGTTCTCTGAAATTACTAACAGTAATAGATAAATTCTTTGTCCCTTATGGAACAACTAAACCATTCTGGTACAGACTGCATTTAGACCTAACAATAATCTCCATTAAGTTGCCGCTACAGAATCAAACTATGTAGACACACCCACACACCCGTATTTGAATCGCAAACTGTATTTGCGGTAACAACATCATTTGCTTCATCAAGATTCCTAGATTGCATAGCATAATTTAACAGATTTAATTTCATCATACACTGTCAGTATAAACTGCAACGTGACGAAGGAAAGCGCAATACTAAATTCACTGAATGGCGTTGTAAAACACACCCCTTTAAATCTCATTTTCAATACTCGTTAAAAAGTAATGATAGTCTATTATGTGCAAAATAGCAACGAATGCTGATTTTCTACACTACACCAACAAAAATTTGAGAGCAAAGTCATCCCATTGAGAACTATGACTAAATGTTTATAGACAGGCAGCAAAGTTTGCAATTCCTACTGCACACTTCAAGAACAATAATTAGAATGCAACTTACTTATGAAATGATATTCCAGGTTCTTTCCTCTCTTGACTATTCTTGCAACCGTATGCAACACAAGATGGCATTTTATAAAACTTAGACACATTAAAAAATGAAATAATCACAGCATCAAACACAATGTGAACTTTGCATTTCTATGGGTTCGCAATATGGCCGCTGCCGCCACCGCGCATGCGCGAGAGTTTAAAGCCGGCGTCACAGATTTAACGTTACTTCTCCTCCATATATTACCTTCCTCCATGTCTCTGCCACCCATAATATTGTAAATTGCAAGGTAATATATGTGGATTTAGATGTAGGACATCTAACTGGGTAGGTCAACATGGTATTAAGATAAATGCAAAGAAGAGGCTCTTATTAAGTACATATATATAAAATTAAAGGTTTATTGTATTATAAGGTCGGGAAAGAATTATATGTGGAAGACTCCAAATGTAAGTACCATGGCATAAAATTGGATTACAAACTCAACTGGGCAGGACACATTGGAGAGGTGGTAGGAAAATGTTTCAAAATCCTTCACTCGTTGGAGAGAGTGTTGAAGGAATGTACAAAAGAAGGAAAGGGATTTGATTACAAAACTCTGGCCAGACGATTGCTTAAATATGGTGGTGTATTATGGGCACCCACATTTTGGGTAACAAATACAGGAGTTGGGGGAGGGCTGCAATAAAGGACTGATAGATTTGTCTTTGGAAATAACTGTAGAAGACAAACATAACTTATATGTTAAAGGAACTGAAATGGGATTCATTGGAAGACTAGAGGAGGTAAAGAGAGTCATGGGAGTGTACAAGTCGTATATTGGTGATGAAGCATGGTGTAAGAATTAGAGTTGTGCTTGGAAGGGAAAAGATGATCATGACCAAAGCTGACAATCGATTTTAAGCACAAGGGTTTGGGAAGATTTTTTTTTTTTTTTTCGTAGATATGAGTGTCACGGATTGGAATAAGTTATCAAGAGCAATGATGAATAAATCAACAAAAACGCTGAAAGAATTTAAAGTTTGAAAAAGTAGGTGGGAAAAGGAACGGGGAAGAGTGGGTGCGTATGGAAATTGCCACCAGAGCGTGCGCTGTGTGACAATTAAGTTATATCTTCAAGCGATTCTTTCTTCAAGTATCGGGTGTTCAGCGTCTAACACATATAAATGGTCCGATTGTAAGGGTAAAATAGGTTACGCATTTATTGCCTCTCAGAAAATGTTTAACAGGATGCAAATATTTGGTTGAAAACAGTTTTGAAAAAAACCATCGTTGCAAGTGCTGTTCTAAGCAAGGTACGCGAAAAAAATAGAATAATTATAAACTGGAGATAATTTTTCATATATATGACACCAAAATGTGAAAATTGTATCGGATTGGTGATGACATAACCTACGGTAGTTATTGCTTCATGGATAGTTGATGATCCTAAAGCTGGCCAGTCAACAAATATCATCTTTAATTTCACTGGCTCTTGAATAGTCGGCCTACGAATATTTTACATTACATTACAAATTCTTCGAGACTGCAAAGCACGTGCTTTACCTTTCAATAAACCTACAAGATAAATATATTGGTAACAAAAAAAAAGGTTCTGATATTTTTTTTTGCTGGTTTAAGGGTTTTCCAATAGATTTGTTCCATACGGACGAAGTTATGAGTAAATCTGGTTTCAACCTGAATATTTTCCCTACTTGAAAGTAAGAGGCAAGGAAATGATATTTATAATTGGATTTCCAACATTCATTTCTTTTTATATGTTTCTCTGAAATTAGTACGAGTAAAAACCACTCTCACAAGCATAAGAACTTTTTTTTTTTTTTTTTTTAATAGTTGCGGTATTTTCTTCTAGGGTATAATAATCCAAGGTTACGTTAGCTGAATTCAGCAATAATATTTTTTCCAAAAAAGCTACTGCAATAGGTGTGACAGGAGATTTTTTTGTGCACCGTCACTAACTCGGTTTTGACTGCATGTACGATAATGTTCTCTGGCCGGCATTGGAAATTGCATCGACACCGGATACGTTTTTGTAGTTGTGTGTAAAAACGCCTTAACTCAATTAACGAGGTAGCGATTGTTAGAAATTCGACTCAATGTTTAATTTATAAATTGAATAGTGATTGTAATATGTACATATATTTAAATTTTGCTGACATTAACACAACTATTATGTGAAAGTACCAAAAGCCATTGGTTAGAGAATGCAAATATCCAAATGGTGGTTGTACTGCAGAAGAAACGTATAAACGTGTCAAGAGGCGTTGGGATTTTCATTTGTACTCTCGTAAGTCGTGTGATTGTGGCCACACAACATGAATTAACAGACTCTTAATACAGAATGGTAATAGGCGCTGGACGCATGGGGCATTACATTTGAGAAATTGTTCATGAATTAACATTTTTTAACCAGTGTATCAATAGTGTGCCGTGAATATGTATTTTTCGGCATCAATGGCCACCCGCGTACTTAATGAAAAAGATCAGCGACGGCTGCGTCAAGGCGTTGACATACTGGCAACACAACGTAAAGAATAGCTACACTCAATATGAGAATTGGAGCAAACGTGTCCGTGCATACAGAGCATGTAAAATTTGACGTCTTTGGGACATGACAGCAGAAAATTGACGTGAGTGCCTCTGCTAAAAAAACACCATAGACTGCCCTGGGCTCGTGAACATATCGTTTGGACCCTAGATGAATGGAAAAAGGTTGCGTGTTTCGATGAATCACGATTCTAGTTGTTAAGAGCTGATGGTTGTGTTTAAGAGGCCATGGACCCAAGTTTTGGGGCGGATACTATCCATGCTTGTAGTAGCTTCACCCTGATATAGGCTGTGTTTATATAGGACGGACTGGGAGCTCTGATCAGACTGAACCCCACATTCATTGCAAATGTTAATGTTGAGCTACGTAGAAACCATTTTCAGCACTTCATGTTACCAAACAAAGACCAACATTTCCAGGACGGCACCGCGCCATTTCACCGATCCAAAATTATTCATGATTTGTTTGAGGAACTTTTTGTACAATTACAATGAATACATTTGGTCACCTACATCGCCAAACATGAATCTAATTGAACATATCTGGGACATGATAGAAGGGTCAGTTCATACAAATTGTCCTCCTGTACAAATGCAAAATCACATTGTTGCATATCGCCGGTTAATGAGGATCCCAACCATATTAGAAGATATGTCATAACTAACGCCCGGGTGTATATGCAGTAAAAACGCCTAAAACATGCATACAAATTGCACAAAAAATACCTAAAATATGCGCTAACATTTAAAGAATATGCTCTTATCAAATGATTTATTTTGTTTCAACTCTCTTATATAAATGTTTAATTCCTTACAAAATAATGAATCATAATATGTTACCAAAATTTTTTCAATGTTTTCAGGGGTAGAATATTTCCCATTGTCGGACAGAATTAGTTTATAAACCGAAAATGATCGTTCCATGTCAATGGACGTGATTGGGCAATACTTGTAAAATGGTACTGACTGCTTGGAACATTGTGTGATTGTATTTAAATTCTTGTTGATTGATTGAATCTTTTTTCAATCCTGGGTTTGAGTCTAACAACCTACTGTGTTTACTTTTAACTCTTTCTCCAATTTCACTAGGACTGGCATTTAAAGAAGAAATAGTGTTGTGAACCAACTGAATAGACTCGTGAAGGGGAGCACCGCGAGTTTCTAGACCATTAATAGCCTTAGAAAGTGACGAATAGTGTACACTCTTTGGCAAAAAAATTGACTGTCGACGTCTGAGACTAAGTCCCTTATTTTGCACAATGTGGCATCAATGGAGAGTTTGTCTTCCCAGGAAACTTTAGCGCATCTACTAGCTCCGCCCATCAAACCATCCCATTGGCGGGTATTCAGTTCAGCGCCATCTGCAATTCATTTCCTTAAATCAATGCCTGTAACATAACAGGAAGACTCCGCCCAGGCAGGGTAGATCATCAATCTTCCCCTACATTTCAGTAAAAGGCTACTGACCAATCCTGAGTCAAGTGATGCATTTTCCAGTCCCGGGATTGGCTATCATATTCGGCAAGATATGGCCAACCATCGAATCATCGAACAAAATTCTGTTCCAGCTATACTTTTGTTAAATTCCGATCGTGAAACATGTCGCTAAAGTTGTAATGAACAAGATTGAAATAAAGCGCCGCAAACATGAGGTTCAGTGATTATTTTATTCCAAATGATTAGCGTAAAACTATAACGATGTTTATTTATATATTGATTTGGCTAATTCCTTCCAATAATACTACACATAATGAGATGTGTGGGCCAAGAATTGGGTGGAAATGTTCAAAGATCCAGGATTTTTAGTTCAACAAAACTATAGAAATGAGTATAAAGAGATTATTTCGGAAAATTGTCTAAGACCAGTTGAATGTAACTGATTTCCGAGACAGGATAGGGTTGTTTACAAACTGCACGAGCTTTCTATTTACACGAGCTCAGTTGCCTTATGGTTAACGCTTTAGTCTTCTGAACGCGAGGTCCTCGGTACGATTCTAGGCGTTCCAATTATTTTTTTGCATTTATTTTAAACAAGTCGAAGCTACAATTGACTTATCCGTAAAATATAACGTCGACTCTTACCTACTTGCGTCAGGGAATAGTATACCTAAGGAAAGACTCAGAACTGAATATCTCCTTAACAAACAGCACACGTAACTATGAAAGCTTTCATGGAGGTGACACTGGAAGATACCTCGGGTTTCAACCTCGTCGAAATCGCATCATCTGGTGACGTTAGGTGGACTTCAACGAGATCTCACAGTCGTCAACGAGTAGAAATACTAAATAATATTACTGTAGCAATTTCTTATTATTCCTCTGGCTTTAACACTTGTCTACTTCCAAGTCGTTAAGAGGTGGGAAGGGAATGGAGACAAGGAACGGGAAGGAATTCGGACCACGGATTTTCGAAGAAATAATCCCGCCATTCACCCGGAGTGACTTGGAGAAACGAATGAAAATCCAAATCTGGATAGCCGGAAAGAGTTTAATTCTGGTTTCCTTGTTTGACACTGATCTTGCCCTCACTGAACTTCAATTTTAAGCCTCAGGTTTCCTTCTACAATGTTCTGATTGAAGCCTATAAGACTTCGCAATATTTAAACTTTCAAAAGAAGAAGCAATAAAAGAAGCTTAAAGAGGAATATGAATGTGGCTTAAGTGTTCACAAAGACAAAGCCAGTAACCAGTATAATTGGATTTGCTGATGACATTGTCCTGAGAGCAGGACGGACTGAGTATATGGAGGAGTTATTGAATGACATGAACAAAATAATGACGGAGGACTCTGTAATAAATACATGATCGAAGGCAAGACAAAAGTATAAAAGAAATAATAGTAGGTTAAATATATAAAAGAGGGATTGAATTCAAAATTAGAAATAATAAATTCTGTTACTTAGGAAGTAAAATTACAACTGATGGCCCAAACAGGAATGGTGTTAAAAACAGAATAGCACTAGTAAAAAGAACATTCATGAAAAAGTAGTTTCAAATATTGACCTACGAACTTTTTAAATTTCTATGTATGGAGTACAGCATTTTATGGTAACGAAGCATGGACTTCAGGAATGCCGGAAAGAAAGAAAATTGAAGCATTCGAAATGTGGTGTTATAGAAGGATGCTGAAAATTTGGTGGACAGTTAAACCACGAAATGAACATTTCTTGGGAATGATGGCTGATGAAAGAAGTTTGTGGAAGAATCTTACACAAAGAAGAACAGGATCGTGGGTGATTTTTTTTAGACATGCGGGATTGATTATGTATGAAGCAGATAACGGAGGACGTGTTTCGAGAGGAGTGTTTTGAGATGAATAGGTTAGTGCAAAATAAGAAGGGATGGAGGATTGTATCAAACCAAACGACTGACGACAGTAAAATAAGAGATGAAAGATGAAATAAGCGAGAGGGTGAAACACAGTGCCGACCCATTGAGACCTGCTCTTCCGAAACACATCGATGGGGCCGCCAGCTATAATGACCCGAAACGAAGATGTTGGCTATAGAAGTATAGCATTTAAAAATCAACCTTTCACCTCCGTCACAAGCTGTTTGGTGCAGAGGCGTAAATTCCATTTGAAGTAGCTGACTCTGTTTCATACCACTGCAGTGCAAGATAAACTTCTTATTTCTATTACTTTTAAACTTTGCATAAAAATCAGCTTGTAAAGGTTTGTAGTGTCAGTGATCATCTGTTTTATATTTATTTTAAACACTGAAAGAAGTACGCTTCAGACTGGAAGTAAATTATTGATTGGTATTCATTTACCTAAACTAACCACTAAAAGATTTGTTTTCCACTGTCTCAGAAGATCGAAATTTAATACACCGTAGTCATATTAACCAATAAACATTTGGAAAAAAGAGGAGCGCTTGTATACGAAACTTACGTTCAATTTATCTGGAGCAAATTTTTGTCAGTTACCTAATTACAAAAAGATTTCGTCCCAAGGTAAAAAAATAATGGTAAAAGAACTTGCTAAAACAATGATTCTTGCTTTATTTGAAGTTTTGGATAGAAAAAGAAATATTGTGTAATCCAGTAAAGATTACGTGCCAGATGAGAAGAGCAATAAACTGTAATACAATTTTATAATGCATCACTCTTACTCTCTACAAATAGTGTGTGAAATGGAAATTGTGATCGAAAGCAGATATTTTGTTGTTTGCATGGAGCATTAAACCACTAAGTGTTTCCTCGTCCGAAATTCGTTTCCTGCGACGACATTCTAGCTGCTTTAACAGCTCGCAGTGTTTTATCTCATGGAACTGTGTGTTTGTTATAATACTATTGCTGAGAGTAGCATCATTATGTCTCTGCGCTAGTTTCGAATAAAACTAGTAGCTAAAGAGTAGTGAAAAATTTTATAACCGAGGACAAACGATTGAATTTTGTAATTACTGTAGCAACATGATGATGACTGATAGCTACGTAATATGATTAATAATCGTTTTTCGATGTTTGCATAGTTATATTATATACTCAATAATTCTGAGTGATTTCTCAGTAGCTGCACTGTAATATCATTTCTGTTATGTGGATTTTTCGCGGTGCAACTACGACAGTTAGACTCAGATATTTAAGCAGTAAAACGGTTTACATTCCTACTTACAGTTGCAGTGTTCCGTCAAAAAATTTTAAAACGTGGCTTGTAGTCTGTTTTAAAACCTTCTCAAGCCAAGCATATTTTATGCCACCAGAAATTATCCACCACAATTATTTGACGGTATATTGCAATGCCGGAGCGTGATCGGTGAGCGGTAACGTTTTGGCCTTACATTCAGGGAGGACGCAAATTCCAATCCCTGTTCGGTCATCGAGATTTTGCTATCCATGATTTCACCAAATCACTCCAGGTTAATGTCGGGATGGTTTAATCAAAAGGCCATGAGCGAATTTCATCCTTGCAATAAGTACTTTTCCCGTATCTAATGACCTCGACGTCGACGTTACATATGAGTTGATGTGTGATACTAAAAGGTTCACATTTTGAAGCTTCCCTGATTTTGAGATCATTCTTGTTCTTGTTCTTTCTTCTTCCAATGTTAGTGTTAGACCAGGTGGGCTGTTACAGTCTCAATATAATTCTTGTTTTGAGCAAATGGAATCATATACAGAGAATCACTCAAAACAGAGTCAATAGTTGTGCCGCCGTATCACTCTCGGACTAGATAAAGAATGAAAAAAATCATTAATTTTAAAACTATAAATAGTGCCCGTAAGCTCACGGTTATTTGAGAAAGAACAAGACACGATGATTTTCAGGAGAAGCTTGTATTCCAAAAAAACCTTCAGATGATAGATAAGAGATCCGTAGTCAGGTGGGAGCGATCGAGTGGTACCGACTTCGAATCTGACACAAATTAATTTTTCCCCCTTTAACATTTTGCTTAATGTTTATTATTGAAATATATACCTTGTCATTAGTCATTACAACGGGTTCCTCACATAAATATGTTTACAGTAATATAGACCACGGCAAATGTGTGTTCTTTAAGAAGTATATTTAACTGAAAAATGAAAGTTCAATACAACAGGACTCGAGCAACAGACTACAGAGCATATTCCAAGAAGCTTAACCTCTACCCGAAAATCCTATTTTTGTTGTTCCTCTAAAACTATCAATATTAGGATCTTATTGATAATCCAGAAAATTACTCATTTTGATTGATTTTTCCATTCCTGCTAGCCCGCGAAAGAGATACAGAGCTATAAGCCTAGACTTCAATATTTTTCTGTTTAGAGAACTCTGTTGCGTGGTTCCTATCCAATATGTAGAAAGTGGTTTGCCAGAGATCGCGACCATGCCTTATCAGTGTATATTGACAACTACGACAAACTTTTACTCTTCTATAGTAGGTATAAAAGGGCGGAGTGAGGTCAAACAAAAGAATATGCTAATTAGGCCACTTGACTTGAGGGCCACTTGACTAACCACTTGACTCGAGGACCTCTTGACTTGAGGGGGGGCCACTTGACTAACCTCAGTTTCCCCTCTATTGTTAGGCCGCTTGAACGACCCAGGTGTGTCACGGTCCTATGTTGTCCTCCCCTCCCCACCTGTCAATCATGGCCACTTGACTAACCACTTGACTCGAGGGCCACTTGAGCGACCCAGGTGTGTCACGGTCCTTTGTTGTCCTCCCCTCCCCACCTGTCAATCATGGCCACTTGACTAACCACTTGACTCGAGGGCCACTTGAGCGACCCAGGTGTGTCGCGGTCCGTTGTTGTCCTCCCCTCCCCACCTGTCAATTATGGCCACTTGTTTGAACACCTGCCTTCCCTAGCACCAGCTGCCCTCACTTGACTAACCACTTGATTTGAGGGCCACTTGAGCGACCCAGGTGTGTCGCGGTCCTTTGTTGTCCTCCCCTCCGCACGTGTCAATCATGGCCACTTGTTTGAACACCAGCCTTCCCTAGCGGTATAAGAAGCCTGCGTCAGCCATCCGTGAATCACTTCTGCTCCGCAGTATGACGAGTAAGGTTGTCTCTCTGTCGCTCTTCTGAATTCCAGTAACCATGTCCGAAGATCTCTTCAACTACGAAGGTAAGTTCAATCACACTTGTGAAAATTTTTCTTAAATAGCATACAATATATTATCATCTTAAATGTATACTACATATTATGTTTTTCTTTCACAGATATGGCGGCACTTTTAGAGTTAAGCCAACTTGATGATTATGGTATGAATTTTTAGTGATTGCTCATTATATAGTTAGATGTTGCTAGTTTTGCCGCTATATCATTGGTTTATTTTTCTTTTTGCAGGAATTGATGAACTTCTAAATATTGCAACCAATGAACTAATTGGTGGTGAGCATTTTTAATTTTTAACTTGTAATTATTTTTATAAAGTTATTATTTTTTTCTATTTCATTTATTTTTCTGTCTGCAGAATGTGGCGATTTCGAAATGTTCAGCTTTGAAGGTATGTCAGTCATAGAAGTTGTATATTTATTTTTTTAATGTTGTTCCATGATTATTTTTGATACTGATATACGTTTTGTTTTTATGTTTCAGATATGGAAGCGGCTTCAAATCAGCAGCGTAATAAACGAGATGGGACTCCATTATTGTCTAACCCCAAACGACAACGAACAACTTCTAATGGTAAGTGCAAAATATTTTTTTTCATATAACATAATTTGTTTTTCGTTCATATTAATAATTTTTTTTTTTATTCTGTTTCAGATTCATCACAGTGGAGCTTAAATGGTACTGTGCACTCATTTCAAAGCTTGCCATCATCCAGTGTACCACCGACACCATCGTTACAGGGATGGAAAATACTGGCGCAATCTCTGGTACAATATGTTTCTACACCACCGATACCAGCAGGAGATTCGCCTACACACCGGAACCATAGAGTTACTGGTAAGTCAATACTACTTCTTTGAATTATTTTTTTATTTACATATTTATTTATTGTTCAATATTACTAAAATTTTCCCTTTTTTTCTGTTTCAGGTTCCGGTCAGCCACTGCTGCGTAGAATAAAAACAAACGCGTTGCATCCGGAAAACCGGCGCGCAAATTTCGATCTTCTTAGGCCGCGCAAAATGCCGGGCTCCTTAGTACGCTGTGTGGGGCCCCCCCAAGCCGCCTCCATAGACACTTTTGGATTTCCATGTATCAGTGGTGCCATGAGAATGGCATATGACAACTTGTTGTCGTGACCTAACTCAGTATTACTATCCCACAGTACACCTAGGGTGAGTTGATAATTTTCTATGTGTGTATTATTCACACTTTTCACATCCATGTAGTATCCAGGGTTATAAATCTTGTAATTTAGGGTACCTAAACTGAGGAATGGTGAATTCGTAATGAAATCAGTACAGCCTCAGTGTAGAAAGGTCAACGAGATACTTCTCTAGTCGGGTTCTGGTCTTCTCCCCATGATGGAATATGTATATTGGGACTATCCGAACGAGCTCGTTGAAAGACTAAAATTACTTACCGCATCTGCATCAGCAGGACATACGGCGCACTCCAACGAAATTTTATCCTTGATTGAAGAACTTCGTGAGAGAGACATCATCATGTAACATGGATCAAGTTGTGGCAGAACTCCATAAACCGGCACGAAGGAATTTCCCAAGACGGCGTGTGATAATCAAAGGACTTGACGATCTGTGGCAAGCTGATATTGTAGAAATGATCCCATACTCACGTAAAAACAGTGGCTACAAGTATATACTGATGGTGATCGATACTTATTCAAAGAATGCATGGGCTCTACCTCTCAAGAACAAGACGGCTAGTGTGGTTACCGACGCTATGAAGAGGATACTAACTGGTGATCGTGTTCCTAAAAATTTACAGACCGACAACGGGAGTGAGTTTTACAATTCAAAGTTTAAGACACTCATGACTAACTATGGCATTAATCACTACTCAACATATACCCATCTGAAAGCATCAATAGTTGAGCGTCTCAACAGGCCAATCAAGAATCCAATGTGGCAGGAATTCAGTAGACGTGGTTCACATAGGTGGATTGAACTTCTTCCACAGTTAATGTCTGATTATAATAATAAGTGGCACAGCACCATCAAGATGAAACCGTGCGATGTTAAAGACAACTCACTACTTACAACAGTGTACAGCCATATTAAGATGACTACTACTGCAAAATTCAAAGTTGGTGACCATGTCAGAATTAGTAGATTTAAAGAAAAGTTTGAGAAAGGCTACTTGCCTAACTGGTCAACTGAAAATTTTACCATCAGTAAAGTAAAATTAACAAATCCTGTAACTTATTTACTTAAAGATTATCAAGGTAAAGATATTGCAGGAGCATTTTACCAGCAAGAACTACAACTAACAAAACTTACAAGTACATTTTTGGTTGAACGAGTGATAAAGGGAAGGAAAAATATGATCTTGGTGAAATGGTTGGGTTTTGATAAATCACACAACACGTGGATTCATAAAAAAGATTTATTTAAAATGTAAAATACATTTTTTTCTTAATAAATAAACTTATTTTTTCTAACAATTGTGTTTTTTTTCTTCAATTACGTTAATATAATGCAAATGAGCATACAGTTCAGCAAACTTACAATCTATGTACAGCATTACTTCTGTTCACTTAGCCTATTTTACAAATATTTTTTTCCAATTACGTTAATATAAAGCAAATGAGCATACAGTTCTCAGCAAACTTACAATCTATGTACAGCATTACTTCTGTACACTTAGCATATTTTACAAATATTTTTTTTTTCCAATTACGTTAATATAAAGCAAATGAGCATGTAGCTCAGCAAACTTAAAATCTATGTACAGCATTTCTTCTGTACACTATATTTAACAAACAAAATGTCATTCAAAGCAATTCAGCAGCACCCCCCCAGCAGCCAATGAAAAAATAAATGTAAAAGATTTTATTAACTCTAATCAAAAATATTAACAGCAGCCTATTTATATTTTATGCAGCATCCTAACTTATGTACATATCGCTAAACTGAGAAGTAGATACAAGCATATCTACAGCGTCCTAACTTATCCACATATTTACAACATTAATAAACTGAGAAGTAGATACAGAAATTTGCAGTCCTAACTTATCTACATACTTACAACATTGATACACTGAGAAGCAGATACAAAAAAAAAATTATTCAGCGTCCTAACTTATCTATATATTTACAACATTGATTTTTTATGTAGATACCAAAATATTTACTAGTGTACATATTTACAAACTAGATACACGGATAAACGGTATATTTCCTCTTCACTCACACACTATATACACTTTAACACACAAACATTCACCTAGGTACAGATTTGTGCCCCCACGGGAGGGTCTCTACCCCGTCGGGGAAAATATACCGCTTATCATCCGTTCTAGACAGACCCAGTTTGGAGATTTGAACGGTATTTACAACATGGAGGTCTGATGAAATTCGGTGTTGAATGTGGTAGCGAGGGGTTTCTCCATGGAGGCAATTGATGTAATCCTCAATTGTGAGTTTTCTGGTGACGGAACCGGCCAAACCTTTAGCCCGTCTACAGGTTTGGTCGGTTTCAAGCCGGAATGCGTACATTTTTGCCCGTAACCCAGCAAACTCCAAAACCAAGGTTCCATTCGCCTCGTCCTTCATAACACCGACAACCATTTCATTATAGGGTTCTATCCTGAAACGGTTGTCGGTGCTATATCCGGACGTATCGAATTCCTCCCTGTTACGAAGCATCACTTCATATGGATCACAGTCCCTCACTAAGTAAATGAAGCTGTCTGTGTCCATGTAAAGTAATTTAGGGCATCTAAACTGAGGAATGGCGAATTCGTAATGAAAACGGTACATCCTCAGTTTAGAAAGGTCAAGAATGCACATCCCGACATATACTGGCTTATTGAAAAGAATCCTAACTTTCGCCTTCTCCACGGCCACAAAGTCCTCATTGAAAATAGTTGCCCGTTTGAAGTGTGGTGAAGCGATATGTTTGCGGGCACCGCGGCGGCCCGCCCAAAGATGCTTTGTCAAAGTTCACACTATTT
>JARYHS010013630.1:54085071-54163354 GCA_031002005.1 Vandiemenella viatica | reverse complement strand
TGTGAATCGTATCTCATGTAGTGCACTATGGTTGTTAGATGTCGGTAGCTATGGGGGTGTGGAGAAATGGGGTTGAAAGTGGTCGACCTGTGGCATTTTCATACTTCTGCCAAAGACAAAAGTGTCATGGTGTATCACTTTTCAGCGAAAACTATAGATCACAGATAACTGGCGTTGTGTGTAGTAGTAGCACAGAGTCACCTTTCGATCACAACAGCGGCCGAATTTCAGAAACTGTGGTACTGTGGTAGATATGGTGGTTGTAAGTGGCCGACCCAAGATATTTTCGTATTTTCGACTGTCTCCGCATATGTCACTTTTCTGCCACAACTACATAGCATAGAGCATTGGTGTTTGTGTTTGGTAGTAGAATCGTATCTCATGTAGTGCACTATGGTTGTTAGATGTCGGTAGCTATGGGGGGTGTGGGAGAAATGGGTGTTGAAAGTGATCGACCTGTGGCAATTTCATACTTCTGCCAAAGACAAAAGTGTCATGGTGTATCACTTTTCAGCGAAAACTATAGATCACAGATAACTGGCGTTTGTGTGTCGTAGTAGCACAGAGTCACCTTTCGATCACAACAGCGGCCGAATTTCAGAAACTGTGGTACTGTGGTAGATATGGTGGTTGTAAGTGGCCGACCAAGATATTTTCGTATTTCGACTGTCTCCGCATATGTCACTTTTCTGCCACAACTACATAGCATAGAGCATTGGTGTTTGTGTTTGGTAGTAGAATCGTATCTCATGTAGTGCACTATGGTTGTTAGATGTCGGTAGCTATGGGGGTGTGGGAGAAATGGGGTTGAAAGTGGTCGACCTGTGGCAATTTCATACTTCTGCCAAAGACAAAAGTGTCATGGTGTATCACTTTTCAGCGAAAACTATAGATCACAGATAACTGGCGTTTGTGTGTAGTAGTAGCACAGAGTCACCTTTCGATCACAACAGCGGCCGAATTTTAGAAACTGTGGTACTGTGGTAGATATGGTGGTTGTAAGTGGCCGACCAAGATATTTTCGTATTTCGACTGTCTCCGCATATGTCACTTTTCTGCCACAACTACATAGCATAGAGCATTGGTGTTTGTGTTTTGGTAGTAGAATCGTATCCCATGTAGTGCACTATGGTTGTTAGATGTCGGTAGCTATGGGGGTGTGGGAGAAATGGGGTTGAAAGTGGTCGACCTGTGGCATTTTCATACTTCTGCCAAAGACAAAAGTGTCATGGTGTATCACTTTTCAGCGAAAACTATAGATCACAGATAACTGGCGTTTGTGTGTATTAGTAGCACAGAGTCACCTTTCGATCACAACAGCGGTCCGAATTTTAGAAACTGTGGTACTGTGGTAGATATGGTGGTTGTAAGTGGCCGACCAAAGATATTTTCGTATTTCGACTGTCTCCGCATATGTCACTTTTCTGCCACAACTACATAGCATAGAGCATTGGTGTTTGTGTTTGGTAGTAGAATCGTATCTCATGTAGTGCACTATGGTTGTTAGATGTCGGTAGCTATGGGGGTGTGGGAGAAATGGGGGTTGAAAGTGATCGACCTGTGGCAATTTTCATACTTCTGCCAAAGACAAAAGTGTCATGGTGTATCACTTTTCAGCGAAAACTATAGATCACAGATAACTGGCGTTTGTGTGTAGTAGTAGCACAGAGTCACCTTTCGATCACAACAGCGGCCGAATTTTAGAAACTGTGGTACTGTGGTAGATATGGTGGTTGTAAGTGGCCGACCAAGATATTTTCGTATTTCGACTGTCTCCAGCATATGTCACTTTTCTGCCACAACTACATAGCATAGAGCATTGGTGTTTGTGTTTGGTAGTAGAATCGTATCTCATGTAGTGCACTATGGTTGTTAGATGTCGGTAGCTATGGGGGTGTGGGAGAAATGGTGGTTGAAAGTGATCGACCTGTGGCAATTTCATACTTCTGCCAAAGACAAAAGTGTCATGGTGTATCACTTTTCAGCGAAAACTATAGATTCACAGATAACTGGCGTTTGTGTGTAGTAGTAGCACAGAGTCACCTTTCGATCACAACAGCGGCCGAATTTCAGAAACTGTGGTACTGGTAATGGTGGTTGTAAGTGGCCGACCAAGGATATTTTCGTATTTCGACTGTCTCCAGCATATGTCACTTTTCTGCCACAACTACATAGCATAGAGCATTGGTGTTTGTGTTTGGTAGTAGAATCGTATCTCATGTAGTGCACTATGGTTGTTAGATGTCGGTAGCTATGGGGTTGTGGGAGAAATGGGGTTGAAAGTGATCAACCTGTGGCAATTTCATACTTCTGCCAAAGACAAAAGTGTCATGGTGTATCACTTTTCAGCGAAAACTATAGATCACAGATAACTGGCGTTTGTGTATAGTAGTAGCACAGAGTCACCTTTCGATCACAACAGCGGCCGAATTTTAGAAACTGTGGTACTGTGGTAGATATGGTGGTTGTAAGTGGCCGACCAAAGATATTTTCGTATTTCGACTGTCTCCGCATATGTCACTTTTCTGCCACAACTACATAGCATAGAGCATTGGTGTTTGTGTTTGGTAGTAGAATCGTATCTCATGTAGTGCACTATGGATGTAAGATGTCGGTAGCTATGGGGGTGTGGGAGAAATGGGGGTTGAAAGTGGTCGACCTGTGGCAATTTCATACTTCTGCCAAAGACAAAAGTGTCATGGTGTATCACTTTTCAGCGAAAACTACAGATCACAGATAACTGGCGTTTGTGTGTAGTAGTAGCACAGAGTCACCTTTCGATCACAACAGCGGCCGAATTTAGAAACTGTGGTACTGTGGTAGATATGGTGGTTGTAAGTGGCCGACCAAGGATATTTTCGTATTTCGACAAAAGGCATGTGTCTCCGCAGATTTCACTTTTCTACCACGACTACATAGCATAGAGCATTGGTGTTTATGTGTGGTAGTAGAATCGTGTCTGTTGTCGTGCACTATGGTTGTTAGATGTCTGTAGCTATGGGGGTGTGGAAGATATGGAGGATGAAAATGATTGACCTGCGGCAATTTCATATTTCTGCCAAAGACGCATGTGTCACGGTGTATCACTTTTAAGTGAAAACTATCAATCGCAGATCACTGGCGTTTGTGTGTGGTAGTAACACAGAGTCTCCCATCGATCACAACGTTGGCCGAAATTCGGTAACTGTGGGAGTGTGTGAGATATGGTGTTTGAAATTGGTCGATCATGAATATTTTCGTTTTTCATCCAAAGACTTGTGTGTATCCGTAATTTTACCTTGCTGCCGGAACTACATAGCGCAGAAGACTGGTACTTGTGTGTGGTAATAGTATCGAGTCTCCCATCGTGTACTAGGGTGGTTAGATGTCTATAGCTGTCAATATGAATTCTTTACAATCACGAACGAAGTCGTGGGTACCAGCTAGTCCTTAATAATCCATGAAGCAGAAAACACAAGTTTGTTTACACTATTATAGCACTAATATTCCACTGAATTAAACACTGTAAAGCACTTTCATAATTAGAATTTCACCATTTGATATTAAATTCACTAATAACTCGCAGCTCCAGACCGATTTAAAGTACTAAATATGGAATTTAATGCATCTCCACATGGGAGCTAGTTCATCATTTAATTCCACCGCTTCTAAACAACTTCAAAGCTTTAAAAGTAAATATAACCAAGTAAAATAACCAGCCAGCTAATATTCTTTAAGTTTCCGGTAACCATCAACCAATAAATTGAAAATATAGATAAATAACAGCCAACCGGTAATGACGCCGTAAAATCGAAACTTTAAAAATTAATAACTCATAAACTAACATGTTTAATAGACTAAAAACTTCTCCAGAGTGCTTAAAATAAATAAACGTTCAATTTAAATTTAGTTTCAGGACGCAACCGGCTATAAAGAAAAAGCAGAATATTTGGTTGAACAACGGAAAAAAAACAGGAAAATTTAGAAATTCCATAACTTCCGATAGAATTAATAGATTTGGATAATTTATACACCAGCATAATCAGCAGAAACGGGAGAGCACTTCTAAAATAGTTTGAAGCCCGAAATCTAAAATTTTTGACAATACGTTTTTTTTTGCTCACAAAATTTGAAATAACAGCATAGTCCAATGTAGCAACACTCCACCAACTAAATAAATCTATAACTCCGTTCTGAAGCATTTAAAACATTATTATAAAGAGACACTAAATACATATTTTTGCGTGATCTACCCTCCATGAATTTCTGGTAAACATCGGGAGATAAATCAAAAATTTCTATGTTTATTTTGACCACATTAGTCCTGATTCAATATAGGAAGTTGCGCCGCCATGACGGGCCAGTCTGGTCTGGATCATTGGAGGAGCAAGACGTGTGCTGGCTAGATTGAGGCGAGCGAGCCTCGGGTGGCTTAGGCGTGGAGCGAGTCTTCAACTTATTTGGCACAATGCCCGATAGCCGCCATCTTAGAATTTTTCAGTTGCAGAGTAAAGTGTTTGGGATGTGAACTTTAATGTTATCGGGAGAAAGGCCGGTGATATTCAGTATTTCGTCAAACGTGCAGGAGTACACCCGCTGCGTGCGGGTGCTGCCGCGTTGTGATGAGCTTGGACGCAGCTTAGGTGGGGGGAAGTGATGCAGTATGGCCGCCAAGAACCATGCCTTATCGGCGCCATTTTCAAAGTTTGGCACCACCTACATTCAGACTAACAGTTCTCGACATGTGACTTTCTAACTTTCATTTTCATTCTGGGGTAGTGCGTGTTTTGCTCTGTTTCATAATCTGTGTTTTTCGGTGAACGATTTATATCCGATTTCCTTTGCTAACTGTGAACTTTTGTAATTAATGTGAGAATCTCAAGAATATAATCCAGTTAATCAACTTTTGACTTTCATTTCTACAATAGCACCTTTCTTACAGGAGGTTAAAGCTGTAAGTGGCGACTGTGGTCATTTTAACAGTTAGCATCCTATATAGTTTAACACGGTAATAGAACTTTTCAGAACTTTGATGACTTTTGGAAGACTTCGAGTTCAGGTGATGAAGCCGATACCCAACCCCGTATACGCGCTTCGACCCTGACACCAAGTATCGATGTTCATTTACCTATTCTATGATCCTTCCCATTACGTTCAGCTGTCCTGGTAGGATGGGTCTCTTTTTGGTGAAATACATTCCCGTGCATTAGTTAGCGTCGATTTTAATCTTATTCTTGCGGCACCAGTCCGTAAATTCATCTATTCTTCTTTGTGGGTGAATTATATTAAGGTCGTGACGGTTTCTGGTAGTATATATGGTCGTGTCATCTGCAAATCGTGCCTTCTTTACATATTGTGGAGTTATTCACATATACACTGAAGCATGGTGGCGAGATGTTTGACCCCTGTGGAAGGCCTGCTGATTACGTATGAATTGATGACCTTTCACCACCCACTGACACAAAGAACCTACGATCCTTCAAGTAGCTTACTATTACCTTTATATAGCAATATTTTATCTTGGTTTGCGTGCTCAGCTTGAATATAAAGTTTTTGTGTCATAATTTGTCGTATGTCTTCTCGAAGACGAAGAACACGGCTGCCGTGGAATTGCTGTAGTTAAAATTTCTACTGATGTCTTCAGTTATCCGGAGTAGGTGGCTGGTTTCTTCTACTTGACTGTGGAATCCAAACTGTTCTTCTCCGAATGTTTTTTCTGTTTCAAGACTGGCGTTTACTCGTTTGATCACCACTCTTTGCAAAACATTCGAGGTTGAGGAGAATAAACTGATAGGGCGGTAAATTTCGGCTTAGCATTGATTTTTACCTCCCTTGGGTATTGCCGTTATTTTTGCAATTTTCCATATTGTCGGAAAATAGCATTGTGGCAGACGTGTTGAAGTTTCTTGTTAGTAATAATTCGGCTTTCTTCGGTAGGTTTTCAGATGTTGATTTCCTATTTTATCCTGCCCTGGTGTTGTCACAACGGGCTGGTCCTCGCTGGAGCTTGGAGGATTTCATCTGATTGTCTTTCTCTTCAACCTCTTGTTGTTCTGCTATTGTCAGTTTGTATTCTGCAGATACTACCATGCTTATATAAATCCGAACGACCTGAATTGCACATCGCTACATTTCCTCCTGGGACATATTCAACCCATTATACACATCTACCAAGACAGTACTATACCCTGGAGGTGGTACATTCTCGCGACTATCAAAATTGAACCACATCCATCTCCCATAAAACGAAATACACTTCCGCTCTTTTGTTTCATAAACCGAAATAGTGATTACATTTCGGCAATAAAAGAGTTATGGGAACATCGAACACGTTTCATTTACTGTTTTAAAGACATTTTACAGTTATTAAGTGTTCACACATAACACGAAAGTTACTAATCTCAAACAAAATGCTGGTTTTTGACAAATACTGGATAACAACAAAAAATCAGATTTTATACCCGTCTACAACAATTTAAAATGACTCGAAATTTACGTTAATATTCAACGTTTTCTGTGTATTATAATTTTTGGAAACAGTACAAACTTAACTAAGAGTTCAGTCAAATATATAACACGTAACAAGATTTCGGATTTAATAATTTTGGCAGTGGTCTTGTAAGTATGCTTGCCTGTAAAAGAAATTCTTTTAGTTCTGTCGCTTCCTTAACATACTTAGTGTGGAACAATAGAAAAGAATCATAACATCAATGTTCTCGCTGAAGTGAGACAATGCCAACACAGCATGCGTGAGTAGGATTTGAAACACACTTTTCTATTAAATTTAACATCACCGTAAAGATTTCTGTCACTCAACATTCCCCATTTTTTCTAGTGCTCATGACAAAGTCGGGCGATTGATCATTGATGTGATACGTAATGATAACTGTTTAAAAATAATCAAGGAACTAAATCTAACTAATGTGTCTATTGTGCGAAAAAGTTTTTTTTATTTTTTTTATAGCTAATGTCCTTATTGTGCGACAACGATAATTTCCAACCTGTGGTATTGGTAAGCAAATGAGAAATGAAATGGAAAGTGGATGTTCTTACGAAAAAAAATCCATCAAAGAAGAACATAAAATTCAAAGCTTCCGTATTTAAAAACATGCTGCTCCGACAAGTGATAGCTAATGATATAATTGATGCATAACCCCAACTGGGTATTTTTCGTGGCATGGAGTTATCTTCCCTGTCCTATCGCGTTGACCACTATCTCCGGGAGTCCGTAAAAAATTCGGTTTGCGGTAAGGGGCAAAATTGTTAACCGTAGCACAAAAAGAATATACGTTGTTAAAGAAGTGCAGAAACTTTAAAAGTTAATTCTGACGCATATCACCATTGATGAAAAGTTTCTTTAATTTTATTTCCTAAATTTAAAATTCCAAGAAATAAACAGTAAATTCCAGGAACGAGGAAAGATAATACCAGGCTCGTTATTAGTTTTTCCTACTTCAACTTCCGTCTCTGGTAAGCCTGACGCTATGGTGCTGTAATTGGCTCAGATTCGGGGATGCTGATCCGGTAAGCTATGAGGTGCTATGTCTCGCGGTTCCACGGTTCGAGTCAGCCGAGGGCAAAAGTGGTTTCATGATGTGTTATGTTTTTATTGTGTTACCCGTACACTGGGACAGTGAAAACATATTTTAAACCTATTGGGAAGTTGAAATTACAAATTTCTGGCTGTATCTATTGTGAAATCAAAATTCGTTGTTATTCTTCAATAAAGTCACTATTATTGCAAAGGCACGAAAGAGGTTACTTTTCTAAAAACGTAAACGAACTTGGCATCGATATTTGAGAAATGGAAATTCCTCATTCCGTTGAGTAAATTCGAGATTTTTTATTTAAACAGAATTTTTGATGGACAGGTCGTGACTGTGAATTGACTACTGTCTAGTTCCAACTGATGAAATTTACCCTCCACCCATTTCGTTCAGTTATTAATTAATGTAAAATTCCGGGAAATAAACAAAAAATTTCAGGAACGAGGAAAGATAATGCCAAGCTGTTTATGCGTTGTAGCTACCTCATCTTCCGTCTCTGGTAAACCTGACGCGATGGGGCGATAAGTGGCTCATATTCGCGGATGCAGATACCGGAAGCTAGTGCGTTGTATCGTGGTTACACGGTTCGAGTCGTGCCGCGGGAAAAAGTGGTTAAACGATGAGTTATTTTTTTCTTGTGTTACCCATACACTGAGACAGTAAAAACGTATTATACACCTATTGAGATGTTAAAATTACAGATATCTGCCTGTATCTAATGAGCAATCCGAATTCATTGTTATTTTTCTGTACAGTCTATTGCAAAGGCCTGAAAGAGATTTTTTTAAAAAAGAAATGTAAACGAATTGGTCCACGGTCGTTGAGAAGTGGCAATTCAACATTCCCTTGAGTATTTTCGGGATTTTTTTTAAATTTAAACTGAAACTTTTTAGGCTGGATCGTTAATTTGACTTGACTACTGTATAAGAAATTTGCCTATTTGTTTGATGAACAGTACCACAATCAAAATTTATTTTAAAACTGCTAGTATCTTTATGTATTGACATATTAACTCATTGCATGCTGAATTGACGCTAAAGTAATTACAATCATGTTGTGGATACTGAAAATTCTTAAAGTATAAATTCTTCGCGCTCATTCATTTCGCCAAAGTGTAAAGTAAAAGGTTTGTTTCCTCATAGTTGTGGTAAATCGATAGCCAGTATATAGACGTCATAACATCCACGAGGACTATGAGAAAGAAGAGTGGTTTTATAAATATCCTACGTTTCATTTAATCTAAACAAAAATCTATCAGTTTCTAAATTTTTGTCTCAGGTTAAATATTATAACAGAAAGAAATAGTGACACTGATTTAATCGTATTTATTATATAACCAAGGTGAAGATATATATAGATACAAAATCTCGTTAGTGAATAGTTATTGATAATCTGTATAAAGAATACAACTGTTAAAAATAGAAAAAAAATCAATTAAATAAAAATATGTGATGTGGAAGAAAAATAATTTTCCATTTCGGCAGTGTATCTGCTTTTATGATATCGCCCAGCTATAAGACACAATTCCTTGTATAGGAATTTCCGCAGCACTGCCAGAAGTCAAAAATCGTGACAATGTTGGAGGAAATAGATGTGGCAGCGTTACAGGAGGAAATGAATGTGAACTTTCCTATTTCCTTCGGCTAAGAAGAATACCTTTATAACGCAAATAATACACGTAATAATTCATCACGAGCAGCAAATTCGGCTTTTATTGTTTTTCACTACAATTATCCAACTTAAGCCTGCCAGTCACAGCTGGAAATTAAAAATACAATGGTAATCCATGTTAACTGTAAGAGATAAATCCAAAACCCATTAAGGTCTCGCAAAGCAAAGTTTCAATTTATTTTCTTCAATGTATACATCGTTTTAAGGGCTGAACAATTATACAATTTTCTACGTCATCACCATTCGACACAGGCATTCTTGTAGACGATGTGACGCTCTGGCCTCCCATTCGGGAGGACACAGGTTGGAATCCTAGTCCGGCCATCCGGATTTGGGGTTTCAATGGTTTCCCCAAACCACTCTATGTGAATACCGGAATGGTTCCTTAAAGGCCATTGGTGAAATCCTTGCCACTACTCCTTTTGCGCATCTAATAGTCGGACGGGTATTCAAACTCGCCTCCTCCCGAATGCGAGGCCAGAGCGTTAAGGCTCATCCACTACGCTCGGTTCCCCGGTCCTAAGGCACTGTCGAACTTTCTTTACCGGTAGGCTGTGTTTGTTTGAATTTTCGTGGCTTAGTCTATTTTGGAGTCGACTATCACGGGTGACGAAAAGTCACCGTTCCACTTCACACATGAGACTAAAGAACGTTCATACGAGTGGCGACATCCTTCTTCGCCAAATGGCGGTGTCTATTTATGTTATTATACTGAAGTAATCTCAAACAAAGAATAACACAAAAACTTGTGTGATTTATTAAGTAATAAGTTTTTATATCCCGCAGGTATCAAGTCGCTACGCTGTAAAGCAGTAATTTTAGAACTCTCTACTTCAATCCCGATTCTCAATTAACTTTATTTACTTACACCAGTAATAAAAGAATTTATGCTAGTCCTACGATAATAACCTGGTTTTAAATTTTTGAGTGACAATGGTCATTTAATTTGTTACCGTACTAATATATGGTTCTATGCGATTTCCTTTCATGTTTTTACATTATATTTTTGTTTTCCTTGACGACGCTGTATGATCATTATAGACCACCTACAGAATTAATGATAGACATGGCTTAAAATTAGAGACATAATTCCAACGATAAATTAATTGTTTCTGAAACGTGAAATTCGTTCTACTGTGAAATGATTATTTTCGATAAACGTGTACAGTTGGAAATGGGACAGAAGATCTGATTTCGGCGTGACTGGGAAGCAGAGTAGCTTTCTTTCAGCGCTGCCACCGCAAAAGTGTTTACTTTCATGTTGGTAGTTGGTTAAAAATCATTTGATAGTTTCGGTTATAAGAGATTCCTTAAGTATCTTATTCCCTGAGGCAGTTTGGAAGTAATCAAGAATATATAATATGCATAAGCATAGTGTAGGTTCGGAACTTATAAAAGGGGGAAAAATTTAAAAGAATATGAAATGCGTGGATTTGAACCTTGAACCGCAGGTTCAGAAAACCACAGGACCACCCCGCTCAAGCTAGATACCTACTCGTCAGTTTGTTATCAATTCTGCCTAGGAAGACTGTTTCATTCAACCTTTTCCGAAATAATCTCTTGTTTCTGTAGTTTCGTAGTGCTAAAAATTCTACCTCCTGGAAAATTGTTATTCGCTGGTTTGTCCACAGACCACATTATGAGTGAAATATTATCGGAACGAATTAGCCAAACCAGTATGTAAAAAATGATCGTTAAAGTTTTATGCTACTCAGTTGTAGTAAAATGTAGAACGGAGCCTTAGGGGTTATTTTTTGCCTCGCTTTAATGCATTCCCGTTAATTACAACTTTTTCCATAGGTTTTACGATCTGAATTTATTTAAAGTGTTATTGAAATGTAGGGGGAAGGTTCATGAACTACCCCGCCATTATGAATCGTCAGTGTGAGGAACTTAATTCCAGTTTTGTTTCATACATTAACTTACGGAAATGAATAATCTGAAATTATAGATGGCTCTGAATGAAATATCCCCCACTGATATTGCCAACAGGTGGAGCCAGCATTGTGTTACTCTTTGTTGGGATGAGATTGATGCCAGATTGTGCAAAAAGACTGATAGAACATCACAACACTGGCCACATTTAATGCAAAGACTGTACGAGTATGTATAGAAAATTAATGATTATGCATTCTTCAAGAAGTAGGAATATCCTGGGAATGGATATTCCATACAACCCGTTCAATGAAAGGCTGCGCGTTCATCGCTGTGTATAAACAGCCCTATTTCCTCATAATGTTCCTACCACACATCGCTTGCCGAGTGTAACTGAGACAAACTATAAATTCTTATAATGAATTACAATGTGGCACTTGATAGTGCTATCGTCATCTATCAGCTGACACGTAATTTTTAAGTTTTCTATTAACAAAACATTACGAATAAATCAGTGTCACTATTTCTTTCTGTTATAATATTTAACCTGAGACAAAAATTTAGAAACTGATAGATTTTTGTTTAGATTAAATGAAACGTAGGATATTTATAAAACCACTCTTCTTTCTCATAGTCCTCGTGGATGTTATGACGTCTATATACTGGCTATCGATTTACCACAACTATGAGGAAACAAACCTTTTACTTTACACTTTGGCGAAATGAATGAGCGCGAAGAATTTATACTTTAAGAATTTTCAGTATCCACAACATGATTGTAATTACTTTAGCGTCAATTCAGCATGCAATGAGTTAATATGTCAATACATAAAGATACTAGCAGTTTTAAAATAAATTTTGATTGTGGTACTGTTCATCAAACAAATAGGCAAATTTCTTATACAGTAGTCAAGTCAAATTAACGATCCAGCCTAAAAAGTTTCAGTTTAAATTAAAAAAAATCCCGAAAATACTCAAGGGAATGTTGAATTGCCACTTCTCAACGACCGTGGACCAATTCGTTTACATTTCTTTTTTAAAAAAATCTCTTTCAGGCCTTTGCAATAGACTGTACAGAAAAATAACAATGAATTCGGATTGCTCATTAGATACAGGCAGATATCTGTAATTTTAACATCTCAATAGGTGTATAATACGTTTTTACTGTCTCAGTGTATGGGTAACACAAGAAAAAAATAACTCATCGTTTAACCACTTTTTCCCGCGGCACGACTCGAACCGTGTAACCACGATACAACGCACTAGCTTCCGGTATCTGCATCCGCGAATATGAGCCACTTATCGCCCCATCGCGTCAGGTTTACCAGAGACGGAAGATGAGGTAGCTACAACGCATAAACAGCTTGGCATTATCTTTCCTCGTTCCTGAAATTTTTTGTTTATTTCCCGGAATTTTACATTAATTAATAACTGAACGAAATGGGTGGAGGGTAAATTTCATCAGTGGAACTAGACAGTAGTCAATTCACAGTCACGACCTGTCCATCAAAAATTCTGTTTAAATAAAAAATCTCGAATTTACTCAACGGAATGAGGAATTTCCATTTCTCAAATATCGATGCCAAGTTCGTTTACGTTTTTAGAAAAGTAACCTCTTTCGTGCCTTTGCAATAATAGTGACTTTATTGAAGAATAACAACGAATTTTGATTTCACAATAGATACAGCCAGAAATTTGTAATTTCAACTTCCCAATAGGTTTAAAATATGTTTTCACTGTCCCAGTGTACGGGTAACACAATAAAAACATAACACATCATGAAACCACTTTTGCCCTCGGCTGACTCGAACCGTGGAACCGCGAGACATAGCACCTCATAGCTTACCGGATCAGCATCCCCGAATCTGAGCCAATTACAGCACCATAGCGTCAGGCTTACCAGAGACGGAAGTTGAAGTAGGAAAAACTAATAACGAGCCTGGTATTATCTTTCCTCGTTCCTGGAATTTACTGTTTATTTCTTGGAATTTTAAATTTAGGAAATAAAATTAAAGAAACTTTTCATCAATGGTGATATGCGTCAGAATTAACTTTTAAAGTTTCTGCACTTCTTTAATAACGTATATTCTTTTTGTGCTACGGTTAACGATTTTGCCCCTTACCGCAAACCGAAATTTTTACGGACTCCCGGAGATAGTGGTCAACGCGATAGGACAGGGAAGATAACTCCATGCCACGAAAAATACCCAGTTGGGGTTATGCATCAATTATATCATTAGCTATCACTTGTCGGAGCAGCATGTTTTTAAATACGGAAGCTTTGAATTTTATGTTCTTCTTTGATGGATTTTTTTTCGTAAGAACATCCACTTTCCATTTCATTTCTCATTTGCTTACCAATACCACAGGTTGGAAATTATCGTTGTCGCACAATAAGGACATTAGCTATAAAAAAAATAAAAAAAACTTTTTCGCACAATAGACACATTAGTTAGATTTAGTTCCTTGATTATTTTTAAACAGTTATCATTACGTATCACATCAATGATCAATCGCCCGACTTTGTCATGAGCACTAGAAAAAATGGGGAATGTTGAGTGACAGAAATCTTTACGGTGATGTTAAATTTAATAGAAAAGTGTGTTTCAAATCCTACTCACGCATGCTGCGTTGGCATTGTCTCACTTCAGCGAGAACATTGATGTTATGATTCTTTTCTGTTGTTCCACACTAAGTATGTTAAAGAAGCGACAGAACTAAAAGAATTTCTATTACAGGCAAGCATACTTACAAGACCACTGCCAAAATTATTAAATCCGAAATCTTGTTACATGTTATATATTTGACTGAACTCTTAGTTAAGTTTGTACTGTTTCCAAAAATTATAATACACAGAAAACATTGAATATTAACGTAAATTTCGAGTCATTTTTAGTTGTTGTAGACGGCTATAAAATCTGCATTTTTGTTCTTATCCAGTATTTGTTAAAAACCAGCATTTTGTTTGAGATTGGTAACTTTCGTGTTATTTGTGAACACTTAATAACTGTAAAATGTCTTTAAAACAGTAAATGAAACGTGTTCGATGTTCCTATAACTCTTTTATTGCCGAAATGTAATCACCATTTCGGTTGATGAAACAAAAGAGCGGAAATGTATTTCGTTTTATGGGAGATGGATATGGCTCAATTTTGATAGTCGCGAGACTGTACCACCTCCAGGGTATAGTACTGTCTTGGTAGATGTGTATAATGGATTGAATAAGTCCCAGGAGGAAATGTAGCGATGTGCAATTCAGGTCGCTCGGATTAATATGAGCATGGTAGTACATACTGCTGCCCGAAGTTGTCTGCAAAAGTTTCTGCTTTTGCAAGTGGAGTGAAGCAGTGACCCGCTGGTCAGGGCTCGAATCAGCTGCCACGCATCTCTATTTTCGAGCACTAGTTCAGACATTCTATTTTCCCACTTTTCTGTTCACGTCTTTTGTAGTCGGTCGCAGAGCTGTTTTGCGTATCGGTGATACCGGCGCCTGTCGGCGGGGTCTCTGTATCGTTGCCAAAGCTTCATGTGTCTATTGCGTAAATATCGGAGATCCTCTAGTGGTTGTAATTCTTCTCGGTAGCTGTCGTGAAAGATGGTGGTGACTGATGCTTTGTGCTCCGCGTGGTGTACTGTCTGATCTAAATGTTTTATTGCATATTCGATTTTGTCTGGTGTTGAAATGGTTGTGCTATCGATTGGCTGTTTCTGTGGAGAGCTGCTCATCAAACTGCGATTTTGCAGTCATCAGCTAAGTTTTGTAGACTAAATTATTTTAAAATCTTTAATTATCATCTAAATTCTTAGAGTTATTGCTAGCAAGATGAATTATTAAGATTACACCATAAATAACAGTTTTTAAATTTTGCGTCATTGTTATTAATGTTATTGATAGTTATTGCACGTTTTACTTAATTAAATTTATCATAAGCTTGATAGTTAGATTAATTACAATACCATAGCACAGGCAAAAATAGTAGTTTAAGTTAATTTGTAGTGTTAAATTTCTTATATACCGTAAAAAAAGTTCAAATCACTAGTTTGAATTTCGATTGTTAAAGCTTTCTGTATTGTCCTATATTAAGGCTTTATTACGTTTAAAATAACAAAGTTTCTTAATTTATTAGTTCCGGAATAGTATTAAAATCAACTGGAAATAATAAACATAAGTATTCATATATAGCATTTAGTTACATTTGGTTAATACAATATGGTTATTTTAAGTTCGACTATCGATATCGAAATCAAGTTTACGATAACAAAAATGTACGTTCTAATAATTAACCTGTTCTGCTTGAAATTTAATTGTGTTTAATTGCCATCTAATAGGTGGGGTTCACTAGGCATGGCCTACACCTAAATATAAGGGGGAAGGGAGTACTTTCTGAGTTGTTAGCGAAAGCAGTGAGGGAGCCCATTTCCAGTGAAGATGGGGTCCGGACTGTGCATTTTTGATGTTAGGGGCTGCTAGTGAAGGGACAAAAATAGATTATCAAAGTGATACTAATTGCAGATTCAGGATGGGGAAAGTCACAGATGTTAAAGAAATACATGAAGTGGCTGAAAAAATAACTAGCTGCGGTAAAACTGGGAAAGAGGAGATAAATTCTGAAAATGTAAAGCCAGTAGTAAGGGTGTTAATGGTAAACTGTAGAAGTATAATGAACAAAGTAATCGAATTTGCAAACTTAATAGAGATACACGAATCACAAGTAATAATTGGGGTAGAAAGTTGGTTAAAAGAAGAAGTACTAGACAGTGATGGTTACAGGGTGTACCTCAGAGATAGAGAAGCAATTGGTGGAGGAGTTTTCATACTAGTTAGCAAAAACTACCACAGTGCACTGGCGTTCATCGATCAAGACCATGAGATACTTGGGGTAGATTTCTGGGGTAATAAAAAAGAAAAAATCAGAGTGTTCACTGTTTACCGCAGTGGAAGAATGACAGAAGAAGATGAGGCTCTTGGGGATAAATTAAATTCATACTCAGATTTCAGAGGTGAGAATAGAATGATCATCATTGGTGGGGATTTAAATTTAGCAGGTGTAAACTGGGAAGGAAATAAGATAAATAACACAAGGGAACAAAGATTTGCAAATATCTTAATAAGGGAAGGAGGATTTACACAAGTGGTTGAACAAAACACTAGGGGACAAAATATTTTGGATATATTTCTAAGTAAGCCCGATGAAAACCTTGTGGGGTGTCAAGTAACTGAAGGAGTAAGTTATTATGAAGCAGTTCTGATGGATATTAGAGGGTTCAGTCAACCAGGAGCCAAAATTGAAGGGGGAAATAGGTACAATTATAAAAAGGCACAGGTTTCAAATTTGAAGAGATATTTCATAGAACAATTCAGCAAATGGAAAGAAGGCACAAGTACAGTAGAGTCAAGGTGGGAAGAGTTCAAGGAGATAATAAGAAAGGAGCAAGTAAAATTTATTCCAAGGCAGAAAATAAAGAGAAGTAGAGAACCTATGTACTATAATAGGGAAATGAGGAGGTTAAAGAAGTTGGTAAGAAAAGAATATAACACAGTTAAGAGACAGTAGGGTAGTAGGGAATATTTAAAGCAACTAAACAAGGACTTAATGAAAGCAAAGAAAGTGGCTAAAGATGGGTTTATGAAGAGTATTGTCAGTGCAGGAGGATCATTGACTGATGCATCTAGAAATTTCTATAGCTATATCAGGTAACTGAGGGGAAGGGAGGGTATAGAGACACTTATAGATAAGGATGGAGAAGAAGTTACTGAGGATTTGAAAAAGGCAGAGATTTTAAGAAACTGGTTCAGTGAAAGCATTAGGGACAATGAATCTGAAACAGGAGGGTCTAATTCGGAGAACGAGCTTAACAACACAATTAGAAATGACAATAGTAAAAAAATTTGAAATTCATCCTTAGGAAATCTTGAGGGAAATAAGAAAGCTGAAAAAACATAAGGGGGCTGGTGAAGATAAAAATACTACAGATATCTTAAAGATAGCCGGATGTGACATTGTACCTAATCTTGAAATATTATTTAAATTGAGTCTGAATACTCTTACCACAGGACTGGAGAAGTTCAATAGTAGTACCCGTACATAAAGGAGGGGTGAGAAATAGAGTTTAGAATTACACGCCAATTAGTTTGACGTCAGTGGTAGGTAAATTAATGGAAAGATTGATATGCAACCACATCAGAAATATATGTGAGGAACGTAAGTGGTTTTCAAGCAGGCAACATGGTTTCAGGCAAAGATATTCATGCGAATCTCAGTTGGTGGGATACATGCAAGATATTTCAGATGAAATGGATAAGGGAGGCCAAATGGATAGTGTAGCACTAGATCTGTCAAAGGCGTTTGACAGAGTGAGCCATAAAATGGTAGTAAATAAGGTAAAAACTATTGGAGTGTATGAGAATGTGATTTGCTGGGTAGAAGAATTTTTAAAAGGCAGAAAACAGACGGTTAGGATAGGAAATGTAGTATCAAAAGAAGTGGAAGTAAAAGTGGGTGTGCCACAGGGTAGCGTATTGGGACCATTGCTGTTCATTATTCTAATGAATAATTGTGTTGATTGTTTACTATCTGAAATTAGATTGTTTGCAGATGACATAATGCTGTATAAAAGAATCAAAACGATAGAGGATTGTAAACAGTTGCGTTGGTAAACATGGAATGAAGATAAATGCAAAGAAGAGTCAGCTTATTAGATACACAAATAAAAAACAAAAGGTTAATTATGAATATAGGGTGGGGAAATAATTGCTTGCTGAAGACTTGAAATATAAATATCTTGGCATTATTTTGATAACAAGCTTAACTGGGCAGGACACATGGGACAGGTGGTAAGAAAAGGTTTCAAAGTTCTGCATTTGTTGGAGAGAGTGATGAGGGGATGCACGAGAGAAGTAAAGGAATTGGGTTACATAACTTTGGTCAGACCATTGCTCAAATATGGTAGTGTAGTATGGGACCCTCATTTTACGTATCAAATACAGGAGTTGGAGAGGGTGCAAAAAAGGGCTGCTAGATTTGTTTCTGGAAATTATCGCAGAATGCAATTAGTGACGGATATGATAAAGGAGCTGAAATGATATTCATTGCAACACAGGAGGAGGATGAGGAGGGTCATGGGAATGTACAGGGTATATACTGGCGATGAGAAATGGAAAGATATTGGCGTAGGTATGAAAAGTAGTGCATGGAAGGGAAAAGATGACCATGACTACAAGCTGGCACTCGATTTAAGGCACAAGGGTGTGGGAAGATTCTCTTTTTTAGGTAAAGGTGTCAGAGATTGGAATGAATTACCAAGAGAAATGATGTAAAATTTACCGAAAACGATGAAAGAATTTAAAGATAAATTTTTTAGAGGGCCAAAGTAAGTGGCTGCACGATAGGGGGAAGATGGGGGTGTAGGAAATCTGCCACCGGAGCGTGTGCTCCATTGCAATTAATTTAAATTGAATTAAATTATATGTGGGTTTAATTTTATTGTGGATTACTGGACTCTTGAAATACTGCCAGTCTACTTGTTTGATGGTGGTAGGTTTACTGTATGGTTGGATCCAATTTCGGATCTCCAGAATTACTGGTAGGTGGTCTAAGGAGAGTTCATCCATGGTCTGTAATCCTATATGTTTTGTGATGTTTTTTGTCAAGGTGGGGCCCTGTCGTTTCCTATTTATATATGTGGCTTCCCGGAGCACGAGAAAGCAAATCCTTCCTCGTTCCCATTGTAACATCCAAAATCTTCAATCAGTAAATAAATTCCTATCAACCTGAAATTTTTACAGTAGGTAGCGGAGATACTAAATGTCGAAACTAATCCTAATGAAAATTTTTGTAGCTGTCAAGCTTTCGCCATAAAAATTTATTTTCTCATCTTTTCAAACTATTTTCTCTTCCTTCTACTGTATTCGTAGTCGTCAAGTTTGAATAACTTCCAACCTGTTCTATAGGACTGTCTCTTTCTTTTAATGTATAAATTAGCCCTGTCACAATTTTCTAACTGTGTGAAATTCCAATAGTTTAAACGGTTTTTTTTTTTAATCTAGCTTCCTAAACTATTGAATCTACCAGTCTGAAACTTATTTTAACCGATTCTGCGTAACTTCATCTGTAAGTTGTGTTATTGTGCAGTTGCTATCTGATTTATTCCATTTATTATTAATTTTCAAAAGAAATGCTTCCTCAGTATGACGAAACTGGAAATACTACTTTGCGTCGAAGTCTTTTGACGCTGTTATGAATTTTACCTTTTCCTATTAGGACAGAAATACTTAATGGAACTTGTTGCAAAATGTTCGGATTGAATTGTACTTTATTTTGAATAGGGTTTCTTTAGCTGAATTTCTTTATATTCTTCACACTCTGCTTGTTTACCTTCATCATCTGTGTAAAGGGGCGCCGACTTTTAGAAAACCTCGTGGGTGCTCATGCTCATTTGATGACTAATTTAAAAAGAACCGGCAAAGGGCCTAAACTAGTTTTGATGAGACTTTCACTGGCGGGTTGCTGATTTGGCAGGGAATAACATACTCTACTTTTTATCCAGAAAATATTTAGGGTTTCATTCAAATTAAATAAATACGTATTCTTGACAGACATGATCCAAATTGCAGGCATCAAATAGTCTTACATAATAGTGAAAATCGCAACTAAATCCATCCAGTAGATTTCAAGTTATAAGTGTACAGACAGACAAGCAGAGTAGGAAAGAAAAATTTTGCATTTTCTAAATTCTGTTCCATAACAACAACAAAAACAAAACAAAAAACAAACAAAAAACCCTAAACTTCATAAAAATGGGTACTACTTTTTTAAGGTGATTGAGTTACAAATTTTCAACTTTATACTAGTAATAGATAGCTAACCAATGATTTGTGTCTTCCTATTAGATATCAGGATTTTATTATTGTATTTGCTGATTTGTATCCGCATGGATCGCTATCGAGAACGAAGTCTTGGATACAGCTAGGTAATTAATATACAGAGGAGATGGAAAAAAATGAGTAAAAAATACTAGATTGAACAAGAAGATTGAAGAAGGAACGGATACCTATCATTATAATAAAAATTACATTATTATTAACAGTGTGTAACATAATTTTTATTAGCTGGAGATATGTATCAGTACATACTTAATGTACACAGCTGTACTAAGAATTGTAACATCAACAAATCAACATTAATAAACCTTTCTAAGATGTACATTTGTAGGAATTTATATAATAATATAATTTTTTTCAATGCAAACTTATTTTATCAAACTACAACTCTATGTATAAATGTATCAGCAAAATCTTGTAGGTCCACATCATCTGCTATTTCTCGGTTTACATTCACTACCATGTGATCATTCAATCTTTGCTGAACCATAGCGCTCTTCAAAAAAGTTTTTGTTCTCCGTAATGATGCAAATGATCGTTTTGCGGTGCATGCCGATACTGGAATAATTGAATCGATTTTTAACAATTTGATGATCTCGGCATCATATCTTGGGTAGATTCGCAATATATAAGGTCTGACATTTTTTGTTCACACAATGACTAATAGCACGATGAAGAACCAAACGATCCACATCAAAGTGATCTTCGTGGAACCCTTTCACGTAATTGCTGCTTGTGTTATTTTTATCAGTAGAAGAAATAGTTCCACCTTACTCATAAGTGTCATAGCATTTTTTAGTAAAGTGCTCGTCACTACGGCTAATGACTTTATCTAAAAACTACAAGATATTTTTTTTTTATATCAGCCAGCTGGCGAGGTAAATTGGTGCTGTTCCCTTAATGAATCGTCTATATGTATACGTATCCTCCTTTTCTTGGAGTTATTAATGTTGATTTGTTGATAATCCAATATAAAAACTGAGACAAAGGTTGTAAAATTTGTCGTCAGTTCGTTGGGATAATATGGCGTGCTTGACAGTATTAATATTATCGGCAGTTGCAAAGAAATCTTCTGTAAAGTTGCATTTAGAGCTTCGAAACGTACGAGAATTTCTATCAGAAATGATGATAAAAGAAATTCAAAAGATTGGAAACTTATAAAAACCATTCTGCTTTTACGCAGGTATCATCTTCCAGATTTTTTTGTGTCGTTCAAAAAACATAGCAGTACACTATAATTGTTTTCAAGGAACAAATACGAAAACACTATCTTATTGGGCAAAAAGACCGCAAAGAAAGCTTTTGAGCGTCACCAGCTGCCTTAGTGATTCAAAACAAGTGTGGCGTTTCGGTGAATGACATACGAAGACAACACGCTAAAAAATCTCTTATTACATGTATTTCTCTCATAGTGCTTGAACAATCAGGTTTAACGAGTGAGTGGTGCAATGAACATGAATTACTCTTGCTTTGATAGTTTTAATCCACAATTGAAGACGAGTATGCGCTTCAACATCAAAAGCACGATCTGTGTATAGACCCCTAAACATCTTGATATTTATGTCGAATTTTCTTAGCATTGTAGTCTCTGAAAATTTCAAACAAATTTTCTTGGTAATTGATGATACCGTTTTATAGAGGTCGATAAAAGCTTCTTGTGTATTACACTTTGCGTCATCGTAACGAAAGAAGAGTGTGACTTGTTCATTACTCGAAATATCGCTAGTTTTGTCAGGGGCGTAAATGAATATTAAGTAAATTATTGTAGGGCATAAGGCGTTGGCTGATGGGAGCTTACAACACGACGAGCCATGGCAAACCAGGTCGCGAAAAGTGCTGATCGCTGACGTAGCGGGGCAACGCACGCTCGTCCATCGATCAGCAAGACAATGGGGACAGCGAGGTTTCTTAACAGCAATAGCTAGTTACTAGGCACTTGAACCTGTGTTTCGGAACTGACACGAACGCCTTGGGCACGTCGCCGATCACGCGTACGCCGCCACCTTCGCCGATACTTCCATTAGTCTGAATACAGCCAGTAGTAACCTATCGCGGTGTGGACCGTACCTTCGGGCGTAACTTGTACTGTAGCTCACTGTACATCACCGCCACGACTTATTCCTGTAGTAGAGCTAGAACCCTCTCCGCCGTTCAGACGTTCGGTGTCAGACCTGATAAGTCAAGAGAGTGGCTCTTGCAAATAAGTACACTCATACACCACTCGCCTTCCTGACAACTCTCGGGACCTGCGCGTACACTGCAGGAAAGTCCTGTACAGTTTAATCAACCATAACTTAATAATAGAACGCATTTTCTACTACTTTGATTATTTTATGCAGTATTTCGTCACTCAAAATTGTACACGCTTCGTTAACAATATCATGTAACAACTAACAACCCTACCATATTTGTTGCCACGTGTTTCACTCGAGAATATCCTGTGATCACGGCTTCAATATCGAATATAATATGAATATTCATCCTCGCGGTCACTTATCGCTAGGCCTCCGGTCACTAAAAAACGACCGAGCGTGGTGGGCGAGTGATTAACGCTCTGGCCTCGCATTCGGGAGGACAGCGCAAACAGGGGTATTTGACACAAAAAGCCGATCAAAGTCAAGAATTTCAAGCAAATTACAATATCCCGTATCTACCTGACTCCATCTCCATCCATACTCTGCAATTCACAAACATTGTGGGGGGCAGAGCGTGCTAAGCACCAAATCCTAAACCCGTGCATTCCAATTCCGAATAGCACGAGGAAAGAAGGAATACATAAAAGCATCAGTACGGCTTCTTATTTATCGAATTTTATCTCTCTGGTCATTGTGTCCTAAATAGGTTGCCGGAAGAAGTATTTCATTGCACTCATAATTTAAAGATTTTCGCATATTATCCAATAAATTCAGACGCAAACTACGTCGTCTGTCTTCCAAACTATCCCAGCCCAATCTATGTATTAATTCTGTGACGCTTCCATAAGGGCTGCAGAAACCAGTCTCAAATCGAGCGGTCCTCCTCTGCACCCTCTCCACCAAGTCGATCAGGCCCTTGCGATACGGATCCCAAACTCCACAACAGTAATTCAGAGGCGGACGCACTAGTGTTTTATACGCTATCTCCTTTGTATGAGCACATTATTATAAATGCTGTATAAGCTCAGATATAAGCCCAGTTTTTGACATTGTATGGTAGAAGTTGAGTGGAAGTATTGAAAATTATTTCAACAGTAGAAAATTGATGATAATAAAATATTTTGACTTGAATGAAAAGAACAAAACTGAAACTCCTTTGTATGAGCATTACAGTTCCTCAAAATCCGACCTATGAATCGCAATTTAGAATTAGCCTTGCCTACGACGGAAGTTACGTGCAAGTCCCATTTCATGTTGCTTTGTACTATCATCCCCCAGATACTTCAGGGAATCAACCGTGTCAACAGCTGAATTGTTTATTTTGTACTCGTGAGCTATCTAATTCTTTTGGTTACTTATTCGCATTGCCTTGCACTTTTTGCAATTAAGTGTAAGCTGCCATTTACGGCACCATTCGGAAATCGCATCTAAATCGCGCTGAACTTCTAAGCAATCTTCGGAGCACCTTATTTCCCTATAGATAACTGCATCGTCGGCAAACAATCGCAACCAGCATCTGACGTGGTCACAGAGATCGTTTATAAATATTAAGAAAAGAAGTGGTCCGATTACACTTCCTTGAGGAACCCCCGAAGTAACATCTATCTTAGAAGAGGCTTCCCCGTCAACAACGACATACTGAGATCGACCAGTTAGAAAATCACGTATCCATTCGTAAATTTGATCCGTTATACCATATGCTCGAATATTCGCTAAAGTTCGGTTGTGTGGTACAGAATCAAAAGCTTTCTGAAAATCCTAGAAAATTGCATCAACTTGTGAACCTGCATCGATAACTTTCATAACTCTAGGCAAATGTCAATAGAACAACAGCCCGCTATATTTTTCAGATAAGCTTCATTACCCACCCCGGGAACAGTTGTCTTCTGAGCACATTGCAAGACGCACGTACCGTCACCATGCAAATGCAAGAATATTATAAGTTGAACCATTTTAATTTGTGAGTGATGTTAAGTGAGTAGTGGTGATTTTAACCATGGATATTGTACAGCCTGCTACCTAGGATTGAAATAATAGTAACGTGCATGCAAAAGTGTCGCACAACTTTATTTCTATAAATTTTTACCTGCTGCCTCGTTTCGTACTCATTTTTTTTTTTTTTATTACGAAAAGTCTTAAAGAATGATTTTGTTTTCCCGACCTTTCCCGGCTCTGATTTCCTGTAGGGTTTTAGTTTAGTGTACTATCTTGGAGTTTCATTTAAAACTAGCAGCCAAAAAGTGCCAAACATCTATTTATTCGAAAAAATTCTGGCTTCTTTAAAATAAAGCAAACTTACTTTTTACTGTCATTTTAATTCATCTAAGATTTTCTTTGTTATGGGATCTTCTTATATCAAGCTCTTGGCCCCGAAGAAATCTTATATCTTTAAACGAGCAATTCTTGTATATATATATATATATATTTCGGTTTTCGGAAACGGCTGTGACGATTTGGATGAAATTTGGTATTTAGATAGTGTTTTGACTTTTAAGATTACCTGAATAGTTGTCTTCCCTACTAAAAAGCGAGTTTACAAAATATGAACAATTTTGTCACTCCGTATATCGAAAACGGCAGTAGCGCCATCTCGTAGACAATTCAGGTACCAGAAAGTCTACAAATAGATTTTCTTTGATTCCAAAGAATAAGTAAACGAACAGTTCTTGTATACTGGCTGACCCGTGGAAATATTAGCACTGCAAGTTCAATTGTAAAACATTTAAAAAGAAAGATAACTAAAAATTTATCAATGGTTTTATCAGAGGTGATAACTTTACAGAAACTTCTTTGAAATTAATATTACCGGTACCAGTTATAAAGTAATCATCGTTTACTTTTTGACTATAAATAGTGGTTGTTAGTTAGCCATTAAATACTACCACCTTAATTATAAAACATCTTTCGATTTCTGTTCAATATGCAAGATTTCGAGTAGAGTTTGATAATAACGGGTTCTGATAAATAGAATCTTGCCTTTTGAATCGTCTGACCTTGTGCTTTATTGTTTATAACGAAGGTTACTTATTATTTATTTATTGGCTTTCGGTTTCCTGACCATACAGCCATCCTATGTATACAATTTTACATTATGTATTTGCAGATACTAATACTAAGCAGAGTTAACATGACATATACAATTACATTATAAATTTTTTTATGTTTTCGTATATTACACTAATACTAAACAGACTTTAATTTACAGTATAGCATATACAATTACATGCTTTCCCAATTTCCCTGTCCCATATTAAAATTAATACAAGAAAGAACAATATACAACATAATCTCAGAAACATATCTATATTGTAATTCCCATCGTTATAAAAAAATTCATATATTATTTTATACGTTCTGACGTCCTCAGTGGCCAGAAGTGTGCTGAGCCTGGTTGGGCCCACGTAACCCAGGTCGCGTAGTTTCTTGAGGAGCTTCTCTGTTGCTGCTCTTCTCATCGGGCATCCTAATAACAGATGGTTGGTGTCCTCCACCTCTCCACACTCACAGTAAGGCGTCTCTTGGGCTCCGATGCGGTGTAAGTGTTTCTTAAAGGCTCCATGGTTGGCTTTCAGACGCATAATTGTTACATAAAATTTTCTGGTTTCTTATGGGAATTGTTTTATTATCATTTTGAAATGCTGATCAGAAGATGTGAGATTACTGCGAGGTATGAGCATAGTTTTATCGGAGTGAATAAATATAGCACAGATGATGTTCTATTGACGTCACAACCTGATGATGAATTCTCATAGTACTCGATGAAACATATCGAAAATAAATAATAAATTTTCTTGGTTTTCGAGATATAGCATGTCAAAAATCAGTTATAGGTATAGTTCCTTGTGCTTTTGGCGACGTTTCTTTTGGTCCAGGCCGTATTTCAACCTAACAAAAACCACTAGGTACAAAATAAAACATTGAAAGTACATTTCCACCATATAGACATAGTGCTTTTGGTGGATTTTTTTTTGTGGTCCAGCACGGATCTAATCCTAACCTCTTCACTTTTGAGATATAATATCCCCAGAACTAAGGGAGATACCAGAAAAATAAATTCCTTATTTTCGATTTGTCTCGACGAGTTTCATACGAATTCATCAAACCAGGCTATGGCGAAATTTGTCTTCTGGTTCAGGTCGCATTTCAACCAACCACGTCAATTTTGAGATACGATATCTCGAGAACTAAGCGAAATATTTAAAAAAAATATATTTTTACCTTCAATTTTTCTCGTCGAGTTACATAAGAATCCATCAAGGGTTATCGTAGAATCCTTTGAATTACCACAAATCTCGCACCATTAATTAATACCAAACTGGCATTAAAATTTCTGTTTAACATATTAATAGTTACAAATCATGTTTTTTTTTTTTTTTTTTTTTTTTTTTTTTTTTTTTTTAAACAATTTGTGAGGCCGTCTCGCAAATGGATCTAGCGATTTGGATGAAATTTCACATGTAGATAACGTTTTGATTTTCAAGTTTTTAACACGATTTTTTTTTTAAAAAAAAGGAGCAACTTTTGTATTTGGTTTCTCGAAAACGGCTCTAACCTCATTACGTAGAAGGTTCAGGTACCAGTAAGCCTATTGATGTTAGTTAAACTTCTCTTTGGTTAACTGTGCACCTCAAAACGCCTAGGAAGCCTTCAAGCCTTATACTTTAATCAAACTTTACTCAAAATCTTGGATACTGAACAGAAATCGAAAGATACCGAGCGAAGATCGGTCACCCAGGTACTATTTATGATATGAGTAAACAGGAGGAAGGAAATGGTTTCGTGCAAAAGTTGGAATTAGTCGAGGAAAATATTTTAAATCAACCGACATTCACGGCCAGACAAACGCAATAGTTTTATCAAAAGTTTTCAAGGTTTAAATTGGTAAGTGAAACAAAATGGCAGGCTGATAAGAGAACTGAAAGTCTCTTTTTAAAGAAATACCATGATTGGTTACTAGGATGTTTCGAAATCCCTATAAAATACAATGTGGATTGGCCTAGAAAATCTTTTGAAGAATTGACTGATTGTAGCAAACATCCATAGAGAATACAGATATTAACGAAACATTGACATATTTCTACTATTCTGTGAATATCATCTGGTGGGAACAAGATAGACAAAAAAATAAATAAAAATATACGAGGGTGAGTCAAATGAAAACCTTAAATTTGTAATAAAAAATTGAAATTTCGTGCCGTTTTCCTGTAAGTTGGTAAGCATGCTACAAGCAGCTTACAGAATGGCCTGTAGATGGCAGCATAGTGCAGATGCACAAATACCGTCGCAGTATCAGTATAAAGATGGCTGCCCCACTTGAGACTTGCACTAGGAAAGAACAGCGTTCTTTTATTCGGTTTTTGAATAGTGAAGGTGTAAAACCTATTTAAATTCGTCGAAGAATGAAGGTTCAGTACGGTGATGCATGTTTGTCACAGCCGCAAGTCTACGAATGGAGTAGGAAGTTCGCAAATGGTGTGACTTCAGTGGAAGATGCTCCTCGTCCAGGTCAGGCACAACGAGTTGCGAATCCACAGAACATTGCAGCAGTTGAAGCCATAGTGATGGAAAACCGCCGAGTGACACTGAATGACATTGCAGCATGTTTAAAGATTACTCGTGGTTCAGCACACCACATTGTGCATGATGTGCTCCAGTTTCACAAAGTGTCTGCAAGACGGGTGCCATGGCAGCAGACTCCTGAAATGAGAGAACGACGTGTTGATGCTTGTGAAGAACTTCTTCGGTGCTTTGAACGAGAAGGTGATGGCTCCCTTGCAAGAATCGTTACTGGGGACGAAACCTGGGTTCACTTCCACCAACCGGAAACTAAGAGAGCGAGCAAAGAATGGCGCCATTCCTCATCACCAAAACCAATGAAGTTTCGAACAAATCCATCAGCAGGGAAGGTTATGCTGACTCTCTTTTGGGACGAGAAAGGCGTCATTTTGGAGCATTACATGTCTAGAGGGACCACTGTCACCAGTGCATCATACACAGATCTCCTAAAAAATCATCTTCAGCCTGCAATCAAATCAAAACGACGTGGATTGCTGTCATCAGGTGTCCTTTTGCAACATGACAATGCAAGGCCCCACACTGCCCGTACGACAGTTGCAACAATTACAGACCTGCATTTTGAGTGTCTTACTCATCCACCATACTCATCAGACCTTACCCCAAGTAAATTCCATATGTTTGGACCACTCAAAGAAGCAATTTGAGGAAAGAAGTTCCGTTCTGATGAAAAGGTACGCCACGCGGTTCATGAGTGGTTGCGCGGACTACCAAAAGAATTTTTTTCTAAAGGAATTTATGCACTTTGTAAGCGCTGGAGGACTTGCACTGAGCGTGGTGGAGATTATGTTGAAAAGTGATACGGCTTTGTACCACTTCTGCACAATACATAATATTTAAAAAAAAAAAATAATAAGGTTTTCATTTAACTCACTGTAGCATTTCTTAAATGACAATTCAATTTTAAAATTCCAACTTTCATCCTCTTCACGGTCTGCCATGTAGCATTTCTTAATGATCACGATCACCATGTAGCATTTCTTAAATGTTCAATTTTTCATTAAGAAAAGGTACCGTGTTGCATTTACGATGTGATTATATTTTATGCTTTATCTTTATATTGATTTATCATAATATGCCTTTTGTGCGGCTATAGTAAATAATTAATCTGTTAGCCGTTATTCTACACAATTTAAATCACTCTTTTATTATTTTAAATACATCGTTCTTAAATACATTATCGGACTTCTTCCTGCAAGTTCTCCTTAGCGCTGCTCTAGGCAATCTCCTAGTTGTATCTCTGTATATCTGTTGCTATGGAAACCCCTTTTTAAAAGAGTATTGATATGCCCGTGCCATGGAACTTATACTTCAAAGATGTCATTATAATATCTGTTATGCTACAGCCCCCCCAAGTTTACCATACCATTTTCCATTAATACCAGTATAAATGGTCATGGTAAACTTTCCGGTAAATGTTACCTTTTTTAAGTAAGGAGAGCTTACATTGTACATTTAACTAACAACACATTATTATTTTTTTTTGACACATATAACGAGGACCGATGGCTTGATTGACTTTCCTAGTTGGGTCTCCATGAGTAGCGACTGTTGAAACGGCATATTGTCTGTAACACACATTGTGACACAGAGTTACTGTCCTTATCACTTAACAATAAAAGAAAAACCAAAACTACAATAAGTCTTTATATTACACTACAGAATTGTCCATCCCACCAGTATGCTACTTAAATTGCTATTGTAAACAACTGTTATTTAGTAACATCATCTTTGTAATCATCTTCAGCTGTCATGGCTTCCGCCTGTTTACCAAGCATACCATTCAAATAGTTAAAATTCCATTAACTGCCCTTGGTACATTATATTCTTCATAAGACCAATCTTTTTTTAACAACTTTACTGTTGGATAACCAGGAACATTATTTAAATCACATGTTTGGTACCCTGGACCAGTACAATGAACCCTCGCTAATACGACTGGGACACCATTGTTTCTTGCTAATCTAGCATCACCATCACAGCTTCATTTTTATTTTATTACTTCAATACATTACATTATATTCTCCCCAATAAGTAATAACTTCTCTCCACTTTACTTCATCTTGAATATATTCATATCTAGGCTATGAGATGTACCAACAGAGTCATTTATAGGTTCTACCTGGACCTCAGCTACGTCTGTATTAACCAAATCCTAAACCTTTCTGTATCATTTAAAGGCAATGCCTGGATCGTGGCCTTATTTACAGGAACTGAGTCTTGACTGCCCTGCTGTACCCTCTCTATATGATATTTTACTTCTTAATTCATTACACATTTATTCTATCATAGCAATACCTTGTTTTTCTCAACTCATTCTTTTCATTCTAATGCTCCGGTATGCCTTACAAACTATACATTTTTTTAAAAGGAAAGTCCTAATAGACAATAAACTTTTATGTAATGGTATGCTGTGGTAACAGCCGAAGACTGCACATCTGACCAAGATCGTCAATATTGGTAAATGACAGCTTCCACTTAGTGATTATAAACTTTTACTATCATTACAGTTGAAGAATTGTTGGCAGCTACATCAATCAGTACTATCTACAAGTGTTTTGTGGCACTGAATAACAATAATATGCCAACTATAACTTAACAATAATAATAGTTTCCAATATGACAGAGTTTATAAGTACACACCTGTGCCTTGCACTTAGTGTTAAATCTTTTCATTCACCTTAAACTAATTCATCATTTTCTGAGTTGTAGGTTCAATACCCTGATTGAATTTGTATACAGGATGAGGCAATAAGCATAGCTTACCCCTCTACAAAAAGGAACACCCTTTTTTCTATATTTCCAGTTCAATTTTTCCAAATAATTCATACAAAACAACTTTCTGTTTACAGTTAATCTTACTTTGCCAAAACAGTAACATGGCAAACCAACTTCAAAAATATGTAAAGAACTCTGAGAATATTCAACACCATTATTCTGTAATTTCTTTGATTCATAATCACAAATATAATTCTCCCCAATAATAGAAAAATTGTCACAGTTTACATCCTTCAAAATCATCACACTACCCAATCCATCTATATTCATTAAAATCTCTTCCATCTTTTTTACATGACAGCCTTCTTTGACAATTTGTCTATCCTTTACATGATTTACATCATCATTAATTGTAACATCACTCATCTCATATTTTTCCCTTACAGTATTAGGCCTACTATCATTACTTTCAATTGTATTACCTAATGATTCACAATGAATTGCATTCGTAATTTGTTCAAACCCTCTAATTACTAAACTCTCATTGCATATCTTTAGTTCCTCATTTATCCTTGTACACTGTTTTTCAGCCCTTTCTACATACATATCTAGCTTTGGCTGTACATCAGTTTCTGATCTAATTATTCGATCCTCTAAAGACCTGTAAGAGCTTCTTATTTCTTCACTTAATTGTGCTTGTGTAGTTGTAAGTTGTGCTGTTAGTCGCGACTCAAGTCGAAATAGTATTTTTTCTAATGCACCTACAGTGACTGTTTCATCTTTTTTATTTACAGAACCCAAAGGATCACAAATCACCATTTCACCTGGCATCTGAATAGCCATTCTGTAGAAAGCTAAGCCATACTCAGCGTCCCAACACTATTATCAATAAAATGACGTGATATAATAAATTATTTGAATAAACAACGAAAATTCGAAAAGATAGGTTATGTTAAACTCCCAAAAAAAGTAAAACTAATTCTACCCGCACACCGCTTCTGTCACAGTCAACGTTCTTGTTACAATCAACAAGTTTTTGATTACAAGAACAAAGATAATTGAGTCTAGAAAACACTTAACTTTAACGTATTTTGTAGCTGGCGGTTTCTACGGCGGACGTTGTCAATCCCTGGCTGGTTCCCGCTCGGCCACTAGTAGCGCTGTGTGCTTCCAAGTTCCAACGATTCTCCTCTCTTCTTTTCTTGTTGTCTGCTAGATACTCAAATTCGTAAGTTTACGTAGTAATTTCTTTATTCTGCAGCACCCAAGTCCACTGCACGATCGCCATGGAGCATTTCTTAAATGACAATTCAATTTTAAAATTCCAACTTTCGTCCTCTTCACGGTCTGCCATGTAGCATTTCCGAATGATCACGATCACCATGTAGCATTTCTTAAATGTTCAATTTTATCATTAAGAAAAGGTACCGTGTTGCATTTACGATGTGATTATATTTTATGCTTTATCTTTATATTGATTTATCGTAATATGCTTTTCGTGCGGCTATAGTAAATAATTAATCTGTTAGCCGTTATTCTGCACAATTTAAATAACTCTTTTATTATTTTAAATACATCGTTCTTAAATACATTATCGGACTTCTTCCTGCAAGTTCTCCTTAGCGCTGCTCTAGGCAATCTCCTAGTTGTATCTCTGTATATCTGTTGCTATGGAAACCCCTTTTTAAAAGAGTATTGATATGCCCGTGCCATGGAACTTATACTTCAAAGATGTCATTATAATATCTGTTATGCTACATCACCCTCGTATGTTCCCCACTGCCACGAAAGGGTTAAGATGTACACTGAACTGTACTCGTGGCAACCAATGTCACCTAAACTACACGAAGTATTGATTGAGGGCCCAATTATAATAGAGCATGTACTTTTACCTGTAGGCACTCTGTCCGAAGCAGCAGCAGAAGCTAGAACCAAACAATTTCGACAATATGGGGAGAAAATTTAGCCGTTTTTAGTGCAACTCAGTTGTCATTAATAGGGTTTTATTGGTAAGTGGTGGGTTAGAATTTGTGCGCGGTAGCGCGGAGTCGAGTTGCTTGTGTGCGGCTCTTTACAAATCAAACCTAAACCTACTTACCACACAGTGGACAGTGTTAGGTATACGTAGTGTTTATATTCTCCTTGGGCATGACGCGCACACATCGTAAGCAAGTGCGATCGCGTCGGTACGTCTTGCCTGGCAAGGCGGCGCGTGACGTAGGTAAATACAGGTGTCGCTCGAAGTCGATAACTGATTAGTGATCGCGTCTATGTTCATGGGTTCTTCGCACCCACTATTTACCTCTCATGTGTGCCAAAGCCCCCAAGCACCCACAGAGTCAGCGCCCCAGTGTGTGTTTAAATTCTAGTTAACCTCTTCAAACTTTTATGCAACATGCAACGGTAGATTACGCTTCTTTTGAGTTATGAATTATCTTCCTATCTTGAAAATTACCGCCTCAGGAATTTTAAATGTGTTATTGCGACTTATAAATTTCGTGCCGGTTCGATTTTTCAATTTCTCATAACTGTTCCGGAAGAACTCCTACCTGAAAGGTTAATAATCTCATTTTGGTCTGAAGTCGCTCTGAAAAAGAATGTGATGTTTTCCTTTCAGAAATAATCTGAATCCAATATACAGAAGTGCTAATATCACGTTCTGATTTTATATGACTCTTTACTATCTCACTTGAATACTTAAGAAACTGTATCTAACCTTGATCTGCAATGTTATTCGAGTGAATTCGCTGCTGTATGAACAAATTTTGATATGAAGTTACAGAACTTTAGGTTACCTTACAAGGGACGCACTTTTATCTCATTCATCCTTTTTAAACGGCAGCCTTTAAAGTGATATTTATTTTGGGAATAGAAAACAGTCATACTGGGCCATGTCTGGCAAATATGGAGGCTAGGGCATTATTGCAATGCTGAATTTTGCCAAAAATTCACAAACAAGCAACGATGTGTGAGCAGGTGCATTATCGTGATTGAAAAGCCAAGAATTGTTTTGCCAGAAATCTGGACATTTTATTTCAACTGATTTATGAAAATAGCATCAACTTGAAGAGAATAATAATCCTTACTGATCGTATGACCTTGTGGCAGCAACTCATCGTACACCATGCTTTTAAAATCGAAGAACACAGTAAGCATAACTTTCATATTTGACCGAACTTGTCGAGCTTTTTTCGATCTTGGCGATCCAAAATGCCTCCACCGAGACGATTGAGACTTAGTTTCGACACCATACCCATAAACCCAAGTTTCATCACCTGTTATGACATGTTTCAGTAGTTCTGCATCGTTGTTGACCTCATTTAGTGATTCCCGTGAAACTTTCATTCGCCACTGTTTTTGTTCGAAACTCAGCATCTTTTGAACAAATTTTGCTAAAGCACGTTTCATACCCGAAACACATAAAAAAATTCATGGCATGTAGCAGTTTATATGTCAACATCAACAGTAACTTCATAATCACTTCTTTCACTTTTTCTATGTATTCATTGGTTATTGATGTCATAAAACTACAGAGATATTGCAACAACTTAGATAAGTGGGCAAATAAATGGCACTTAGCTTTTAATGTGGCAAAAAGCCAGAAGATCTGTACCTCCTCTACAAACCATGAAAATCTTCGGTGAAGGTATCTAATGGACACCCACGGCCCTCTAACTTCTTGTCACGATTTACAAACAACTAACATAAAAAACATACGGACCAACGCTATGAACAATGTAGTGATTGTTTTGTCGGATGGTCGTTATGTATAGTCTGTACTTGGCTAAATTAGTCTCTTCATGTCTGCTAAGACTTGCGACGTATTCTTCTTCTGCAACACTCTAATTCTTCTGTACTTGTCTGACACCTAAATAAATTGTTTGTGTGCATCAGTGGGAATGGAGAATCATACGGACTTTACACTAGTCGAATAAAATACTGAAGTCGCTATACTTGATGTTTATTGCAATATTTTAGTAATTCTATAACAAGAAAAATACATCCGCGAACTACATGTAGATGAACGAGAATTTGACGGGTACTGCGGCGCGATCGGTAGTCGATCCGAGACAGAACTTGCCATCATCATCATCATCATCATCTGTCATTTGTCAGGTGGACGAATCCACCTGACTGTTGTTTTACCGTGTCGCCGCTCTTCAGCCTCGGGTTTATTGTTTGTGTTCGGTGGTTAAGTTGTCAGAATCCGTCGCCGCACACCCCGCCCAATCCGACCGGAAAAGCAGTCCCAGGGGAAGGGAGGGGCAGTCAGTAGTGGTGCTGGTGGTTGTCCACAGTCGTTTTAGATGTTGCTATGTGATTTTAGTTTCTGTGTATCTCGTTTCGCGGTTGATTTTCTTTTTCGTTGCTGCCTTTATGTGTTTTTCATGATTGGCAGTGTTCATGCTTCGTTTGTTGGTGTTTTGTTTTGTTGTAAATGCCTCTTATTATGTGTCGTGTAGTGTCCTTAGTGAAAAGTTATATGGTATGTTGTCGAGTTGGTTTAGTTTGCTAGTCAGTTGTTGGAAGAATGGTCTGTCCTGTGCTTTGTGGAAATATTTTCTATTTAGGTCTCGTACGTATTCCGTCAGCGGTTGTACCTCTGTCTGTGTATGTAATGCATCGATCCGGGTTCGCCTGTCTACTCTGAGAGGGAGGCGTAGTGCCCATCGCTCCGTTCGCTGCAGACGGAGTAGGCCAGCTCTGGAAGCTTTATGCATGAAAATGTGGGTGTACGTCATGTACGGCTGAATTAAAGTTTTATATAGTGTTAGGAGTGTATTTGTTGTGCAGCCGTAGTTTCTTCCCTTTAGTAGCCGTATTGTCTGGAGTCTACTTTTGCTTTGAGTCGCTATGGTTTTAAAGTGGCTTTGGAGGTTTAGCTGCGGATCTAATTTAATGCCTAGGTATTTGGCGCGCCTCACGTAGCCCACCTCCGTGCCGTTTACACATAGGCGCGGTAGCTTTTTCCAGCTTATTCGTTGGCCTCTGCTTCGGAAAATTGTGATGTGTGTTTTTTGTTGCGTTTAAGGTAATTCTCCAGTTGTTGCAGTACTCTTCAAATGACTTAAGTTGTTTTTGTAGCTGGGTTACTGTTGATATAGGCCGCTTTCTGGTTGCCCAGAGCGCTGTGCGGTTCCTGACGTCGGGTCATTGGCTGTTTGCGGAGTGTCTCGTACATATTTGATATAAAGGTGTGGTGAGATTGACGAGTCCTGTTGCACGCCTGTGTTGAGGTAGAATAGAACTTGCCTCTCTAACAGATCAGATACGAATGGGGAAAGTTACAAGTTGTTTGCTTCAAAGTGAACTTAGCTACGTGTGTAATCCTGCCACGCGCGGAGCATTTCTGCTAAGCAGGCGGCAGCGGCTCCGGTTAGTTGAAGCCAGCGTTTTATTGCACGTATACCTCGGCCCAGACTTGGTGAAGTAAAATACAAGAATATAACAGAGTTAAAATATGTACATTACAACAGGATAAGGCAGCTTTATCCAGTATTAAATCCAAAGCCACCTCTCCATCCAAAACCCGCAGTCACCTTATACAGTATACTGCAACAATCAGAGCCATCCTCGAGTATGCATCACCTGTTTGGGGCAATGCCGCTCTCTCAAACATCAAACTGCTCCAACGAGTGCAAAACCGTGCCATACGGTTCGCATATAATCTGCCAAGGGACACTCCAACAGCTGAATTACACAGAATCAGTGGACTTCCAACATTGCACGAAGTTATACATGCAGTGCCCAATCACGACAATACGCTGATAAAACGGCTGGGTACCCATGTCAAATACGACAAAAACACAAGGTGGTCGATAAAACTGGTAAACGATGGCACCCAAAACTGAACAATGCGATCAGACACTACCTGGCAAGTCGAATAATGCTACCTCACCTTGATGATAACCTCATTTGACTCGGAAGGAGATGCGCTAAGCGCAAAAACTTCCCTACACTCTGGGGATAATGACATCCCAGGAGATTATTGCCGTGGTTCATGTGTTGACGGTCCGCGATGCTGGCACTCCGATTGGCCGCAAGCGCTGGCTTAATCCGCTGTCCGCTGCGGTTCCCGACATGTGTCATTTGCGCTCTCTACGTCCTCAGTTTCGCCGGACGTTACGCCCACGCACCGCTAGGCACACCACTGCCGCAACGAGATATACTCGCCGCGCCGATCGCTCGCGCTCAGCCTCCTCCACCCAGTGCTGAAGCCGGCATCTGATGCCACGGCCTGCGACTACGGCGCACCGGGGGCAGCCTCACCAGCTCCTGTATGCAACTGGCGCAACGTCGCCGTTCGCGCCCCGCAGGGGTGGTGGAAGGCAGAGTCAATCCGGCACTCTCGCAGCGGCGGCGAGCGAACGACTCCGAGCGACTTCCTAAGAGGGGAGGAATACACCACGCCGTCACCTGGATTCCGGGGGTGCCATGATGCCTCACGGTCAGGCATGGACAGTGAGTGCCCCACGCCGAGCGACTCCGCTACCGGTCGCTACAGCGAGGAATCAAACTACACCTCAAGTGGCCAAGATACACCGTGGGCGGAATCGCCCGCAGCCCCGGGAAACGCATAATGGTAAAACATTGTAGCTGACGACCACAAGTACGAAGTCAGCTACCCACTATATAATCAATGCATCAACGAACCCCAGAGGTTCCGCATCAAGGCGCTCCGTTTCTCACTATAAGAATTCGAGAACTTCCTTGCCGAAAAAGGAGGTTCTTTGACTATCAAGCTCCGGGTGCGAGTCTGAAGCAGAGTGTATGTCTGGGAAATCCCCGTCGGAATCAAGCAGATGCGTTGAACACTGTGCAACGAGAAGTATTCGCACCTCGCCAAGCCAGTCTGCGACGAAAGGAAGGACTGGTCACGGCGAGTACCAGCCCCTTCTATCTTCGCAGACGGCTTCGTCTGCGACCGGTACTTAGAGGAACTGTACTACATGCTCTTCGCGTCGTCAGCACCAGTCACACCCAGCAGCAGGGGGGAATCCTCGCCCACCACTACGAGGAACGTGGGGACCAAGCAGCTCTCCAAAGACCAGTCAACCAGCCGCGAACTGATAATGGACCAGCTGCTACAAGTGGTCCCACCCTGACTCCACAGCGCCATGAGGGAGGTGCTCCGCCAGCACATGGCCGCCATTCGTTGGATTTCTAGGAACCAGCCCCAATCAGGAGAACATTAAGTCAACCACGGAACGACTTGGGAGCCAAGAGCTGACCATCACCATGACTGAACTGACTGTGGACCTCTGGTTCAGAGCCGTGTTGAGGTGCTGAACCAGAGACTACAGCGGTTCTCTGATAGTCACGGCTGCAAATTCCTCGACCTTCGCCCTGGTGTTGAGTCATGTAGGGATCCCTTGGATTGATCAGATGTGCACTACACATGTGAATCGGCTACACAGGTGGCAGGGGCCGTGTAGAGTGCATTGGGGGAGCATGACCCTGATCAGGAAATTCACTTACGGACGGCCCAAACGAATTTAACTCCGCGTATTAGGAGTAGCTTAAAAGAACCTCGAACATTAAAAGTTCTGATAGTTAACTGCAGAAGTGTTTGTAATAAACAGCTTGAACTTGAAAACATTATTCGTAGTACAGATTCTGATATCGTAATAGGTACAGAAAGTTGGTTAAAACCGGATATATGTTCCGCGGAAATCTTTAATGGCTGCATAAACGTTTTTCGTAAGGATAGGTTGCATTCCCATGGCGGTGGTGTATTTATAGCTGTTAGTAAGTACCTCCCATGCAGTGGCAGGGCGAGACCAAAATTTTATGTGGGCGAGATAAGTTTGCGAGGCCCTCTGGAGGCGCAAGATGACAGGGTTTATAAAGTATTTTAAAAAACTTAAATTTTTTATTTATAAAAATACAGTCACTTTTACTGTGTGTAATATTATTAAATAATGAGTAACAGTATATAATTAAAGAACTAGAAATTTTCTGCTTTTAGCCTTGCTGAACTCCTTAATTACTACATCATAATCCAACTTAGATGTTATATCTGCTTCAATCGATAAAACTGCCAAAGCTGAAAGTCTTTCCTGACCCATAGTACTTCGTAAATAATTTTTTATTAATTTGAATTTTGAAAAGCTCCTTTCAGCGGAGCTGTACTTACTGGTACTGTACTAGCAAAATTGTATGACAATACAACTATTTGGGTAAATTTCTTTTAAGTTATTTTCTATTATGTATTGGAGCAGTTATTTCCCATCTTTAACAAAATCGCGTAAATTTTGGATCATTGTTTGTAACTCTTCAAATAGTTCATAAGGCTGGAAATCGCTGTTCTCGCCTACTCTCAAAACTGTGTGTAGATCTTGGCAGTTTTTTTAAATATGGTCTTTTGGAATTTTTTTAACTTACTCAGATCATAGAGAAATCTGAAATTTTTAAAGTGTTCATTTAAAGACATAAATCTTGAGTCCATATTGCTCAGTATGGAATCAATCATTGCATTAAAAAAATCTCTTTCATACCGTCTTTTGGAAGTTTGTGCAGGTTCATCGCTGCTTTCATAATCGAATGTCCTTTTCTTTCTGGCTACCCTTTTATTTTTAAAGTCTTTTGACAAATCATAACTGCTTTTTTCAATAAATTGACGAGCTTCGGATAAGCATTGTTCGAACCCAGTTTGTTGATATTCTCTGATTCAGTCACAAAATTTTCGTAAATGTTCAAGCGCTCTGCTTAAATGGACTTGGACAGATTGCCATAGTTTACTTAGGATATTAACGCGCGATATCTCATACCATAGATGTAATGATATTACAAACTCTAAGCTGAGCATTTCATTCAGAATTGATTCACAATCATTAAGTGTGTCTGAATCTTCCGAAAGATTTTTTAGGCTTTCAATACATTCAACATCATCAAATTGAAGTAATAGGGCCTTTACTGCCGTGAATCTACTTTCCCACCTTGTGTCTGATAAAGGCTTTATAGTAAGTTTTAATTTGCCTTTGATTAATTCCCAGCGTTTGCTGGATACTGAAAATAGAAGATAAATTTTCTGAATAAAACCAAAAAATGTTTTTCTGCCGCAGAGGACCTAGCTGCATCTACCAACAGCAAATTCCAACTATGACTCCACATGGTGTAAAAAATGCCCTGGGATTAAAATTTAATATTCGAGTTTTAACTCCACTGTTTATTCCTACCATATTTGCCCCATTGTCATATCCTTGGCCACGGCAGTTTTGAATATCTAATCCATTTTTTTCCAGCTCTTCCAGTATTGCCTTAGTTAGATACACTCCAGTCGTCTCAGCGACAGCAAGAAATCCGATAAAGTTTTCCTCTATTGTTCCGGTTGAGGTATTGCAGAATCTTAAGATAACCGACATTTGTTCATCTCGACCAGAGTCTCTAGTGCAGTCGAGCAAAATAGAATAACATTTTGCCTCTTTTACTCTTCGAATCACTTCATCATAACTGTTTTTGACATCAATGTGATTAATTCATTTTGAATGTTGTGACTTAGATAATGGTTTGCAAGTTGGTTGTCATTAATGCATATCATGTGTTCTCGTAGTGTAGGGTCATACTTTGAAATCAATTTAAACAGATCTATGAAGTTACAGAATTTCCACTATCTTCACCAATCTTGAGAGATTCTCTGTGACCTCTAAATGCCAGATTATGTGAGGCTAAGAAATTAATTATATCAATCAGTCTCTCAAACAAATTATGCCAATGTTTTTGAGATTCACGCAGTAGCCTTTCATGTTCCTGGTCTATTGTTTTTTCATGTTTTATTCCTTTTTCTAATATTAACCATTGGAGCATGAATGCCATATGTTCTTTGGTGTTTTCATGTCTTTGTAGGATGCTACTTAAGTGTTTCCAGTCACAGCACCCTCCCTGTACCATTTGAGTTTGTGCATTGCCAAACAGTCTGCATGGAAACAGAAAACTTTATTTCGAGATTTTGAGTACACCAACCAGCGTCGATTTTGAGTTTCACCATTGTTTAGCTTCCTTGAGAATAAAAATTTGAAAAGTGCCTACGGTCATTGTCTTTTGGATAATCGTCACTGTTATATAACTGCTGTGTAGGGCCGCTTTGAACTATATCATGACACTGAGAATCCGTTATAGGAAACGACCACATTCCCGGATCCGAACTAACAAATTCTTCAACAACAGTGGCATTGCTGTTAATTGTCTGAGAACCTATAGGGTCCTCGTGAATTCTACTGCACAACACAGGTGTTTCATAATCTGATTGGCTAGAATTTGATCCTGTCTCTTTTTCTGGCTGTGTTTCGACACTCAGTAACTCTGGAGCACTTTTCAAATTCGATGGAGTCTCGGACGTAACTGTATCACATTTGGAAGTCGATGCAATCGGTTCTGTATTTTCTGATTTTTTTCCGATGCAGTTTTTTTGAGAAACTTCATCATACGTGAATTTAAAACCTTGTTTGACACATCTCTTTCAGCTTTTCTTTTTCCTGAACCAGATTCCCATTTTCTCCCGATATCTCTTTCTCTTCGTGGCCTTGGCCTGACATGTTAAGGTGGTATATTGGTGAATATATCCTGTGAACAAAATAATATTTATACTTCTTTCCATAAAAACCTACTACCTATGTCTACAATGATTTTATTTATATGTATTTTCGAAATTATATAACCAATAGTTTGCAGGTCCTGCGGATCTGCTGGTAGGGGCCCCTGAACTGAGGATGGGGCCCTTGAATTATTCTTTAGGGGCCCATGAGCAGTGGTTGGCCCCCCCCCTCAGCAGCGAGGGCCCTTAGTGAGGGGCTCCTGTGTTCTCAGGGGCCCCTTAGACGACGGTAGAGTTAAAAAAAAGGCTCGTGGGCCCTCTAAACTGCGCTTGAGTGCCCCTAGAGTGCGCTTAGGAGCCCCTTGAGGTATGCTTGGGGCCCCCTGAGCGTGAGGGCCCCGGTGCACTGCACCGCCTAGCCCCATAGTAGCTACGCCTCTGACAGTGAAGTCTCTATATTTTCTTTGATAATTCACTCATTGTGTATTTGTAACGTACAAATTAATAATACTTTTTATTCTTTAACTCTCCGGGAACAAAACAGGCAGGACGTTCCGTCGACGTTGGTAACTGAAATAATAAACCAATCGCTTCACGATAATCGGATTTGTGACTAAAACTATCGTAAGCTTTAGAACACAGAAAAGTTGAATTATGCAGATGGTAAGGAGTGAGACGCGGTGATATTCTATACTACCTGCACATCTGAGAAGCCATTAAGCGGCAATTTTTAAAATTTGTTAATAAACTGGACATTTTGTGTCCGGTCGCATGTAGTGGACCGAGCACGGGAAATCGCGTTAGAACAGAATAAACATGAACGTAGACGAGAAGCAAACTTATGAAATAAACCCGGTGGCCGAAGATTTCCCGGTAGAGTCATTGTAACTCCAGCAAATATTGCTAAGCTATTGATATTGCCATATTAGTTGCGCACTTGTAGGATTTATCGCATTATGATGAGTAAAATATTTAGTCGTAGTCACGGCTTTTAATGGCGCTAATCTGTTTTACTGGTTAAGTTGCTTAAACTTTCGGTACGCGAGGCCCCTCGGGGAGCGAGGCCGTAGGCGGTCGCCCACGCCTTGCGCCGCTTCTGCTCCCATGTAACTAAATAGTTGTTGATACTGTCTACGAAATCTTATGGATTAAGCTCAATGTAGCTAAGACAAAACTTGTCATCGGCTCCTTATATCATCCACCAGATGCAGGCGTAACTATTGCCGAGGCTTTAAGGAATAATGTAAATAATATAGCTCGTCAATTTTCGGACCATACAATAATGCTAGGTGGTGACTTCAACTTGCCATATATCGACTCAACTAATTACGTTCACGTTACAGGTGGCAGGGATAAAGCAGCTAGCGAAATCATTCTAGACCTTTTCTCAGATCACAATTTTGAGCAGCTCGTAACTGAACCAACGTGATGCCTCAACGGTAACGAAAATATTTTAGATATTCTCGTTACAAATAGGTCCGAATTATTCACGGACATTTCTACTACCACGGGGATAGTGATCACAAAGCTGTAATTGTTACAGTAAAATTAGCATCCACGCGCAAAAAGGAAAAAGAAAGGATCGTTGACAGATTCGAAAAAGCTTCAAAAGGGTGTTTTAGAACGTTTTTGATGCATAATTACTATACCTTCATAGTAGCAAGAGGCATCGTTGAAGAGATGTCGTAACGAATCATACGTATAGTCAGGGAAGGTGTGGACTTGGATATACCGAAAAATACAATCAGGGAAGGGAATGATCCACCATGGTATACACGTCACGTTAAACGGTTGCTCAAAAAGCAATGGAAGATACATGCACGATCAGGAAGGACGATGCAGAGGACCGATTTAGATAAATTAGATGAGATAAGAATATATGTTAAGAATGCGATGCGTGGGGCCTTTAATGACTTTCGTTACAATTCCCTCCCTAAGAGCCTGACTGAAAACCCTAAGAAATTTTGGTCGTATGTAAAAAAAGTTAGTTGCAGTGACAAAATAAACAAGTTCTAATACAAGACGGTCGGGAAGTTGAAGACAGCCGCGACAAGGCTACCGTATTTAACACCGAATTTAAAAATTCTTTCACGCGCGAAGACATGGAAAACATTCCCACTTTACCACATCGTGTAGAATTAGGGATGGATCCGGTAGAAATTGATAGCATAGGTATTGTAATTCAATTAAAGCCCCTGAAGTGGGTAAAGCGTCAGGTCCCGATGGTATACCGGTCCTAGGAACTATTGACCCATATCTCTAACATCTCTCTCCAGTAGAATTCTGGAGCATGTTATATGCTCTAACATTATGAAGATGAGAACGAGTTACTTACACCGCACCATGTCAACACGGATTTCGGAAGAAGAGATCGTATGAAACACAATTGGCCCTATTTTCACATGACGTAATGAAAGTTATCGATGCAGGTTCACAAGTTGATGCAATTTTCTTGGATTTTCAGAAACCCTTTGATTCTGTACCACACAACCGAATTTTAGCGAATATTCGACCATACGGTATACCGGATTAAATTTCCGAATGGATACGTGATTTTCTAACTGGTCGATCTCAGTATGTCGTTGTTGACGGGGAAGCCTCTTCTAAGATAGATATTACTTCGGGGGTTCCTCAAGGAAGTGTAATAGGACCACTTCTTTTCTTAATATTTATAAACGATCTCTGTGACCACGTCAGATGCTGGTTGCGATTGTTTGCCGACGATGCAGTTATCTATAGGGAAATAAGGTGCTCCGAAGATTGCTTAGAAGTTCAGCGCAATTTAGATGCGATTTCCGAATGGTGCCGTAAATGGCAGCTTACACTTAATTGCAAAAAGTGCAAGGCAATGCGAATAAGTAAACGAAAGAATTAGATAGCTCACGAGTACAAAATAAACAATTCAGCTGTTGACACGGTTGATTCCCTGAAGTATCTGGGGGATGATAGTACAAAGCAACATGAAATGGGACTTGCACATAACTTCCGTCGTAGGCAAGGCTAATTCTAAATTGCGATTCATATGTCGGATTTTGAGGAACTGTAATGCTCATACAAAGGAGTTTCAGTTTTGTTCTTTTCATTCAAGTCAGAATATTTTAATATCATCAATTTTCTACTGTTGAAATAATTTTCAATACTTCCACTCAACTTCTACCATACAATGTCAAAAACTGGGCTTATATCCGAGCTCATACAGCATTTATAATAATGTGCTCATACAAAGGAGATAGCGTATAAAACACTAGTGCGTCCGCCTCTGAATTACTGTTGTGGAGTTTGGGATCCGTATCGCAAGGGCCTGATCGACTTGGTGGAGAGGGTGCAGAGGAGGGCCGCTCGATTTGTGACTGGTTGCTACAGCCCTTATGAAAGCGTCACAGAATTAATACATAGATTGGGCTGGGATAGTTTGGAAGACAGACGACGTAGTTTGCGTCTGAATTTATTGGATAATATGCGAAAATCTTTAAATTATGAGTGCAATGAAATACTTCTTCCGCCAACCTATTTAGGCCACAATGACCGGAGAGATAAAATTCGATAAATAAGATGCCGTACTGATGCTTTTGTGTATTCCTTCCTTCCTCGTGCTATTCGGGATTGGAATGCACGGGTTTAGGATTTGGTGCTTAGCACGCTCTGCCCCCCACAATGTTTGTCAATTGCAGAGTATGGATGTAGAGGTAGATGACTCAGGAACGTGGTGGAACGGAGACCATGCCACTCCCAGCCGCCGATCAGTATTCCAACCCGTAGGCAGATACCGAGGAGCCAGCCAGCTGAGTCACCAGGATGCGGGCGGGGTGACCTTCACAGAAGCCAGCTGAAGTCATCCAGTATTTTCGTTGCCAGCATTACCGGCACCTGGCAAAGGATTGCCGGATCCAAATGCGATGTGTACTCGGCGGAAATCACAGCGCCACGGTTTGTAGACGACCACGTGATGCTACACCAACGTGTGCGAACTGTGGTGCTGAACCAGTCGCCTGCTACGGAGGCTGTCGAGTGAGGAAACGACTTCGAGCAGAAGGAGAAAGACGACCACCTCAACCCTGCGCTGAGGTGGGACAGCCCTTCAAGCTAGCATTAACACCCACGGATGACAGACGAACCGGCAATCGACGACCAATAGCTGGTACAAATCGCAGCCACCGACGGAAACAACGAGCCACCCGCAGCACTGGCGCTGCGACCACGCTGAATCATGAGAAAACCAGCTGCGGAGAATCTTTCAGATGCTGACGCAGCTGATCACGGCGACGATCCCAGCTGAAATACGAGCCATGAGGGGGTTTTAACATAAGGGCGCCTGAGGCGCCCACAGCCCCTTTTCCCCCTAATGCGTAATAAACAGAGTCTCCAAAATAACTCGCATATTATGTATTGACACGGAGTAGTAGATCAACCAAGGTTGCAGAACTACATAAACAGGGCCGTTGAGGCCGACAAAGAAAAAAACCCTCTACGTCCTGTTGTGCAGATTCTTTTTTATGTATCTGTGCCTCAACCGCATGTTTGTCTAAGACGTTCCGTTGCCGAGGCAACTCTGCTTAATGTGTCTTTCTGTATAGGATAGGTTAGTTTGGGGACACTTTTTATTGCTCGCTGAGGGGAGAACATGACTGCGGTTCGTCAGAGACGACCTTATGTGAAAAACTGTTACAGTTTTCTTACAATCATATCAGTACTATTCAGCCTGATATATGATGCTTAGTGGTACTATATATGTGGGTCATTGCCTTGGTTTTGTTGTACCAAGGGTATGAAGCAGTTAATCTTTTTCTCTTTTTTGTTCTATTCCTTGATAAAACTTTTCAGTTTGCCGGTATATTTCTATATAGTTACAGTTTATGGCAGCTTGGTCACGTAAGGCGACTTTCGAAGTGTATCTTGATTTCCGCAGTATTACCCACAGGCAACGGTTCTGCATTCACTGGAGTTGGTCGATGTTTGTTTTGGAGGCCATTCCCCCCACCTGGCATCCATAGAGGATGAGGGGTAGGATGGCCGACTTGTAGACCCTGAGTTTGGTTTTAACGGCTAGTTGTTGGCTGTAGAGTATTGGGAATAGATTGTTTAGTATCGCGGTGCCTTGTCTTCTTCTGTGTAGAATATTTTTCCTGAACATTAGCTTTTTGTCTATGGTGAAACCAAGATGATTTGTGTCTGGAGACCATTCGACTTCTTGGCCCATGACTGTCAGTTTTTTTATGGATTATTAGTATTTTTCTGGTGAAATAGACAGTTGCTCACTTGGCTGGGTTAATTTTAACCTTATTCATGCGACACCATTTTTCCATTTTGTCCAGGCCATTTTGTAGATGACTAATGTTCAGATCGTGGCTCCTACCGCATGCGTAGACCGTTGTATAATCCGCCAATTGTGCGATGTTAACGTGCGGTGGTGTAGGTATGTCATTTACTCCAACTGAGAAGAATATTGCAGACAGAATTTAAACCTTGCGGTATTCCGGCCTGTATCGCATTTGTTGAGGAGTTGTGCCCTTCCACTGACACGAAGAACCGTCTGTCCTCCAGGTAGCTTCCGATCAACTTAACGTAAAAGTGTCGTAAGGATATCTGTGTTCTTAGCTTGGTGATTAGGTTTTCATGCCACGCCTTGTCATAGGCCTTCTCGATACCCAACAACACAGTTACCGTCAATTTTCTACAGTTAAATCCCCGCGAAACATCTTCCGTCAACCGGAGAAGCTGGCTTGTGCTTCCTACTCTGCTCTGGAAGCCAAACTGTTCTTTTCTAATTGTCTTGTTCCAGCACCTTGGATGCGGAGGGGAGTAGGCTTATTTGCCTTTAGATGGATGGCAGTCGTTGGTCTTTCCCTCATTTTGGGATAGCCATCACCTTGGCGACTTTCCGTGCGTCTGGGAAGTGCCTTTGAAGTAAGCATTCGTTTATTATTCTTGTAAGCAGCACGATTCCTTTGGTTGGTAATTTCTTAAGGTGCAGGTTCGAAATCTTATAGGCTCCAGGGGTTTTCTTACTGGCCAGCAATCTTATTATTCGCCGAATTTCCCCTGGCGTCGTCACCTCGGACTCGTCCATGATGTTGCGTGCTGTGTTTGTTATGTCATCTGCCGCGCGAGCTTCTGCTTCCTTCAGCTCGTACTCGACGTCTCTGTGTTGTTGGCGAAGTACTCCACAAGAACCTCTTCATTGGCCAGTGGCAGGAAGCATGGCCCTGCTGGCTCAGGTATTGTGGTGTTTGGATCCTTGGGCTCCTTGATGGCACGTACTAGCTGCCAAGCGTCTCTGTTGTCAAGGGTGAGGGTTGTCATCCTGGCCTCCAATTTCTCTGCCTGTGTTCCGTCATGCGACCGGTCAGTTCTGCTGCTAGTTGCTTATACCTCCGTCTATCTTGCAGGTCTCGGAACCGCTGCCATACCTTTAGGGGTGTGTTTTTTAAAAGTTGGATATTTTCAATGTCTTGTGTCGAATTTGTGCAAGAAATTGTGGTGGGAGTTGTCTTAATTGTGGTCTTGTTACTGGTGGTGCTGTGTTTGAGTTTGTCACATCGACTATGGATGTAGAGAATTGTCTTACTGTATTCTCAATTATTTTAAAATCAATAGGGTGCAGATGCTGGAGGTATTCAGTGACCTCTACTCGTAACCGTTCCGAGTGGGTTCTATTGTAGTTTGGATGATTAGGTGTGGCTGGTGTCCACGAGACAATATCTACCTGTATGTCTATAAGGACTAGTGAGTGGTCACATGAAAGGTAGTTCATTGTTTCTGCAGCTACAAATCCAGTAATACCTCGAGTTATTGCTATATTCAGCATATCGGGACGATTTCCATTTCAGGGGTGGTGGATCAGTTCATCCGGCCTCCAGGTCTGCAAGTTATGTCTAAAGCACAGCCTGTACAATTGGTTCCCGGGCGCATTAGTGATACGTGAATTCCACGATGCATGCTTCGCGTTAAGATCCCCTCCAATCAGGAGTTTTCCGCTGAGGTTGAGTAGTTGACGGAAGTCATCTTCGAAAGATGTTCTTCTCGGAGGTCTGTATACTGATATACTGGTTACGGGCCCCATTGTGGTTGCTATTTCGATTGCAGTGGTCTCTATTTGCTGCAGAGGTGGGGTGTGTATTGCATGGTGCGGTATCCCTCTTTTTACATAAATTACCACTCCTCCTCCCTCGATTGGTCTGTCCCAGTGGTAACATTGATAATTGGCTACATTCACTCTGAGTCCACGTTTGAGGTGAGTTTCGGCTGCGAGTCCATGTTCTCGTCCCGAAAGAACTGCCGCAACTCACCTAGTTGTTGAAAAATGCCGTCAGCATTCCATACACAAATAGTTAGTCCTTCTATGTGGACTCTATCCATGTTTGGGTTGAGGGTTCTGTGAGGGGTTTGGCTCTGTTGGCCGTCATTACCGCGGATTTAATATCCACTGCAAACTGATAAAACTTGGAAAGCTGGGTCGACAGCATTGTAAGTAAAGATCCTAATATAACCAATAGACAATAGTGAAGGGAAAAGCCCACACATGCCAGTGACGTCTCAGATAATCTCGACAGGGAAGAAACCTATGAGTGTCATCATAGTCTTCAAGTACCTGGGTGACCGATCTTCGCTCGGTATCTTTCGATTTCTGTTCAGTATCCAAGATTTTGAGTAAAGTTTGATTAAAGTATAAGGCTTGAAGGCTTCCTAGGCGTTTTGAGGTGCACAGTTAACCAAAGAGAAGTTTAACTAACATCAGTAGGCTTACTGGTACCTGAACCTTCTACGTAATGAGGTTAGAGCCGTTTTCAAGAAACCAAATACAAAAGTTGCTCCTTTTTAAAAAAAAAAAAAAAAAAAAAATCGTTTTAAAATCTTGAAAATCAAAACGTTATCTACATGTGAAATTTCATCCAAATCGCTAGATCCATTTGCGAGACGGCCTCACAAATTGCTTTAAAAAAAAAAAAAAAAAAAAAAAAAAAAAAAAAAAAAAAAAAAAAAAAAAAAACATTATTTGTAACTATTAATATGTTAAACAGAAATTTTAATGCCAGTTTGGTATTAATTAATGGTGCGAGATTTGTGGTAATTCAAAGGATTCTACGATAACCCTTGATGATGGATTCTTATGTAACTCGACGAGAAAAATTGAAGGTAAAAAATATATTTTTTTAAATATTTCGCTTAGTTCTCGAGATATCGTATCTCAAAATTGACGTGGTTGGTTGAAATGCGACCTGAACCAGAAGACAAATTTCGCCATAGCCAAGTTTGATGAATTCGTATGAAACTCGTCGAGACAAATCGAAAATAAGGAATTTATTTTTCTGATATCTCACTTAGTTCTGGGGATATTATATCTCAAAGGTGAAGAGGTTAGGATTAGATCCGTCCTGGACCAGAAAAAAATCCACCAAAAGCACTATGTCTATATGGTGGAAATGTACTTTCAATGTTTTATTATGTACCTAGTGGTTTTTGTTAGGTTGAAATACGGCCTGGACCAAAAGAAACGTCGCCAAAAGCACAAGGAACTATACCTATAACTGATTTTTGACATGCTATATCTCGAAAACCAAGAAAATTTATTATTTATTTTCGATATGTTTCATCGAGTACTATGAGAATTCATCATCAGGTTGTGACGTCAATAGAACATCATCTGTGCTATATTTATTCACTCCGATAAAACTATGCTCATACCTTGCAGTAATCTCACATCTTCTGATCAGCATTTCAAAATGATAATAAAACAATTCCCATAAGAAACCAGAAAATTTTATGTAACAATTATGCGTCTGAAAGCCAACCATGGAGCCTTTAAGAAACACTTACACCGCATCGGAGCCCAAGAGACGCCTTACTGTGAGTGTGGAGAGGTGGAGGACACCAACCATCTGTTATTAGGATGCCCGATGAGAAGAGCAGCAACAGAGAAGCTCCTCAAGAAACTACGCGACCTGGGTTACGTGGGACCAACCATGTTTGGGTTGAGGGTTCTGTGAGGGGTTTGGCTCTGTTGGCCGTCATTACCGCGGATTTAATATCCACTGCAAACTGATAAAACTTGGAAAGCAGGGTCGACAGCATTGTAAGTAAAGATCCTAATATAACCAATAGACAATAGTGAAGGGAAAAGCCCACACATGCCAGTGACGTCTCAGATAATCTCAACAGGGAAGAAACCTATGTCATCATAGTCTTCAATAAGCAGATCACTGTCACAAAAATAACACTATTCTGCGATGAACATACGGTGAGTGTGGAGTTAGATATGCAATGGGGAAATGTGATCCTCGTTAATATGTACTTTTAATACAGAGACGATATTGATCCCAATCTTTGCAAGATTAGGGAAATATGTACAGCCATAGGCGACAGCCCTACGGTGATAGTTGCCGATGCAAATGCCAAATCTGCACTCTGGCACAGTGGTCGTACAGACGCACGAGGAGAAAAGTTACTCGAGCTGATTGGAGAATTACAGCTGAATGTCAAAACGGAGCCAAACAATCCATACACATTCAGTGACCGAGCAAGTGCCAAATCGAACATAGATATAACTTTAGCAAATCGAAGAGCAGGAAACCTAGTAAGCGGGTGGAAGGTGATTGAGAAACAAACCACCAGTGATCATAATCTAATAATGTTCGAACTGGGAAGACTGTAAGACGGTGCGCGCGATATGACATCGGCAAAGCCAACTGGCCAAGATTGAGGAGTTTCTTTATCCCTCCCCGAGTCGAAGATAAAGATTTTGATGTGGACGAGGCAGCGAAAGAAACAATTCGAGCAATCCAAGTCGCAATGAGAACTGCAATTCCACTAAAGAAAACAACGGGATTAAAAGACAAACAATGGACAGAAAGATTACAGAAACTACGAATCACAATGAGGAAGACAAGAAAATCATATCAACGTTGCCTCATTACGGAAGAGAGACCGACTCTTCTAGAAAGATATAGGAATAAAAAGCGAGACTTCAAGGATCTGTTGCTGAAGACAAAAAAAAAAAAAAAAAAGCTGGGAAGGCTTCGTCAGACAAAATATGAGATCAGGCACATGGGGCATCCCCTACAAGATTGCCGCTTGCAAAATTAGGCCACCTACAACCTTGTCTACAGTAAGAAAACTGGATGGATCTATGACCACCAACTGGATGGAAACTGCACGCGAATTACTTGACGTGCTACTTCCAAATGATAGTACAGAAAACGAGACCGATCGGCAAAGTGAACTGCGTCAAAAAATGTGGGATCCCTACGAGAGTGAGCATCAAAAATGCGTCATATCAGATGAAGAGATAGTAGAGACAATACTTTTCTTTCCAAAAAGAAAAGAACCAGGTCCTGATGGGATACTGGCAGAGGTCCTCCAAGAGTTGGTCGTCCCACTGATTCCAACCTTAAATATACTGTTTAACGAATGCCTGGTGCAGGGAAAAATACCAAATGCATGGAAAACGAGTGACGTGAATATTAAAGCAAATGGTGGAGGCAAAGACCCCCAACTCCCAAAATCCTATCATCCAATCTGCTTACTCAATGTTCCAGGGAAAGTACAAGAAAAGATACTTTGCAAGAAACTAAAGGAACACAGGTTAAAACCTGGGATGAACCCAAATCAGTATGGGTTCAGAGAAGGCAAGTCAACAGAGGACGCCATCATCCGCGTAATGCAAATAGCTCAAAACTCTTCTAAAAATTATGTGGTGGGAGTATTTGTAGACATCGCCGGCGCTTTCGTCAATCTCTGTGGCCCGCGCTGTTCGAACGCTTAAAAAACATCAACCGTCCAAAAATCCCATATAATAGTTTTAGAGATTATTGTAGAAATAGAAATGTCAAATTGCGGCGCCCCAACAAGTACATAGAGAAGAGACTGACGAAAGGTTGCCCGCAGGGATCAGTGTGCGGACCAATTTCCTGGGACATTCGTTTGGAACCGGTCATGGAAATATTGCAACTAATGTCAGAACTGCTGGGTGTGGTGGCATTCGCCGATGATCTCGCACTTCTGATAGACGCGTACACCAGGCAGGAACTCGAATCAAAATGCAAAGCAGTATTGGATTGCCTGAGTCAGTGGTGTGCAGCGGTTAAGTTAAACCTAGCCCCACAAAAGACGACCTACATGCTCCTAAAAGCAATTCTCAAACGAAATCCGGTAATTAGGATCCAGGGAAAAACAATAAAAAGAAAAGCGGTAGTCCGCTACCTTGGTGTAAACCTGGAGGAACAACTGAAATTTGCTTCTCACATGGAGGAGGTATGTGGAAGAGCAGCACTGGTAATGCACAAATTGATAAGCATTGGCGAGCGACAGTGTAATCTGCCTTCGCTCGTCATAAGATACGCTGCAAGCACTTGGGCCAAGCACCTAAGAAAGGTCAAACCAAAGGAGCTGCTTCGGCGTATGCTGCGAGGAATTCTGCTCAGACTAACTGGGGCTTACAGAACAACGGCCACAGATGCACTAACGGTTATACTCGGTATCTGGCCCCTGGACCTGGAAGTAAGGATATCAGAGGATGCATCAGCAGAGATAGCTGGCGCCAGCAGTGGTAAAAGAAGAATATATACAAATGGATAGTTTATTGATTAGAAGTACGAAAATACAAAGACAATTGCTGATTTTGGTGTGAATTAGTATATTGGTAGAGTAATTAGTAGAAAAATTGGTATATTAATTATTACAGTAGAATAATTAACAGATTAACTATTAGAATACTTAAATCCATTAAATCCTTAAGAATAATTATCCAAATATATTTTTTTTAAAGTAAATTTTTTAAGTATAAAAACTGTAGAAACTAAGGGCCTACTTTAGGTAACACGGTAGTAGGCTAGATAAAATCAGGGGAAAAAAAAATTAAATAAAAAATGTCCCATAGACGTTCCATTCCTCCTATACCAGCGTTCTGCGTGGGACATTTACGAGGTAGGTGATGCCACTGTCCTGACTGTGTGGTCTGGTCTGTAGAGTCTACAATTGATTGGTTTGGTTCTTGTGGAGTCTGTGCTTGCCCAGTAGTTACTGCTGCAAAGGAGGTTATCTTGCTTGGCTTGTTTGCGTTGTTGGGCTTCTTCTTGCTAGGGCCTTGGGCCTTAGTCCCTTGAAGTTGACTCTTTGGAGCCTTCTCTGGACGCTTTGGAGGATTCTCTGAGCGCTAAGGTTTTGTGGGCTTGATGGCCTATTGCGTTTTGTTTTGTGCAGTCTGTTGTGGTTTGGTTTGATTTGCAGTAGGTTCTTCAGCGAACCGATGGGTTTCGCCGATTTCCTACTGCTTCTTTTCTTCACGTCTCTTCTGTGCGACAGCGGCCTGTTCAGCAGCAGTTTCTCGTTGGCGGGCTCGGGCGCGCTTATGGGCTTCGCATCCTTTATAAATGGCCACGTGCTGGCCGTCACAGTTAGCACTCTTAGGGCTGCTCCTTTTTTGAAGGTAAAGTCGTCGGAAATATGTGCACCTGCACACATTTTGGTGACATGTTACAATGTTTTGTGACATGACCTATAGATTGGCAGTTAAAACACTGCACAGGGCCATTTGATGATCTCAATTTCTCGACAGAAATGTTTAGATACATTAGGTTACCCACTGAAAATATTTTTTTGTTCTGGGGCCTGTCTGGCAGAACCACCAGGAATAATGGCATGAGGTCGGAACTCCCAGGCCTCTTGAGCTGGTTGACCGAGCGGATGTCTATGCCAAGTTCTTTCAGTTACTCCTTGATATCAGAGGATGGCATGTTGGATGGCATCCCTCGTATTACTGAGCGTCCAGCACGCAGGTGAGGTATTGGTGGCGCGGCGCTGCTCGCCCTAGCGGCACTGCGTGGTGTTGTGCGGAGGCTGTGCGCGTCGCTCACACAGGTCTTCACTCGGCGCACTCTCTCACTTGAATGCAACACATGAACCCTGGCAGTATTCATCTGGAAACAGTACGCCCAGTGTGCGGGGAAGTTCTTAGCACGTTGGTCACATCTCCTTCCAGTTCAACTTTTTGGTTGTCATAATTTGGTGCCTCTTTGTTGGACCTGTCTTTGTCCTGTATAGTGTCTTCATTGTTGTCTATAGTGACAACTGGTGAAATTTCAGAATTGATCATAGCCGCAGGTAGAATCTTCTTGTCTTATTTCGTATTGCTGGAGAAACCCCTGCGCTGAGTTGTCAGCATGTTAATCAGCTGCTTGAGGAACTCGATGATTTTGTCGTCTTGGCTGCTGGGCGACAGTCTTGGTTTCGGCCGCAGTCTCAATGGGAGCCTGCGCTGTTGTAAACTTCACGGCTGATGTAAGGTGCAGAGGGCCGCGGATCTTGTCGCGAATTGTTCTTATTGTGCTGCTTTCTATCAGCAGGAGGAAGCTGCTCTGTTTACTCATTTCTTGTCTTGTTGCAGGCTGCATGTGTAGCTCTCGGCTCGGTTTGATTTTTCGTAGTAGCTGTTTGCTAACTTGTGACCACCTCCACAGCGACGCACCTCTCATCATTGATACATTCCGCAGCGTAATGGCCAAATAACTTGCACTGGAAGCACTGAATAGGACACGCTTCCTTGTTGTGGGCTTCCAAGCAGCGGCTGTGACCATCTTCTTTGAGGCTTGGTGTGGAATCTTGATCAAATATTTTTTCCAAATCACTCTAGGCAAATGCCTGAATGCTTCCTTCAAAAGGCCATGGCCGAATTCCTTCCCATTCCTTGCCTCCCATCATTTCCCGTCTCTGAAGTCCTCACTGTTAAGAGACGTTAAGCACATTAAAAAAAATGATCACATATTGGGCACTTAATTCAGTGCCCTAGTGACCGCAGCGAAGTCAGTAGGACAGGAAAGAATGATCTGAAGACCGTCTTGGCTCGGCCAGCAGAACATTGGCAAACTGTAGCAGTTTAGCTTGAAGGCTGCCAGTGTAACTTGCAACAATTGGAGGTACAGACCCCTCCTAAGTTGTTTGTTCTTCTGTTCTTGATGACGCCGGAATTTTAGTAGTTCTGGGCATCATGGGCTGAGTCCTCTGAGCCATCGAGAGCGGTGGTTCCAGGATTGCTGCAGGAGATGGGGAGCAGGGAAGAGCCACTGCTTCCTCATGGGCGTTCGTTGAGTCTGAAGATATTTGCTTGCCATACTGGTAAGTGTTTGCTTTTTGTGAATGCAGCTCCAAGGCAGTACTCGTCGGTGTTGACGAAGAAGACGAGTCTGGCTAGTCCGGTAGTGGAGTTGCAGCGGACGCTGGAGGCTGTGTAGTTGCGTTAGATAGTTCTGGGAGCGGTGACCGCTGGGACTTGCTTACTTCTTGTTCTTTTTTGATAGTTGCGCATTCTTCTTGAAGCTAGTTTCACTGGAGTTTTCGCTGCCGTTCCTCGACTTGTTGATATATTTGGTCCACTATAACTTGTTGTGGTGACCGTGTTTGTTCTGGGCTGTCTTTCGCAGGCTCAGACCTACGGGGCGTGTGCAGTAGTTCAGTAGTGAGTGATCTGGTAGTCGTAAGCTTGAGCGGTGTCATCCTGTTGGTTTTACCCACTTACTTAGGCATGATGAGATGTTGACGCCCGCTGCTGTGCCACCAGGATGTGCTGGCGGAACGCGATGCTGGAAGGTCCACTCCTTCTGGTTGATCGAGAGTGCCGGCTTAATACGTGGCCCACTGCAGATACCGACTAGCGCCATTTGCGCCTTCATGACAACCGTCGAGGAAGGAGCACACCTGCAGGAAAAGATGAAAACCAGAACAAGTCCACTGATCTCCAGACGTTCAGAACAGAACGCCCAGAACATAATGAAATCACCGCCCTGTTAATGGTACAGTCCATGCTTACTGCAGTTACTACCCTAATAACAAAGCTTACAAACCTTCCGCGCCAAATATCAGTTGAAATGCAGTCGGCGGTCGAGGCCGCGCAACAAAAAGTTATAATAACCGAACAACATGGTCAGTAAGATTCACGAGCTGACCATATGTGAATGGAATGCCAATGGCATTTGGCGACAAATGGGGGAGTTCGTCGAATTTCTATGTGACGAAAAAATTGACGTGTGTCTTGTTAATGATACTCACTTAAATCCGGGAGTGCATGCGGCGTCCCCAATTACAATTGCTACCGCAACGACCACCAAACCGCAGGTGGAGGTACTGTAATTTACATTCGCTTCTCAATTAAACACCACGAGGTTGCTCTTCCCCAGCTCACCAGCTTAGAAGCCACAGCAGTGTCTGCTGAAACAACTAGGGGCCACCTGCTCTTGATTGCTGCCTACCGTCGTCCAAAAGCAGAGTGAACGAAGATGGTATTGCTGCACTACTTCGCCTGCGTGGATACGTCTTCGTTGCGGGCGACTTTAATGCAAAACACCACGATAGGCACTCGCGCTAACAAATACGGAAGGCAAACAGCTTCTCCGTGTAGCCGAAGCGAACGATAGAGTAGTCTGGGGGCCTACTGAACCTAGAATATTTCCGGCTGGGCGACTTCCAGATGTTCTTGATATTGCTATCACCAAAGACCCAAAACACACCATTCTACCAAGACGGCGCTCTCGTCGGACCATGTCCCAGTTGTTTTTTACCTAGCTGAGGGAGCTATACATCGTAGTAGACGTCACAGAAACTTCTTCCACAGTAACTGGGATAAATATAAAAACAGTATCTTGCAACAGCTTCAAAATGCCACTCCACATGAGAACTCCGATCCCAGCACAGCAATTGAAAACCTCTCTCGCTGGATCAACGAGGCTGCCTACTCCGCCACTCCACCCCTCAGGACAAACCATCAGACCTTCTCCAAGCAACTACTACCGCGCATTAGAAAGGCCATAACTATAAAAAAAAAACAGCCTCACAAGAGAATGGCAGACCACCCGAAAGCCTGCCACTAAACGCCTCATCAACAGGATGCAAAGGCAAATCAAAGCCGATGTCCAACAGCATCGGAACCGTGAACGGGCTGGTCTCCTGGCGATAATCAACATCGAAGATGACTCTGCCTGGAAACTCACCTGCAGCATCCTCCGGCGAACGGCCAAACTGCCTCCCCTATGTGTTGGCAACAACGTCATCTCAGACCCGCCTGCCACTAAACGCCTCATCAACAGGATGCAAAAGCAAATCAAAGCCGATGTCCAACAGAATCGGAACCGTGAACGGGCTGGTCTCCTGGCGATAATCAACATCGAAGATGACTCTGCCTGGAAACTCACCCGCAGGATCCTCCGACGAACGGCCAAACTGCCTCCCCTGTGTGTTGGCAACAACGTCATCTCAGACCCTATAGAGAAACCCGAAGCCCTGGCGGAGGTTTTTCAGGGAAACTTCAGGCCAGTCAACGAACACCTGGATGCTCAACATGTTCAGCTAGTAGAGGAACGACTACAACTTCCTGAAGATGAAGAAATAGAACCCATAACTATTGAAGATGTTATCAACATGATCCGGCAATGCAATCCCAATAAAGCCATGGGCCATGATGGCATTTGAGCCACGCTGTTAAAACAACTGCCCGACCAAGCAGTTCAGTACCTTACAGCAGTCTTTAACCGGATACTCATCACTGGCGAATATCCTGACTCTTGGAAGCAGGCTGACATTGTCGCGATACCAAAACCAGGCAAGGACAGGAGATCTCCTAAATCGTATGGGCCAATCAGCTTGTTACCAACGATGTCCAAAATTTTCGAACGACTATACTTAAAGAGACTCATCCGGCACATAGACCAGGATCATCTGTTACCGACCGAACGATTCGGCTTCGGAAAACAACATGCTACTTCACAACAATTGCTATGTCTAATGGAACATGCTTTCAGTGCAATCCAGAAGAAAATATTCTTTGAGGCCGTACTTCTAGACGTCACTAGAGCCTTCGACTCTTTCTGGCATCAGGGGCCTCTCTGCAAGCTCGTAGTTTTAGGTTTCCCCCTGTTGCATGTAAGACTGCTAAAGAGCTACGTCTCTAATAGAACCTTTAGGGTACTCTAGAAGACGCACTTTCTTCTGCAAGAACAATAGAGGCCGGAGTCCCACAAGAGTCAGTAACTGGCACAGTACTCTGTAACTTGTACACGTCTGACATGCCGAAAACTGACCGAGTCCATACTGCGCTCTACGCGGATGACACAGCCCAGTTCACCAGGAGCATGAGAGCCACTCAAGCACGAACTATGCTACAAAGAGCATGCAAAAACTTCGAAAGCTGGGCAAAAAGATGGCGACTGGCATTTAATGCAGGAAAGAGTCAAGCGGTCTTCATCACTAGAAGGAAGGTCCCTCAACTACCGCCAATCACTCTTTTCAATGAGCCCATCCCATGGACACAAACTGCTACATACCTCGGAATTACCCTAGATAGAAGATTGACATGGAAGCAACATTTTTATAAATAGAGAGCAAAAGCGGAGGGCAGGATGAAATCGCTTTATTCTATACTAAACCCTTCGTCAACGCTTAAGCCTAACCAGGCCATTACTCTATTGCAATCAGCCCTAGATTATGTGGCAGTGGTTTGGGGCAATGCCGCCTCCAACCACATAGATCGAATCCAGACGATTCAAAATAGAGCGATTCGTTTTGCATACAAGCTGCCAAGGGATACACCGACCGCTGCCCTTCATGCAATCAATGGTCTCGAGCCACTAAGACTGTGATTCACAAAAATGGCCAGGAAATTCTACAAAAACTGCTCACAATCAGCCAACCCTCTGACTGAGCAACTTGGCAGCACTGCCATAGTTAATGATAGAATTAGGAGGCCCGTCCACCTAGCACTATAATGAAAAACCGGAAATGACAATCCAGTAAGGCCACATCGATTATGTCAACCTGCTTGAAATGGAAGGAGATACATTCCCGCTGTAAGAATTTCCCAAAACTCCGGGAAAGATGAAACCCGGTAGAATATGTCAGCTGTGTGTGAGCTGTTAATGTGTTGCATTATCAGTACGATACCACTCTCGACCAACCAGAACGCGTGTGCCTTCCAGCATCGCGCTCCGCCAGCACAAAGGCGGCAAGGGAGCGGGCGTCGTAGTGAGCCCAAGACTTTGCGCGCAATTGCTGAAAGTACAAAGAAAGTTCAATGGGTGGCTAAGCCAGTCGAGGCGTTGACAATCAGCTTGCGACAGTTATAAGATACCTGATGAACACAGCAGAGCTTGCTGTCGAAACGTCGTGATTTAACAACAACATCCAGCTGGACACCCGAGAGGAATTCATTGCATCAGTACGCCGGGAAATTCTCCACTCACACAATACAACGTTAGGCGTTAAGTTAATATAATCTTTTGTTCCAAAATGTAATGTAAGTGCCATAACTTATGACTAGGTCCGGATTTTTTTTTTTTTTTTTTATGCCGATGCATATTTTGAGGGTTAGTGCATATTCTAAGAATATATGGATATTTCGGCATTTATTTCATTTTAAGACCGAATATCTGATATTTCTGAAGAAACTAAAAATTTCAGTGTGTCTATATGTTGGACTTCCCTGGGAACTGTAATAAGTCTGTCAAATTTTTCGAGTAAACAAGATCATGGGCGCCGGGATATGGGTGGATGGTGTGCACTTGCACCCCTCCTGCCATGAAAGAAAATACATTAAAAAAAATATCATTAAATTTTCTGTTTGAATAATAACTTAAAGCATCTAAGTTGTTGTTCATATTTGTCAAACACCCTATCAATAAAATCAGTGTCCAATTATGTACTACTAAATGACTGTCCAGTGCTACACCTTGTCGCTGGAACTGTTGTGCCAATCTTGATTGCCTCGAATACCGCTGCGTAAAATGGGTGGCTAAAGCAATCAAATCAGCGTATTCAATAATAGATTCATTTAAGGCAGCATCATTCACTTCATCTGTCTTGAACATCTTGTACCACGTGGAAGGCTCGGCAATAAAACATCCGAAAATATTGTGTAACTTATATTTACTGTGATGGATAAAAATGATGGTTTGTTATTGTCCCATATTCTTATGTCTTCTGGGTGTACCTGTAAAAACGAAAATGATTTTTTATGTGTAGAACAAAATCGTATTCGCAGAGAAGAAAGAAATGATGGAGTCTAAATATGGGATGATGATAGATATTCTGAAGAATTCTTCCGTATTTTCAGAGGGTTGATTTGATCTATAGGTTTGTTTAAAATCAATACTCACTCCTTTCCAAATTTTCTCTATAATAACAGCGAAGTCCATCGTGACATTATAACGGTAAAAATTTATTTACCTGATTGGGTATTGTTTTTATATCAGTACTAGCTGGTACCCACGACTTCGTTCGTGATTGTAAAGAATTCAAATTGACAGCTATAGACATATAACCACCCTAGTGCACGATGGGAGAATCGATACTATTACCAAACACAAGTACCAGTCTTTTGCGCTATGTAGTTCCGGCAGCAAGGTAAAATTTACAGATACACACAAGTCTTTGGATGAAACACGAAAATATTAATGATCGACCAATTTCAAACACTATATCACACACAGTCCCACAATTACCGAATTTCGGCCAACGTTGTGATTGACGGGAGACTCTGTGTTACTACCACACACAAAAGCCAGTGATCTGCGATTGATAGTTTTCACTTAAAAGTGATACACCATGGTACATGCGTCTTTGGCAGAAATATGAAATTGCCGCAGGTTGACCATTTTCATCTCCCATATTTTCCACACCCCCATAGCTACAGACATCTAACAACCATAGTGCACGACAACAGACACGATTCTACTACCACACATAAATATCAAGGCTCTATGCTATGTAGTCTTGGTAGAAAAGTGAAATCTGCGGAGACACATGCCTTTCGTCGAAATACGAAAATATTCTTGGTCGGCCACTTACAACCACCATATCTACCACAGTACCATAGTTTCTGAAATTCGGCCGCTGTTGTGATCGAAAGGTGACTCTGTGCTACTATTACACAAAAACGCCAGTTATCTCTGATCTATAGTTTTCGCTGAAAAGTGCTACACCTTGACACTTTTGTCTTTGGCAGAAGTATGAAACTGCCACAGGTCGACCACTTTCAACCCTCATTTCTCCCACACCCCCATAGCTACCGACATCTAACAACCATAGTGCACTACATGAGATACGATTCTACTACCAAACACCAATGCTCTATGCTATGTAGTTGTGGCAGAAAACTGACATATGCGGAGACAGTCGAAATGCGAAAATATCCTTGGTCGGCCACTTACAACCACCATATATACCACAGTACCACAGTTTCTGAAATTCGGCCGCTGTTGTGTTCGAAAGGTGACTCTGTGCTCCTACTACACACAAACGCCAGTTATCTGTGATCTATAGTTTTCGCTGAAAAGTGATACACCATGACACTTTTGTCTGTGGCAGAAGTATGAAATTGCCACAGGTCGATCACTTTCAACCCCCATAGCTACGGACATGTAACAACCATAGTTCACTACATGAGATACGATTCTACTACCAAATACAAACACCAATGCTCTATGCTATGTAGTTGTGGCAGAAAAGTGACATATGCGGAGACAGTCGAAATGCGAAAATATCCTTGGTCGGCCATTTACAACCACCATATCTACCACAGTTTCTGAAATTCGGCCGCTGTTATGTTCGAAAGGTGACTCTGTGCTCCTACTACACACAAACGCCAGTTATCTGTGATCTATAGTTTTCGCTGAAAAGTGATACACCATGACACTTTTGTCTGTGGCAGAAGTATGAAATTGCCACAGGTCGATCACTTTCAACCCCCATAACTCCCACACCCCCATAGGTACCGACATCTAACAACGATAGTGAACTACATGAGATACGATTCTACTACCAAATACAAACACCAATGCTCTATGCTATGTAGTTGTGGCAGAAAAGTGACATATGCAGAGACAGTCGAAATGCGAAAATATCCTTGGTCGGCCATTTACAACCACCATATCTACCACAGTACCACAGTTTCTGAAATTCGGCCGCTGTTATGTTCGAAAGGTGACTCTGTGCTCCTACTACACACAAACACCAGTTATCTGTGATCTATAGTTTTCTCTGAAAAGTGATACACCATGACACTTTTGTCTTTGGCAGAAGTATGAAACTGCCACAGGTCGACCACTTTCAACCCTCATTTCTCCCACACCCCCATAGCTACCGACATCTAACAACCATAGTGAACTACATGAGATACGATTCTACTACCAAACACAAACACCAATGCTCTATGCTATGTAGTTGTGGCAGAAAAAATTTAAAAGGAAACAAACAATCGAGATGTGTTGAAATGTGTGGAATAAACATGTTTCCTTGATCCAAAAAATATAAATCCTCATTAACTTCATTAAATTACTTAATATTAGAACATATTGAGTTGAATGTTTGCGAACTGTAACACGTTTAGGAACACTTGACGAAAGTCATTTTAGATCTACATTTACTGTCAGCTAAATGGCAAATGTTCCATGTTGCTGCTAGATGTGGCAATTTGCGTTATATTAACTTGGGGAAAATAAATTTAAACTGTTCTATGTCTTACGCATTTCTCTGGATTGTGGGCATCACTTTCATCAAAGCCAATGAACTATTTCTGTTCTCTTCACCTGCTATCTGCGCTATTAAATTTATTTAATGATGGCTGAACATATAGTTCATGATTTTATATTACTCAGTGGGCAGATGTTGACATGTGACTCGACAACACAATAATGAGACACACACATTTTAGAAGTTTGTGAATTTAGAAACCCTAAGCGATATTCAGAACACTGACCGAGGAAAACACTGATTCAGCCGTACAGGGGAATTTGAATGAGGAAGGAAACACATAAACGGGAAAAGGCAACGTGTAAATATTACGATAGAGCTATATCCTACCAACCTCATTTCGTACCGCAGTCTATCACCCAATCTTAAAACACTGCTTACAACATTTTTAACAAATTTTGTACCCCCGCATGATCGCGGCGTCTTATTGCAAACCAGATGTTCAAGGCATCATATGCAGTTCAATAACATTCATGGATAACAGTGTGGTCTTCATTTGTAACTGATTCATGGGAATAAAAGCTATTCATATGGTTTTGACCTTGAGGTTTTGCTATAGTGATATCATAATATTCTAACACGGTGGACATTATTTACATATTTTGTAGTGGAGGAGGGGGTTTGGGAACCTTAGAAAGAAAAGGTTGTTGATTGACAATTCACATAAAAGTACGAGGGCTGTCCAGAAAGTAACAGACGTTTTGTAATAAAAAATAAACAAAGTGAAAAAAACGATTTTTATTATATACATTTTAGAGGTAAACTCTTAGGCTATTTTTCAACATAATCGCCATTTAAATTAAGGCACTTATCATAACGTGGTACAAGCTTTTCGATACCCTCTCTGTAGAAATTTGCCGCCTGAGACTTCAACCACTGGTTTACACCGGCATGCAGTTGAGCGTCAGTTTCAAACCGTTGTGTTGCGAGCCACGTCTTCATCGCCGGGAACAGGCGGTAGTCGCTCGGTGCCAAATCCGGGCTGTACGGCGGGTGATTGAAAACTTCCCATCCAAAACCATCCAAGAGCTCTTGGGTACGATTGGCCGTGTGTGGACGAGCGTTGTCGTGGAGAAACAAAACTTTCTCACTGAGTTTTACCCGACGCTTGTTTTGTATCGCGTGTCTTAATGTTCTGAGTGTTTCGCAATACCTTTCTGAAGTGATTGTTTGGCCACGTTCAAGAAATTCAACGAGAATCACACCCTTAGCATCCCAAAACACAGTAGCCATAATTTTTCCTGCTGACAGCGTTTGCAGACACTTCCTCGGTTTCTTGGGCGAATGCGTGTCCCCATTCCATAGACTGCCGTTTTGTTTCACAGGTGACGTGCTTTACCCAAGTCTCGTCGCCAGTTACGATACGATCGATAACTTGGTTTCCAGTTTTGGCGTAGCCTTCCAGAAACGTCAGTGCTGCAGCAAGTCTATGTTTTTTGTGGTCTTCTGTTAAGATTTTCGGAATTCACCTGGCACAAAATTTGTGGTAACCAAGTTTACCAACCACAATCTCATGAACTAAACTCCGTGAAATTTGGGGGAAATGTTCTGAAAGCTCCGTAATCGTGAAACGACGATTTTCACGGATTTTTTCGTTGATTTTCACCACCAGTTCATCACTCACAACACTAGGCCTACCCATGCGGTCCTCATCGTGATCATTGGTTCGACCATTTTTAAAATCAATGCACCATTGCCTCACTCGGCTTTCACTGATTATTCCTTGGCCGTACACATCACAAATCTGGCGATAAATTTCAATTGGTTTGGGATTTTTCGCCAACAAAAACCGTATTACAGCTCGCACTTTACAACTGGCGGGATTTTTAATTGCAGCGCTCATTTTAACACTCTACTGTATTCAAAGTACGATAGGAACGATGTGCAAACTACCACGGCTGGTTGCGTACTGAATGTATGAACAGTCTGACGCCAAGATGGCGGCCCTAGGAGCACCCATTGTTGCGCCAGGTCAAAACGTCTGTTACTTTCTGGACAGCCCTCGTATATGAATAAAAGCTGTGAGAGTCATTGATTTTTTATTTTGCTGCAATAAGTAACTAGATGCAGGAAAGTTGCCAATACAAATAGGGATATAAAAAGTTCTCGTTCACTAATTTATTCTGTAGTCTTGAATTTGCTTAACAGTTCATTGCTAGTAACTCTATCACTGCTGTTTTCACATTGTTTTCAACTTTCCTCAAAAAAACAGTGGCGTAAGTAAAGCAATCTTTCGAACACACGGTGTTTTAATGGTAATTATTATTCAATGTCTGCTCAACAGATGTGGTTAGGCACTACGTCAACAGGCTCAACACCGAACGTGGTGGGTGAATGGTTAACGTTCTGGCCTCGCTTTCGGGAGGATGCTGGATCGAATCCCCGTCCAGGCATCCAGATTTGGGCTTTCCATTTTTGCCCCAAATCACTCCAGACGAATTCCGGGATGCTTACTTCAAAAAGGCCATATCCGACTTCCTTCCAATTCCTTGTCCCCAGTCCCATCCCGCCTCTAATGAACTTAGCCGTCGACGAGGCGTAAAGCAATAGTTAAATATATATATATATATATAACACAGGCTCAACAGTGTTTCCAAGCTGAACGATTGTATTACCAAATGAATTTTTGGCTCATGATATCGTGTCATTTGGGATACAGTTTGATAATCATCGACAATTTGATAGCACCATTTTAATAATATTTTCCAATGTTTTATGACATCGTACGAACAGGAATTAAAATACAAAATCATGTATTCGAGTAGCAACTACTGGCCCTTCCATTCGGAAGGCGCCGGCTGATGTATAGCCAACTGCTTGAGAACAATCCTGCTGAAATGACGCCTATGTCATGAGTCTAAAGTAAGGAAGGAAAATTTTCAGTCTAATGTTATAGCTCGATAACTGATTTGATTTACAATGTGCGTGGAGTTCGAGATCACTAAACAATATAGTACTTAGGTATAATGTTCTCTACACAGAACAGGCAGCCCCTTTAAAGACTCAAAGCAAACTAACAGGACTTGAATTTCGTTTTAAATTTCACTTACATTTTTTAATATCTAGGTTTGAATTATCTTTTTTTAACCAGTTACTGATGAGGAACTACGTTTCCTTTCTCTACATAAGAGCCTATTTTTATCTTTCACAACCGCATGAATAACATGTAAGGACCACAAGAATGAATGGAAACCACAAATGCCCGCTTCTGGCTCAAACCGACCACATGAGCAAAGTTATGGGCATCCTTCTTTGCATGCGACTAATTCGGTGATCCATAGAGTAGCAGCAACGTGTACCGCAAGCGATTAGGCACTATCGATGTTGGCTGGACAGGTGGCAGACCCACCAGAAAGAATTTCATTTATAGATTAATAGCTAAGATGAAATATTCTAACAATTATTGGTTCTAGAACTACATTCTATAATTACGAACTTGTCGCAATGAAATCTCGAGACACACCCTATAGTTTAAAGTATCTCCTCATTAAGCTTTCTGGTAGCTCAGTGATTAAGGCGCCTGCTTTAGAAATTTATATGCTCCGTTCAATTTGCGTTTGGTCAAATGAACTATCGCAGAACGTTCCGTGGATAGGATCCTACTTTGAACTGTAGGTCCTGGAAAAAAGGAACTGGCCGTTCTACATTTCACACGTTCTAATGAGATTCAGGACACAACTATAGAAATTTGATAAGTCCTAATTCCTTAAGTCACGGACGGAACGGTACCGGGGATAATTAATGTCTCAGCTGGGCAGGAGATTTTGAAAGAGGAAAGAAAACACTTGACGTGTATGTGTAAACTTCCGTCTTCCTTCCAGACGCAGTATAACATTCCAGCTGTGCAGCCTAAAACCATTCAAAACATCACTTTTACTTCGATCTCATTCCAAGCCAGTCATAGTTTCTTATTATACTACTTGTCCCTGAGATAAACTGTCATTAATTTTTAGGGTTTTAAACTAACAATAAGTTAATATCTGACACTGAATAATAACACATCATGGCAATATTTCACAAGTATTATGTTTCGTAGAAATTTCTATATTTTCGTGGGGAGGTAAGGGATATTAATGGGCTCCAGTACAATTGGTTTCAGTGTAATTACGGATCGAAATTATTATTTCAAATACAGTTCTAATAAGTGGATAAAAACATGCTTTATATTTGATAGTAATTTTTTCCCTTATTTCATACATAAGATAAAAAGTAGAGAATGGGTACCGCATTAACATGGATGGTCCCACATTTATACTTTGAATCGTCTGAACATTAATCTACCAGGAAATTTCTAACAGCGTTTTTAACTTGATTTGATAAAGGATTTCGTACTTCCATCAGAAATTACGTACGAACAGCGATTAAAAAGCCTAGACAACTTTAAAAACTGCCCACATATAGCTGTTGCAAATATTTCTGAAAACCTAGTCCACTACAAAAAAAAAAAAAAAAAAAAAAAAAAAAAAAAAAAAAAAAAAAAAAAAAAAAAAAAAAAAAACTGAAATTAGTGAGTAACTGGGTAACGTTGGGCAATTTCATTAGGAAGAGAACAGTTTCAGTTAAATTCATCCTTCGGCAATCAAGATTTTTGTTTTCAAATAAAATCCCGTAATCACTTCAGGCGAACAGAGAAATGATTACTTCTATAAATACTGTTGTCGAATTCCTTTTCTTTCTTAGTCAACCAACCTTATCAATCTCTTTGCGAAATATACCACACATAATAATAACTCAAATGAAACCTAGCAAGGAGCAATTTCCTCATTTAAGCGATAAAGCAGTTACTCTATTACTAAAGCGTCTTAGTCCATACAAGAAGAAAATAACACTTTTTTTTAAGATCAATCATGTGCGATGCCGAACTCGAACCGTCTACCATCGGAGATCAAGGGCTAGGCGCTAGCTACTCTGCATCCGGGTCCGCATCTGAGACCTCTAACCGAACTCTGAAAGCGCCATCACGTGAGAACTGTCAAAGATGGCAGCTAACGGCCACACATTTGGCTGTATAGCATTTTCTTTCCTCATTCATCAATTTTCTGTTTATTAATTTAAAGTTTAAGTCTTACAGACTACAGTACCCAGTGACAGAATAAAATGGACATGAATAATCATTATCATTATTAGTCAGTTCAATCATTTTCTGATGTGGCCCCTTAAAGTAATTATTTCAGATATAAATTGAGCAGTCTTCTCCAAATCGTACGATCTTGGGCAATCCTCTGCCAGTTAACTCCGACAACCCTGCATATATCCTGATCCTATCGGTCTGATATGAATAATAGCTTGCATTAAAAACAGCTTGTTTAAGCGTTGTGCATTGGCAAAAAAACTAAAAGGATCATATACCGCAGATTATATCTAAACCACAATAGCTTGAAAGATCAAATATCGAACAACCTCAGATTTACAACAATACAGTTAGCGTCCAGAAAATATTGCTATCGCAGCATGGATCGATCACAGTGCGTCGCGGTAGAGAACCTGCTAAGTAAGACAATTTTAATTACCGATATGTATCGTCATTGAAGAATGCGCACATAGTCACATGCATGCGGACAGGTGAAGTATGAAATAACATTTTTTGTACAAGATGGCCGAGGAAAGCAATTTGTTGGAAGGTCTCACCGCAAAAAAAAAGGACTCGACGTACTACCACAGTTCAGGAAGTCATTGGATCATGTGTTAGTGGCGAGAATAGTAGAGGAACGAAGATTAAAATATATAAAGCAGACCGCGTTGTTGTAATAGGTTTGCGGAGACGAAGCGATTAGATCGCGACAGAACTACAGTATATAGAGGATTACAGCCAACCCATTGGAAGACAGAAAACGAAAGGAGAAAGTCATTTATTTTAATGTGGAATTACAAGAATTGATCTTAGGCTTACACTCCTACTAAGGTAAAAAGTTTGTTCATTTATAATTTAGGGTGACCTGTGTGATTTAAAGAGTTATTTCCAGTTTTTAGAGTACTTAGTTTTATTTGTTTCAACAAATACCAAACTTCTAATTTCAGCGATAAGAATGATGGTGTCTCACAATTCATAATTAGGAAATTCGTCAGTCCTGTATTAGTAATGTCCAAGAGTCTGTTCAACTAGTAACTTATCCTGAGGAATGATTAAATGCTAGGTCACTAGCTAATCTTTCCGCTATGCGGAAATAAGAACTTTCTTCTTCCCCGTTTCTATAAATAACTTTTTTTTTAATGGCTTTTGGCAGCTGAGGCCATACAGCCAGCTCAATGTGTTATATTAAAGCTTCCAGAGAATTAGTTAAATCCAGTGTTTATATAGTCTTCAAAATTCGGACGCCACAAGACGGACAGGACACACACAGACACACAACACTTAACATCCATGCCCGCGGCCGGATTCGAACCGGCGAACTTCGGCACGTGGAGCTAGCACTCTAGCCCCTACGCTACCAAGGTCGGCATAACTTGTTTTCACTTTCCTGAATTCTGTTACCAGACATAAGTCACACGTTACTTCCCTCAAATATTCAACTCTATCTTTGAATGAGAAACAAGTGCTGGAATGATTATCAGTCGTCACCTATTTTAAAGCTTATTGTCGGGATTGTGTATAAAATAAGCCCATAAATTCCATACAAATATCCTTTCTGTCTGAGAATGTAAGAAAGGTACTAAAAATTATTTGAAGCTACAGTGTAACCGAGCAAAAAATAGACTCATTCAAGCTACGACAGGTTGGCTGAAACGTTAGGATGTGATAAATAGAAAGTAGTATGGTTTAGCCGGTGCGCGCTCACAAACGTTGCCGCCCCTATTGTTATGCTAATTAGGTCCCTATTGTTATGCTAATTAGGCCACTTGACTTGAGGGCCACTTGACTAACCCCAGTTTCACCTCTATTGTCCTCCCCTCCCCACCTGTCAATCATGGCCACTTGACTAACCACTTGACTCGAGAGCCACTTGACTAACCTCAGTTTCCCCTCTATTGTTAGACCACTTGAGCGACCCAGGTGTGTCGTGGTCCTTTGTTGTCCTCCCCACCTGTCAATCATGGCCACTTGTTTGAACACCTGCCTTCCCTAGCACCAGCTGCCCTTGGTGTTTTTTTTGTTAGGCCACTTGAGCGACCCAGGTGTGTCACGGTTCTTTGTTGTCCTCCCCTCCCCACCTGTCAATCATGGCCACTTGTTTGAACACCTGCCTTCCCTAGCACCAGCTGCCCTTGGTGTTTTTTTTGCTAGGCCACTTGAGCGACACAGGTGTGTCACGGTTCTTTGTTGTCCTTCCCTCCCCACCTGTCAATCATGACCACTTGTTTGAACACCTGCCTTCCCCAACCCCAGGCCCTTGGGGTGCAGGTGTTCCTTCCGTGTAACCTGACACCTTTTGCAGGTGCAAACCTGTTGTAACCTGATACGCTACCGCCGACCTCGAATTCGAAACCCCTCGCCGTCAACCGGTTTGTAATCGATACGCCGCGCAAGAAACCGGTTTGTAGAGCGGGCGGGCAGGTACAACCCTTTTGTAACCTAATACCCCGCGCCGAGAACCAGTTTTTGTAGAGCGGGCGGGTGAACAAAAACCTGTTCTCGCTACCTGGGGTAAGACGTTCACGTATTTACGCTTGGCTAGGACATTCATGAATTGAAGTTTGATAATAATAAATAAAAACACACATTGTATTTAATTTGATTTTTTTTTATTTCACCCACCATTGGACAATTAAAAATACATTTTTCAACGGCACATACAGCATTACAAAATATGTGTTCTTTACAAAGTTTTGTCAAATTATTTTTTCTTGAGTTCTCGTAGAGGTGGACATCCCAGATCTTCAACCTTTTAGTTTTTCCTTGGCTCAGTTCTTTATGCTTCGCGGCCAGGAGACAGAGGTTGTGGGAATGTTCGAAGTTAGTAACACTATCATAGTTTAGTTATTCAAAGATGAATGAGATTAAAAATAATGATAACAACGCCAACCTGGACTACACTACATGTATTTTTAATGGGTTAATGAAATTTACTTTCATCTCTCGTAGTTCTAGGATACAAAATATATTTAAGGATAGTGCAACTTTCCTAACAGTCATCATATAGCTAGGTGAAACTTTCTGGCGAATTTTTATGACTAGCTACGTATTGGAGATTTCATTTTAATGTCTCCATTTTATTCCTCGATAGTTCTTAACTCCTATGGTATTTACTTTCTGTTACTATAAAAGCGTCTCACGTAATTACAGATCTTTTAGCACCAGAGCGACTTAGTGGTTAAAGCGTCTGACTGGAGACTGAAAGGTTCCCCGATTCGAAATTCCGTATCGGTGGTGGATACTCATAGGCATGTAACTAGATATAGCTTGCTGTGAAGTATTCATGGTTCATTTTTCTACGTTAAACTGCAGGTGCCCTTAAGTAAGATAAGGAAGGAACTAGCCATCCTATCTCCAATATATCTCCTTCGGTAAGGTTTCAACCAGAAACTTAAAGTACTTCACTTTTAATTGTGCGCGCTAAGAGTGGATGTTTAGAAAATTAAACTCCTCAAACAACGCAGTAGCGTTCACGCAGCGTCGTTGATGGTTGTACGTAGAGCTTGAATCGAAAATTTACTGCCGCTGCTGCATTGTAATAAATTAATTAGGTGGAATATACCGATTCCACTAGGATCATCCTGTACTAAGAAATGTTCCCAGGACGGCTGCAGAGGTGTTTCCTAGCGACCAAGACTTACTAACTGCGATAAGTTCGGCGAAAGACGTTTGTGACGGCGAGTGTTTTGGACAAAGTTTAGTGCATATTCTTACGACTCAGACCGAGCGTGGTGGGTGAGCGGTTAACTCTCTGGCCTCGCATTCGGGAAGACGCGGGTTCGAATCCCCGTCCAGGCATCCATCGCGCGCTAGTGAGAACAAACAAGTATCTGCGCATGCGAAGTAAATAAATATGGAGTCACGTTTATAGTGCGATACACTGAATGTCAATTGTGGATAGGAACGGAGCTCAGTTTCCTTATTTCACCTGTATAATGTTGTGGAAAAGCCTTGTAAAATCGAAGGGTGTTATGCCTCTTCAGTCGTCTCTCATCGTGAACTTTACAGGCGACAGAGGATTGAACGGGGGAGAATTCGACTATGGTCCTTTGTGGGAACCATCCCGGCATTCACCTCAAGCGGTTGCGGAAAAACCTTGTAAAATCGAAACTTGGTTGACCGGACAAAACCGCGTCGTCCTAAGTTCCAGACCAGTACAACCTGTATCAACCCAATTGTGGATAGGAACAGAGCTCCGTTACCTTATTTCACATGTGTAATGGTGCTGGCTGCAACGTTGTGTGACAGATAAATTTTGATACGGAGGTGGGTAAAGAACGTGCTTGAAGTGTGTAACTTATTTGTAAGCAACCAGGTTAGTATGGATATCACCCGAAAAATTAATGCTATGGAAAAGCCTTTTTTTTCTGGCTTCACCTCGATGACGTCAAAATCGTTAGAAGTGGGAAAGGACCGGGGAGCAAGTAACTGGAAGAAATTCGGCAGTGACCTTTTTCAACAAACCAAGGCGGAAATTCAGATGTGGGTGCCCGGACAAGGATTCGAAACCGCATCTTCCCGAATGCGAATCTCATGTGTATTAGTGTCAGGCCACGAACTAAGGGATCACCATCGTAAGTGGATAAATTATTAGCGTACCAGTATGGTTTTACACCTCGTCAACATCGACATCATTAGAGGCGGGAAAGGATTGATGCAGGGAACGGTCACCTGGAGTGATTTGGGGAAACCGTGGAAAACCAGAATATGGATGCTCAGACGGAGATTCGAACCAGCGCCCTTCTGAATGCATGGTCAGAGCGTTAACACTCACCCACCACGCTCGGTAATTTTCGTGGGCAATACTGGAAAATATCTATTCTGAGAAGTAATTTTTTGTAAGGTGCTTCGATAATTATGAAATTTCCAAACATCTGAAATGACTGGTTACGCAGATATTGCCGCTACGAGAGACACAGGGAAATAGTGTGAACTTTGACAAAGCATCTTTGGGCGGGCCGCCGCGGTGCCCGCAAACATATCGCTTCACCACACTTCAAACGGGCAACTATTTTCAATGAGGACTTTGTGGCCGTGGAGAAGGCGAAAGTTAGGATTCTTTTCAATAAGCCAGTATATGTCGGGATGTGCATTCTTGACCTTTCTAAACTGAGGATGTACCGTTTTCATTACGAATTCGCCATTCCTCAGTTTAGATGCCCTAAATTACTTTACATGGACACAGACAGCTTCATTTACTTAGTGAGGGACTGTGATCCATATGAAGTGATGCTTCGTAACAGGGAGGAATTCGATACGTCCGGATATAGCACCGACAACCGTTTCAGGATAGAACCCTATAATGAAATGGTTGTCGGTGTTATGAAGGACGAGGCGAATGGAACCTTGGTTTTGGAGTTTGCTGGGTTACGGGCAAAAATGTACGCATTCCGGCTTGAAACCGACCAAACCTGTAGACGGGCTAAAGGTTTGGCCGGTTCCGTCACCAGAAAACTCACAATTGAGGATTACATCAATTGCCTCCATGGAGAAACCCCTCGCTACCACATTCAACACCGAATTTCATCAGACCTCCATGTTGTAAATACCGTTCAAATCTCCAAACTGGGTCTGTCTAGAACGGATGATAAGCGGTATATTTTCCCCGACGGGGTAGAGACCCTCCCGTGGGGGCACAAATCTGTACCTAGGTGAATGTTTGTGTGTTAAAGTGTATATAGTGTGTGAGTGAAGAGGAAATATACCGTTTATCCGTGTATCTATGTACACTAGTAAATATTTTGGTATCTACATAAAAAATCAATGTTGTGAAAATATATAGATAAGTTAGGACGCTGAATATTTTTTTTTTTTTTTTTTTATCTGCTTCTCAGTGTATCAATGTTGTAAGTATGTAGATAAGTTAGGACTGCAAATTTCTGTATCTACTTCTCAGTTTATTAATGTTGTAAATATGTGGATAAGTTAGGACGCTGTAGATATGCTTGTATCTACTTCTCAGTTTAGCGATATGTACATAAGTTAGGATGCTGCATAAAATATAAATAGGCTGCTGTTAATATTTTTGATTAGAGTTAATAAAATCTTTTACATTTATTTTTTCATTGGCTGCTGGGGGGGTGCTGCTGAATTGCTTTGAATGACATTTTGTTTGTTAAATATAGTGTACAGAAGAAATGCTGTACATAGATTTTAAGTTTGCTGAGCTACATGCTCATTTGCTTTATATTAACGTAATTGGAAAAAAAAAATATTTGTAAAATATGCTAAGTGTACAGAAGTAATGCTGTACATAGATTGTAAGTTTGCTGTGCTGTATGCTCATTTGCTTTATATTAACGTAATTGGAAAAAAATATTTGTAAAATAGGCTAAGTGAACAGAAGTAATGCTGTACATAGATTGTAAGTTTGCTGAACTGTATGCTCATTTGCATTATATTAACGTAATTGAAGGGGGAAAAAAAAACACAATTGTTAGAAAAAATAAGTTTATTTATTAAGAAAAAAATGTATTTTACATTTTAAATAAATCTTTTTTATGAATCCACGTGTTGTGTGATTTATCAAAACCCAAACCATTTCACCAAGATCATATTTTTCCTTCCCTTTATCACTCGTTCAACCAAAAATGTACTTGTAAGTTTTGTTAGTTGTAGTTCTTGCTGGTAAAATGCTCCTGCAATATCTTTACCTTGATAATCTTTAAGTAAATAAGTTACAGGATTTGTTAATTTTACTTTACTGATGGTAAAATTTTCAGTTGACCAGTTAGGCAAGTAGCCTTTCTCAAACTTTTCTTTAAATCTACTAATTCTGGCATGGTCACCAACTTTGAATTTTGCAGTAGTAGTCATCTTAATATGGCTGTACACTGTTGTAAGTAGTGAGTTGTCTTTAACATCGCACGGTTTCATCTTGATGGTGCTGTGCCACTTATTATTATAATCAGACATTAACTGTGGAAGAAGTTCAATCCACCTATGTGAACCACGTCTACTGAATTCCTGCCACATTGGATTCTTGATTGGCCTGTTGAGACGCTCAACTATTGATGCTTTCAGATGGGTATATGTTGAGTAGTGATTAATGCCATAGTTAGTCATGAGTGTCTTAAACTTTGAATTGTAAAACTCACTCCCGTTGTCGGTCTGTAAATTTTTAGGAACACGATCACCAGTTAGTATCCTCTTCATAGCGTCGGTAACCACACTAGCCGTCTTGTTCTTGAGAGGTAGAGCCCATGCATTCTTTGAATAAGTATCGATCACCATCAGTATATACTTGTAGCCACTGTTTTTACGTGAGTATGGGATCATTTCTACAATATCAGCTTGCCACAGATCGTCAAGTCCTTTGATTATCACACGCCGTCTTGGGAAATTCCTTCGTGCCGGTTTATGGAGTTCTGCCACAACTTGATCCATGTTACATGATGATGTCTCTCTCACGAAGTTCTTCAATCAAGGATAAAATTTCGTTGGAGTGCGCCGTATGTCCTGCTGATGCAGATGCGGTAAGTAATTTTAGTCTTTCAACGAGCTCGTTCGGATAGTCCCAATATACATATTCCATCATGGGGAGAAGACCAGAACCCGACTAGAGAAGTATCTCGTTGACCTTTCTACACTGAGGCTGTACTGATTTCATTACGAATTCACCATTCCTCAGTTTAGGTACCCTAAATTACAAGATTTATAACCCTGGATACTACATGGATGTGAAAAGTGTGAATAATACACACATAGAAAATTATCAACTCACCCTAGGTGTACTGTGGGATAGTAATACTGAGTTAGGTCACGACAACAAGTTGTCATATGCCATTCTCATGGCACCACTGATACATGGAAATCCAAAAGTGTCTATGGAGGCGGCTTGGGGGGCCCCACACAGCGTACTAAGGAGCCCGGCATTTTGCGCGGCCTAAGAAGATCGAAATTGTGCGCGCCGGTTTTCCGGATGCAACGCGTTTGTTTTTATTCTACGCAGCAGTGGCTGACCGGAACCTGAAACAGAAAAAAGGAAAATTTTAGTAATATTGAACAAATAAATAAATATGTAAATAAAAAAATAATTCAAAGAAGTAGTATTGACTTACAGTAACTCTATGGTTCCGGTGTGTAGGCGAATCTCCTGCTGGTATCGGTGGTGTAGAAACATATTGTACCAGAGATTGCGCCAGTATTTTCCATCCCTGTAACGATGGTGTCGGTGGTACACTGGATGATGGCAAGCTTTGAAAATGAGTGCACAGTACCATTTAAGCTCCACTGTGATGAATCTGAAACAGAATAAAAAAAAAAAAATTATTAATATGAACGAAAAACAAATTATGTTATATGAAAAAAAATATTTCACTTACCATTAGAAGTTGTTCGTTGTCGTTTGGGGTTAGACAATAATGGAGTCCCATCTCGTTTATTACGCTGCTGATTTGAAGCCGCTTCCATATCTGAAACATAAAAACAAAACGTATATCAGTATCAAAAATAATCGGAACAACATTGAAAAAACAGATAAATATACAACTTCTATGACTGACATACCTTCAAAGCTGAACATTTCGAAATCGCCACATTCTGCAGACAGAAAAATAAATGAAATAGAAAAAAAATATAACTTTATAAAAATAATTACAAGTTAAAATTAAAATGCTCACCACCAATTAGTTCATTGGTTGCAATATTTAGAAGTTCATCAATTCCTGCAATAAAAAGAAAATAAACCAATGATATAGCGGCAAAACTAGCAAAATCTAACTATATAATGAGCAATCACTAAAAATTCATACCATAATCATCAAGTTGGCTTAACTCTAAAAGTGCCGCCATATCTGTGAAAGAAAACATAATATGTAGTATACATTTAAGATGATAATATATTGTATGCTATTTAAGAAAAATTTTCACAAGTGTGATTGAACTTACCTTCGTAGTTGAAGAGATCTTCGGACATGGTTACTGGAATTCAGAAGAGCGACAGAGAGACAACCTTACTCGTCATACTGCGGAGCAGAAGTGATTCACGGATGGCTGACGCAGGCTTCTTATACCGCTAGGGAAGGCTGGTGTTCAAACAAGTGGCCATGATTGACACGTGCGGAGGGGAGGACAACAAAGGACCGCGACACACCTGGGTCGCTCAAGTGGCCCTCAAATCAAGTGGTTAGTCAAGTGAGGGCAGCTGGTGCTAGGGAAGGCAGGTGTTCAAACAAGTGGCCATAATTGACAGGTGGGGAGGGGAGGACAACAACGGACCGCGACACACCTGGGTCGCTCAAGTGGCCCTCGAGTCAAGTGGTTAGTCAAGTGGCCATGATTGACAGGTGGGGAGGGGGGGGGAGGAAAACAAAGGACCGTGACACACCTGGGTCGCTCAAGTGGCCCTCGAGTCAAGTGTTTAGTCAAGTGGCCCATGATTGACAGGTGGGGGGGGGGAGGGGAGGACAACATAGGACCGTGACACACCTGGGTCGTTCAAGCGGCCTAACAATAGAGGGGAAACTGAGGTTAGTCAAGTGGCCCCCCTCAAGTCAAGAGGTCCTCGAGTCAAGTGGTTAGTCAAGTGGCCCTCAAGTCAAGTGGCCTAATTAGCATATTCTTTTGTTTGACCTCACTCCGCCCTTTTATACCTACTATAGAAGAGTAAAAGTTTGTCGTAGTTGTCAATATACACTGATAAGGCATGGTCGCGATCTCTGGCAAACCACTTTCTACATATTGGAAGGAACCACGCAACAGAGTTCTCTAAACAGAAAAATATTGAAGTCTAGGCTTATAGCTCTGTATCTCTTTCGGCGGGCTAGCAGGAATGGAAAATCAATCAAAAATGAGTAATTTTATGGATTATAATATATCCTAATATTGATAGTTTTAGAGGAACAACAGAAAATAGGATTTTCGGTAGAGGTTAAGCTTCTTGGAATATGCTCTGTAGTCTGTTGCTCGAGTCCTTTGTATTGAACTTTCATTTTTCAGTTAAATATACTTCTTAAAGAACGCACATTTGCCGTGGTTTATATTACTGTAAACATATTTATGTGAGGAACCATTGGTAATGACTAATGACAAGTATATATTTTCAATAATAAACATTAAGCAAAATGTTAAAGGGGGGAAAAATTAATTTGTGCAGATTCGAAGTCAGTACCACTTGATCGCTCCCACCTGACTACGGATCTCTTATCTATCATCTGAAGGTTTTTTTTTTAATACAAGCTTCTCCTGAAAATCATGTGTCTTGTTCTTTCTCAAATAACCGTGAGCTTATAGTTTTAAAATTAATGATTTTTTTCATTCTTTATCTAGTCCGAGAGTGATACGGCGGCACAACTATTGACTCTGTTTTGAGTGATTCTCTGTATATGATTCCATTTGCTCAAAACAAGAATTATATTGAGACTGTAACAGCCCACCTGGTCTAACACTACATTGGAAGAAGAAGAACAAGAACAAGAATGATCTCAAAATCAGGGAAGCTTCAAAATGTGAAACCTTTTAGTATCACACATCAACTCATATGTAACATCGACATCGAGGTCATTAGATACGGGAAAGTACTTATTGCAAGGATGAAATTCGCTCATGGCCTTTTGATTAAACCATCCCGACATTAACCTGGAGTGATTTGGTGAAATCATGGATAGCAAAAATCTCGATGACCGAACAGGGATTGGAATTTGCGTCCTCCTGAATGTAAGGCCAAAACGTTACCGCTCACCGATCACGCTCCGGTATTGCAATATACCGTCAAATAATTGTGGTGGATAATTTCTGGTGGCATAAAATATGCTTGGCTTGAGAAGGTTTTAAAACAGACTACAAGCCACGTTT